>OU696533.1:19243543-20502828 GCA_916048285.2 Bellardia pandia | reverse complement strand
AAACTTAAAGGCACCATTGATACTAGTAGCAGGTTCTTGTCAGTAACATCAGGTGCTAAACTTTGTACTCTGAATGTCCAGAAGATCCATCGCAACCCCACTTTGGCATAAGAGTGCAATTCAAATTTATCATATTATTAATATTTTCGTGTGAAAAACTTTCAAATAAACGCTTAGTGGTGTGATCCATTAAACTTTGCAAATTTACTGAGGCTTCTTTTTCTGATATTTTAACTTCACTGGGATAACACTTTTTCTTCTCATCTAGTACCTTAGCATACGGAGGTAAAATATTGTATCCCTCTTTACGCAAAACATATTTTATAGTTTCGTACTGATACTTTGTTAACTCTGCATCCAGTAACAACGCCAGCGCAGTTGAGGGAGGAATATATGATTGCGATTTTAAACCGAAGTACCAAACATTGTTGATTCTCTCTTATTTTCTGAAAATGACGAATCTAATGCTGATCATTATGCTTTAAAGGAAAATGTAATGTCACCTGCAATCGCAAGGCCTTTTCCGTCTTAATAATATAAAACTTATTTTTGATCTGAATTTTTTTTATTTTTTAATTGTTAATGTTTATGTTTTTCTTAATAAATAAATCGAATTTATTATATATATAAAAAATATAACTGTTTATGTTATTTTTGGACATAAGCGCTACAAGAAAAAATTGCCGTTCAAAACTGCCCCAGCCTAGTTCAAAACATTTGAACACAATGACTTCATCCATTAAAAAAATAAAAAAAAAATATAAATCGAACTAAAAATAAGTTACTTGTAGACTTAAGCTAAAGTTTATTTCCATATACATATATTAGTTAAATTATGTAAAAAGTCAATAATTCAAAAATATAAATTTTTATGTGGCTTGAAAGCAAAAAGTGTTCTAAGGTGCTTCATAAATCTCCCTACATGTACTTACATTTGTCTCGCAATGATCTAAGCTTCGAGCAATGTTTTCTTGGTGTGTAACAAGAGCGGCCTGCCCGTTGCTCAGGTACCCTTGGTTCACCAGTATATTGGCTTGCTTTAACATAAAAAAAATACGATTAACACAAAAAAAAAGAGATTGTATTGAAAGTCATAACTTTATACTTACATGCTCTTCGACTTTTTTGAGCCGGTCTTCGATGACTTTCTGGTCTCCTGGCCTTTCAATATTTTTTCCAAAGTTGCAAGTATACCTTGGTTTTTTTCTGGCTCCTTTGGCAACGAATATGTAATTCGTGGTAATACAGACTGGTTAGCTAAAAATGAAGGTAATGAATATAGGTTTACATTAACAAAGAATAAACATTTTAAAATACATAAATACAACCGCCATTAAAATTTGATATTTTTTGTATATTTTATTGCAATATTTTGAAATATATTGCAGATAATACCATGACATTTTGTATACGTTGTTTTTATGATAAAAGAAGAAAGTGTGCGGAAAATAGTAAGAATCGGCCCCCATACAAATATATATATTCCCGAAATATGGCTTAATGATAAATAAATGCCTATAAAATTGGAATATCAAGACAAAATTCAGCAAAAATAAGTTTTGTGCAAAAAGAAATCACAAAACGAAATTTTTTTTAGTTCGGTCCATGTTTGACCTCACGCGTATGTGTGTACTACCAGCTGCTTCAGTCGTCGAGGGTTCGAGAAGTTTACGCTTGACCTATCCCCTATACCAGATATAACAAGAAGACTTTACAACCCTACATGGATTCAAATACGGGACTTTTCTGGTCAAATGTTGTTACGCAGTACAAATTTTCTGTCCTCAAGGGTGTTATCGAAAACCCACAGAACAAATCAGAACAACTTCGTTTTTAAATAGGTTCGAACCGCCTTTTTATTTATTTACTCTAACATCTTAAACTATTTGATATGTTCATAAAAAAAACAAAATGTGTACATAACTAGTAGTAATTAAAAAAAAATCAAAATATAAATATAAAATAAATCGCTTAATATAAGGACTTAGTGTATTTTAACTACTATGACATTTCATTAATAATAAAAAAAACTGAATGCGTGTTTCTTTTTCTCTTTTTTTCTTAAATTTAGTAATTACTTGTAATTCAGTACAATCATCAAAAATCAAAGATCAAAACAAACAAGAGAGAAAGAAACAAAAATTGTAAATAATAATAAATTAAGACTACAAATATTTATAATATATGAATGTAAGGTAATAATAATTTATCTTACAAAAAGGAATAAGTAATTATCATTTTAACAACTTAATAATGACGTTGTTTTCTTACTTTTCCCTTTTGGTTTGTTTTTAAAATAAAAATCAAGAACAAAAAGACAACTTACATATTTTTTTTTGATGTTATACTTTGTGTGGTATTTTATTTTTGTTTTTTCTTCTTCTTGCTCGAATCGGTATTGAAGGCCTTCTCTTCCGTCGATGAAACTACTTTGCCTTAGGAAATTTTCAGATTATTAATTACATGCATAATATACAACTTTTATATTAATCACACTTTAATTATAAATTTTTTTGTTCTCTTGTTGTTCTTTTATATTTAATATAAATTATATTTAACACTTAAAAATTTACTTTTTCTTAACTCTATTTAATTTAATTCTTTCTATCTCTTGCTTTTTTTTTCTTGTTGTTCACTATTCACTTCTGTGTCTCCCTGATATCTATTCTCAACTAAACCTTGAATATTCTGCTTATGTAGAATAACCCTGGTAGAAGTTAAAACTAGGAACAGAAATCAGACTAAAGAGAATAGGAAATAAATAGTAGGATCAAAAGTACTTCTTAAAATTAAATACGACGAAAATAATTATGAATGAAATTAATATTCCGTGAATGAACTTAAAAGTATTTACACCTAGCGACGAAACAATACAATAACATGTTTTTAGACGTTTTGGAATATAAAACTAGTTTATATAATTAAAGTTATGAATTTATAATGACAAAACGACGATACGTAATAAATTAAAACAATTTTCAAAATTTTTACAAGGTATCTTTAATACCAAAACGTATGTTTCGTTCTTATGAAAAATAGCTCACCCTCTGGCTGCGGACCACTAATAGAATTTAGAGTACCATCGGTAGTAGTTAGGGAGTTGCACCAAGGGGAATATATAGCCACACAATTTGGTTTTGATGGATCCTTCTTGACTTGGTAAGGGTCTATTTAACTTTCCTATATACAAAGAAATTAAATCTACTAGCTAACCTTGTAATAAACACTTGAGACCGGGTAATTTTAATTAAACTAAATGTATTAAGATTCTCACAACCATGTGCATTTATCTTATATAAAATAATTGGTAGGTGCTTGTGGGAGAATGAAGAAGTCAGCTTGTCAAAGTCCTGTATTAAAGTGCCGGAAATTCTTAGATACTAAGATGAAGATTTTATCACACGCCTCGTGTAGTGTGACATTACAAAGCCGTATCTACACTCTTTATCAGAGTTCGCAACTAGTGTTTTCAATTTCGGTTAACCGATTAACCGAAACCCCGGTTTTTGGCCAAATTTACGGTTTTTAGGAAACCGGTTTTTCGCCCTCGGTTAACCGATTTTTTATATCTATAAAAATCGTAAATTTTTCTTATATTTTCCGAAAGTTTAGAAAAAAACTAAACTTGAGGTTAAAATCTCTTCAAGACTTGAGTAATAAATGCAAACATGGAAATCTCAATAACCTTACAGACGACTTCGAATATTTGGAAAAATTTAACAAGAGAACGGAAAAATTAAACATTCTCTTCTTACTATTAGCCCCTGGCCCACGATGTCGAACGATAACGTTCGCTTAGATAAGACTTAAGACACAAACTTTTTATCGTATCTATTTTTTTTTCTCAATCAAGTTTGTTTATTCCACAATCAAGCTTGTGTCTTAAGTCTTATCTAAGCGAACGTTATCGTTCGACATCGTGAGCCAGGGAGTTAATCCGACATCAACTGTCAGTGAAAGAGTCTTCTCGGTGTCAACACAAATTTCATAAAATTCACATTTATTTACCCCCTTATTCATAAAAACTTATAAACTATACAAAATTTGCTTTATAAACTTCTTATATTATTATTTTTTTAGTCATTAGTCCTTATAAATTTCTTTTAGTCACTATTTTTTTTTCTTACCACAAAGTACAAATTTTGTGTAACAAATGCTATTTTTGAAATTAAAATTAATTGTTTTTTAGGTTTAATTTATTTTGTTATTTAATGTGGGGTTAACCGATTAACCGGTTTTTTCGAGTTCGGGTAACCGAAAAACCGGTTTTCAAAAAAGTCGGTTTTTTGAAAACACTAGTTCGCAACTGATTTTTATTATTCAGGAAGATGAGTAATCGAATAATTAATTTTTTTCAATTTAGTATAATTTTTGGTGAAATGAGCTTAAACATTTAAAATAAAAATACATTTTTTCAACCCAGCACAACCCCATATAAGGTCCACTTCCAAAATTCATTTAAATACGTACAAAACAGATATAAATAATGTTGAACGGCTAAAATTTGACATAAATACTCTTTATAGGCAAATAAATTGTTGTACTAAATTTTATGGTGGTCGGCCCAGAACTGGTCATAGCTCCCATACAAGGACCACATCTGAAAAAGACATTTATCCCTATATATATTGTACAAATATCGGTACCGACTCAAAACTTTGCACAGATCATTTACATATATACAAAAATCATCCCACAAAATTTTGTGAATTTCGGTCTATTTCTAACCGTATGCCCCATATAAAACCTTATTCCGAAAATCTCCTTAATACTCATAAATCTATTATAAATTATGGTACCGATCCAAAATTTTACACGGATCATTTACATACATGTCTAAATCAAACTGCTGGATTTTGAGAATATCGGTCCATATTTGACTAATATATATCTTAAATATACCGTTATTATGCTGAAATTCGACATGACATATCCTCATATGCATATAAATTACTATTCCAAAATTTAAGATGATCGGCCCATATTTTGTCATATCTGCCATATAAGAACCATTTCCAAAAAAATAAATAAACCCACAAAAATGTCTAATAAATATCGTTATCGAACCAACTTTTATATGGATCAGAAATTTTAATCAAGAAATCATATTAGTATCGGTTATACGGCAATTAAGCTACAGATATCTTCGGGATCCAAATCTTCAATAATTCTGTCAGACATGCTTTCGAGAAGTTTGCTACTTAAAATCAGCAAAATCGGTCCATAAATAACGGAGATATAAGCAAAAATCCGAAAAAACCTCTGAAAATTTCATCAAAAAAGCTCAGTGTATTAATATTGTTCATCAACAGTTGGCGTTGATCAAACAAAGTGTTCGAAAACTTTAAGGCACCTATACATTATGTGTTTTTTACATTGTATGTATATGCCAAATTTTACATAACGGAGTAAAAACATGTAGTTGGTGACCTCAAAAACTTTGCTTGTGTATTTTACACATATTTTACATAAGACAAAATTTCAATTAGAAAGTGTTCTATTTTCTTATGTTCAAGCACATGTTTTCAAATGTAAATATACGCCAGGCGCCATTTGAGTTTTTTCGTTGCAAAAATCATATCTTTTGAACCGAATAATATAATTGAACAGTTTAAACAGCATATGATAGATAACTGTTCAGCCTATGAAATGATCGTTTGAAAAGGCTGCTACGCTTTGTATGGGCCTACTTATGGGCTATCAAAGTTAAAATTAGTAGATAAATCAATTTTATGGTAACTAAAAAAAAATTATTTTTACATTTTTAGATTGTTTTTATTTTTTTTTTCTTTAGGGTTTTATGTTTTAAATTATTACCCAACAAATTAAAAAAAAAAATATTTTTTTTTTAAAATTTATTTTTTCAATTTTCTGTAAAATATTCATCCATTACCATAAAATTGATTTTTCTACTAATGTATTTTAAACCTTTTTTCCCTCTAGAAGCCAAACGGGCACGTACGGGCAGATAAAACCTTTTGAATTATGTAAAGAAATAATCAAAGAACAGGTTTTGCAAATATGGCAAATATACAAAAATATAATTTTTTTAGAGAAGGAAATGAACTAATATTTTTAATTTTAAGAGAAAAGTTTTTATTCAGGCTAAAAGTTCAAATAATCAAGAATACTATTGTAAAGTACTGGAACAATTAGCAAATTGGAATGCATTTTCTATCCGGCCAAGGGCGTCCTCAGCAATCTTCATTGTTCACTATCACTCTGTAAATATCATCTATTTAACTCACCGTTTTTTGAGAAATAGAGTACATACAAGAATTATGATATTTCTTTTTAACGTGTTGTGAGTTAGAACGAAATTTACGTACGTTTAAAATGTGTGTGTATTCTTTACTATTATTTATGAAACTTGTATTATTACAAATTTGTTTTTGCTTTTCTTGCTGCGTCTACCTTTTTTGTAGATCAATAACAGCAATTGCATGTATGTTTTTGTTGTCATTTCTCCTTTATTTTCTCCTTTTTTGGTTGATTGACAATAGTATCCTTAATTATTTGAACTATTAGCCTGAATGAAAACTTTTTTAATTTTTTTTAAAAAATATAATAAATATTAAAAAATAAATTAAAGTGCGCTATAATTTTAAACAGTACTTTATGTATGTATGTTTAAGCTTTCAAAATTAGATACAGTCCATAAAGCAAATGAACAACAACAGCAGCACACATACATACCTATTAAAAAACACTTAAAATCTGAAAAACGGCTTAAATGTACACCCGACTTTATAAAAACAAACTATTAGCCAACTCTAAAATAAACTGAAACAAACAAATGAAAAATAAAATCTCTGAAAATATGAATTAACAAAATATTAAATTTAAAATAAGATTTCATGAAAACAAAGTCATTTGTATGTCTATTTGAGAACTTTATTTTTCACTAACCAAAACTTAATCAAAACAAATGTTTGTTAAAATAATAAATAATAATTTAAAATTAAGCCGTTTTTTTGCTCACAATACAACATACGAGCGCGGTTCGGAAACTTCTTAGTCTAGCACAGAAAGAGAAGAGTTAGTTTTTCAAAAACATTTTTATTTTTCAATATAATCTGCTGAAACTCCAATTCATTAAGTCCAACGCTTATCTAGTAATTCTATCCCTTGATTAAAATAGTTTTTCTCAAGGAATTCAAATTCAATTAAATTCAATAAGGTCTACTAAAAACATACATAAATTTATATTTTGACATGAAAAATTCGGAAAAAATTTACTAAATGTCCGTCCAAGAGAATTATTTTATCTAGAGGATGTCCGTGTCCGTTCAATGGAAAGTGACTGCAATGCTTTTCTTATAGAGCGCTGCCGGGACCTGGCAAAAATGTCCGTTTAATGGGGGTGTCCGCTTATTAGAAGTGTCCGTTAAGGGAGATTGCACTGTATATGAAATAGTTGCCAGATCGAAAAGAAATTTAACATGTGTTCATAGCACAGATGGAATATTCCAAAACACTTAACACTTAACTAACAAGTATCAGATATTCTATTGAAGAAACCTTTAGAGGCTGAATTTCAGTTTATGGGGGACACCCCTAGAGAAAAAATCTAAATATGCCATCCCCTTCAGAATGTTCCCAGGAGTACGAAAATCATAATGAAAAAGGGAGCTCACGCCCCCTATGGGCGTGGCAGTCGAAAAACGACCCGGCCCACCTACGTAGACAATATGGGTATCAAATGAAAGCTAATGTCTTCACGATTCCAAAAATAGCCATAGTTGCCAGATCGGGCGGTTTTTGCAGCCGATACGGCCATTTTTGTTAAATAGGGGCGGGGGTGAAAAACGACCCATGCCACCTACTTAGGCAATATTGGTATCAAATGAAAGGAAATGTCTTCACGATTCCAAAAATACCCGTAGTTGCCAGATCGTCCAGACTTTGAGGAAGATATGTCAATTTTTATAAAATGGGGGAAGGACTTTTTTTGTTTATTTCTTTTTAGCTCGGCCAGAGGCCGAGCACTCGAGATCCCCGCCGTCTAGAATTAAGACATACTGGAGTTGAAAACCCCTAAGCCCGGCCGTAGGCCGGTCACGCAAAAAAAAAAAAAAAAAATTTCCCCCACCCCAAATTTTGCCAAAATGGCCATATCGGCTACAAAAATCGCCCGATCTGGCAACTACGGCTATTTTTGGAATCGTGAAGACATTAGCTTTCATTTGATACCCATATTGTCTACGTAGGTGCGCCGGGTCGTTTTTCGACTGCCACGCCCATAGGGGGCGTGAGCCCCCTTATTCATTATGATTTTCGCACTCCTGGGGTCATTTAAGGGGGCGTGGCATTTTTTTTTTTCCCCAGGGGTGTCCCCCATAAACTGAAATTTTGCCCCTTTAGATTATATTTCAATATGTTTACCAAAAAATCATTCACCCCTATCATGAATAAAAATTCCACATGAAATTTGTTCCCTTTGATTTTTTTAACATTGAATTTTAATAGGAAAATGTGAAAAGGGAACAAATTTCATGTCGAATTTTTATTCACGATAGGGGTGGTTATTATTTTAGCTCTTACATTTACAAGTACCCGTTGGACCTCTGCTTCTATTTAGTATAGTATAGCTACCATTCAACCAGTTTCCAAAATAGTCACAAATCTTCAACCGAATTAAAAAAAAAAATTAAATTTTCAGGTCAAAATTACTCAGATTATCCCAAGATTATATCAGATATCCCAATACTACACTTCCAACAAATGCTCCTTGGACCTCCACTTCTGTATATTTTGTTATAGGTATCATTCTCCCAGTTTCTAAAATCCTCATCCTGTCATCTATCTTAGTTTGTTCAGAATTTCCAAAAATCTTCCGAGGATAAGTACTCAAAAATTTCAACTTTGAATAAATTAAAACAAGTAAGAAATTATAGTCGGTCATGCCCGACTATATAATCCCCTACACCCAGTATATGTGTAAAAACAGTTTTTCAGAAATGACCGCTTTATTAGGGACTGATCATGCAACAATTTAGTGCCATTGCTTATCTGAATATAAATATTATGTATGTTAAGCTCTATCTCGATATAAATACTTTTAAAAGATTTATGGAGGGTAAAGTGAATTACGTAGAGCTTATATGGAAGTTTCGACTAATTACGGACCGACCATTATCGAAATACATTTCGATCACGACTGCCAGAATTAGTCCCCAGTTCTGCAGAGTTTTGTGATTTGAATTTGATAATAATGTCATTAAAGATTGTACAAAAAGAATTAAAATATGAATTTTTGTAAACAAATCTATATTTTTTCTTCGAAATTTGAAAGAGAAAATTAAGTTTTTATGATTTTTTCTGTAAGAGGTACAGAATTAAACAAACGATTTTTTGTGAATTCAACTAGTTTTATTATATTTTTACTAATTGATTGTTTTTTATGTGCTATGTAGACCTTTTATATTGCTAAAAATCTTTCTATTTTATTAGTTCGGCTTGAGGTCCCTTTTATTAAAAATATAAAAACTCTTGTTCGTTTTTAGTTTTTATTATATTTTATTTATTTCCAATATTTCGACCAACTTTGTTGATCATCTTCAGGGAAGAAATATAATCTAAAAAACATAATTATTATAATTGTAACAATTTTCTTAAAATTATATTAACAAACAATTTACTTAATGTTTAATACAGTGTTGTCCGATGTTAATATCTTAAGTTTCTTTCACTGACTGTTAGCTTTTTTGTTTATTATAATTTTGTATTTGTTTATTGTATGTCTATATATGTGAGCGCAATTATTAGTGTCTGTTTTGTAGTTCATTCTCTTTTCAATTGGAGTATTAATTATATGTAACATCTCTTGCATATATCGTTTACTAGTATTATTCTCTTACACAATTACTCTTACATTATCAAAGTTTGGTCGATGTCCAGTTGTTGCACAATGGGCAGCAAGTGCTGTTTTTTGTGAAAGTGGTTTGTCATTTGATTTTAGGTCCGATTTATGTGATGGCAATCTAGTTTTTAATTTTGTCTTCGTTGTACCTACGTATATTTTTGGGCATATATCAGTATCGTCGCCGTCACATTTAATTTGGTATACTAGATTTGAGTTTTCTAGTTTGTTCAATTTAGATTTCATGTTGTTGAATAATTTTGCTGTCGTATTACCCGTTTTCATTGCTAATATGTATTTTTCCTTGTCATATATATCAGAGTACTTCATCCTTTCTGATAATCCAGGTATATATTCAACAGATTTGTAAATTTTTGGTGGTTTCGTTTCCATCGAATTGTTGTCAGATTTTTTCTTATTTAATGTATATTTCATCAAATTGTCTATTGTTATATATGGAAAGTCATTCTTGTGTAAAATATGTCTAATTATTCTCTTATTTTCCTCATGAAATTCGGTATTGCTCGTACTTAGAACTCTGGTGATAAAGTTTGTAGCAGTGTTGATTATTATTCTTCTGGGATGTTTTGAATAATAATTAATAAGTCTGCCAGAAGATATAGGTTTTTGGAACCAGTTTATCTTAATTATATTACCATCCCTGATGACTAGGGAATCTAAATATGGTAATTTGTTATCCATTTCTCTCTATAATGTAAACTGTATATGTCTGTTAAATGAGTTCAATGTCTTTAAAGTATTCTCAACTTGATTCGTTTTTAAAATTCCAAATAGGTCGTCAACATATTTCGTCATCATTCTTGGTCTCATCTCCATTTTATTAAGAGTTTTGTCTAATAATTCTTCCATAACGATGTCCGCAATAATTGGAGAAATGGAAGATCCCATTGGCATACCTTTATTTTGTGTGTAGAAATTGTTCTTAAATTTGAAATATCTACAAACTATTATGCAGAACTTTAAGATATCCAAAAACAAATCCTTAGGTATTTTGGTATGTTCTTCTAACATAAACCATTTTTTCTCAATAATCTGAACAGCCAGGTTAACGGGAATGCTGGGAAATAGTGAAATCACATCAAATGATACTAGTATTTCATCGCTGTCTATTAATGTATTATCCATCTTATTTTTAAATTGTATCACGTATTTTACAAGTTGGTCGAAATATTGGAAATAAATAAAATATAATAAAAATTAAAAACGAACAAGAGTTTTAATATTTTCAATAAAAGGGACCTCAAGCCGAACTAATAAAATAGAAAGATTTTTAATTTTTACTAATTTTAATCTTTTTTCTTTCTTTCTAGGTAAGTGAATGCTTTGTAGAATCATGTATAACAGGTAAATTTATGGTATAAAATACTACCTACTTAATAATAAACTAATATTAGTAGGAGTTTAATAAAATACAACCATACATTTCTTTTGAAAAAGAAAATAAAACAAAGAATTTATACAATATGAAAATCATACAAATGTTAATTGTATTGTATTGCAAAGAGTAAGGTTTGGCAATTATAAATGAAAAATGATATCGGACAGATATCCACAACGACCATGAATATCTTTTATATTGATTCTTTTCTCAACATTTTCATTCATATTTTGCAAAAATTACGGGTCTATTTTGTTAATCACGTCACGGATTTTGAGTTTTAAGGCTGTAATCGATTCGATTGTATCTGTATAAATTATATCTTTAACATGGCATCGTCCTGTTGTAACCACATGTCACTGATATCCATATCATGATTAGTAGTTCAAAATTTTCTTAAGCTTCTTCGATAGCTTGATACATTGTCGAGTTTTCGAAAAAATTGACCATTCACGCCTCCAGACCACATAAAGCTTCATACGGTGACACATTCAGCATGCAAATGCTATTAATCAATTGGTGCTTGATTTTCAGAAGCCAAAATACTTCTTAATAGAAGTTTACGAAATGTTTCTTTTACAGATGCATCTATTGGAAAACAAAGTTCTTGTTGCAAAACTCTGTAACACAAAATAACCAGTTATATGGACCTCAAAACACAAGCTTAAGTTTAATTTTTTTTTATATGCAGTTTTTTTTTAAATCTATTTTATTTTACTCTCTTTCTCTTTCCCTTAGATTTGTTATTATTTTTCTTTATTTACAAATAAACACAACTCGTAATTTTTGCAATTCTTTGTGAATGCCAAAGAAAGAGATTTAGTCCCAGTTTACACGAAGCAAAATTTATTGTTATTGTTGGACCAATATTAATTGGCGTTACAAACGTCAGCACAAATTCCCACCATGCTGGTGTGGGATATCATAATGCTCAGATGAAATTTTGGTAAATAAGCTATAACTTAGATAAACATTTTTATCACTTTTATCCTAAAAATTATTTGTTTGTACTTTTTTTTATTTCTGAAATTATTTCAGATATATTCTTGTAATAAATATTATGATAATTCAAGTATTATTCAGTGCTTAACAGTGCACTGTTGACTTTAACATTATTATGTTAAAAATTGTGGCTTTTGTCTCTACAAGTTAAATTCGAATTTATCTTCACACACATGCACTTACATACATATGCATGTATGTTTGTTCTCTTTTTGAAAATATAATAGAATTCACATTCTTTATGTCATCTATTGTCGCTTAAAATCCATAAAATGTAGTAACAGATTCGTCTGGTACAATACACAAAACACATACATATGTATGTATATCGTATATCGTCAGCTAATATGCAAACTGTCGCAACAAATGTTTTAATATTTCTACTGAAAGAGAAGTTATATTCAAATAAAAATTGTATGAATGTTTTTAAAAATCCACAGATAAATCTATCGATAGCAATTATAAAATATGCACTTAATGGAGATATATTTAGTATTTTAGGATGTTTTTTTTTGTTAAAATGTTGATTAAAGTCTACTAGATTTAAGTTGACTATATATAAAGATATGTTGTATATGGGTCAATTTAAAAAAAAAAACGTACACGACTAGTTTTGTTTTGCTTATTTTTAAAGTTTTTTCAATTCGCCTGTAAGAATGGCCAATTTATGTAGAAATTGATAAAGAATCCGTTGGTACTTTTAGGCTCTCAAAAAATCAATATTTTTGGATTTTTTTTAGGTTTTCTATGATTTCTTTCTTGAGCGTCACACATCAAATATGTATAAAAATCGTTGAAAATGCAAAAATATTTTAAATTCAAGCTTACTACGACGTTTTTTTGTTTCTCAAGATTGACTTTTGCGAAAATCACCTTTTCGATTATAAACAAAAAAAAAAAAAATTTAGGATGAAAATATGTAAATTTTTGTTAAAAAAGACTCAAACTTAGAGGTTACTTGCAAAGTAATAGGCTTGTAACAATGTATTTAAAAAAACTGCAATTATAAGCGTTTTAGGAAAAAAAACTAAGTGTGACGCTCCATATATTTTGTGACGATCAAGAGATTTTGTTGCACGTAAACAAAAAATAATGCCAAATCTAAAGTTTAACGAAAAAAGTTTATTCTTTTACAAAAAAAAAAAAAAAAAAACAAAAATTCTTCAAAAACAACAATTTTCATACAAAACTTAGCATGTACATACATGATATACATATTCTTTGATTTTGTTTTAAGTTTGCTTTGAGTTTGTGGCAAAAAAAGGATCAGTCAGTAACAACAAAAATTAAACTCAAATATACCACGATTATACCTTTCTTTCTTCTTTCTTTTATATTCGTCATTACGCGCTTTATTGAGCTTTATTTTCTCTCGATATATCCGTGCTCTTTCAACCGCCGTTAATTTTGTTGTTTTACTCTTGAAAATAAAATCAAATTTAAGCTATGAAGCAATATATTTCAAAACTGATGCTCATGAAATGTTTGCCTATTTTGTTTTTTTTCATAGACAATTTATTTCTCAAATTCACAAATTATAAAAAAATGAGTTGAAACCATGCACGCAATGATTGTCAACTTAAATTGTTTACATTTAAAATATTCACTTTTAAAAAAATTAGCGTGTAGTCATGAAATTTTAACCATAGATTTTTTTTCGCTTTTTCACTTTTGTAATAATTAAAGTTTGTACTTTCCTTACGTTATTTACTTTATTTAAACTTGAAATTGAAAACTAGTAATATTACTTGACTTATAAGAAAGTGACGCTCAATGCGAATTGTGGGGACAACCTTTCTTTGCAACGCCAAATTTGCACTAATTAAGTTTTGACGACTATAACAAATCAAAACACAAGAAAGAAACGTAATGGTTTGAAAACTGTTATTAAATGTTGCATATTTACTTTTTCTTGAGTTTATTTTATTTTTTTTACTAAAAATTCTAACGGGGGACACATGCTTTTGTATGGAAGCAGTCAGAGGAAGAAACAAAGCACCATTCTGAATAAACAAAAAAAAAAAACAAACATACAAATTTAAGAATTACATTTTTTGTTACATATTCCTCGCTGATCACTTTCACATTTTTGTTTTTGTTTTTTTTTACCTAAAATAGTGCGGGGACACAATTTTTGTTTTTTGAAATTGACCCATATACATACATAAGTATGTACGTACTTTTTTTTCTATCTACTCAGCTTTTCAAAAGTGTAATAGCAGCACTTTACAATGATCGTTATTTCTGTTCTAGTGTAAAGTAATATATTCAGGAAGAGAATAAAAGCAATTCGATGAGTTATCAGCAAGTTTTCATATATGAAATGATCATCAATAAAAGATCAGACAAATACCAAAGCATAATTATTATATTTATTTCAGCTGTAAATTGTAGTGTGTTGATGCAAGCAATATATAAAAAACTAAAATTTTTGCATGCGAACCAGCGACCACCATTCAAAAGTAAATAATGTTTCACACATTTTAGTTTCAGCTGACCAGTTTTTGTTCAATTCTCTTTTGAACTTGCCATTTCATTCACACTCGTCAATACAATTTTCGTACTTATAAAAATAACAAAAGGAAATAAGAAAGTTGACTAGTACCGTCAAGTTTGTACTCCTTTTATTCACTTTTTCCTCCTCACCAAAAAATACTTGAATGGACGAGTCAGAATTGAAGAGTGTGAAAGCGGACTAAATGATGGAACATGGTGTTTTAGTCACCTGGTAATATGTTTATTAGTAGGTTCATGAGTTACCAATTATTTGGTTATTCCGTAACTAACACATTCAGTGTGCAATATATTCCTAGTGCTGCAGGGTTTTTTTTTGCCTATAATATGTTATAGTAGTAGAGGGTTTAATGCCAGCTATAATTTATACTCGTACATATATAATCCCTCAAATTTAAATACATTTTTCAGTACATAAATAGAAAACAATAAAACTAAAACTCATCTTACCAACATATTAGCTTATTTATGTATGTACTCGTAATACAAATGCTTACATTTGCAGGTTTTAACATACATACATACATATGTATTTAAGTAAAACAAACACTTCCCAACTATTAAACTAAATTAGGGTTAAAAATAAATTAAAAATACTTACATACACATATTTTAAATACAGAGTGACTTATTTAGATCCCTTTTTATACCCACCACCAAAATGATGGGGGCTATATTAAGTTTGTTATTTCGTTTGTAACACATCGAAACATCGAAAAAGTCTATATATTCTGGGTCCTTATAAGATTGTTTGTTAGACAATCTAGCCATGTCCGTCTGTTGAAGGCACGATAGAGTTTCGAAAAACAAAGAAATTTTTACCAAACATTCTTTATTCCACCGAAATGTTTAGTATTAAAAATGTTAAAATCGATCTAGTAGGATCCGAGTTATAGACCAAAGTTTCAGACAACCTGTATATTTTTCAGATATTTTTTGTAATTTTCTTCAAGTACAATGCAGATAATATCATGACATTTTACACACTTTATAAAAGGACAAGTCCTTTAGAAAATGTTAAGAATCGGCCCCCCATACAAATGTATTCGCGGAATATGCCTTTATGTTACATAACTGTCCATAGAAAAGCAGTATCCATACAAAATTTTGTAGAAATAAGTCCCCATCGGTCGGTCCCTATTTTGACATAGTCCACTTCCGAAAATCATTTAAATCTTTTAAAAATAACTATCAAGTTGAAATTAAAAAAAAAAATAATCCAAATATGTATACATATAAATCGTCGTATCAAATTTCATGCTGATCGGTCCATATTTAACCGTTGTCACCATATAAACTACATTTCCGAAAATCAGCTAAATGTGCATAAATCTCCTATAAACATCACTTACTAGTTGAAATTCAACACAAATCATTCACATACTTACATATGGTGAATTTCACGTCAAGTGACACAATTTTAAAAATCGATGTCTTCCGATTTCGATGAAATTTGCACCTCGGTTAGCACTATTGGATAGTAGGCCAGACACAAATTTTCAGCTCTATCAGTTTAGAAGTGCCGGAGTAAGAGTTGGAAATTTTGGTCAATTTTAGTCATACAGGGTTTTTTTAAATAAGTGTAAATTTTCACTTATTGGTCCTAGCAAAAATTGTCCAAAGGACTTTAGATAGCTATTTCTGCAATCATTTCAAAAATATTTTTTTTTTGAATTTTTAAAATTTTTTTTAATTTTTTTTCATTTATATTCTTATTTAGTATTATAAGTAATAAATAGGCAACAACAAATAAAAATAGTGCATATGGTAAAAATTTAAACACTTTTTTTTATAGATATCCCACTTGCATTCCATTAAGTGACCACAAAGCCCTTAAAGGAAATGGTCTAAAGTTTCTTTTGAGGAAAAATAAAAAAGACTCCATTTTTAAAAAAAATAAAAAAATGGGGGAAAATGAAAATGATACATGTGCCAAATATTGAAAAATCCTATTCTTGAGTTAAAAAATAATTTTTTTGATAGATATCCCACTCGCATCCCATTAAGCGATTATAAAGGCCTTAAAGTACATTGTATAAGCTTTCTTGAAAATAGGGCACAAATTAAAAAAAAATTAAAAAAAAAAATATTAATATTAAAAAAAAAATATTTTTGAAATAATGGAAGTAATAGCTATCTGTTTCAAAAACGGCTACCCACGGAACATAACCTAACCTATATAAATCGTAGTACGTAATTTCATAAAGGGTTCATAATATGTAAAACTTTTATGAGGACTACTTCCGAAAAACTGATTAGCCTGCATAAGTATCTTTATAGAACCGAAATTTTAAACCGATCAGTTATAAGTATGTAAAAATTATACTATTGGCTGTTGTTAAAATTAGTCCATAATTGGCCATGGACAATGTCCATTTCCGTGAACAACCACAGAGCAGAGACAATTCTAACGTAAAAGTAAATCCGAAAATTGGAAAAGTCGAAAATCGAGTTTTTGTATGAAATTTTGTATGTAATTATTCCTTAATGGCTTTCCAAATCAAAAAATAGAAATTTCTTAGTGTAAATCATGAAAAATGCGAAATACGAAACGCGGAACATTGGAAAATTGGAAAATCTCTTCGCAAAAGTCGGAAAATTGGAAATCTCGAAAATCGAGTTTTTGTATGAAATTTTGTGTGAAATTATTCCTTAATTGTTTTCTAAATCAAAAAATAGAAAGTTCTTAGTGTAAATCATGGGAAAATACGAAATGCGGAAAATTGGAAAAACTCTCCGCAAAAGTCGGAAAATTGGAAGAATTGGAAAATTGATTTTTTTGTACGAAATTTTGTGTGAAATTTTTCCTTAATGGCTTTCCAAATGAACAAATATAAAGTTCTTAGTGTAAAACATGGAAAATTGCGGAAAATGCGAAATGCTGAAAATTGGAAAATATCTCCGCAAAAGCGGAAAATTGATTTTTTTGTACGAAATTTTGTTTGAAATTACTCCTGTTGTATTATATTATTACTCTAAAGTTTGTCTGGAGGCTTAAAATTGGGGTGAGGCAAAGTTCGCCGGGTCCGCTAGTAATGTATAAAAACGTCACCAAAGTTGAAATTTTTTTTGAAAAATCTACAAAATTTTTGTTTGCTCGACAATAACAATTACATCCAAATTTCTCATAAATTATATATCATTCGAAAGATTTCAGTTTCTTCTTTCGATATCTAGTAATAAATTGAAAATCGGATCATTATCATCTCTCACCAACCTTTAAGTATGTGTACCAATCAAATCGGAATCACTTTATGAGTCAATTAAAAGATTTCCGTCTGCCTGTCCGTTTGGCCGTCTGTCGATGCAAATTTGTGCTCCTTTTTTGAAGATATTTCGATAAAATTTAGTATGTAAACTTTTTTTTTTCGTTCAAGGACGATTTGGGAGTGAAATCGGTTAATTATTTCCCCTAGCACCCATACAAATGTCCCACCGAAAGAGTAATTTATTGGTTATAAATGTTTGATTATATAAATAAGAAAATATGTAAGTTATATATAAAATCAAATCACACCTACAAATTTTGTGCAGATTGGTCCACAATTGACCATAGCTCCCATATAAGGCCCATTTCCGACAATTACTTCAATGACCATAAATCTCTTAAAAAATAATATTCAACACAAATATCTTTCGCATATACACAAATCATTCGGCCTAACTTCATGATAATCGGTCTACAAACAAAAATTTCCATTAAGAGCAATTTGTTCTTTTGTTAATTCTGCATCATACAAACTATGTAAATACATTGCGAACATTTTAAAGAATAAAAATTCACAATATAATGTCAAAGACTCACTACAATTCAAACATAGACTTAAGAACCAACATATACAAGATGATGAAAAAATGATTTCATTTGATGTAGTATCTCTATTTACAAGTATTTCTGTTGACTTAGCAATAAATATAATAGAAGAAAAACGGAATATTATAGAACAATTGTTGTGAAAAATGGCTATTTTTGTGTATTCTAAAATTTTGCATAGAGGACAATAGATATTTTCAATACAATGAAAAGGACTTCCAATGGGAACTCCTGCTTCTCCAATTGTTGCGGATATTGTAATGGAGAAGTTATTAGATTCATGTATAGAAAAATTAAGTATAAAAGCAAGAGTAATGACTGGGGCTAAGATGTTCATGCACTAAAGAATCGAAAATATGCACTAAAAAATCCAAAATATGCAGTAAAACTTGAAAATTTTCAATAAAAAAAATGTTTTGTTTTTTAATTTTAGTAAAAACAAAAAAAAAAAAACAAAAAATTCAGTCTATTGTTATTTAAACGTAAATGTTTTAAAAACTAAAATATGTAACTAATTTAAATTTTTGTTTGTATAAACAAATAAATACTTTTTTATATTATCAACAAAATCTTGTACATAGAAAATGATCTCTCAACGTCAACCGAAATTATAGGAGCATACTTGAAGGAAGAAATCGAATTCATTTGGAGAATATTCATTTTCTAATTCATTTGATTCCAGATCAAAAATCTTTGAAATTTGTTTTATTTTTTGAAATCCTTAATTTTTTTGCAAAACGCTTTGGATTTTTGTTTTAATTTGTTGGTCTTTTCTTCCGTCCACATTGTTAATTTTACTTTCTGCAATATTAATTAATTTGATTTGAGTATTAAGTGAACCAAATCCTTCCAATTTATTTATTGTCTCCCCAATATATATGTACGTAGTTGGAAAATACAAATGCTAATTGACTTTTGATGTTATTTAAATTTAATATTTCTTTTACTTTTTTAATTGCATACGAATCGGTATCAACAAGCTCGTCAATAACATTCTTAAATTGCTCAAAGTTTTTTGAATAGTATTCTACAGCGTCTAGCCAGGTTAATCATTTTCTTAATACTGGCTGCGGTGGAAGGGGAACCAAGGGATACATTTCTTTAAAAATTGCCACTCGTGAAGGAGCCTTTAAAAATATTTTTTTTCCGTATGAAATCAATAAATCAATACTATCGAATTTGCTTCTAATTTTCTCTGCAACGCGGTTTAACCTATGTTGCAAACAGGTAACATGCAACAGTTTTGGATAAAAAAAGTCAGTTTTTCTCAAAAATACGTTGAAAAAAAAAATGAAAAATTACATTTATGTTTTTATTTGAAAATTGAATGTGAATGTGTTAGTATGCGATATCAAGTTATGTAGTATATGCGTCTCCTTCTAATATAAAGTTGTATTTTAAGCAGAGCACTAAAAGAATTTATTGATTTTTTTTTTGTTTATTTGGAAATTTTTTGAAAAATCACTCAATAATTCCAAAATATGCAAAAATATGTATTAATAAATTTAAAATATGCAAAAAAATATGCATTTTAAACCAAAATATGCAAAAACAAATCGATGCCATTTTAACGCAAATTTCTTGATTCTGAAAGATAATTGGTCGACATTGCTCGTTATATGTTAGGGAAGTTACAGATAATTAATGTACCTACAACTAAAAGAATTTACTACAAAGCAGATACTGAAAATGTAGCACAGATTTACAGACATTTAATACATAAAAAATAATACACCTAACAAATATTGTATAATTAGTAATACATATTAAATTCTTTTAATATTTTGTTATGTTGAAAAATTTTCCTATGACAAATAATTTTGAAATTTATAAAATTAGAAATTTTTTCCTGAAGAAGCTACACAAAGACGTAGCGAAATATTGAAAATAAAAATTTAAATTTTTTAAAAAAAGACATTAAGCTTGAACAATTACTAAAATAATGCAATAAATTATTATTTAATTATAATATAATTAAGCTTTTCTTTGGATAATATGTGGTGTTGGTTTTATTTTGACGCTCACTGTATATATACCTTTTTGCAAATTTCCACACTGTTCGCTCTCCTGGGGGGTTATTGTGTATTTCGATTAGAAATTTTATTTTTTATTATTATTATTTTTTACAGTGTATTGCGAAAGCTTTTGCTTTCGAATCGAAATACACAATAACCCCCCCTGATCAATCACTGTTATGAACTACTACATGGCGTATGTGTTATATATTGGCTTTATAACGTATTAAATATTAATCATACGCACAGTATTTTTTTCATTCAATGTTGTTTTTGTTTCGTATGCAAACATGTTCCAAATGCATTAAACAAAATTTTCTGAAGACTAATTGTAAAATATGTATTTAAATTAATGAAACATAGAATCAATCATTATCTTTTATTAAGCTAATTTATAATGAATTTGAATGATTTCATAAAGAATTAGTTTTATAAAGAATTAATTCATTACTAAGGAATAGTTAAATTAAAAGTTTATTCTTTCGAATTTTTTGATATTTGTGTACATTCTTGAATACTTAACAAAATATTTAAACTTATCTGCATCTTAATTAATTAATCAATCTCTTTTGTACAGGGTGGCCCGAAAGGGTTGGAATTGCTTATAACTTTTTTATTATAATTTTTTTTTTCTTTTTATTATTTTGTAACGAAGATTTGGGGAATTTAAAATGGAGCAGTACTCCATTGAACAACATCCTCAAATTTTTAAGCTTTACTTTTCAAATCAACGATTCATTGTTTTGACTCAACGTGCATATTGTCGTTATTTTAATGTGCGGGTTGGACCCTCAGAGACAACAATAAATCGTGTGGTTGCAAATTTTCGACAAGAAGAGGTAGAAAGGAACCTTCCTGGTGCTGGCAGAAGACGAACGGTGCACACGGATAACACGGATATGGAACTGGTACAGAACAGTATTCCAGGAGACGTTCAACACAACTTGGTCTCTCACGAGCGTCTTTGCAGACAATAAGAATGTTTCTATACAAGATTCAGCTTGTCCAAGAATTGAAACCGACAGATTGCCAGCAACGAACTTGATTATGCAGTTTTTTCTGGTAAAAAGCAGAAGAAAATCATAATTTTATTCATGAATTAATTATGAGCGACGAAGCCCATTTCTAATTAAGTGTGTTCGTTCGGATACGGAAAATCCAAGACTAGTTCAACAGCGAGAATTACTCCCACCTAAGTGTACGGTTTGGTGCGGTATTTCATCGAAAAGGATAATTGGTCCTTATTTTTTTGAAAATGAACACGGGGTTGCCGTTTCCGTCAATGGTGTCAGATATCGGACAATGTTGGAAAATTTTTTAAGGCCAGCCGTGGAAAAGTATCCACAAGGGACACAGTGGTTCTTTTACGGGACATTTTTGGTGAACGAAATTTTCGCGTACAAGTGATTTTAATTGACCTCCGCGTTAACAGGATTTAACCGCCCCAGATTGTTTTCTTTGAGGTTATTTGAAAGGAAACAACTAGAACCATCTAGCAATTAAAAAGCAATATACGCGACGAAATAAACAAAAATGTGTTGGAAAGAGCACGAATTCAGAAAATGGCCACTAGTTGCGAGATATTATTTTTCATAACTAAACTGAAACAAATAAGAAAGTATACTCGGTCAAGCCCGACCATATAATACCCTATGCCCAGTCTATATATAAAAAGGGTTTTCACATACGAGCGTTATATAGGAGATGTTATCTATTATGGAAAAAATTTTGGGCCATGATTTCTGTGAATATAAATATTATATGTGTTAAACTTTTTCTCGATATACTTAAATACTTTTAAAAGATTTATGGAGTTTAAAGTGAATTACGTAGAGAGAGATAAATATTCCCCATTAATAAAAAGTTATAACGAATTCAAACCCCTGCGTTAATTTTGGGCCACCCTGTATTTATCAAGTCAAAATGTCTTAACAGACAAGACATTCATGACTTTACTCAACCGCAAAAGTCTATTTAAAAATTTGTGTTTTAAACAAATAAATTGTATTTTTTCACATTTAATTTGTGTTTTACATAAAACAGCAATAATAAATTTGTTAATTGTTGTATTTTGTGTTTATTTTTAGTTTTATATTTAATTTAAAATGAAATAATTATTAAAATAATAACATGTAAATGCCAAGACTTGCTGATATAATACACATTGTCATAAAACATACAGACGACCACTTCATGAACAATTGTAATTTTAAAAATCCATTTTAAAAAATTTATATAAATCTTTAGTTTTTGCTGTTAATAGTTGTTTATGGATTTGTGCCAACAAAAATATTATTTATCTATATATATTAAATATTTTTGTGCATTATTTCTATAAATAAAAATTACACTAATTACGTGCCGGCAGCATGTTTGTTGAAAAATATTAAAAAAAAAACTTTTTTATTTAAAAATTATTACGAGTACATTTTGTTTATGAGTTTTTGTGTAGTTTTGATTATTGTTTTGAAATGTTATTATTTTTTTGCAGTTTGTTGATTACATTTGGTAAATAATTCAATAATTTTTAATTTAGTTTTGCTTTTAATGACCTAATTATTAGGACTACGAAGTGGGACTGTAAAGGCTTTTAAGCTGGGGTAAATTTCGAGTGCTGCATTAAGTAATAAAACTAAACATAACATGGAATCAAAATAACTGCATATAATTGTAACGCTCTTCATCCAACTGCAGCGAGAAGGCCTCTTCATACAAGTCAGCGTTTTTCCTCTCTGCTAAAAGTTTTGGAAAGGATCCAAGGACGACATCAATGCGATATTGTAACAGTTTCGAGGGATATTAGCATTATAACATTAGATCTCTAAAATATGTGTATTTTGAAGAGACCAATCAGCCTTTTCGCTGAATGTCTTGATGTCGGACAACATATTTAGCACCAAGATATATCAGGCATAAATATCCTTTTATTTACTGATTGCAATGTGAAAAGATTAGTTTGCTGGAATATGCGGGCATCACATCTAACATTGCTGACGAATTGCAGCTGTCTGTTGAGGAGATTAGATTTCGAAACATTGATCGGTCTGTACCATCATTGCTACATAAGAGGTATCTAATCGTGAAGGCAGGAACTATATTAAATTGCAGCAGTTGTCACATCGGAGGGTAAACTGTTAATGATAAGGAAATTGTGTTTTTATTAAAACTGGGGAAAAAGAGCTTATCATCCATTCTGTTGGTTGAATACCAGCTTGATAATTTACTTGTGATGTGATGGCTTTAGTGTCGGCTATCAGGACATGGTCTGGTTATATTGATTTGTCTAAACAGTTACCGCTCGGGAAGTAATGGTAACAGTCATAGCTCTGCCTTTACACGATAAGACATACAAGAAATATCAGAACAACATTATATGGTTACGATATTCTAAATCATTTTTCTTTTTTTGACAAGTTGGTCAAGAATGCTACGAACGAAACCTTTTAATTAGCTGTTCAAAAGCCATGAGCTCAAAGAAGTTACGAGAATGTCAAATAACTATAAAGAATGAAGATCCACCGCTGCTGGCCCCGCACCATCGTCATCCACTAGACGTCCATTTAGCGAGGTATTTATTGCCAACTAGAACGCAATTTTTAAATTTGAAGCCATTCGAAGTGTCATTGTTTAACATTTGAACAATTGTTAGTGTTTGCTAGTAGAAGGTACGAGCTAGTAGAAGGTACGAGCGCTACACGAACGAACAACGCATTCTCATTGTGAAATTGTTTTACCAAAATAGTGAAAGTTTTGCGCTGCAGTTCGCATATTGCGATCAATTTGGGGTCACAATAATGCTCCAAAAGAGTCAACTGTAAAGAGATTAATGGATAAATTTGCCGAAACTGGGTCTGTTAGTGATGTAAAGACAACAACGCGCCTTCGACCAGGTCGATCGACCGAAAATGTCGCAGCTGTACGTGATGATGTCGCTCAAACTCCATCCACCTCAATTCGACACCGAGCTCAGCAAATTGGTGTCTCCGAAAGAAAGATTTGCATCTTCATGCATACAAAGTTCAATTGACTCAGGATCTGAAGCCAGCTGACCATGGACAGCGAAGGGAGTTCGTTAATTGGGTATTGGAGAGACAACATGAAAATGCTGATTTTGCCGATAAAATCATCTTCAGTGACGAGGCCCATTTCCATCTTGATGGCTTCGTCAATAGGCAGAATTGTCACATTTGGGGTGAGGAAATTCCTGGAGTGATTCACGAGAAGCAAATGCATCCTCAACGTGTCACTGTGTGGTGTGGTTTTTGGGCTGGAGGAATCATTGGACCTTTTTTTTATGAAAATGAGGCAGGTCAAGCGCAAACAGTCAATGGTGTTTGGTATCGTGAAATGATAACCAGTTATTTCTTGCCTAGAATTGAAGAAATGAATGTGGAGGGCATGTGGTTTCAACAAGACGGCGCCACATGTCATACAGCCAGAGAAAAAATTCAATTGCTGCAGCAGTCATTTCCGGGTCGTGTTATTTCGCGTTTTGAAGACCAGAATTGGCCGCCTAGATCGTGCGATTTAACACCTTTAGATTTTTTTCTTTGAAGTTTTTAGAAGTCGATGATTTACACGAATACGCCGACGACGACTCAAGCCTTAAAAGAGGAAATTTGCATTTATGCAAAAAGGTCATTGAAAATTTCATTAAAAGATCGCGCGTGTAACCTCATTCTGTCTACTTTACGATATAATAAAGTTTCACGATTTTTTTAAAAATTGCGTTCTAGTTGGGACACCCTTTAGAATGAAGTGCCATCGATTCGAATATAGCTAAACTCGTAATTTTGGAGTCAATAGCCTGCTGTGGCGAATGTGTTTAATGCTTTACTCTCTTAGGTCCGCTTTATCAATGTGTTGACAAACTGTCTGTTACTAAATGTCGACATAAATTTATTTGACTGATAATAAGTCCGTTAACAATTTTGATTTTCTCAATACACCGACAGAAACATTATTTTCATTTGGCAATACCTCTCAAAATGTATGTGAAAATTGGGAACTCTGTCTTCAAGTGACAAGTTGTTGACATAAATCAGCTGTTTTCCAAATGTGAAAAAATAACAAAAAATAAAATCAAAAAACCAAATATTTTAAAAAGTAAATAAATAAACATGTCTGCCAGGTAGTTAGTAGGTCTGGCATGATACACTCTTTCAACATTCACTTGGAATTCATGTTCTTCGAGTTCATCCTACATCAAATTAATGTTTATTCCTCTATTAAACATTTTTTCTAAAGTCATAAAAATTATGAACAGCAGTCAGCTGATTGAATTTATCTGTACAACAAATAAATAATCAGCAGATGAGGGCTGGTTAGTTTTGCGACAGAATAGAAGCAAATGAGATATTGAGAAAACCAAATTTCTTTAATCGGCAGTTTTTCGATGCGAAAAAAGATAAACGCCTAATGAGAAAACAGCCCTTACAGTTTAAATCATACAGTTTAAACCATAAATGACCGGTTTATTTAATATCTAAAATATTTCGATTCGGAATCACAGTCCCAAAAACTTTTCTATTTGTTATCATTAGACATTCATTGCTTCATTCATGCTGTATAAAGTATTATGCCAATTCTATTGTTTATTTCTTGCTAATAAAATAATTAAAAAATAATAATAATTTAAAAATTATCTCAAAGATTACATGCATACATAAAGGAAAACTAGAACCATGTGGTCTAAATCATTTCAAAAGATGACAGATTTTGTTAAATGACCTAGGAGATGAACATGAACTAAAGTCCAGTGCTTAACAGTGGGTTTATTATTGTAAAAACAAACAAAAAATATTTTCATACGAAACAAAGAACACTTTTATTATCCATTTTATGTGTTCTTTTGTTTTTATTTTTGTTTTTTAATTCTCTCAATAACGATGATGATGATGATGATGATGTGGATGGCGACCATGCCACACAGCAAAATCAAATGCATCTGCAACAAATCGTAGTCGTGCAGTCATGGTTTTTTTTATTTTCTACTTAAAGAAATCAGAAAATAAATGTAGTCATGAACTCAAAACTTTGACCTTCAGCATTTGGCCAGATACAACAATGAAAAGAAAACAAAATGTAAGAAAATAAATCTGAATTTTGTTGGCTTATTTTCAAAAAATTGAGTAATAAAATTTATGGCCACTAACTTTAAAATTTGTGGGCACAAACAACAATTTCATTAAACATTTTGCTGAAAGAAATATAAAACATTTGAAAAAAAAATTGGGACTGATGAAAATGTAACAGAATTTGCTAAAATTAAAAACAAAATATATTTTCTTTGGAATAAATCTTGTTCCAGGACATTTATGTTTAAGATTATAGCTTCTAAAACAATCATCTGGGGATTGTAAAAAATTTATAAAAAGTAGCGGAAGTGAAAATTTCATAAAGTTTGTATTCTAAGTCCCGGATCACACACTGCTACTTTTGCTGCGCAACTTTTGAGTTTGTTGATGAGAGGGGAAAGAAGAGTGGTCCCCTCTCTCTCTCTCTCTTTTTCGCCTCTCATCAACAAACTCAAAAGTTTGAGAGGGGAAAAGAGAGAGAGAGAGAGAGAGGGGACCACTCTTCTTTCCCCTCTCACCAACAAGTGATTAGCAAACTTTTGAGTTTGTTTCGCAGCAAAATTGGCAAAAGGTGATCCCGGTCTAATTTTAGTGAAAATGATTTGAGAAGTAAATTTCCAGTTTGGTTCATCGTAGAATAAAAGTTTCATTCGTTTTCTAGAACGCTGTGAAATTTCAGTTTCACTTCGTTGTGGAATATAGAACCTAGGCGAATATTTTGATAATCCAAATCCCACTCTGTTATCGTGCCAGGTTTCCTAGAAATATCCACGTAAAATATTTGGTATTGAAGAGAGCAAAAAAAGGAAAGAATTTCCATTTGGCTGCTGATAATTGAAAATTGAAACACGGGGGGCCTTAAAAGAAACCTAGAAAAGCACTTCAAATTTTGATGCAGTTTATAATTTTTAATATTAAGTTGATAGTCCTTGTTTCGGAATTAATAAGTTGTCTTTAGAACTATAATCAATGTATAACTAGTGCCAAAGATCTGGTGCCTTAAACACCCTATAGAAGTATTTTATAAACAAAATAAGCGTTCCACACAACTGGCTCCAGAAGTAATTGTGACAGCACTAGTTCCCGGGCTGTCATTAAGAAATCTAAAGTAGTTACATTCGTTGTAAAACTAGGTTTTACAGAACAAACTACAAATTATCGGTTTTTGGACAAAATGTTCCTCTGGCATTTGCAAATTAAAACACGAGATGGTTTTCCTAAAAAGTCAACAAGTACTTTAAATATTGCTGCAGTCTGAAATTTCGTATAATGAGCTGTTGATTTTAATTATTGATTTTTCAAAATTTGTTTGTGTCTTTTAAACAATTGAAAGGTTTATGATATTGACCGCCCAGGTTATTGCTAAACTATTCTCAAGTATGTCCAGTGAATGTAATGTTTTCAAACAGATAAAATTGTATTTTTTTTCAACCAGAAAAGTTGTTAAAAAAACAAAAAACTATCGCAACGTGGTTATTTTTTATTACCATTTGCGTTGAGCCACTGTGCGCTGCAGGGAAGTAAATATGTATTTTCAACTTAAAGCCACTTATGTATGTGAGTGTTTGTGCTATTTCAGCTCTTTTGACTGCTAACATTTAAACAAATTGTAATAAAATTGCAATAAATCAAAGTCACCAATATATTGGTAAAACATTATTCAATTTTGCATAGTTGTAGAAATTTATTTAGCTTATCATCATACTAACAAATAGAGAAAAATATTAGAATTTCAAGAAAGATAAAGAAAATTCAAATGTTAAATTTGGTTGCATATAAACTGAAATACCCAGTGCTCATAAACAGAATTAACAATAACGCAATTCACAATGTTGTGCAAATGGTATTGCATCATTGCATTTGCAAAACGGTTTAGCATATTTTGCTCTTGCTGTGTGTTTTGTTAGTGTAGAGAAACTATATGCTAAAACTGTTTGCAAATGCAATAATGCAATACCATATGCATAAGATTGTGAATTGCGCTAATATGTTTGAATTTAGTATTATATTGATAATTCTATTCCTTTGTGTTGAAAAACATGTGTGTAACGATAAATTCGAATTTAACTAGCACAGACAAAAACCACATTTTTTCACATTGATAATGTTACAGTCAACAGACCACTGTTAAACACTTAACAAATATATTACTTGGATTTTTGAAAAAAAACTTTTGAGATGAAATTCTCTAGAAGAATGTGAACAAATTAATTTGGAATTGCGCACGCATCCCACTAAATAGAGAGTTGGTGATCCACAATTGATCTCCTTCAATTTGAAATCTTTATTCGAATTATATTTCGTTCGAATTATTTCTACGAATTTTACATAATAACATTGAAGTGATTTTTTTAATCTAAAATTTAATCGTTTGATAAAAATATATCCTTAGCTTAGCGTATACATGTGCCAAGTCCGTTTTTATAAATTTTATAGGTGACACTGAAAATGTTTAAATATTTTCATAATTTTCTTTTCTACATATTCAATATATTTAACTTGCAATCGTAAATAAAAAAAGTTTAGAAGAAGTACGTTTTAGACCTATAAGTCCTTTTAAGGGACTTAGCACGTTTGCACATCAAGAATTTGTATTTTTACTTACTCCAGCGTTTTGTCTTCTAGTCTAAATTTCTACTAAAAGTGCTAGTGCTAAATTTAATTATAATTCTGTCATATAGTTTTCTGTCAAGTAAAATATTTGATACACATATAAAATAAATATAACTCTAGTCAAATATTCACAGGCTAATAACACTGGGCTACAGTGAAAAAATGTTAGATTGTATCCCTAAATGACTACAATAAACCTCGTGTGGGAATTATAACTCAGCTGCCATGCTCTTATCCTGCTCTAGCAGCAGTGTTGCCAGAAGCTGGAAAAAAGCAAAATGGGCTTTAAAAAAAACAGAAAAAGTTAAATTCCTTTAAAAAAGGCTAAAAAGCCAATACAATTTCAATTTGAATTTTATGGTTTTTCGAATTAAAAGTGAAAGTAATATAAAGTAATAAAATTAACAAGTGCTTCTGTGTTACCATTCGCAATCACTAATTACAGATAAACACAGGTTGGATCTTTTAGTATTCTATATAGCGTGGACAGACGACTTAATTTGCATTAGCAATCTTAATTCAAATTAACTTGCGATTTATCCCCATCCTAATGTGTAATAGGTTTGACATAAATGCACGAAATTAAAGGGAATTTATACTAAATTTAGCTATTTCAATATGGCAACACAGTCGACAATCAGTCAGCTGTTTGTAAATTATTTACAATTGAAAAAATTAAAATGGATCCAGCAAAGGTAAATTATCAGTCGTAATTCAGCTCTGGGCGGAGGAAGAAGTCGTGCGTCATAATCATTATCGCTTAAGGGCAATCAGGCCGTCTTTTTTCGCTGCCATGAGCGATATTTGCGTCTCACTCTCTCATTGGTTATTGTTTGGTGTCGTCTCACTGTAGCGTGAGTTACGGGTTTTTGAAGTTGTGCATTGGTCACACGCGTTTGTTTTGATTTTATAACCTACTAGCTAAAACCCGGTGTGCTTCGCTACCCGTATCGTAATCAAACAAAAAGTTTAAAGTTAAACAAATATACCGTATTTGCCGGACGATCAGACGCACCCATATTTGTGTTCAATATTATTTGAATATCGACAGTTTTAAGAGAGTTGTGCTCTCTAAAGTGATTTTCGGAAGTCCGTCTTATATGAAACTATGATCAATTACGGACCGATCTGCAGATGTGATTTGGCTTCATTTGCCACTAATTTGTGGTCAAATTTGTTTGGATACTTGCATAATACAAACAATTATGACTGGTAAACCCCATTTCGGACATTTGTAAATAATAGACCGACTTGAACCAGTTTCAATCTCATGCGGCCGAAAAATATCATGTACATCGTTAAATCGACTCAAGAAGTCATTCTGAATTGACCGGTTGGGTGTTAGACCAATATTTATGCGCGTTACAAACATCAGCACAAAATACCCTCCGCACTATGGTGGTGTTAAAGTCTTTAAAAGGCTGTTTTAAAAATGAAAAAATTGCTAAAAAAAAAAAAGCCAAAAGTAAAAACATAAATTTCGAGGCTAAAAGGTAAACAAAAAGGCTAAAGCTATTTTAAAAATGGCAAAACTGGCAACAGTGACTAGAAGTAAAACGATTACATACATTAGATGGTTTATTAGAGGCAATTTACACGAAGAGATTTTTATTGAAGAGATTGACACAATTTTTTCCTTGAAATTTCTTCGGTGTTCACACAGCACAATTCTTATTGCTTAAATCGCTTGTACTTTTATTTGAGAGCATATACACATTTGTAACACGCATAGGATAGTAACAAGAATTGCTAGTAGAATCAAGTGTGTACATGTCTTATCTTCCCCTCACCTCGATGTCTCAATGGTGATTAACTTAAAGAATTGCTTCGTCTAAATTGGGACTTATTTAAAGATTTTTGGGATTTATAAACTTGACCTTAAGTGATTTTAATAAAACTGAGCGCATCTTGCACTTAAATTTTCTAAAAACTAACAATATTTAAGTTAACTTTTTATATTCAAGTCTGTAGCACAATGTTATTGAGACACAAATAACTAAAGCACCATGAGGATTAAAAGCAGCAACAGAAAACATTCTGTTGACGCCATGAGCAGGCAGAGTTCTGTATAGAAAATGAACTTTTTTTTTTTATTGGCCTATGGCCAAATATCAACAGCAAACACATTAAACAAATGTCTGTTTATGGTTTAAACTTTAAACACACAAGAAAACAACCAACAGCAAAATAAAGAAATTAAATAGATTTTTCAATAGGAAAAACCAAGATATGTAAATGCTATAGGTCAGGGAAAATATAATGAAATGCAGTAAACAGATTTTAAATACTTAAATAATGTCAGTGATGAGAGGAAAATGCATGAACTTTGCAGAGTTTTTAAGATATTTCTAAAGAAATGCAAGGAAATAAATTTAAGTTTATGTGTCAGGGAAATGTTAAAACTTTTCGTATGTCTGTTAAAATATTGTCAAGCGAAGGAAATCCGTTATTTATTTTATACAAAAGAGTTGTTTGGTTGATCAAATAGATTGACAATTTTGAAAAGTTGTTCAGTAAAATTATAACAAGGTGGTAATATTTAAGCAACAAATTGATACTTACATATTTATTAACATATTTTTATTGTCAAGACTGACAATGTCCAATATTGTTTAATTGGCCGAAGATGAGGCCAGTGTCATGTCAATGTCGGCATGTTGTCTTCCATACCAATCCATTTTACCTTTTGAATAATGACAGGAAACTAAATCAAATCAAAACTTTTCTAAAGAATCCTACTAAAAGGTTTTTAAACTAAGCTTCTGTATAGTGACCGGATTTTATGTGAATAATGCTTTATTTATAAGTTCAAAAATAAAGTGAAATGATTTTGTTTGTTACAATTGATAAGTGTGTTGAATTTGAATACTTACATATTGAATTATATTCGTCATAATCATATTGGATAGCTGGGGTCAGCGAATTACAATTGGTTTCTTAATGGGTTTATTACTTGTTATAAATACATAAACATCAGTTTATCATACACATATATTCAATCTGTGTGTCAACATACATATATCACATCACATCTTTTCTTGTCGGCAATAAATTTATTTTTATATATCTTGAAACATTTTTCTTGCCTTTTATTGTCGAATGGCTGCAGGAGGTCCATTATTTATTAATCTTTCTTTTCAATTTGTTTTATTTACTTGTTATTGCTGCTTGTTTTTGTACTAAAATATTTGAAACAATAACCATAAATCCCATTTGTACACAATTTGTTTATGGTTTTAAGGAAATATTTTAAATGCAATTGTCAAAAGTATGAAATATTAATAATGCTAGTGAAATTATCGATGGGCCTACATTTATCATATGTTTTTATACTGTATAGTATGAAACATTTTAGTCAGACAGTATTTATACCCTACACCACCATAGTGAGGGGGGGGGGTTGATTATTAGATTTTGCTGATGTTTATAATGCCCCAAAATATTAGTCCAACACCCACCTTAAAGTATACCGATGGACACAGACTCATTTAACAAAGACCGTTCGTCCGTCTGCCTGGTCCCTGTAAAGCTTGTGTGCAGAGTAAAGGTCGCAATTTTGTAGATATTTCGATAGAATTTGATACATAATATTTTTTCGGCCCAAGAACGTTTGGGCTTGAAGTTGATTAAAATCGGTCGATTATTTGACCTAGACTTCATACAAATGTCCTACCGAAATATTGTTTTACCAGTCAGAAATGTTTAAATTTTGCAAGTATCCAAACAAATTTCATTGCAAAAGAGTGACAAATAAATTCAAATCAAATCTACAAATTTTGTGCACAATGCTCCATAATTGATCATAGCTCCCATATCCGCACAACTATCAGGCATTTTTTTTTATAATTTTTTGAATATGTGATCTGCATAGCGTATGAAAATATAATCAATGATTTGGTTTTATCATTCCTATATCCTTTAAGGATTTTCAGGACACGCATCTCGGTCGATTTTCATTAATATTTTTTAACAAAAAACACATTTTTATTGCATGAACGATTTCAATTAGTATTTCAGTATTTGCAAATGATTAATACTTTTGTAATTAAAGTTTTTTATTTAATTCCACGGCTCATTTTGCTAAAAAAAATTCCGCAATAATTCAAGTAACGGTCAAACAGAAGACAAATGTGAGAAGCGAAAATAAAAAACAATCAGCACAATCGATGCCTGCCAGTCTATTTAAAATTGGGTCAACAGAAGCAAAACTATTGAAACCGAATATAGTCCTTGTGCTCATAGTTGACTATCAACACAAAGAATAGAAACATAGCAGATGCTGACAATCGACTACCTTTATAAGCTAAATTTCTGTGGATGAGAATCAGCATAACGTTGATTTTTTTTTTTGCTCGTCACTATACATACAATTTCGCATAGAAAAAATAACAAAAATCAAGCGCACAGCATGGTACCAAAAAATTGACGACTTTTTCTGCGAAAATATTTATTAAGTATTTTCTGAAGAATGAATAATAGAAATTTCCCAAGAAATGAGTTGAATGAAATTATTTGAATTGAGTTATTTGATGCCTATATGATGCCAGAAATTTTCGAACATATTTGAAATAAAATAACTAGGGTGCTCAGCAAAAGACGACTAAAGGTGGGTCACAACAGTGGTCGGCATAAAGAGAACATGGAGGATTACATAAACTTGCTTTTTTTCTATAAGAGTGGGTTCACACGCTGCGACTTTTTGCTGCAACATTTCTCCTGCGACTAAAGTTTATAGAAGAAATATGTAGGTATCGCGAAACAAAGCACTAAATTTGACATTTCTCATTTGCATCTTCTTTTCTCTTTGACAAGCTGCGTACTTAGATTTTTACATTTCTTAAATTTAATTTTTTGCTTAATGTCCGCCTAGATTGGCAAAAACCCCCTATGTGCGCTGTTCCGAATTTTACCTATTTTTTTTATAAAAATTTTAACTCTGGGCCATATGTTCTATAATGCCGACGCTGGGTTTACAAAACGGAAAACAGTTTCGAAAACCTACATGTATTTCTTATTTATGTTTAAAATATTTTACCAGCCTCGGATAAGGAAATACGAATCCTATGAGGAAGATTTAAAAATTCCAGTTTTGGGATTTTCGGGAATTACTTATTATTTAGAAAGATAAATACAATCTTCAGTGAAAATTTCATTGCATTATGTAAATAAATAAAGATTTTATTACCTATTCGTTTACTCTTTAAAATACACTATTTTTATGAAAGTTTTAATAAAATTGTAAATATCATGAATAATTTGACTCATATTTTCCTGGACTTAATTGTTTTATTTACATAAAGTAATTTTTGTTCTTATCCAAAAATATTTCGATTAGATTCATAAACTAATTCAAACTTTTTCAATTGTTTTGAACATTTAATATACGTGATTTAGGGAAACAGGACTCAAAATGTTGATTATGAGTTTGACATACGGGCCAATTTAAATATCAATCTCTATGCATTGCGAAAGGCCAGCAATATTAATTCTGGGCCGTGGTTACGAATTGTAAATTTCAATAAGCTTTCCATAGCTTATATTCTCTGAAAATCTATGTCTTCAAACATACAAACTACCAAATGATTATAAAAGGCAGATATATTGAACAACAGAGACAACCAAACCAATTTTATTGGGGCCAAAATTCGAAAGCTATGCTGAGAATATTGGTAATACTTTGTCAACACTAGCGAGAGAAATTGAAAAAATTAATTGATTTGTTAATTCTAAAAACGTTGGCCATGCAGATGTCAATGTACAGTGGGGAGCACAAACGAGTATATGCTTTTACTAAGTGCACTTGTTATTGCCTTTTAAATGACATCAATTCAACACTAAAAACGTCAACTTCTAAGAAAAAACAAACAAAACTATAACAACTTGCATGTATACTCAATTTTGCACCATACAAAAACTTTAGGAAATGATAGAATTTTTAACACTTTTTAAATACTTTTTATACTTTTTGACATGACACACTCTCCGACAATTTCAATTAATTCAATTCTAATACTCTTTCATTCGAGCTAAACCCACTGCCAAATGTCGTCCAAATTGCTTTTAGGTAATCGGCAATGTTCCAAATGTTTCTTCACTATTAACTACAAATTCTTAATCGGATTACGGTCGGAAATTGAGCTCGCTAAGCCAATCTTTCACTATTTTGGAAGTTTGCTTTGGGTCACCATCCAGCTTAAAAATAACTTTATCCACATAATAGACGCTCTTATCTACAAAATCGGGATCCTTTGCGGGGGTCCCAGTTACCACAATTTATGTAAAGCAACCCCATATTATGACATTCCTTCCACCATGCTTCATTGTTTTCTTTACTTGGTGTCTTTGAATATGTTGGCATTTTCGGCAACAGCAATTTTGTCTACTTCCAAAATGAAAACGATTAAATTTGTATTCGTCAGACCAGATTATACGTTTTAATTCATTTGCAGTCCCATTTGTGTTCTTTCAAGCAAACTTTGACCGTGCCTCGACGTTTTCTTTTTATCGACATTGCAGGGTTTTTTTTACTACTGCTGAGATGTAACCAATATCGCGAAGGGCTTGTCTCGCTGTACATCCTATAACGGTATTGCCACGTCTTTTAGTTTTAAACACTCTTTTCATTTGTGTTATCATGAGACGTGAGCCCACTTTTATTAACAGCTTTTTGCTGTGTCTGATTTAGGGTTTGGCATTTTTATATCCTCCACCACCAAGAGTGGTGAATGAGGGTATATTACGTTTGTCATTCCGTGTGAAACTTTTTTAATATTCATCTGAGACCCAACAAAGTATACATTTTCTTGATTCTTATGAAATTCTGAGTCGATTTAGCCATGTCCGTTTGTGTAAAACAATCTCATGTCCAAGCTATACAACATAACTAGACGAAATTTCCAGAAAAATATTTCTTATTTTGCAGGTAACTTAGGTATTGAAAATCAGCAAAATTGGTTTAGGTCAACCAGAGTTATGGACCAATATGTGAGACAACCTCTATAAAAATTTTATATTTTTTGTCCATTTTATTGCAATGTTTTGAAATATATTACAGATAATACCATGAAATTTTGTATACGTTGTTTGTATGATAAATAAAAAAAGTCTGCAGAAAATAGCCCCCATATAAAAATTTTCCCGAAATATTTGCTCAATTATACATAAATGCCTATAAAATTGGAATATCAAGACAAAATTCAGCAAAAATAAGTTTTATGCAAAAAGAAATCGCAAAACGAAATTTTTTTTTAGTTCGGCCCATGTTTGACCATAGACCCCATATAAAGTCCACTTCCAAAATTCACTTAAATACATATAAAACAGATATAAATTGTTGTACTAAATTTTATAGTGGTAGGCCCATAATTGGTCATAGCTCTCATATAAGGACCGCATCCAAAAAACACATTTATCCATATATATATATATGTATATTGTATAAATATCGGTACCGACTTAAAACGTTGCACAGATCATTTACATATATACAAAAATCATCCCACAACATTTTGTGAATTTCGGTCTATTTTTAACCGAAATGCCCCATATAAAGCCCTCTTCCGAAAATCCATTTAATACTCATAAATCTATTATAAATAACGATATCGATCCAAAATCTTACAGGGATCATTTACATACATGCCTAAATCAAACTGCTGGATTTTGAGAATATCGGTCCATATTTGACAATATCCGCCACATAAGGTCCACTACCGAAATCCACGTTAATACTAATATATATCTGTTGAAATTCGACGTGACATATCCTCATATGCATGAAAATAACTGTTATAAAATTAAGGAAGATCGGCCCATAATTTGTCATAGCTGCCATATAAGAACCATTTCCAAAAAACAAATAAACACACAAAAATGTCTAATAAATATCAATATAGAACCAACTTTTATATGGATCAGAAATTTTAATCCAGAAATCATATTAGTATCGGTTATACGGCAATTAAGCTACTGGATTTTGTCGGTCAATAATAGATCCTGAATTAAGTCCACTTTCAAGCATAACAAACAACCATACAACTCTTGTAAATAACGCTATTGAGATGAAATTGAACCAATATAATCCTAAAATACATAGAAATCACATTAGTGGATACTTGATTTAGAAGCTATCAGTCCATAATTGGTCTACTTCTACTAAGCCACCCATAATATTATTGAGATCAAATTCAAACAAAAAAGCCTCATCTTATATCTTATTCATTTTTACACTCTGTTTCTTAACTTGTTGGGAATATGGACAAATTTTCTTTTAATTTTATAAATTGTTAAATTACACTCAAGATTATTATGAACATCAGACAAACTCTGTAAATTACAGTAATGATCGGTAATTACATCAATTATAAATGATCGATATTGGATAAAATTTCAAAATATTTAACATAAATTATGGTGGTCGTAAAATTGTCTTTCAAACAATATATCAAATACTTATAAACTTTGCACTAAGACTGTATAGAAAACACAGAATAAGAATATTCTAGTCCTATAACCAGTGTAGTTTTTCTATTTCTTAGTGCGTTTAGGCGGATGGTATTTAAGATTCGGCACAGCCGAATATAGCACTCTTACTTGTTTTTGTTTTCTATTTTAAGTACTTCTAATTGAATTGTTCCAATAAAATACGTTAGCGCCCCGCTACTCACCCCGATGTCTAAATGGTAATCAGCTTAGCTGAAAGAATTGCTTCGTGTAAATTGGGACTTGGTTTTTTTTTTTGAATATTAATGAATGAGTGACAGTATTAATTAATTAAATTAATGCTGTTGTTGTTATTTAAATATTAAAACATTTATGCGACTGGATTTTACATAAACAAACATTTTGTAACAAAAAATCATTTATTACAGTGGTTACTTTCACAAACATTTTTAATGTTACCAACAATTTGTTAAGCATTCAATGCCTGACAACATTTGTGTAGCGACCGAAAGAAACAATAAAATTAAATTTCTATAGAAAGAAATTTATGTTCAAAATGTATTTTATTTATATGCTCTTTTATTGCAGTTGTTGGTTGTCAGTGTTTAAGTATCTAGTTGACAATGTGTAACAAACACACTAAGCTAAAACTACTACAACTCTTCGACATTACTACACAATACTAAAACATTAAACAGCCTTTTTAAAGCTTTTCTGTGACGTCATAGAGGAAAATAGCACTCAAAACAGTAATAGTAATATAGCTTTTCTTTGACACTAATGCTGAAATCCGAAGCATGCGCACTTTCCTGCATGGACTCTTTTTTTTTTTTTTTGGTTGTTGTATTCAGCCATTCGTTTGCTCATTCATTCATTCATTTCGTATGGCTTAAAGCACGTACTTATTTCTTTATAAATGAAAATGAACATCAAACAGCAATTTTCGGCATGAAATTTTGTTAAAAAATTTTATGGATAATTCAGTGCAACACGGACATTGGCCCCGCGCAACAGAACACGGTGAAAACGCTGAAAAAGTTAAATGAGAAAATTTATGAAGAAAAAAAATCGTCTGAAAAAAAATATATAAAAAACGCAACGAAACGGTAACAACAACAATTCGAATGAACTTTTACTATAACGGCGCGGTAAAGATATAAATGTGATTCTTTTTATTTTGTTTTTTTATTTTATATATTTATGTAGGTGCAAAGTGAGAAAATATATACAATATATACATACATATATGTAGGTATACATTTGTACAATACAGTTGGAATAAAAACTTTAGTCTGCATTTCAACGGAAATGTTGGTTTGACCATAAATACAATTTTAAGTCAACAATAAACCGTTAAACAGTTGAACTGAAATTTGATTAAAGAGTTATGAAAAGTGCTTTTAATAATACATTTCTATATAAAGAAAGTGAATAATAAAAATATTTAAAATTTTTTAATTTAAAAGAAAAATTAAATATTGAAAATTGAATAAAAAAAAAACAAAAATAAAAATAGTTACAACTGATATTTTGCACAATAATCTTAATAAAAGTTGAGTAAATTTAAACAGAAAATCGTGTAAATTAGAAAAACCTACGTAAAGAAGTTAAAAAATAAAATAATGCGAGAATTTTTTTTTGAACGCTTTAGACCCGAGTCCTGTGAAAAGATGACACATGATTTTGGGTTAAATATTGTAGAATAATAACAATTTATCAGTGATCTTTTCTTGATCTTTACTTAGGTAGGTAGGTAGGTTCCATGGGCAGCCGTTCTTGAAAACAGCTCACTTTTGTCCATCGTGTTGATCTCATTGTGTTACCCGTTGGTGGACAACCTGTCGATTTATTTCGCATTGGTTGTTTCCCTGTCGAACCATCCAGATTCCCTGGCAAAGGTGTTGACGCATTTTGGATTTATCCCTGATAGTTCACCCAAGCATGAAAGAAAGGGTGCCCCGACTATCCGTTCCCTTTTCATCGAGGAAATGGATGACTGTCTCCTCCTCCTCCTTGTTGCGACAATATTCTACAGAAATCGTTATATTGCAGACCAAGTCTTTTGGCGTGTGCCCCAAAAGTACAGTGACCTGTAAATAGAGAGGCAATAAGCTTAATTATGTCGCGACGAAAACCAAGCCGTGAATTCGTCCTTCCCACATTAAATAAGGGACCTTGCAATAGAGCAGGTGATCTCGTTTGACCAGCTTACCTGAGCAAGTCTGAACATTTCATTCTGAATAAGTTATTACAGACGCCAGAAGCTTAATTCACTTGCGTCCTTCATGTGGTTCATTGTGATAGCTTGTCTCAAACTAATTACTAGAAATTTGTAATGAATTTAAATTAGACAGGTTTTGTCCATAATTATTTGTTGACCAAGAATTCTGCTCTCCAACGTAACCTCCTGGACAATACAGCTATGCTGAAGACATTGTAAGAAATTCTTAACGTTTTTAAGCTATCTTAGATGGTTTCTCTGTAAACCCTATTGGACCAGACAGAATTACCAATATCTGGTAGTGCCGGCTTTCGCAAGTACATTATTGTTGTTACCTAATATATCTCCATGTCCCCGGACCTATACAAGGCTAACCGATGAATGCCTAGCTATCTCCGAACTCTCTAAAGAGAGTAATTGAAAAATTTAGACATCCTATCAGTTGGTTTTGATAATGCAAAATGTCTATATTAAAGCAGTGCGTGAGAGAGTTGGTGAATTAGTTCGAAATTGTATACAAGAATTCCAAAGTTCAAGACACTCTTCACGGGGTATACTGCCTGAAGATCTCCGTTCCGTGCTTACAACGTACACAGAGACATCGCGTTTTTATTGCTGAACAATATTTAGAAAATAATGAAAGTTTGGCGGTAACAATTCGTAAATTTGTTACAAAATATGTTCGGAATATTGGTTTAATCTCTTCCATTCCCAAGAGAGCAATTGAAGAATTCAGCGAGATAGAGTAAATTAGTAATGCTAAAGACAATGGTCGTCCAAAAACATGCAGGTAAAATATCAATCTCAAAGTAGTGCATGTGAGTGTTGATGGAAAGTCCAGTAATATTAATACGGGTTAGTGGATTATGATTTACAAATTCCAGAAAGTCATCACAGGGTATGATTACTTCAGACTTGGTTCAATTTACATAAAAACTGAACCCTAATGACCAAAACTATCCTAAGCGGTCAAGTACATTTTTGACTTGACGGCTCAGTCAAAATTGACACATTTTCGGATTTAGGTAACCAAATGTCTCCACAACGTGTTACTGTTTGGAGCGAAAATTAGACTAGTAAAGCAGTATTTTTTCTGTCCAGAACTGCAGTACTCTGCTTTGATAATAGCCCAAATATTCTTCAATAGGGCGTACAAATAGGAACGTTAAGATTTCTTTGATAGATTTCTTTAATACCTATACATTACAGGCTCTTAGAAATTAGCTAATTGGGGACAAAACTTTACTAAAAAGTGGTGACGTTTAAAAAGAGTCAGCAAACGTTTCTTCTGGTGTTTTTATTATATAATTAAATAAAATCATTTAAGCTTTTTATCATATTTTTCCATTTTTGTATATTCACATTTTGGTTTAGCATCGCAAAATATATTGGCCTTTAGATTGTTTGATTTAATATCACTGGATTTGGGATGTTTGATCCCTGTGGATCATTGTAGCTAAAATGAAGTGACTACATCACGGTCCATGTAATTCACTACTGGACTATTTCATTTCCAAAGCAGAACTTCTTGTTACACGACAACTATTCGTGCTTTAACGACCGTAATTGTTGTTATAAACATTTAAAGTAGTTACAAGGAGTAATTTTAGGACTAGTCCCGTGTTATGCAAAACTGAATTATATGCTCTAGTCCTAGAACATCGTAATGTTAAATGGACTAGTTGTTTTCATACAAATGGATTATGTTTGGAGAACTCCTAGTTCATTGTAGAGTAGTCCATACATGCGTGCATGGACTACTCGTGTCAAAGGTTTATGCCTTTTTTTGAAAAAGAGAAACCATTCACGGAACTAGCCCTGTATCTGTTTCTTTCCCTTATCCAAATTTATAACGTCCTTATTGGCTGGGGTATAGGTTCTAAACATGATTCTACCATTTAAAAATAGCTATGCTTTATTTGAATGAAGATAATTTACGGGCAACATCTTGTTACGATCAGAGCTTTCTTTTACATTCCAATTTTAATTTTCTTTGTTCTCAGTTTAGTTTCAAGGTCTTGAAATTGTCCAAGTTTGGTATCAATTGTACGTCTTTTAGTTGTACAAGTTTAACTTCAATTATTAGACCTTAAATTGAGGACAACCTAATCCAAATTATGCTTCTATCGCAGGTCATTAAGATGTTCAATTCACGTCAAATCCAAAGTCATTAATTTTTCTAAATAATCGCTTTAATCGTATGTTTTTAAGCTGTTAAAGTTTTAATTTTAGGTCTTTAAGTTGTCAAAGTTTAGATACAAGTTGTGCAAGTTTAGCTTCAATCGCAATTGAGTATTAAATATGCGCAAGTTTAACTTCCATCATAGCTCTTGAAGTCAGGACAACTTGATCCAAAGTTGTGCAAATCTAGCCTCAATTTTAGGTGAGTCTTTTAGTTGTCCAAGTTTTGTTTTAAACGTATGTACATATGTATTTGAGTTACGATGAGGGGTTTCTTTAGCTTTCCAAATAGTTCTACACTATTCTTCGATAACTTTCTTCCTGAAACATTAGTTTCCCTAGCGTAAACAAACATATTACCTGGTAGCATTTTGTAAGAGAATATTTTAAACTGTTTCATAGGTAATAAAAAATCCCTTCACACAAACCTTTTCGTCACAGGCGTGAAAATAGTGCAATAGACAAATATTCATAGATTTTGTGAATTTTGGAAAGATGAAGATAGTTTTTTATCGTCTGTTTTAAACTGGTGCAAGTTTAACTTACAAATAATTATTTATAACTTCTTTAATAACAACCCCTTTAGAAACAAAAGTAGAAGCTTTTATATAATAAATAATAAACAATTAAAGTCTCCATGTAAAACTCACATAAAAAATATCCAAGCCGAATAATAACTATACATATTATTATCACCAAACAAATATTTACATTTTACAAACAAATAACCAGTGAGTTCTGCTGCATATACAAGTTGTAAAATAATACAACTCTTAAACTTTATTTAAATTGAATTAAATTCAACAAATATCAATTAAATTTAATAACAACCAAAGGAATGCCACTCCAGTGATTAAATCAGTTAAGTGTTTTTAAATTTCATTTAACTTAACAAAATTGCAACATTTCGTATTGTTTTCAAACTGTGAAATATTTCAACGCTTTTTACTTCATCAGGATTACCGCACAACAACAAATATACAAATATTCCAACAGACATTCAAATATTTGTTAAAACAGCTTGAATACAAAGTATTTCGAGTAACAACAATATACACAGGTTGGTGGATTTTGAATTTGATTAATTCAGTGTCTCTTAATTGTGTTTCATCGTATTTATTTTTTTTTTGCTTTTGGTGTTTTTGTGTTTGACCTAAAAACTGTCAAAGAAAACTGTGTTAAAACCATCAAACAGAATGAACAAAACTTGTTTTTTTCTATTAAGTTAACAAATTTAGTTACAAGATGGATTAACAGTGGAGAATATATGTATATAGTATGTATAAAAGCTAAAAAACGGTAAAACCCATTTGGGTTAAATTGCATGATGTTTATAATTAAGAAATTTCTACTATTTATTTAAGTAAATTCTATGAAAAAATAAAAAAACACTAAAATTTTGTCTGAAATTTTCAAAATTTTTGAATTTAAAAAATTTTTTTTAATTTTTGATAACCCATTGAATGCGCCTTTCAAATACCTTTCATATGATACCAAATTTACATATAGTTCCTTTGGAAGAAATGTAAAAAAAATCAAAAAACTTCTAAAAAGGACCTTTTTATCCTTTGATCCAGTTCACCAAATATTGACCCCAAGACAAAAAAATTGAAAAACGTAGTCTTAAAATTAATCAAATTTTCATATTAGTCGGGAACCTTATTTTTTCTTCATACAAACGGGGCCACCCTAATGTGCATACATATTTATTTTTGGGTTTTACAGTCACAAGGATGAAAGAGTATTTACGTACATGTTTATGTTTTCAAATTCGTTTGAATTGTTTGAAAATACCTGAAATTTAATATACCGTAGTTCTTTAAGTTGTTGAAGTTTAGCTTTAATTGAAGGTCTTTAAGTTGTTTAAGTTTAGTTTTAAGTTGACCATGTTTAGCATCAGTCGTAGGTCTTTAAGTTGTCCAGGTTTGGCTTTCTTCAATTGAAGGCATTTAAATTGTCCCAGTTTGGCTTCAATCGTCGGTCTTTAAATTGTACAAGTTTAACTTTAAGTTGTCCCAGTTTAGATTCAATCATAGGCTTTTAATTTGGCTAAGTTTAACTTTAATTGAAGGTCTTTAAGTTATCCAAGTTTATCTTCAATTTAAAGATATTTAAATTGTCCCAGTTTGGCTTCAATCGTCGGTCTTTAAATTCTCCAAGTTTAACTTTGATCATGTTTAGCGTCAATCGCAGGTCTTAAATTGTCCAGTTTTGACTTAAATCATAGAATTTTTCGTTGTACTAGTTTAGCTTTAATTGAAGGTCTGTAAGTTGTATGAGTTTGGCTCTAAGTTGACCACGTTTAGTATCAATCGTAGGTCTTTAAGTTTTACCAGTTTGACTTCCCTCATAGATCTTTAAGATTCAATTATAGGCCTTTAAGTTGACTAAGTTTAACTTTAGTTGAAGGTCTTTAAGGTGTTCAAGTTTATCTTCAAATTAAAGATATTTAAATTGTCCTGGCTTGGCTTCAATCCTCGGTCTTTAAATTGTGCAAGTTTAACTTTAATTTAATCATGTTTAGCTGTAAGTTGTTTAAGCTTAGCTCCAAGTTGACCACGTTTAGTATCAATCGTAGGTCTTTAAGTTGTCTTTATATTGTCCGAATTTTAGGTAGGTCGTTAATTTGTCCAAGTTTATCTTCAATTGAAGGCAAGCAAGTTGTCCCAGTTCAATCATCTTTAGGTTGTCTAAGGTTAGCTTCAATCGTCGGTGTTTAAATTGATCACGTCTAGCTTTAATCGTAGGCCTTTAAGTTTGACTTTAATTATAGGCTTTAAGTTGACCATATTTATGTTAAATAGTAGGTCTTTAAGTTGTCAGGTTTGGCTTCAAGCCTTACGTTGTCTAAGTTTAACTATAAAATGTCCAAGTTTATCTTCAATTGAAGGTATTTAAACGGTTCCAGTTTGGCTTTAATAGTTGGTGTTTAAATTGTTCAAGTTTAGCACTAAGTTTATCATGTTTAGCTTCAATCATAGATCTTTACGTTATTAAAGTTTAACTTTAAGTTGTCTAAGTTTGGCTGCAATCATAGATATTTACGTTGTCCAAGTTTTGCTTCAATATTAGGTCTTTAAGTTGTGTTATTTTAGTTTCAGTCCTATACTATTTAAGTTCTCCCAAATTTCAACTACAAAATATATTGACTTTTACTTATTCTATTGAAAAAGTTATTTCCAATCATTTTTGCATTTTTCTACCTTTAATAAAAATATAATATTTACTTTAACCTGGCATTTTTTGCTTCGCCTAGCTGTCACAGAAACCGATAATTACAATAACAATAAACAATAGAACAAAAAAAAAAACACAACCCCAAAGTCACCAGCAGCAACTCGCCAACGTATCACCAAGTAAAAGGAATTCCAACAATTCACACAGCGTTAAATTATTAAAGCTGGGAATTGGAACTGGAATTGTAAGGAGTAGATTTTGATTTGAAATTAACAAAGACAACTTGTGATGTTTTGCTTCTCGTTGATAGGTTCCTACCTTCTTCGACTTTTACAAATAAGTACAAAAAGAAATAAATAACATAAAATAGTAGGATTACGAGAATGATGATTGTTATGGGTGTCTTGTGGACAAATGTTGCAAGTTTGTTTTTATTTCTTTATCGTTTTTTTGGGGGGAAAACTCTTGTATATAATAAAGTCCTAAATATAAGTATGCGGCATTGTATATTTTTGTTTGGATATTCAACTATTTTACTAAGTATTAAATATTTGGCTGCTGAATGCCATGTAATGATTGTAATTTACCAAGTACGTGCTCAAGATTTACATTTCCCAGTAATTTGTAATCAATTTTTGTGTGTTTTCTTTAGTTGGTTTTTAGTTTTAATCTTAATTAAGATTTACTTAAATTGTGGGGATGTTAGGAAAAGTTTTTTATGCCAAGCTGGTCATGTTCTTTAGTATACTGTCGTCAGCTTTAGCTTAAATTCTGAGAAATTAAGTGTGTCTTTAAGTAGTTTTTTTTTACTTTTTCCTAATTTTGCTGCAATCATATTGCATAAGTTGAATTTTCATTGTTGGTCTTTATGTTGTCCCACCCAGTTAAATTTCAATCGTAGGTCTTTTAGTTGTCCAAATATATCTTCAATTGTTGTCCAAGTTTAGCTTCAGTTGTGTGTAGGTTTTTAAGTTGTCCCAGTTTAGATTCAATTACAGCTTAATCACAGTTAAGTTTCAATCGGAGGTTGCGAAGTTGTACCAATTAAGTTTTACAATTCAGTTGTTCAAATTTGGATTCCATCGTTGTCCAAGTTTTATCTTCAATCTTACATTATCCAAGTTTAGCTTTATTCATAGATCTTTACGTTGTCCAAGTTGAGCTTCAATAGTAGATCCTTGTGTCGTCCTGGTTTAGCTTAAATATTAACTTAATTGCATGCCTTAAAGTTGTTTAAGTTTAAAGTCAAGGCATGAGAATCCAGTGTGATATCCGCTGGACCAAACACATTTTTTAAGTGTCAAATGAAGTGTTCAAAGGCCATGGTTTTTAAAACGGTATATACTCGAAGTCATGTATGGGCCCGTGCTTCAAAGTCTATTTTGGAGTTAGTCGACCGCGTACAGGAGAAGGCGACTATGCTTATCGCTGACAGTATACAACTCTATTTATTTATTGGAGCATCGTCGCAATGTGGGATGTGTTTCACTGTTCGATATCGATACTATAATGGAATGTATTCTGCTGAAATTAGGGAACTTGTTAGTTGTTTGCATAATACACGTTCTTCAGTCAGGGCCCGTACATTCATGGTCGACTGGACAGTGGATCGCACAACACATTACAGGGAAAATTCATTTTTTAGCCGTACTATCCGTATGTGGAATAACCTACCAGCAAAGTCTTGCCTGCCACTTTCAATATAGGAAAATTCAAATCAAATGTTAAAAACACTACTCCCTCTATGCTCTCTCGCATAACGTATTTTCCTAGTTCCAATACAATGCATTGCATGAGTAGGGTTCGTCCCCTGAGTGCTGGTCCAAGCAAAAACATTTTTAAGTCATCCAAATTTAACTTTAATCGCAAGTCTTTGTGAGATTTAAACGTTGGTTTTTAAGTTGACCAGGTTTATACAATGATTGAATTGTCTAAAGCAGGAGTGCCCAAGCCCTATACTCTTGGTGCTCTTTTGTATTTGTAAAAACTCTTAGCTATAGGCTGTGTGTTTTGTATACTCATTACAGCACTCAGCACTAGCAATACGAAATACACAAACAACTTTGCCTTATTTGTTTTTTTTTGTCGTACTTCACTCTATACACGCAAGCGCAAATCAACAACACTTTCGTATGCTCTACTGGTAAACATTGGTGACTGCAATCGTCAATGTAGATTTTGTTTTTGTTTAACGTATGATACCGTTTAAAAAAGTATGTTGTTTCTTTGTATGTATTCGCTTTTACAACAACAAATACTGCATAAAAATTAGTTTTTATTTAAATGTATTGGTGTTTGCTCTTACATAAGCAACTTTTGGGCACTCCTGTTCTAAAGCTAGATTTACACTATTGAAATTTTCTTCAAAATTTATTTATTTAATAACTATTAATAACTATTAAAAAAATAAATTATGAAGAAATTTTGCTGTTTACAAGAAATTTTGAAGAAATTTTCAATCGTGTAAATCCAGCTTAAGTTTCAATTGTAAATTTTAGTAAGTAAGTTGTGAGATTTTTTTTTAATCATAGAAATTTAAATGTGACTTTAAATAATGTTAGTTTAGTTTTTATACTAGATTTTTAAATTAATCTTTAATTATTCCTACACAAAAAAAATAATTTTTTTTTCAATTAAACCTTTAATTGATTTTAAAATAATTTTCAACTAAAATTTGAATTGATTCAATTACTTTTTCTATATTTTCAATATTTTCAATTAAATCTCTATTTGTTATTTAATTGATACTATCATGTTGTTTACAGGTCCGATTTCAATTAAATTTTTCAATTGATTCCACAAATATTTTAATTGAAACTCATTTTGTTTTGTTTCTGTGTAGCTTAGCTTAAAACCAAGATCTTTAAATTGGTTTGGTTGCAATTACAGGTGATTACGTTCATCTTTAAGTTTAGCTCTTTTATCTAATATTATTTGGTTTTTTTTTTTCATGAGTGTAGAAGAACAAAAAACAGAACCATTAGAAAATCAAATGAGTTCCAGATAACATTCAAAAAGTAGATTTATAAAGAATTTTTAAAAATCAAATTTCAAACTTTTTTTAATTTTAATAAAAAATTTAAGCTTTGTTTTTAGGAAATTATTCAAAATATATTTATGTACATACATACATATATGTACATATATACAAAATTTAAATTCTTAAGCATATTCGCTAATTTTTATATTTATTATATGATTTCTTAGCTTTTTATTTTATTTCATTTCATTTTGTTTTCTTTTCTTACTTAAATCTAGACAGAGTGACGGATAGAACAAAACATCAGTTAGACAAAAGTAAATCCCCACACAAATTAGATTATAATTTATTAGATTTTCATAGGCACATGTATTCGAAATGGTATATCGCATAAAAGTGTGTGTGTGTGTGTGTGTGTGTGTGTGTGTGGGAAAAGTTTTTCAAAATTCATAGAAAAAAAAATATACAAATCAAATTGATTTTCAGCCCGTTTGTTTTCGAAAATTAAAAAAAAAAACAAAAAAATCTTCAGAAAGCCAGCCAAATTTATAAACAAATATTTCATTATGAAACTAAACATATAGACCCCATTCGATTTGTAAGAAAAACCTAAATACTACAAATTTAAATGAATTGGAAGCTGAAATTTATTTTATTTTTCAATCATTTCAAATAAAACATAAATTTAAAGCAATGTGTTATGTTAGCAAATCAAAAATCAAAAAAATAACAACAAAATTTATTTGTTTATAAAGAATCATGGAAAAATATTTCAAAAGTTGTATAAAGTTCAAAAGTGTACAATACACATACATACATTCATATAAATATTTAAATATCAGTCCATTTAATTCCTTTTAAATTTTCCCTAGTGTTGACAACTTTGCTAATGTCGATAGTTTACATTAGGACTTTGATCCCTCCCGCCCCTTTCCCTCTATAACAATTTCGTGTGTAAATATGTTATCACTCAATTTGTATTTTTGCTTTCTTCTCCAGTTTGTTGGCACTTTTACCAGACGTCAGGAGTGATTTGTCATCACTGGATGTATTTTTTACACTGTTGCATGACGGAAACATTTAGAAGTGTTAATGAAATTTTAAAATTTGTTTCCAATTTTAATTGCCGCATAAAATAGTTGTCTTGTTAATGAAGAGCAACAAGAGAATAATTTTAAAATATTTATGGCTTTTGTTGTTAAGTTGCATTTACAAAATAAATGTACGAATCTATCTACATATCATGCGTATTGTGTAGGGTATACATTTTTGTTTTTTATATAGGAAAACTTACAAAAAGAACTTACAAAGTGAGAAACCTTAAAAGCATTTATACCCTACACCACCATATTGTAATATTGGATTTGTGCTGATGTTTGTAACGCCCCAAAATATTAATCTAACAACCATCTTAAAGTATACCAATAGAATCAGAGTCACTGTTTGTGTCTATTTAACGTCTGTCCGTCTGGCTGGCTGTCCATGTAAACCATGTGTGCAGAGTATAGGTAACAATTTTGAAAATATTTCGATAAAATTTGGTACATGATATTTATTCGGCCCAAGTATTTCAGTATTTCCCTCAGCCCCCTTACAAAGGTCTGCACCATAAGGCGAGCGAGGTGAAACTTCCCACTTATTTCTAAATAGTTTTTAACAGGAATTGCATCATATGGTCGAGTGTTTGGCGGTTTTTCGGCCAATGAATTAGTTGCATAAGGTAGAGGTTCCTTGTCATGATACCTGGCCAAATTTTAGCAGCTCAAATACACCAAATTCCACCAAATACAGAGCATTACCTAAGCGCCGGTATTTTGGCTTTGGCTGGTTGGCCGGGTTTCATATTACATTAATTTCCTGATGGATGATTTCTTTTTATAGCTTTACAGTTATGAATCAAATACTAAAGATTACGCATTGCGTAGGTCCGTTATATATTACAAAAACTGTGAGAGTAAAATTGAGAGCAAAATTTCTTCTTGTGACGTCACAAGTCAAAAATGTTTTTATGTTTGCTTAACTTCTATATAAATTTTAATGCAAATAAAAGTTTCAGAAGGAAGTTTGCCGTTTTTAATTGTCGAAATTAAAAAAAATAACATAAATTTAATTTTTTTCAATTTCCACAATTTTGCCTTGATAAAAAAAACTAAAAGTGTCTAATAGAGTTTGTATTGCAAACTTTAAGGCAGATGATATAAAAGGTGATATGAAATTAAAAATGAGTAACTGAAACGTTTTGCGTTTAAGATAATTTATGCCTACTGATGAATTTGTGTGTCAAATTAAAAATCTGGAAGCTGTACTTAAATCTTTGAATGGTGAAAATCTCTTGATTTGCAACGAGTATTTTAAGAAAAACATACAGATGAGTAAAGTACTATTAATGTGGATATTTCAAATAAGAAAATTAAATCAACTCCTGGCGGATGAGACAAAAAAAAAACACAAACGGAGACAAACAAAATAATAAATTGATATTACAAAAATATAATATATAAAATACTAAAATATAGTTTACATTTTTATACATTTTAATATGAATTAAATAGTAAATAATTAAATGTTTTATTTTGAATGAAAAATTTTCGAAAAATTAATTTTTCTTTAAAAATCGTTAGAAAAAGTTATAGTTTATATGTAAAATATACGGAAAAAATAACCTGTGACGTCATGCGCAGAGAGAGGATATTTTGTTTACATTATTTAAAGCAGAATTCGGTCAATACAAATTCGTCTGTAAAGCTCTCAATGTTAAAAAAATAAAAGGGAATAAATTTCATGTGTAATTTTTATTCACGATAGGGGTGATGGTGTACAATTTCCCTGCCATTACCATCTATCCCTCGCACAGTAAAACCCAAGAAACTTATTTACTGTAAGTTTCGGTGAATATTCGGTGTGCTGCTGCTGTTTTTTTTTTTCAACATAAAGAAGTAAACCAAAGATTCCCACATATGACAATTTGTTGGCACAAAATTCGACATTTTCAAAGCCATAACAAAAATTTGTTGTTTACACTATAATGTTAAGTATGACAAATATGTACCCCACAAATTATTTTTATTAATTATTTAAAAATGAATTGTAAATAAAATGTATAAATTCTGTTTGTGATAGGTTTGGTTAAAGAAAAATTAAAGCATTTAATAAAAGTAATGGAGTTAATTGTTGAGATATAAAAGTTAATTTGATTTTAAAAATATAATAAAAATTTATTATATCGAATCCTTGGCTTATATTGTCGTTATACTAGATTTTCAATAAACGCTTCACTAACATTATATACACGCAGAGAAAAAATATGGTTGTGCATGTTTACCACAACCATTTCAATATTTAATTTTTTTTTTTAATATTATGGTCGCTGTAATTATTTATATTATTTTTGCAACCATAATGTGGTTAAGTTTATCATTCACATGACTATATAGCAATCATGAATATGATTATAACAGTTATGTAATGGTTATGGTGATTAGTTTTATGATAAAAGATATTATGTTGTTCTCTAACAAATTATGATAAATGTGTTCATCATAAACATAGTAGCATCTACATAGTTACTACAATCGTATATGTGATTATAGTAATCATCTGAACCCTAACTTAACCATATTATGGTTACCGCAATCATAAAAAAAATTACAGTGACCATAACATTGTTGAAAACTTGTAAAAATATTGACATTGTTGTGGGAAACATGCACAACTATATTTTTTCTCTGTGTGTTTAGTCACTTTTACAGTTCATTAAACAAATATGTATCTAAGGCCTCATTAAGCCCACAATCTTTATTTTGATAAAAAATTACAATAGAAGGTGATTATTGTGAATGAGTTGGTGGTTATTTCCTTTAATATTGGAGCAGGTGCCCCAAGTTGTTTGGCTTTATTTCTTATTTTTATTCAGTCGCAATAAAGAACCAAAAACTAACAAAATCATTCATTTGTCGTATAGTAGTATACAGTCAGAGTCAAAATTATGTATACAGCGAACAATAATTTCTGTGAAAAATAATATCTTGAAGAGAATTCTATATTTTTAAAATGTAATTTTTATATTTTAGTTAGGAAATTATTTAAGGGACCTAATGGCTCGTGGCAAAGATTTATTAGGGGAAGTTAGAGATTTAATTGTGTGCAACGAAGCAACGGAAAATCTCTCGTAGATATTGCTAAAATTGTGCACAAAAGCCGGTCAACTGTTCAGAAAGTTAGTGAAAAAAGTAAAACTCGAGGAAACACCAATACTGCGAAACATACCAGTCAACCAAGCTCTCTAACTAATAATGAGATAAGCAAAAGGGTCAGAGAGGTCAACTAAACTCAAAAGTCTAGCGCAGTCAAAATAGCTAAAGACATTTCTAAGACACGCGGTGACCCATTTAGCGCATCGACAATTAGAAGACGGCTGAATGACCATAGCCTGCATGAAAGATTGCCTACAAAAACAACCGTATATTTCTGCATTAAACCGTGTAAAGACTTTGCAAAAGCTTACTTAAGTCCTCAACAATCTTTCTGAGAGTAAATTTGAGATGTTTGAATCAAAATCAAGAGGACAGATCTGGAGAACAAGAAATAGTGAGCTTATTTCACAGAACATTAGTGCTACAGTAAAACGCAGCGGTGAGTCTTTGATGGTTTGAGGATGTATGTTAGCTGTAGCACCAGGAAATCTTGTATTCATTGAAAGAACAATGAATATCCGAGATTAAAGGATAATTTAAAAGTAAGTTCTGAAAATTTAGGTCTTGAAACGCCTAAACGTTGTATTTTAGCAAGACAACGACCCAAAAAAAAAACAGCGCCAAAATTGTCAAAGTATCTACGCAATTAAATTCACCTCTGCAATCTCCAGACCTTAATGCCGTAAAGGACCTGTGGGAAATTTTAGACAGGAATATCAGAAAAGAAGCAGTTCATCCAAAGACGATGTACTATTTTTGGTACTTTGTTTGAAAGTCCATTTTTGGTCTATTTAGTAATTTATTTTTCCAAAATTATAGTTTTAAGTAATTTTTCTGACAAAGAAACTCAATTTTATTTAAATTTCCTAAATTTAGTAATTTTCCAAAAAGTACTTTTTAGTATCTTTTTCAAAAAGTAGTATTTATTGTAAACATTTTGTATGTTTTAGTAAAAAAAATGAAGTTTTTTATTATTTTCTAAGAAAAAGTACTTTTTTAAAAAGGGACTATTTATGGTATTTTTTTGAAAGTCTATTTTATAGCTGTCCAGCAATTTTTTTCTCCAAAATAATAGTTTTCAGTAATTTTTCTAACAAAGAAACTTATTATTATTTAAATATTCTTAATTTAGTAACTTTTCTAAAAAGTACTTTCTTTAGTCCTTTTTAAAAAAGTACTATATTTTGTAAAAATTTATTGCTGTAGTATTTTTTATTAAAAATATTCAAGTTTTCTGTTATCTTCAAAGAAAATTAATTTTTTAAAGTATGTAGGTACTATTTTTGGTACTTTTTTTTGTAAGTCCATTGTAAGTCTACCTAGTAATTTATTTTTCCAAAATAATAGTTCTAAGTAATTTTTCTGACAAAGAAACTTAATTTGATTTAATTTTTCTGAATTTATTAATTTTTAAATAAAGTACCTCTTGTAAAATTCATGGAATGGCGGCTAGAGGCTGTAATTTAGCTAAATAGAGGACCCACAAAATATTAACTTAAAATTTTTGGAATTTTGGTAACATAAAATAGGGTGTTATCTTTTAACTGTACTTATTTTTTTCTTGCCACAAAATTTCCATGAAATCAATTTTAATTTCAAAAAATTTTTAAAATAAGAAAACAATAAACCTTAAATTAAATTTTAAGTTTATTCAATCTTATACATATGTATGTACATACATACATACATACAAATGTTTCTTATTATAATAAAAATGTTGACTCTGACTGTATATTAAAGTGATTCTTATTAGGGTGAACTGAAAAAACAAGAAAAATCTCATAAACTTAAAAATTAGCTTTTTGTTCAAGGAAGGTCACCAACGACTAGTGCTAGGATAAACATTTTGTGGTTTTATTTATATATACAAAAAGGATCGCCCTAATGTTTTTAGCTGTCTGACAAAGAGGGTCAAAACAAACCACCTATGCCTTTTCAATATGTTGTCATAAATAATAATTGTGAAAAAAATATAGTAAGTAAAAAATATAAATAAAACACAAGTACATATGTATATACAACTGACATGATAATGATGATGATGATGATTATAATATAGAAACTACTCAGCGTAAGAAGAAAAGAAACAAGAAAATAAAAAAAAATTCTTTAAATAATTTTCTTTTAAATTAGAACATTTTCAATACACTCTCACTTAAACACACACAGAGACTTATAGGTGTTTGTGATACACATCTTTTCTATATAAATCTTTAAACAACTTGTATTTCTTCTTTATTCATGCAAACTGAAAGAAGAACACGCAGCAGCATTTTTATTTGTTATGCGTTTATGGCAAAAATCGTACACCATAGAGGTACAACTTTAATTTAATTCTCCGGAATTTTTATTGAAAAGAAACTTTTTAATTTTAATTAGAATGAAATAAACCAAAAGTTAAACAAACAATTCCCATTTGTAAGAACATTTATTCTGACTTTACGCAAAAAATTGATATTAACTTGAAAAATATAAACTATCTAACTAAAGCTTTTAAATGCTGCAGGGTTTAAATTTAATTTTTTGGGGGTTTTTCAACAAAAAAAAAAAAATAAATAAAAAAAATAGAACCCCCCAAATATTTAAGAAAGTTGTACAAAACAATTTATGATTGTATGGTTGTGTATTTTCTACCATGTGTTTGACAGTATTACAGGTATATACAATACCTTTGTGTGTGTGAGTGTGTGTGTCTATCACATATCTACATATTAAATGACAACGACAGCAAATAACAATATTATGGAAAATAAAAAAAATATCAACAGGTGTCATGTTTCTAAAGTAAACATTGAACATTTAGAAAATGTGGTAAAAAACATGTTAAAAAAATAATAAATTTCTGCTTTTATTAATACAACTAAGTGCGCACAAACATTGTCGTAATGATATAATAGTTGGTTGTGTAATACAGGAGAAGGAATGCCCAAGTCAGGAAATTATTCATACCGATCGACTCAGAAAAACTCCCTGAGTCGTTTTAACGATGCCCGTCCGTCCGTCCGTCTGTGTTTCTGGCTGGCTAGCTGGCTGTCTATAAAAAGCTTGTGCGAAAATCACTTAAAAGGATATAAATCATTTAAAAATTTTGGTATACAAATAATATTGAACACAAATATATTTCATATACGAGTATATACAAATAATATGGTGAAATTTTATTAATGGTCGGTCCATAATTAGTCAAAACTCCTATATAAGACCTCCTTCGTAATTCACATAAACCTCCATAAATCTTTTAAAAATATTTATATCGAGATAAAGTATATAATACATAATATTTGTATTCACGTAAGTCATGGCACTAAATTTTTGTATGATCAGTCCATAATAGATAATATCTCCCATATAGGGCCCATTTCTGAAAAACTGTTTTATTTATATACCTGGCGTAGGATATTATATGGTCGGGCTTGATCGACTATACTTTCTTACTTGTTAATATTGGCAATTATATTGCGATATCAAGAATATCTCAAAAATTTGTCGAACTCTAATGAAAATGGAGCTTTGATTTCTCGACAAAAGGAAAAACATATATTTGCATACATAATATTTCCGTTAATTGAATTGTAAAAATCAAAACCATAGAAATACAAAAAGGCTTTATAATGGTACTTTTACTGCAAGTGATAAAAATAAAATGTGTAGTTGCCCTGCGCCCCTATTCCTTTGAACATAGTGATATCCTAATTTATTTTTTTTTTGTTTAAAGATCTTTAGTTCCAAAATGTTTAGGAAATTAAATAAATTCATCTCTTCGGCTTGCTCTATTACACAAATGTTGACTTAGTCTCAATTTACATGAAGCAATTCTTTGAGCTAAGTTGATTACCTTTTAGACATCGTAGTGAGGGGAAGATAAGACGTGTACACACTTGATTGTACTAGCAATTCGTTTTATTCTCTTACTTGTATTACATATGTACATATGTATACAAGTATGTGTATACCCTCAAATAAAAATATGAGCGATTTAAGCAATAAGAATTGTGCTGTGTGAACACCAAAGCAATATCAAGGAAAACATTTTATCAATCTTTGCAATAAAAATTACTTCATGTAAATTAGGACTAAAACCATATATAGCTACTTCTGTTCTGTTTTTACATTGTCTTTTTTTACACGGCTTTGATTTAACACGGTTTGAAAATAAACAAATTTTACATTTTTTTACACGATTTTCTTCCATTTAACGCGATTTAAAATCTTTTGGGCTTAATTTTTTTGGTTAAATTAATTTTTTGCGAAATATGTTTCTTCATATCACAAGGGAAATTTCCATTTTGTGAATACAAGCAAATTTACAGGTAAGAGCAATTTTAAAGAGCACAAATTTAGGGGAATTCCCTTTTAGTGCATACAATCAAATGAACTTGTCATACATACATTTTTTTACATTACTCTTAAGCTTAGAATGCGTATCTTTGTTTTTCCGTTAAACTAATAGAGTGTATCGCCTTAAATACAAAAAAAAGTTCGCGGTACACCACCGAATATGAAGTATTGTTGCAAGACAATTTCGAAAAAAAAAAATTTTTTTGTTTTTTTGCCGAAAGTAGGGGTCGCCAAAATACATTTTTTGTTATATCTTCGGCATTTATAGTCCGATCTCAAAGTGTGATATTGATTGCTGTTTTTGTCTTGAGGAGATCTATCGATGTTATTATCTTGCATTTACCTCAAATATCCCGTTTTAGTATTTCCTCACCAGATCTGCCACCTTAATGTATCACCCTAATATCAGAAAATAGAAGCTCACAAAAAATCATTAAACTTTTGTAAAGGAAGTTTTTCGATAATTCCAACAGAACTATTAAAAAATTAATTGTTGTTACCTTTTTAAATTTCTTTTTCATATCATCGGTATTTATAGTCCGATTTTAATTGATGTTTTTGTCTTGAGGAGACCAATGTTTTGCATTTACTCACTAGATCTCAGTTCCTACCACCCTAATATCAGAAAATTAAAGCTCACAAAAAATCATTAAACTGAAAAATTTTAAATTTAAATAAAAAAACAAACAATTTTTTTTTTCCAAATTGTCTTCATATTCGATGGTGTACCGCGAACTTTGTTTTTCGAGACACTCTAATAACTATGCTTGTGTAAAAACAAATTGTATATGTGATTTAATATTATAAACCTGAATAGGTAGTTTTTCTTAAAAAATCCTTGTTTTTCACTAATTTCAATTGGTTTTAGAGATATTTACACAAAGTTTCCTGGAGCCAATTACCGTGTAAAAACAGAATTAGGTGTATTTATCTATTTCATCTGTAATACCAATTTTTCATGCAGAAATATTTTGAAATTCGATCAAATGACTGAATGTATAAAAAAAAGTACAATTTTGCCCTGTTTGCCAACCCGGATAAAAATAGATAAGACTTAAGACACAAACTTTTTATCGTATCTATTTTTTTACTCAATCAAGTTTGTTTATTCCACAATCAAGTTTGTGTCTTAAGTCTTATCTAAGCGAACGTTACCGTTCGACATCGTGGGCCAGGGGGACAATTTTATTGGTCTCTACTGTGTACCGTCAACCACATAGTGTAAAGAATTTTGCTTTATAGAATAACTTTAAATGTGTACAAACATATTTAAAGCATTTCAAATTAATTCCAAAATCTAAACATTTAAATTTTATATTAAAATCCTTTTTTAAACTTAAATTCTTCCTGCACATACACACTGATAAATATCAACAACAAACTTTTACACATTTTCCAAATAAAAAAGAGCAACTGAACTCAAATTTCCGCTTGAACTATTCTTTGTACTGATGATGTGTTTGCAATTTAATTTACATAAAAGTGATACTTCCCATATTGTGTTTTTGTGTCTTTTACTCGGTTTTTTCTGTTTCATTTTAGTTGTGGTGTTTGTATATGTGTCTTTCCTAAGTCACTAGCAAATCTGGTTGTGTGATGAAGAGTGTTGCCTGAAAGCAAAAAAAAAAAAAAAAGAACAAATACAAATTCAAACATATGGTGTTTATTAGGGTTATTACTATTTTTATTATTTTACATTACAAAAATAAAACCCCTCAAATTCGAGGAACAATTGCATTCAGATGGCATTAGTAACATCAAATAAAAAAAAAATTTAAAAAAGTTCCCCCTTTTTCATTTTTAATTTTTTTTAATCTTTTCAGTGAAAGTCTTACTAATAAAAAGTCTGTTCAGCCGTTGCTTCACAATGGGTTAACGTTTTTTTTTAGCATACTTTGATTCTTCCTTCTTGTCTGTCCTTTGATGAATATTATTTGTTTGTCACAAAACAGTTATTCAAAATTCAAGTCCAAATATCGCTCATCGTCTTTGCAAAACACCCTATAAATAGAGAACAACAATCAACCACCTTCGAGCACTTGAACAAATTTCACAACCAAAGCACCAAAGCAATAAGTAATCGTCGCAGTCGTCATTGCCCATCTCATCGCTTTCATTCGTACATCAATTGCTTGTGCAGTCGTCATCGCTCCATCGTTGTTTTTTGCCTCACTCACTTGTTTCATTGTTCAGTCACTGCCTTCGCTATTGTTGTTGTAACACTCACGCCATCATCGTAGCTGAATACAACAAGAAATTGATCTTTTGCTATTTTTCTGGACGATCATTGGCATGCAAACACTGCCAAAATTATTATTAACTAGTAGCCATTTGTCGTTTGGATTCGCTGCATCAGTAGCGCATACATATAATTAAAAATAAAAATTGCCACAAAAAAAACTATAAACCAAAATTTTGTATTTTCTTGTAGAAAAAAGGGACTGGAAAAGGCTCCAGTCTTCAGCAAAGTAATTTAATCTCTTTTAAACCACCATAAAATGTCTTCTAGAAATTCCAGCAATAGTGTAAAGGCAAACAGGTCTATTTGGACGAAGAATCTACCCTCCTCTTCTAAACAGAAAAGGGATCCAAGCATTCCATCTGTTGAAAAGCTCTCCAATCTCACACGGATGCCGACAAACCGCCACATTCTTGGAAACTTCACTTTTCTGTTCAACAGCGAGAAACGGCGACTGGATCGAATCAAAACTATGATTACGGATATAGAATTGCTCTGGAGGGAAACTCTAGACTTTCCGCTTTTATCCAGCGCACTCATCAGAAAGAAACTCAATAGGCTGATTGATCTAAATGACAAAAACAAAAAGAAACCGTCTGACAAATTCACTGCAACACTTTCTCAGTTATTTGATGTCACCAACGTAAATGGAGAATGGAAAAGCTCGGAAGATAAAAAGTTCTACCAGAGTCAAGTTGAGAGTGGAGGTAAGGTTGGTTATTCAACGGTTAAACAAGCCCCTTTGGAATCAATCCACCCAAGAAAACGAATCCGACTATCAATATCTCAAGCTCAAACCAGTACTTCTCAAACGCAACCCACACATGATATTGTCTCTAAATCTGCCTCCGATTCTTCACCCAAGTCTCCAAGCTCTTCTTCCACGTCATCTTCTTCTGAAAGCAAACCGAAATACAAAAGAGCAAGCACTACAACAGCGAGTTTACTGGTACTGGAAAACAACATTTCTCCAAATAAAGCACATATCGTTCTTGAAACCATTGCTAAACAGGGTCATGATGTGCCGGTTCCAAGTCAGTCGGGTATCTGGAAACGAGTAATCTCAGAAGGACAGCAAATGAAAGCCAAAATTTTTGAAAAACTTCAAAGCAAAGATCCCTATTGTCTTCAGTTTGATGGTAAAAGAGTCCAAGGGGAAGAGTATCAAGTAGTTCTGCTGAAAAATACCACAACCGAAATCAAACTCGGTATTCTAAAATGTGAGAGTGGTTCTGCCGCGGCCATTCACAAGAAACTACATCAGCTAATTGATGAATACGATGCTTGGGAAAATATTCGCATGATAATCTGCGACACAACAGCAGTAAATACTGGTCGTTTGCACGGGATTGTAAAACTGATACAGGATGATGTCTTGAGCAAGGGCTTTCAGAAGCCACAATACATTGGCTGTCAGCACCATGTACTCGACCTTCTTCTGAAGCACGTCATGAATTTTCTTATTCAAGAGTCAATGAGCAAACCAGAACTGAACTATTCCTTCATTGACAAATTAAGAGAAAACTATGTCTCTCTTCAGGCTCATTACCACCAAGTTGCGACAGATGATGTTAACACAGACGAGAACCCTGGATGGCGAGATGATTTAAAGTTCTTATATGAACTATGTCAGGCATATCGTCAGTACAAAACAACTTCACGATGGCCCCGAATCAGCTGGAAGAAACTCCCAAACTTACACCAGGCAAGATGGAACTCGCGTGCAATATATGCTGTTATAGCCTTTTTTCTGATGCCAGAGTGGCGCTGCATCCTCGGTACAGCATGCGACTTCATCTGCTATGAATGGGCAAATGCTTGGTTCAAGTCGCAACACTACAACGAAGCGTCCTTCAATGAACTGTTAACCTCACTCACCAAGACAAAATGCAAGAAGGCAATTAAGTGTTTGAAGACGAACTGGTCGGTCGAAGTCATTAATTGACATTCCCAGATCTAACCAAAATGCTGAACGTGCTGTAAAACTGATGGAGGAACTACATGCGAACTCGAAAAAATTTGAATTTCTGAATCTAAAGTTCATAGGAAAAAATAATTTTTAAACATTTTTTTGTATACTCTGTACTTATTACTAACTGCTTTATATTATTAATTTTTTACTATTAATCTTTTGAATAAACCAAAAACAACATGTAATTTTTTTTAAAAAAATTAATTTTTCACTTTTTTTCATCCGAATGAAAGGGGGAACTTTTTTTAAAAAACACAAAAATGCAATTAATATTCTTACATTACACAAAAAACTTCCTCGATTGCAAGTGGTTTCATAATTTTTTTTTTTTTGTCATAACCCTAGTGTTTATATCTAGAATCCCCTCAGCATAAACTTATAGACATACGAGTATTATATGCCTAGTGAAGTTGTTTGGACACATGACAAGTGCATTTAAAATTTTGACTAGACCATTGGCGATGGCGACATAAAACTAACACGTTTATGCCACAAATAAGTTTTTTTTATAGTTCGGGGCAACAAAATCTTTTACAAATATTTGCAGTTCATAAGTGGAAAGAAATTTAAGGCCATGTAATAAAATTGAAATTGCTTGGGCTTTTTCAGCCTTAAATTTTACTGAGTGACCTCAAAATATGCTTCCACTTATGGGGAAATAAAACGTACACAAGTTTCTTATAGTGATGTTATATCAGCAGAGAGGAAGTGTATTTTATCTGTATAAAATAAGATGTGATACGAATTAAGATTTATAAATGAAAACAAGTGTAATTACAATTTAGACCAGCCTAATATTATTGATTGAAATTAAATTTCAGTGTTGAAGATGTAGTGTAGAGTTTCGCATTTATTTTATTTCAATCAAAATAATTTCTGAAATAAACCTCGAATTATTGGAAGAGGTTTTAGTAACATTAACAAATGCCGCACAGTGGTTTAGAATTGTTTTCTTTTATAATTCGGAATCTCGCTAGCTATTGAAGAAATCGTAACGATTTTTCACATGGTTGGTGCTGAGGTGCTTTCGAGTTGATTTACAGTTGCTCGGCTTCGTAGGCAAAATAGGGTCCAGCGGCTGGCCTCTCAAAGTTGGTCATTTCGGGTCGCACATTTTTGACCTTTTTCCTTTTTCTTTTATAGAACTTAATTTTTTTCTGGACTATATATAATTTGTATATGATCTAGCAAAACAACTTAATGTATAAGTGTGTAAAATCAAAAATGGCTCATTTAAACGGGCATAACCCTTCTCAGGCCTAGCCAAACTTGAACAATTGGAAAAAAATTATGTTTGAGTAAAAAACTCTAAAAAAACAAAGCACCGATCTTTGAAATACAAGGTGGCGCAAAAGTAATCCTCCTATCAGAAAATGCTATAAATTTTGCAATTGGCCCCTAATGTCAGTTCTGTTTTGACATTTGTGTAGTAAACACATGCGAAAGACACGTTAATACACAATGTTACGCTACACTGCTCCAGAACGCGGACTATTGCTAACTATTTATTTGACCAATAATCAGTCGGTGACTTTGGCAGTTTACTTTGGAAGTTTACTTTTGCGTCACCTTGTAGCTGCATATTTGCAGCCACGTCATAGTGGGAACTTCTATAAAAAAAACACTCAGTTTTTGAAACACATTTTTCCCGTGTAGGAAATTCGGGTATTTGTACAAAGAAATAGGCAACAATTATATCTTTAATTTAAGGTAATTTGAATCTTTATTAGTTCTAAATTTTGAGCTGATGATATTTACACCAATTTAAATTTTATATTTTTCTTCATTGAAAATCACCTCAAATTTGTGTCGATATTTTTTTAAATAAATCCTTCATTTCTTTACCACTGGTCCGGTTAAAATAAAATGCAATTCTATTAAGTTTTAGAAAAATAAAACATAAACATTCCACAAGCGCTTGATCTAATGTCACAATTTGCACAAAAAGGTTAAAATTTGCATTAGTTGTAAAACTTTAAAATATTATCTTTTTCAAATCTAATCGAGTTATTAATTTGAATCGGAAATGACTTTATCTAAACAAGATAATTTAGGTCAGAAAATATTTAGACCAAATTGCTTCCAATATTTGTTTTTCATAGATTCAAGAAATGTGTAATAAAAAAATTTATTTATTAATATAAGGCAATGAAATGTGCAAAGTACATTAAATTTATCATTCTAAGTAATAAGTTGTAAAAGAAACTTAACAGAAGCGCAAAGGGATTCCAAATTCCCAAAAAATGAAATGTAAATCCCAAAAATTTAAATTTTTACAATTTTGCTCATTAATCAACATTTGTATAGGGGCTGATAAAATAATTTCAGGTTAAATAAGAAATACATGTAGGTTTCCAAAACTGTTGAAATTTTGATAAAAAAAAAAATAGTTCAATTTTAGAATGGTATAGAGGCCACATATTTGAAACATTGGACATTTTGTTTATATTATAATTATATTTTGTAAGCCCGCAATTACACATGCTAGTACTCGCATGCGAGTGCTGTGTACGTATTATATATGAAAACTTATTCGAAAAACTCGAATCATTTGCAATTAGCATTACTGTTTACACAGGACAGTGAGAGTTCATTTTCAAAATGTTGTCAAAGCGTAAACTTCAAAAAATTAGTTTTTTTTTTGTTAAAATTAAAAGAGTTATTCAGGCATGTGATGGAAATCGAAAACAAAAACGAATGAGCTTTGGAAGTACATTTTAATGCATTTCGAATCTAATTTTAAATTTTTTTTTAAGATTCTCTTTAGTAGCACAATCTCTTTATATTTTATGTGATAAAAGTTTTTTAATACAGAAATATTACGAAAAAATTGAATTCTAAAACACATTCGTTTTCGTTTTCGATTTTCATCACATGCCTGATTAAATAAAAATGAAAAAGTAAAATGTATGAAAAAGGTGGGTTAAAAGAAAGTGTTGGGTAAAACCACTACTAATCAAATCAATTAATTTTATTATATTTTTTAAATTTAATTTTTTTCCATTTTTTGTTTTGATTGAAAAATAGAGTTGCCGAGTTGATCACATAAAAATTTTTTAATAACTGAAAATTTTCATTAACAATAATTATTATGATTTTAATGATATTTATTCTCCAAAATTAAAACATTTTGTTTATCAATATTATTTTAAAGAAATTTGTTTACAATCACTCATAAAACAAACTAAAATTTCAATTATAAATATTATATTTTCCACTTTCTATTCATTGGAAAATATACATGGCAACATTATTGTTTTATTTGACTTTTACTGGAGAGTGTCAAACATTCACTCGTGTGCAAATGTAGCTGCGAGTAGTTCTGCAAGTGAAAAAAATATGAGTGTATTGAGTTTTTCGAACTCTTACTCGCATGTGTAAATGGGGCGTAAAGATAACTTTCATAAAAACATAATTTTGTTATATATTCTTAAAGAAAACTTATTTTTAATAAAAAACGAGTTGAGGCACTTTTTTTGCCAAAAAAAAAAAAAAATCTATTATTTTTTTAACTTTCAAATTGAAAATCGTTTATTTTTGTTTCTAGAAAAAACTACTATTGCTTTTAAATGTATTTTGTTTAATAAAAAATGTTGTTGTTTAACTAACATATTTGTAAAAAAACTGGACCAATCATTAATGATCAATAGCACTTTCAAGCATGCCTTTTAAAGATCTAGCCGAGGTCTTTCAGAAAATCTTAAAATCTTAGAACGAATGAAAAAGGTGCCATATTTTGAGCCAGCACAGCTCTGCCCTTGGCAGGTTTGTCGATAGCAACTTCAAAACTTAAACTCGAATGTTACTTGACTATGCCCATGGTGTAATTATACAAGGTGAGTGCATTTTGTTTATGCAAAATAATGTAATACTGTCAAAAACACTTGAAAAGTTATTAATTTTGACATAAGTAAATTGTAAACAAAGTCAGTCAGCATCGCTGTGCCCATGTATAATTTTATCTCAATCAAACCTGACGTTTAGAAATGTCAGATTTATTTTCAAAAAATTTCGATTCTAATCATACCATACCATTAAGCACAAGACTTTTGTTAAAACAACAAATCTCTAAGAAACGAGATGACGGGAAGTGTGGCCGTATTACATAAAAATAATGCTTAGTGAATGAATTTTAAATAATATTAAATGTAGATGATTGAACTAGACATTTTGTTAGAGAAAGGTCTATTCATTTTTTATTATATGTATTTAACTTGACATACAGAGTTTTCCAAGTAACAATACAGCTATTCAAAGGTGATAATTACTGAGTGTGTTTGACCTAGTTTGGCAAAATTACTACAACAAAATCATAAAAACCATTGTAGACTTTTGCTAATGACTGTGTTACACTTACTTATATTTATGTAAGTATGTATAAGTGTAAATACAACAATTTTTGGGTACCATCCCAATAAGCACAAATTTTTTGTGAATTCCAATGTTGGAATTCCGGTGTGAATCGAAGCTTGAATTACATATGAAATCCATCCTCTTTCCAGTCTGTTTGATGTTTGTTAAAAAACAACATCAAATTTGTTTTAAGCATATGTTAATAATGGCACAGAGTTGATGCAAATCATTGGCGGCGGTGATGATGATGATTTTATAATTAAATTTTCAGAGAAGAGGTTCGGTTCAACTGGCATCACACTGTTGTTAAGGCTAGATTTACACTGTAAATGTACTGTTTTGTTCGACTGTAATTCAATGGTTAATTTTGCTGGATTCGCTATTGAATTCAACTGTGTTCCAACTGTAATTCAACACTGGAAATTGGAAATTGTGACTGGATTTCAAATGTAATTCCACTTGAATTCCAGCTAAAATGCTTATTGGGATGTAAAATAATAATTTGAATCAATTCGCCTGTAGCTTCCATTATGAAAACTCTGTAAAGAAATAAGTAATCAAACTTTACAGGCAGTTCTCACATAAATACACATATGTTTTTTTTATTATTATAAGTGAGTGAGAACCCAGCAAGCCATATGAGTCCGAAAAGAGTCTTTTCTGACGCCTTTTTAGGAGGGTTAACGCTCTTTATGAGCCCAAAAAGTAATCATAATTGCTCCGAAAACCTTTAGAAAAGAGGGTCATTACATTCGAAAATGGTCCGTCAGAAAGAGCTCTTAGATAATGTCAGAAAAGAGTCTTTTATGAGGCGTTTTTTGGGCTCTGTGTAATCTTGTTTTTGTCATTCTTGTGTGGTACAGCTATGTTTTTTTTTTTGTTCAAAGCACAAATAACAGGACAACAACGCTTTGGTACACACATAATTAAGTGGAATTTCTGAGTCATACTGCTTGCCGACTCAGGCCAGTAACAAGCAAATTTTTCTTTCGCTCCGAAAATGCTCTTTAGTTGGACTCTTTTCTGACTTCTTTTTCGAAGCGCTCCTAGAATGGTATGCTGGGAAGTGTGCATGTTTGTGTGTGTATTAGAGTACGCCTGTAAATATGCAAACAAAAACGCCTAAAACTTAAAGGGGATGGATTTATACACACACACACACAGACACGCGAAAAACAAACTCACATACATAAATATTAAAAATAAAGAGTCGATGCAATCAACGTAAAAGCAAGATACAGCAATAAAAAACCTCAAATAGCTGAAACCAAAAAAAGAAAGAGGAAAACACAAATAATGTTCAACATGGTGGAAATAGAAAATTCAATCAAAAAAAAAAAAGTACGCGAAAGTTGAAAAAATTGTAAAATATACACTCAGAGAAAAATATGATCAGCGCAATAATTTCAACATTTTTACAGGTTGATATAAGTATTCGTAATGAACACGACTGCCATATACATACACATACTTAATTACTACAATATTATATACGTACATACAATTATTGCAATCATGTGATTATTACAGCTGACATTATGACAGTATAGGTAAAATTATTAAGAATAGGACAAAATTTAGTTGTTAACATCTCTAGATAGTGTGATCTATTCACCTTTACTGTATTTCCAGCCGAATTTTCCAAACACAAATATCCGAATAACGGCTCCAGATCATATAGCGCACCATAAACTGATACGTTCAGCTAGCAAAGGCTTCTAAACAATTGTTCTTGAGTTTTCAGAAGCTCACATGTGGCAATATTTCTTGTTGACTTGGCCAGACAAATGAAAATGGGCATCGTCTGAAGAAATTAGTTTTCCAGAAAATCCAGCGGGTTGTTATTGAATGAATTCAGCGAAATTGAATTGAACTATTGCAATCTAGGTTGCACATAGCTTGAAACTAACAGCTGACCAGAGTGTTCGTATATAGCTACGGGTGCCAGTAAGCCCCGGTACTTGTCATGACTGCTATTTGGTTGACTTCTCTTCGGGTAACTGTGATTTGTAACTAAATGTACGCCGGAAGATATGGTAAATTTCGTGCAACCAAAAAAAGCCTAGGGCCATTCTCTAAACAACAGAGTCATTCAAAGTAGTAATGGCAATTGGATTGGTGCTTAAACAACTTATTGGCATGTGTGTTGGCTTATCCGCTCTCGGACTGATATGGTCCCCATTGGCCTCACAGTCCTGTGATAGTGGTTAGACCAGATTGTTGCTGGAGCAGGTTGTGATCGGTTTGATAATTGTCTTGTGCTGCCCAAATTGACTAACTTATGGATGGCAGAGATAAGTGGATTCAGCGAAATTGAATTGAACTATTGCAATCTAGGTTGCACATAGCTTGAAACTAACAGCTGACCAGAGTGTTCGTCTATAGCTACGGGTGCCAGTAAGCCCCGGTACTTGTCATGACTGCTATTTGGTTGACTTCTCTTCGGGTAACTGTGATTTGTAACGAAATGTACGCCGGAAGATATGGTAAATTTCGTGCAACCAAATAAAGCCTAGGGCCATTCTCTAAACAACAGAGTCATTCAAAGTAGTAATGGCAATTGGATTGGTGCTTAAAAAACTTATTGGCATGTGTGTTGGCTTATCCGCTCTCGGACTGATATGGTCCCCATTGGCCTCACAGTCCTGTGATAGTGGTTAGACCAGATTGTTGCTGGAGCAGGTTGTGATCGGTTTGATAATTGTCTTGTGTTGGCCAAATTGACTAACTTATGGATGGCAGAGATAAGTACTTTTACATGTATCCATGCAGTCATATGCGAAGAGTTGCAAATTGTGTGTCTTGCTAGGCAAACTTCATAGTATACTATATATGAATATGCCAACCTGGTATGATTTTTTTAAAACATCAGTCAGAATTTGCATCATCTCATCAGATGCAATAGGTTTTCTAGTTCCAAAGATAAACGATTTTTAATTTGTAAATTGTAAAGCAATCGGTAAAAAGTAGTTTAACATTTTTGTCTTTTAAACAAAATCTTCCTTTGTTCATATTTTTTTGAAAGCTAAAGTTTTTTAAATATATTGCCTTTACGCTTTACCGAATTTGACGTATTTATTATCAACAATTTAATTTTTGGCCATATCCTAAGCTGCGATAACAAAACCAAAAGCAGTTTCGACTCTCACACTCACGTTTCTTTTTTATCCTTAAAGTATTTTAACAGCCCCAATGGAAATAAGACCTTAAGAGCAAAATTGTAAAAAGTCCCATTTAAGTCTCATTTTTTTGGAATTGCGGGATTCCCTTTGTAGTTTTGTTAAATTTTCTCCCCCAATTTATTATTATTGGGAATAACAAATTTGCGTTGAAATGTTTATGGCATTATATTAATGAGTAAAGTTATTAAGACATACAGTCATGTCACAGAATTTAATGAGAATAAATGATTTAATATTTTTCTTTATACTCGTATATTTATTTCGATTCTGCCACACAGTGTTAAGTTAAAATTATTGCGCTGTTCATATGCAACTATAATAAAATTTTTCTCTGCTTGTATAAATTTACATTTTAATAATTCTTACTTTTATTTCGTTTTTCGGTTAGAATTTATGAACTCCTTAAAACCTTTAGAATTTATTGAGAACAAAAGCTCTTACACACCAACAAACTGAAGAGAATTGAAAGGCGAGTTTGAGTTAGCTACAGAGATCCTTTATCACAAAATGACTTTCTTTCAAAATGTTACATATAGGAAACACTTGCCACAGGTGGTTTTCAATCAAAAGCATTTAAAGGAAATTTGAAAAACAAAAACAAAAAGATTATAAATAAAAGTAAAAATGTTTTAATCTTACAACGCGTGTAAACGGTTTTAACATATCTGTTCTATTCCATAATTTGTTTTTTGTATTTTGGCAGCAGCTGAATTACCATCATTTTGAAGGTTCTTTAAACATATTTATCTTTGTAATATTGTCAGTCAGGAGAGACGGACAGACAGACAGACAGACACATAACCTTAAATAATAATCTTTTTCCACTATAACCGTCATCATAAACCTCATTATCATTATCATCATCAGCATTATTCGTATTTTATTTGCTATTAAATGTCTTTATAAATACAAATACTAAACATACACATATTGTATTTATGTAAATTTTCCTTTTTTTGGTCCTTCTTCATCTCCAGCTGTTTATTTTCTTTCCCTTGAAAGAAAAAACACTTGTAGCTGGTATTTAGTAAGGTTGACAGTTACAGAATTTTAATGATAGCTGTGGGATATTCAATTAGTTAAGTATTGAAGGTTATTTGTTATTCTGCTGATATCCAAGTAATGTCTTATTTAGCTACTCATTTGTAAGTAATTGCCTCCAAATTCTTTGTCAAGTTACAATAATACGTAAAACTTTCTTCTTAATAGTTAATGAAGTGTAAGAATTTCAGCATTTCAACACATTACCTGGTAATGAAAATTTTATCAAAAAAATTAACAATTGAATACCCTAGCGCTCATTTATACTTACATACATATGTATACCTATCTTGTAAATAAATAAATCTTTATCTGAACTTGTGGTTTGAGAAGTGGATACAGTGCGTGTTCTCCCTTTTATTCTGAATACTATTTTTGTGTTTTATGATTTTGTCTATAAGTAAAAACGCTTAAAATATTATATGCACCAGAGAACGGATTGATTGGTTAATTTTAGATTTTGAATACAATCACAAAAAACGAAGCTCATGTTGACAACATAAATCAATTCCGTAAAGCAATACATGTCATTATTCACAAAACGGAGTGTTAAGAACACTGATGCTTGCATTGCATGTCTTGTACAAATGTAAACGTATACTCCCAAAAGCAACGAATACTTAACGATTGGTACGAATGGTTAACGATTGAATGCTGATTGTATAAGTTGTGCATACTAACAAAAAATATCAAACTTTACTAGTTTACTGTCAACAAATCGCACATAAAGCAACAACCAAAAAATATTTATTTTCTCATTAGGTTTTGTTTGTTTTTGCTCTTTCTTTGTGTTTTCATTCACTGAAAGCAACGAATACTGGACGAATGGTGTGAATGTTTTTAGTTTTTTCATGTGGCATTGAATTATTTCGTTGCTTGATGTATAACCGCATAACAAAAAGGGAATGTAAAATAGCAAAGAATAATAAGGAATGAATAAACAAACAGCAATGCACATTTTTATTATTGTCGAGTAAAAGCAATGAATTTGCGAATGGTTAGCAAATGTGAATGGTCTCTTTCTGTTCTCTGATATGCACATACACTTGGTAATCAAAAGGTATAATAACAGATTTTACTAACTGCTTGTAAAGCACAAAATACAAATATGAGAATATTAAATTTAATTTATTGGAGATAAATATTAAGAAATGCAGACACATGTCATTTTTTAGACACAATCCGATTAAAACTTCTTATTACATTGATACTGTTATTTTAAGTAAAGTTCAAGCCATATGAGATCTTGGCATACTGTTGAATCATAGGCTTGATTTTCGCGATCACATCTCTATGGATCGTGATTCATGAAGCGCTGGTCTTAGGAATTTTTAGATCCTTATATTACAAAACTTTTATATACTTCTCTTGTTCGCCCAATTCTTGAGTATGGATCAATTGTTTGGGATCCTTGTTATTCAATTCATATCAATGGTATTGAATCGATATAAAAACAATTTTTAATTTTCGGTCTCCGTGGTCTTGGTTGGAATTCTTATGTCTTGCCACCGTATCGAAGTAGATATGCTTTGATAAAATTGCCAACGCTAAATAGTCGACGATTGATGCTAAGCGCTTTATTTGTTCTGGACATAATTCGTGGTGATGTTGATTCGGAGTTTCTGCTCAGTCAATTAAACTTCAATGTTCCTGTTAGACCAACCCGCAATTTTGAACTCTTAGCATTAAAATACTAACGTTCTGTTAACTTATGCTTTCATCTGATGCACATATCTGAAGAAATTGTTAGTATTGGGTGAATAAGTTAAAAATGCGGATTTTTTGTGAAACAGTTTCAACTTTTATTTTGAAACATTTGTACAATATACTAAATTTATTCAAAGTATTGGCCATTGTTAGCTATGACTTTTTCTCTTCTTTCTGATAACACATGGAAACTGCTCAACTTGCAATGCCAAGAACGAATGAAACCCAGAGAGAGCTTTTGCATCGTTGAAACAAATCGTAGTCGCACGGGTCAACGTCTCACACTGTGACCGTGTATTGTATTTAATGGCCATAAATCAAGGAGGTAGCGGAGCTTCATCAAATTTTGCACACATATATTTTAAATTTTTTAAGAATTTAAATTTTTTTTTTACAAAAATACGCCCACTTTTACGCCCACCTCCCATACAACTTAAATAGAAAATGTGGCATAACTTCCATGATTTTAAATGTATTAATTCAATTTTCAATAAACATTAATATTATAATTGTAGAATGAGCTCCTGCAAATATGAACTTAAACCGCCCATTTTTACGCCCACCTCCCATACAAATGATATTTAAAAATATGTAACTAGAATGTTTATTTTTCGCGAAAATGCATATAACATCTATTAAATGCTGTTTTGAAAATATAAAAAAAATCCGCCTACTGTAACACCCACCCCTCATACAACACCAATACAAAAATTTTGTCAGTTTCACTTTATTTCATTTATTAACAATTTTTTGACATCTTCGTGATAATCCAATTTTTTAAGCTTCAATTTCGTTCTAAATTTAATGCAATGAAATTTTCGTATTTCTCGCTTCCAAATTGAATGTTTTTGCACGCGTAAAATAACGCATAACGCATTTTTTTACTGTAATTATTATTTTTTTCATTGTTTTTCGGTGGCGCGCAAATATGCGCAGGTTTTTTTTAATCTGTTAGCTGAGACTCTCAGCTTTAATTTGGTATAGGACTCCATGTGTCGCACTGCTTCGCATACAACTAAAAGTCTAACGGAAAATCATAAATGTTTATTTTTTTGGCTCTAAATATATTGTCAAAGGAATTTTTTTTTTTTAAATTTTAAATTCTTTTTTTTTTAATTTACATAATGCTTAATGTCTATTTTAGGTGAAAAATACTTATAAGGTACATTCGGTGTATAGTTTATAAGTAACAAGCTTTTGAATATGACATAGAAAACTATCACATTTCAGACTTGTTCAAATACTTCAACTTTGCGCTGCTCGGGAGAGAAAACCAATGGAGATATTTGCAGAAATTTTCCATACATGACCTTTAGATAGTTTTTAACCATCTGTGCAAAAATCATCAAAATCGCAGAGCAGGTCCAAATTGATTTATTGCCGCAGTGGACACAGTGTGCGTCTGGACTATAAGACGGTCGAGGCAAAACCTCCCAATCTCTTCTTTTTAAATATGTAGTTTTTAACAAGGTCATGAATCAATTGCATTCGGTATTAGTTTCCTATGATGATCTGTCCATCAGTTCATACACAGTTAAGACCAGCTACTACACAGCCAGTGGTGCTATTAAAATGTGTCAAAGTGATATCACACATTTAACTCCTTTGTAAGTAAGAGATAGCAATATTTTCTGGTAATATGTATTGCTATCCTTATCTTTCGATAAGGTTAATTGAAGTACAGATGATATATCATTTTTGCAAACGTCAGTTTTGATGAATCTGTATACATACTCGTATATCTGTGACCTCATAATAGACAAATACTGATCAGTAACTAGGCTTTGGTTTTGATTCGGCTGGTTGGCCCGGCTTCACATACAATATCTCACGCTTCGGATTATTGTAATGGCTCAATTTTTAATCGCAAGTAATAATTCTGTGCAAAAATTATATCCTTTTATAGTCTTTAGGCAAGATTTCGGACAATTCAATTCATATGGCACCCAATTTCCCTGCATTAGGCTAAATCCAGTTGCTTGCAAACGTTTTGCAATTGCTGCTTAAGTAGTTCTCAATGATTTTATAAGGTCTTGTTGAGTTTGACAACAATCTTGGTCTGCAGACTTTTTTGGTTGTCAAAATCACCACTTCTGAACCTCACAAACCATCTCTCGGATGTTAAAACCGATTCGGAGCACATTCAACAAATTGGTTTTCAGTGAGCAGGCGATGTGTTTCAGCGGCACATTGCAGTTAACCTGTTTTTTTTTCGAAAATATTTGTTCACACAAAGTTTTTTCATATGAAGTTTGACGTCTCTCTTTTTTAAAAAAGAGAGAAAATATTTTTTACGAACAACTCTTAGCTTGAATTGGTTTACTCAAGGTGAATTTAAATACTAGGTGACAGCGTAGCGCCAGCTGATTATTCATGGTGAATTCGAAAATGTCAAAAAGTTATATAAAAAAAAAACTTTTTGACAGTGACGAAAGTTTTTCATATAGAAAAATGCCTGTTGTTCTTGCCTTGTTGTAATTGTTGTAGCAATGCTGTCACCTGGTATTTAATTTCACCATGGGTTTACTTTTATATATATTAATTTTCATACAAACAATAATGCCTTATGTATCACAATGGCCGGCAGTAAATGCAATTTTGAATACACAATATTTTAAAAAAATTTAATATTTTTGGTTTTTGACACTTAAAAACCTGCAATATTTTCACTTGTAAAACTAAAAGATTTTTTTTACATATGGTAGCTTTGATTTTCAAGAAAAATCATTCGAAATGGGTGAATCGTGTTGCACAAAAATTTCAGTAAAAATTTTTTCTCCGAAAAAAATCAAGAACTGCGCCTAAATTTCCTCTCACATTAGCCCAATATTGTTTAATTTGCCGAAGCTAGTGACAATTTAGGCAGTGCATATATTTTTCTATTATGACAAGCTAATTTCTTCGATACCAATCCATTGGAGCATTGTAATAATGACTGAGACCTAAATCGAGCGTCCATTTTGTTAACTGTCAAGTGATTTATGTATAGTTTGGTTTGGCATTTCAACATGAAAGACTAACATCTGAACAACGCTTCTAAATTGTGCAAATTTATTTTGAAAATCATAGTTATGTGTTTTTTTAAATGTATAGAACTTTGAAATTGACATTAAATTTACTTTTTTCGAAAGATAATGTTCTGGCATTATAATTTAAATATGACTTCCGGCATATGACTGGCTCGGACGTAGTCTAATTTGTCCTCCAAGTTGTCAATCGTTTCGTGCTTACCGGCGTAGACTAGCGACTTCAAACATAAATCACTTGACAGCTGACAAAATAGCCGCTAGTTAAAAAAGTATTGTCAACTTAAAGTTCTATATATCTAAAAAGATACTCTATATTTGATAAACTTTAGCAAAATTAAGTACATTTTTCTATTTTCTTTATTAGTTTTTCTACCTCCAGGACTTGAAAACAAAGTCTTATATTTTTCGGTAACTTAGTCCCAATTTACACGAAGCAATTTTTATTGAAAAAATTTATACAATTTTCTCCTTCAAATTTCGATGGTGTTCACACAGCACAATTCTTATTGCTTAAATCGCTCGTACTTTTATTTGAGTGTATACACACATTTTTTTATATGTATGAAATAGGAATAAGAGAGTAACATGAATTGCTAGTACAATCAAGTCTTATCTCCCCCTCACCACGATGTCTAATAGGTAATCAGCTTAGTTTTAAAGAATTGCTTCGTGTAAATTAGGGCTTGTGCATTTTGAAATACATATATTTAAAAAATGTACGTGAAGTGAATTCTATTTATCGTTCACGATTCGTATCCTTTTCCAATACGTGCTTAGTTTGACCAATTTTTAAGAAAATCCCATTGATCCTTTAACTATTATAGCTTAAACTCTGTAAAACAACCTCGGAAAACATTCATCAATTGTGATTTTATCTTCTGTCTACTTTATTTTTATTGTTGTTGATTTCCTTTCTCTATATATTAAAATATCGGGCTTTTCAATAAGAGCGATACAAAAGTTTTTTTTTTAAATAAAACAAAAAAGGGTTTGGATATCAATGAACTTCTTTATTCCTGTGAAAGGACGTTCGATGGAACTCGATTTCTTATGCATGGCCACCACAGGCACGCTTACAGAAGTCCAGACGCTGAACCCAATTTTCGACGGTTTTCAAGCATAAATCGCCCGATACTGCTGCAATTTCACGTTCGATATTCGTACGAAGTTCATCAATCGTCGCTGGCTTGTTGGCATAGAGCATAGACTTGACGTAGCCCTACTGGAAACAGTCTAAAGGCGTCAAATCGCACGACCGAGGCGGTCAATCGACTGGAGCTTTTCGTGAGATAACACGTTCTTCAAACTTGGTTTCCAATAAATTCATTGTGACATTTGCTGTGTGGCTTGTGGCGCCGTCCTGTTAGAACCACATGTCCTCCAAATTCATATCATCGAATTGGGGCCAAAAATATTCTGTTATCATTGAACGGTAGCGATTCACATTCACAATAACGTGCCGGTCTTGATCATCACGGAAGAAGTACGGCCCAATGACGCCCCCGGCCCATAAACCGCACCAAACCGTATTTTTTTTGAGATGCAATAATGACTCATGGAGTACGTGTGGATTGCTGTCTGACCAATAACGCATATTTTGCTTATTGACGAAGCCATTCAGCCAGAAATGAGCCTCATCGCTGAAGATGATTTTTCGATGAAAATCCGAATAATTTTCAAGTTGTTACTCAGCTCAATTCACGAACATACGACGCTTCTGGTGCTCAAGCGGCTTCAGTTCTTGCGTCAATTTGATCTTGTAAGGATGTAGGCCAAGATCTTTTCGAACAATTCACCACAACGACGTCACAGAGATGCCCAACGATTGAGAACGACGTGTGAGAGACACATTTGGGCTTTCTTCAACTGAAGCCTCAGCGGCAGCAATATTCTCGACATTACGGGCACTTCTTTGTCTCACTGGTACGGGAACATTTTGTACTGTGCCTGTGGATTCAAAATTTTCCACTAGACTCTCAATTGTTGATCTGGTAGGACGATTATGTCGACCAAAAATTGAACGAATTTCGATAGTAAATTTTAATAATTTCGACTCGTTGTTGGCTCGTATATCTTTTCATCATGAAATGGCAAACCTTACTGAAGAGAAATGTCGGAAGAGCAGCAAAAAATATGGCGTCGTTTGCTGTTCCTATCGGTCTACTTTTGTAGCGTCCCTGTTGAAAAACGCTTTATATAAATTGTTGTTGTTGCTGTTGCTGTATGCTTTTCTTTTGTCATTTTATCACCAACAATGACATTTTTATCGATTTCCTTGCAAATACGAAAAAACTATAATAAAAGTTTATTTCAGCTCATTGATGATGGTGTCATAAATGAAATTCATTTATCTGTTTCTGTTCCTGACTTTGTTTCTTTAGCTGTTGTTAGTATTGTGTTTTATTGTCTTAACAGATGTTTAACAGCTGTAAATGTACAAGTATAATAAAATAACACAGTTAATAATCGGAATATACTCAAATACAGCATAATTTTTTGGTTTGACATAAAGATAAAGTTTGGTTAAAATAAAAGCTAAAATATACAATAAAAAATTGAGGCAATAGAAAATACTATTTTATGGTTAATTTGGGAAAACTTATTTTGATGTGTGTGTGTCTTTACCAGTTGTTGCTATTTACATACTCGTATACCTACTCGTATTTGTTGGAAATTATGTTTGTAGTGGAAGTTTTATTAGTTATGTACATTAGGGTGGCCCCGTTTGTATGGAGAAAAAATAAAGTGTCGATGTTCCCGACTAATATGAAAATTTGATTCAAACGGGAAAAACCTTTTGGGTTAAATTGCATGATGTTTATAATCACGAAATTTCAACTATTTATTTAAGTAAATTCTATGAAAAAATAAAAAACAATAAAATTTTGTCTGAAATTTTAAAAAATTTTGAATTAAAAAAAATTGTTTTTTAATTTTTGATAACCCATTAAATGCGCCTCTCAAAGAACTTTCATATGATACCAAATTTATATATAGTTCCTTTGGAAGAAATGGGAAAAAAAAATCAAAAAACCTCTAAAAAGGACCTTTTTATCCTTTGATCCAGCTTGAAATTGAGAAACGTAGTCTTAAAATGAAGAAAAGGAAAAACAACTATAAATAGAAATTAATAAAAAAAATGATAATTACAGAAAACTTCGAACCACCAGTCACTGGTTAAAGGATCGATGTTGTCTGTTGACTAGCAGGCACCGTAGTGGTGCAAATGGTCAGAACGCAAAAAGAATTCTGATGAGCGAAAGTGGTGTTTCTCGAAACATATGTAAATTCAACCAACAACCCAGGTTCGAATCCCAGTCAAGAAAAATTATCAAAAATAAAAATTTTTCAAGTTGTAAAACAATTCGTACTTCAGTAAAAATAATTTAATAAAAATTAAATTTTAATGAACTCAAAGCCTAACTAAAGAAATATCAAAAATTAAATATTAACAGTTCAACTAAAAATACTAATTATTCAATGAATCAAATTTTCATATTAGTCGGGAAGATTCGCAATTTTATTTTGGGGCCACCCTAATGTACATACTTACATATGTAGATCAATAAATAATAATAACTTTTCGAGTAAGTTGGGGGAAACACTTACATATATTGTGTTTATAAACAATGTGTACAATGAATTTATGTCAATTACAAGTATCATGTTATCGAGGTCTGTGTGAAATGTTTCATGCTTTAATGTACGAGTATAATAATTTTAATAAATAATAGTTGTATATTTATTACTAAATATTTTATCTTGTAACCTGTTTTAGTCTTTATAAACTTAAATCGGTAATAGCATGAGTCAGGGTGAATACAATAAATTGGTGTTTGATATCAAGATAGTATTCAAATAGTGTTTTTTGTCTGCCATATTATTAAACATGTAAATTAGAAATTTTTCTATAGATAAGCCTTTACGAGTATATAAAAAATTTCTGTACGAAACACTATTTATTGTACACTAGATTCTCAACAAAAAACACTGCTGTATACAAGATTTTCCATAGAAAAAGCTGTTGTACATACGAGTACTCGTAAGATATAGAAATAACTTGAAGAATTAGAGTATAGAAACAGGAGTAGGCGGATATAAGTTTGCTGAAACATGTAAACTTGTTGAATTAAGATTTAAAGATAATGGTGAGACTGATGGTAAATTGTTTGATGAGTCCGATGAGGGTACAGAAATAGTCTCAGGACTTTTTTCAGTTGTTAATGGGTGAACCAACGACAAGGAAGAACAGATAGATGAACATGAATATGCTATTAGTAGATTTTCAGAAACTTTTTCAACAGCATTAGCATTAGTTAGAGTTGTAGCTTGTTTCTTTCTTTTCGCTGAGCTTGGTGTTTTTTCAAGAAGTTTTTTATATTGCGTAAATTTTTTAAAAAGGTTGTTTAAGTCATTATGGATTTCATTAAATTGATTACATGTATTTTTAAAATATGAATAAAATTCGATATCAAGAGCAATACACTTTTTGCAGCACCAGCGCAGACCATTATTGTCACGCAAATTGTCAACAGTTCGAGCAGCCAAATCAACACATTTAGCCTGATAAACAGAATCACAAAGCCAGCAGGAAAACATCATATCATCGCATTTATTACGGCATTTAGGCTTACAGCAAGACATGATAATAGTTATTAAGATGAGATTATATAACCGACTTTAATATATTGTAAATAATTGATTTTATGATTTTATGTTATGATATATAACATAAATAAGTTTCATGAATACAACTGTTATTTCGCCAAACTTTGTAACTAGCGGTCAATAATTGGTCATAGCTACCATATATGACCCTATTCTGAAAATCACTTTATCATGCAGAAATCTTTTTTAAGTGTTGATATCGAGATAAAATTAAATGCAAAAAATTCGTATATGCGAAGTCATTCTACTCAATTTTATGGTGATCGGTCCATAATAGGTCATAACTCCCATATGGTGTCCATTTCAGAAGAACAGTTTTTGCTCATATACTCTACTTGTTTATATTAAAAATATCTCTGTAAACACAACTTTACAAGAAACATAAATTTGTTATATGAATAGTCTTAAACAAAGTTTATTTTTAATAAAAAATCGTATATACCCACCACCAAATCACCGGTTATGGAGACTTATAAGAGCTTTGTGCGTATTGATGGCAAAAACAAAAAGAATAATCGATTAATGGATTATATGACTAATCGAAAAGAAAAATAATTGATTGCAATTATTCGGGAAGATTTAATCGATTAATCGGTATGTTTAGGTAAACTTGAAATTTTTAGAGAAAATAATTTCTGAATTTTAAACGGGAAAATTCTACAAAAACTTCTGCTATTTTAACAAAACGTCGAAAGAATATTCAGCCAAATAAATTTAAATAACAAAAATACGGAAATTATTGAAAATAAGTACCTGTACTCGTATATGAAGGATGAATTGGATTCTATATGTACTCAAAATATTATTTAAAACTTAATAAACTAAATTGTTTTGACACTGTAATTTAACCTGAATTAATAAAATGTGCCAAATTCAGATACTGTAAGTTTTATTTCACACTCTTCAGTTTTAGCTGTCCAGTTTTTGTTCAATTCTCTTTTGAGCTTGCCATTTCACACACGTCTATTCAATTTTCGTACTTTTTAATGCAAATCAATATGCATGAAAAAAAAATAAAAGGAAATAAGTAAATTGACTAGTACCGTCAAGTTTGTACCCCTTTTGTTCTCTTTTTTCTTCCCATCCAAAAATACTTGCCTTGACGAGTCAGAATTGAAGAGTGTGAAAACCGACTAAGATATTATAAAAAATATTACACAAGTTGTGTTTAACATTATATTTTTTGTGATTTCTTATTTAAAAAGTTAAAATTTATGTATTTTGATATGTATTGTACAAGAGAAAAACTTGAATTCTTATGTTTTCGTTTCGTTTAAAAATTTCAAAATACTATTAGAAATTGTGAATTTTTATTTTTCCGATTTTTGACGATTTTTAAAATTCGAAATGACGATTTTTTTCTTTTTTATCGGGATTTTAACGATTTTTTCCGCAATTCGTCTGGCAGCCCTGGTCACAAATTGTGACCCACAATAATGAATGCACAATTGTTTGTTTTAATTAGTAGACTTTGTTATATTTAATAATTTACAATACACGACTGTTCAGCAGACGAACCATGCGTTTGTTTCTCTTCTCTTTTTCCATTTCTTTCTGTTTCTGGATGTCTATTTTTTGGAATAATCGATTAATAACTCAATTAATCGAAAGAGAATTCACGATACAATTAAATCGTTAATTGAAGAAAAATAATCGATTATTACTAGTTTTTCGATTAATCGTGCCATCACTATTTATGCACGTTTAAGTGATTTCTAGAAGTGGACTTTATATATGTGGACTACGATCAAATATAAAGTGATCATTATAAATCTGAGATCGACGATTTATATATATATATATACTATGTATGTATGGACTATTTTTGTTGAATTCCAACTTGATAGTGGTTTTATAAGGGATTAAGTTATTTTCGGAACTGGACTTTATATGGGAACATATGGACCGATCATCATGAAATTTAAAAGAACGATTTGAATGATAATTTAATTATGCTTGCCGAATGGGACTATGTCAAAATTATGGACCGATGCAAACAAAATATTGTTTGGAGTTTTCACTTTGCGTGAAACTTATTATTGCAGAATTTTGTATGGATACGACTTTATGTACCATAAAGTCATATTTCGGGAAGATATTTGTATGGTGGACCGTTTCCAACCATTTTCAACAAGACTTGTCCTTTTATAATAAAAATAAAGTGTGCAAAAAGTGTGCATTATATTTGAAGAAAACAGCAGAAAATATCTGAAAAATCTGGTCTATAACTTGGATTTTACTACACCGATTTTGCCTATTTTCAATACCAAACATTTCGGTGGATCAAAGAATGTTTGGTAAACATTTCATTTCATCTGATAATGATCCAGAATATATAGACTTTTTGGTTCTACGACCATTATTTCGATATGTTACAAACGGAATGACAAACGCAATATACCCTCCATCTTGTTGGTGGTGGGTATAAAAACATTACAACATTTGTTTGCCTATATTTAAGAATGTATTTAATTTTTATTTAGCTTTCAAATTGAAAATCGTTTATTTTTGAACTTGCAATATATATTACTTTAAAATATTTTTTATATGATGGAATATCTTATTATTTAACTTGTTTCAGTTCTCAAATGCGTATAACATTTCTTTTAAAGATTTAGCCGGGGACTTTCAGAAAATAAGTCTGCTGCCCTTGTAGTGCTCCAACTGTCAAACTCTTTATTGTTTGCTTGGCAAACACTTTACTTATATTTGAATGCATTTTGAAACTACTTTGCAATATACTTGCAAATGTTTTTCTTTATTTCCGCTCACACCCATCACACTCTAATTAAAAACCCCCTATTGATTATGATTGAAATTTTGAGATTTAATTAATTTCTTTTATTTCTTTAATTGTTTTTCAATTTCAAAAAAAAGTAAACTAGTAAATTAATTAAAAATTTGTTTGGGATATTTGCTTTTCGTTTTAAAAACCCAATAAAATTCAAATGAATTTTAATGATTTGTTATTTTAGTGAAAAATATTAAACATGTGTTTATTTTCTTACCACAACCATGAATAATATTTCTCTTTATAAACTGAACAAGCAATAAACAAAAAATATTTCTGCAGAAATTGCGTACATACAGTAAGGGACAAAACTGTTCACGAAATTAAATTTATTGAGGAAACGAAACGAAACATATGCCAAACAATGAAATTTGGAGGTGGATCATTGATGGCTTGGGGATGTTTTCGTGGAAATCAGCTTGGAGTACTACGACGCATTAGAGGTAAGATGTGCGCAATGGACTACGTTACAATTTTGGAAGACTCATACCTACCAAGCCTTGATTTATTTGGGCTTGAACCGGGACAAAATAATCATTCATACAAGATAACGATCCAAACACACACGGCAGATGTAACAAAAGGGTGGTTTAAAGAAAACTGTATTAAGCTTTTAGATTGGCCACAACAGTCCTCAGATTTCAACACGATCGAGCATCTTTGGTCCATCTTAAAAAAAAAGATTTTTCAAAAAAAAAAAGAACCGCCTAAAACGGTAGATGATTTTTGGGATCGTTGTATTGAAGCCTGGGAAAGCATCAATCCAGAAATTCTTAATAGCCTTGTGAAAAGTATGCCAAAAAGGATCAAAGTAGTACAAAAGGCGCACGGAGGACATACACAGTATTAGTGGTCGTAAAAAAGAGAATTTTTCCTCAGTGGACATAATTGTTCACACTTGGATTTTTATACAAAGACATTTTAAATTATAACGTTTTTTGATTTCCTTGATTTTTTTTTTCGATTTTGTATTAAGAACAAATAATGTATTTAATTTAGTTTAAAAGTTTTTTTTAAATATGTATAAAACAAAAAAATTTTGAATTAGTTGTCAATAAATTTAATATCGTGAACAGTTTTGTCACTTACTGTATATGTAGATATATGATTGTTTATAAACAGTTGTAGTCATGGCAGGGATCTCGGTGTGAAAGAAATCTCGTTATATGGCAACACAAAAACGCCAAATTTGCTGTCATCTTTCGTAAAATAGATGGCAGCTCGACTTTTTCATTTCGAAAAATAGCTGAGTAGTTGGCAGAATCAACTTTATTACTTTTCAGCAGCATTTATATTTTAAGCTATACTTGGGTCTCTCAAAAAAGTATTATAGGTCTTAAGATTAAGGTGTTTTATCGGGATCTCTCATATATATATATATATATATATTAAAAAGAAATTCAGCAGGATTTTAGTAGCGTTCTAGGCTATTTTAGTCCTTTTTTAAAATAAGGGAGATTTTTGCTCTTTTCGAACTCTAATTTTTCCAGTCCATAATTTGTCGGGGTATTTAAGATTTTAATCGAATATTTAAGAAAGTGTTTTGTTTTACTTTCTAAGCTATGTATAGACGGTTGTCAGATCATACAATGTTGTCAGATCTAGCAATGTACTGACATTGAAAAATTGTTAGCAAAATGTAAATTGTCAAGGCTTTTTCTTACAACGTTGGAAGATACAAATTATAAGTTCACACTGTTGTTAGACATTTTCTGAACATTTTTCGAACAGCGTTGTAAGATCTGACAATCTTCTATACAAAGCTTTATATTATATTTTATTGCTGTTAGTAAAAATTAAAAACAAAAATTGGCCGGGTTTCATATACGATATGTTACTCTTCTGGTCATCGCAAGTAATGATTCAGTGCAAAAAGGAAAATAGTCATTCAAGGTCTATCGACTTCTATTCATGTGATACCCAATTATGATACCCAATACATCCAAAAGCAGGCAAGCTGCTCGGAAACATTTTGGAATTTTTGCTTAAGTAGCTTCTAAAAGATTTTGCAAGTTCTTTTTGAGTTATACAACAATATTTATGGAGTAATGTAAAGCTAGATTTACACGATTGAAGGTATTTTGAAGTCTTATCAAAATTTTGAAAATTCATTTTGTTGTTCTATTTACACGTTTCAAAAATTTGATCAAAATATTCTTTCAATATATTTCAAAATCTTTTGATAAAAATTTGATCAAAATTTGTTGAAGCTAATTTACACTATTGGTAAACTTTTTATATTGAAAATATTGACTTTGATCGGCTGTTTTGCTTCTTTTGTGAATTAAATTATTATTGTAAAAAAACCAATTAATAAGTATGGACGACGACACAATCACATCATAGCATCAATATTTTTACTACTGGAGGAAGAAGTAGCTTATAATGCAAAAAAAAAAAAAAAAAAAAAATAAGAAAACAAAAGGAACATAGGGTTCGACCTTTTCTTTTGGAAGGTGTATCTCTTTTAGGGAGCGATTCATAAGGAATGATCCTGACTTATACAAAAACTTAGTGCGAATGTCACCAGACAATTTTGATTATTTGCTTAATCTCGTCACCCCATCGATAGAAAAGACTAATACTAATATGCGGGAATCTTTATGCCCCGGAAAACGCCTGGCAATTACTTTGAGATTTTTAGCGACTGGTGTCAGTTACCCAAGTCTGATGTTCTTGTTTAAAAGATAAAGATCATCGATATGCAATATTGTGCCTGAAGTCTGCGCTGCATTATATAAAGTATTAAAAGATGAATTTTTAAAGGTAAAACCTAATTAATTAAATAAAAAAAAATATCAAAAACAATATCTATTGGTACAGATACCAGCAACAGAAGAGGAAAGGGAGAGTATTTCCCAAAGTATAAATAAAATGTGGAATTTTCCCAATTCAATCGGGGCATTAGATGGAAAACACATCAATATTATAGCACCAGCACATGTATATGTATTGATATGGTTTTGAATCAAAAGAATGAACATGCTGTCAAATTATTTATTGTTATCAATATTGCCAGATGCGATTTTGATGCTCATTTACACGGCATGAATAAAATCTTCAAAAGTTTTGTTCAATAAATTTTGATCAATAAATTTTAAAGAAATTATGCTGTTTACACGAGTTTATAGCATTTTGAAGAGAAATTTTGAAGAAAATTTCAATCGTGTAAATCTAGCTTAAGTCTTTGAATTCTTTCCTGTCAAAACTTTTTCTTGCCACAAGCTGCCATTTATGAAATTTTCCGCAATTAAATCGTAAATCTCAAACATTTCCTTTAATACTTAATAATCTTCACATACATAAATGTATTTCCTAGCATAATTTGTTTTCTTTCAAACCACAACATTTTGTAGACAGAATTAAGCAGAAAACGTGCTTGCTGTTAAAAAGGCAAACAATCTTCATTCCGGGCAATAAACATTTCTTGGTGGTTTGTTTGATTGTTATAATTTCTTGCCTGCTTTTGTTTACTTCTAAAAATGTTTGCTAATTAAACTTGAACAAATGTTTTCATTTCATTAGCAAAGATCTTATTTGTCATGTTAAATACATAGCATAAGGAAAATATTTAGTTACAATCGACATTTACCAAGTGCAAATACACACATACATACATACATATAACATTTATATTCCATTGCGCAAATCATCCGGATGGCCAGGCAGAAAGTGATAATGTAATTACTTCCAAAATTAATTCACAAAAGCTACATTAATTCGTCTTTGCTGCAAATGTCGATAAACAAAGATTCTCTATAGCTAAAGCTAAAGTTGGGGAAAAATTTCTAAATAAAATTTAAAATTTCTATTTAAAATTGAGAAAATTCCAATTGAAATTGATAATTGCAATATGAAAATTAAATTTAAAACTGAGACCATAGGTTATAACTAGAGATGCAACTGGTAGTGAAAACCCCTGACTCTTGCAACAACAAAATACATGTAAAATAATTGTTCAATTCACAAGTAATGTTGTAGTGTCGTAGGAGTTGTACGTCGTCTGAGTTTACAATAGTTGTATAAATGTTGTTGTTAATTTCTATATAAATATTTTTTACAACACCTACGACATTTTTACATATCGATGGTCTCATGTAGAAAGAATTACATTTATTTTTTTTTTTTTTTTTTTTTTTTTTTTGAAGAGAAGTAACACGCAGGCTATTAATATGACTATATATGTGAGCCGGCCTATGAAAAGGTGGCTTACGACTCAAAAAAATATTTTCCACTTTGTTTTTGGTTTTGAGACGCTCTTTCACGTGATGAAGACTGGAAGGTGCTAACTTGCTTAGAAGTGTACTAAAAATGTAGAGAAAGAAGAGCACAAATGAAAGAAAAATGAGAAAAATTTCAGATTTTTTAGAAAAGCAAGTGATGGATGTTACAAATAATAATTACTCAGCCCGCGAAATTGCTAAGAAGTGGTGAATCTGTCATTTGTCATAGCCACCACTTGGTTTTTTAAAAAGTCTGAAAGTTTTCTCATTTTTATTAAAAGCACGCCATAAGCTAAAAATTTACAAAAAAAAATTATGAACAATTTGAAAAATTACATTTACTGTTGCTTTGATATTTTATAAATATCAAATAACGGTGCTTATGTACATAAATTCGCTGCAACCGACCATTTATTCTTGCTGCTAGATTAAATGAACTTTAACCTGCAAAAGTGGATACATTGGCATTTCACATAAATTTACCCTAAACTTCACATTAATGAATTTCAATTTATTATCATTTTTATTTCATTTATTTAACATTTTACATAAAAACCATTATTATTTTTAAAAATTTAAGAGTTTATTCGGTTTTTAAGTCATAGTTAAAAAACATCTTCCATGTGTGCTCGCCACTGTATATATACCAACAAAACAAAAATTGACATAACGAACATGACTAAAAAAAAACAGCTGGCTTTTCAACACCACCTTGCAGAGTGATTTCACCATGTAAGAAACTGACGAAATGCATTGTTTATCTTTAACAGCTGTGTCTCGCAATTTCTTTGTTAAGTCATAAGCCACCTTTTCATAGGCCGGGTCACATATAATTGTGTTACTTTCTTTGGAAAGGGGATATATTGAAGAAGTAAAGGTGGGGAAAGTAGAAGAAAGCTTTATATCACAACTCTGCAATTGTGATAAATGTTAGTAAATATTAGTTATGATGGATAGAAAGAAAACTAATAAATATAATTATGAACAAATTTTTCCAAAATTACGGGGTTCCGACGATTAATTGTTGTTAAGGAGACCAAAAAAAAAATATACGTGTGTCGGCGTTCTGATAGATCACATCAAAATTTCATTTAAGAAGCGGTTAAAAATTCCCAGCTCTGGCCTGTTCTTGCAGCATATCGGTATATAAAACTATGTTTTCTTTACGTTTGTAGATAATGGTATGGCAAATATTTTTTTTTGGAACATATTAACCCTGTAACTCCCCCCTCATAACGGCATTTTTGGCTTTATTCTAAGAAGTTGTAAAAAACACCCTGAAAAAGGGGAAGGGCGGGGATAAAATGTTTTACAAAAATGTTGGTCATAATATTTTACAATATATGTCAGAACACACCAAATCCCAAAACTTAACACAAACACTAAAAACCAATAAAATTCAAGATTGTCCATTAAAGGTTAATTTAGCTATTGTTCAGTCATCCCATCTCTGGCGGGAAGATTTGACACTCCAATACCGAATACTTTTGTATCACTATGTCTTTAGTGTTGTTGCTAACCTAGTTATCATCGTTTTCCCACTCAAAATTAAAGTAAGGGAATTTGATCATTTTTTTTTGTTTTCATTGTATTTTTGAAAATTGAAAGGTGTGACGTAGGCTGGACGCAAATTTAAAGCAATTTATTTTCAAAATTTTGTCAAGACAACACGTATACAACAAACATACATATTTGTTAAACTTTGATTAGTTCTTTTTAATTTGTTTATAAAAAAAGGAACACCACAACACAAAAAATTATGGCGCCAGAATGTTTATAAAGAAAAGCCAAACAATTTGTTTATTACAATTGCTGTTCTCTTGACTGTAACTTGAAACACACAATTGGAACGAGAATTTGAAAGCAAGCTGGTATCAAGTTTGAAAAGTATGAATGTATTAATGAAAAAGTGCGAGTGTTTTGAAATTTAAAAGAAAAAACTTGTTCATGTTAACATTTTCCTCAATTTTTTTTTAAATATAATTAACAACCAGAAACTGTGAAGCTTTTTGGCTTATCTGCAGAAAACACCCAGAGTCTTTGGCGGGAATCGAACCCCTAACCCTCTGACTGATAGTCCATTACACTATCGCCTAGTCTATCGGGGCACCCAGTATTGTCTGTTTCTGTTTCTATAATTTATTTAGAAGCTGCTAACACTTCCTTTGGAATAACAATTTATAACACAGTTTTAAAGACTATAAACAAATCCCCACAGCCGAACATAAAACTTTTACTTATTTCTTTCTAAAGTACCATGACATTTGTTTGAGAAGTTAGTGTAAAAAAAGAGCAAAATATAATTTTTTATTAATTGCAACAACAAGCTGTTTAAGCAAAATGTTAAATAAGTTTAAACATGTATTAAATTTTTCATTATATTTCTAAATTTTTTGTATCCTTTATTATTTTTGTTGCTACAAAAAACACACAAAAAAAAACAACCAACCAAATCCTTTTCTAAACATTTAAATAACTTTATTTATGTTTTTAGCAACGAGTTTAAGATTGTAATGTTGGTTTTTGTTTTCCTTAACATTTTTTCGTATTTATTTTTTTAATTGCAAATCTTGGACGAAGGATTTTCACCCTTGAGCATTTTGAGATTTGATTTCTTTTTTAAGTTTAGTAATTTTTTTTCCAACGAAAGAGCAACAGAAAAGGGGAAGGTGAGCTAAGGCGCCCTTTTTAAATTGTGAATTTAGCAAGTGCATGAAGTGTCTATATATTGTACATCAGTGATGGAAAATTCAATACTATTGAACTATTTTCATTCAGCAGGTACTTTTTCACAACAAAAATACCACAGTACGCCCACATCATATTTAGTACTCTTTGTTTGTTTTGCTTTGTTCCGTGTAGAAATCCAGCGTTACTATATTTATAATCATTGACAACATTGGCTTCAAAACTATAACATAAGGAATGCACAAATTCGTTATTCATTTTATTTATTTATTTGATCTGGGATAAGCTAATCTACAAAAGTAAACAGATGCATAAAGAATTAAAGTTGTTTGTGGTACTATTTTGATACATTCTTCAAATTTCTTATGTTTCGTACATTTTTGTAATTCTCATTTCTTGTTTGTGATTTTTTGTGTATCATATGAATTTGAAAACTTCAAACATATTAATGAAAGATTTATTAATGATATGGCGTTAACACTAACAAAATGCAGGCATGCTCATATGTTTATTATCTTAACCCACAGCAAATAAGAAAATTTTTCAAATATATGTATGTATATTTTTACATAAAAATTAACTAACTTTTAGTTTGTTGCTATAATAGTTTTTTTTTTATTAAACTGAAATAATTTTATTTTTGAATTATTTTTAAATGGATTTTTTTTAAATTTTATTTTTGAATAAAAATATGTTTCCTAAAAAGTACCAAAATGTTGAAAAAAGTACTCTTTTTGTTGAAGGTCAGTACCATTTCAATTTTGCATTTTTCCATCACTGTTGTACATACATTTTTAATAAGGGTTGCCAAACGGTACTGAATTTGCAAATCCTGGGATTTTGAGAATGTCAACCCCCGGATTTCGAGATCTTTAGAAATTTCGGGATTTTCGTTTCATATTAAAATAAATTGTTTTATTGATAATAAAAACTATTTATTTCAAAAATGTAACTTATAATAAATATCCAGCAAAAACTTTACTTACAAATTAAGTAACAAAATTAAGGAAATTATCGACTAGACTACATACTTACAAATCTACTAGAAAAATTATTTATTTTTGCTATTTTTAACCAAAAAAATAATAACTTATTTTTATACTTAAAAGTTTTATAAAAATGTGTAGTTGTAGACTTATTTATTTATTGATTGCATTTCCTGTACAACAAGACTGAGTCCTATACTTATAGCACAGGAACGTATTGCGTTACAAAACAAACTTGATGCAAGTAAATATAACAATATTGAGATAAAGTTAAAAAAAAAATTATAAATTAAAATTAAAAAAAAAGTAAAAATTATAAATTATTATTTAAAAAATTGAATACAAATTTTTTGAAACTATTAGCATTGCTCTTTAGTTGTTGACTTTGTGGAAGATTGTTCCAAAGACGACCGGCATGTACATAAAACTGCTATTCAGATACAAGTAAATTATGTCGTGGTATTACAATATTTCGGTTTCGTGGCGATTGAAAAAAAAAACGCATTTTATCGAATATATATTTAGGTGTTTGAAAGTTGATTATTTTATGTAAAAAAATAAGAGTGCGAATATTTAGCAAACTTTCAAAGGCTACTCCATAAAGATTATTGGCAGCATGATCAGACCGTCTTAATCCATACACATATCTTATTATGTTATTGAAAAAAACATTCAATTTTCTCATACCAACTGAGTCACAGCTTCCAAATACTTCACACCCATAGATCAGGGAAGGAATCAAGTATGATTTAGCAAGTGGGGCCCTTATTCTTAAGGGTGTGAAATATTGTGCACGTAACTTTGCATTGGTTTGACCAACCACCAAATTACCATTGAAAATGATACCAAGATTTTTAGCTTTATCAACAATTTAAATTTTCTCGCCATTTAAAACAATATCCTCAGATATGGAGGGAATTAAGCTTTTTTACACATTACAATGCATTTCGATTTATGAGGATTCGAACAGAAACCGTTTGCTCTAGCCCAAAGGTAAATTCTATTTAAGTCGTGACTTATTAGAACAAAATATTATAAAATAAGTAAACAAACTTAATAAATATTAGGGAAACTTATTGCAAATGATATTAATAAAGGTTTAAAATCATATATGTACTAAGTGCTGTTTCACATATTTCAATTTTAGCTGCTCAGCTTTTGGACAATTCTGTTTAGAAAACTGACTATTAACTTCAAGTATCTACCCCTTTTATTCTCTTTTCCCTTCTCACCCAAAAATACTTGCCTTGAAAAGTCTGAATGGAAACGTGGGAAAGCAGAATAATTCCTTTAAATCTATTTATATGGTCAAAATTGTTAGTAAATTATTGTATGCTTATTGAATTCTCACCCTCCGAACTAAATTATTAATAGATACTTCTTGTTCAATATTTGATTCCATATAATTACAAATATTACTGGATGTGGTGCGGGACTTTTACTTATTTCAATTGCATTCGTTATTTCATTTGAGTCGCAATCAACGAAACGAATTTCATTAATTTCTAATAACAAACATTTCTATCGCATTATCAAATTCACTCTTCAATTTTTGGTTTTTTTAATTTAAAAGTTTTTAGTAAACTATTCCTCTTTCTTGGCTTCTTCTAAGGAGATATTTCCTCAGTTCATCGCTTTCTAAGCAATTACTTTTTGCTTTCGCTTTGAGCTTAAATAAAACTGCAACATCGACTGAGATTCAAAGCACTGCGCAAACGCCTCCATTGTTACTTCAATCGGACTTAAAAGAACAACTATTTGTTTAAGTTTAACAAATTCTTCATCTGTCATCCATTTCCAACAAAAAAACGTAGACACATCAAATACCGCATTCGAGTTTGCTAATCCAAAATTAATTGTTATTATTTCACTTTCATTTCTTCACGATGCTTTTGTAAAATTTTAATTTTTCTTGGTGACTTTGTAAATAATTTTGAAATGTTTCTGATTATGTTTCAATTAATGATTTAATTTGGAATCTGTGTTTAGATCTCTTTTATTTTCTCTTATTAAAAATGCTAAAAAATAATTAATTTATATTAAGTGAAGATGTTTTGTATTTGTGTATGTCAAAAAATCAGATAAAAACAATTAGACTTCGCAGAATCTTTTACACAAAGACTAATTTTCGTGATTTAACAAATCCCGGGTTTTTCGGAATCGAGATTGGCATCCCTTTTCTCTATACACCCAGAGAAAAAATCAAATCAAACATTATTACAAATTTTCTTTAACAACATTATATACTTACAGTGGCAAGCAAAACTGTCCGGATGTTTTGCATTAAGGATGGAGCTTTTGAATGCGCTCATGCAGAGTATGCCAATAGTATTTTTTTCCATCAGACTGGTATTAGTTGACTTTCATTTCGTCGCTCCTAATAACCCGTTCCCAGTCATCTACTGTCCAATTTTTGTAGGATTTACAGAAAAAAAGGAGTTTTTTCACATTTCTATCGGAAAGTGTTGGCTTTTTCTTTTCACACTGGCTGCTAAACCAATTCTACTTAATGCGCATCTAATGGTCCAGGAATGAACATCCTTACCAATGCTTTTTGCAGCATTTCAGAATCACTTTCTGAGTCGATTTAACGATGTCCGTCTGTCCGTCCGTCCGTCTGGCTGGCTGGCTGTCCATGTAAAGCTTGTGCGCAGAGTACAGGTCGCAATTTGGAAGATATTTCGATAAAATTTGGTACATAATATTTTTTCAACCAAAGGATGAATGGCATGGAAACTGGTGGAAATCGGTCCATTATTTCACCTTGCCCCCATACAAATGTCCTCCCGAAATTGGGGTTTACCGATCATAAATGCTTGAATTATGTAAGTATCCACACAAATTTCATCAAAAATTAGTGGTAAATGAAGCCAAATCACATATACAAATTTTGTGCAGATTGGTCCATAATTACTCGTAGCTCCCATATAAAGCCCACTTTCGAAAATCACTTTAAATAGTATAACTCTCTCAAAAATGTTGGTATGCAAATAATATTGAACGCAAATATATTTCATATGTATACAAATAATACGGTACAATTTTATAATGGTCGGTCCATAATTAGGCGAAACTCCCATATAAGACCCTCTCCATAATTCACTTTAAGCTACACAAAACTTTTAAAAGTATTTATATCGAGCTAAAGTTTAACACGTATAATATTTATATTCACAGACATCATGACACTATATCCCATATAACGCCCATTTCTGAAAAACAGTTTTATACATATACTGGTTGTAGGGTATTATGTGGTTGGGCTTGACCGACAATACTTTCTTACTTGTTTTCATTACCTTACTTCTTTAATGCAAAACATCCGGTCAGTTTTGTTTTCCACTGTACGTATACGGAAAGCATAATAAGTTACAGTTGTGATCGCAATTATTTTAATGTTGTCGGATTATGGTGCTCTTAGATTATGTTTATCATAATCTAATTGTCACAAACTTATACATACTTAATAACTACAATCATATACATGATTGCTGCAATCATGTGAACATATTGTCGCAATCGCATAATAATTACAGCTGTATAATTTGAAAAGGGACATGAAAAGAAGGTGGCTTTATAAAATTAACTGTAGCCTTAAGCCTTATGGATTCCTTCTCTTATACATACTTTCTTTATACTCTGTTTAATTTAGTATAAATATACTCGTTTAACGTTCATTCTTTAACTGCTGACACACCCGTGTTTGTTTTGTTTTCTGTTTTTTTTTTTACTGCAGCCAGTGTTGTTTGTTGCGAGCTTGTCTTCAACGGATATTGTTGGTTGTGTGTTTTGCTGTGTTTAGCACTGAACTTTTTAGTTTCCTTCTTCTCTTTTTATTGTTCTAGGTTCCACATCCCCATTAGCTAGCTGTGTTTATTGACACTAATTGAATTTAAACTAGAATTTTTCTTACATTGCTTTCATTTAAAAGATTCCAAAGAACTGGACTGACTGACTGACTAACTGACTGCAAAGGAAGTCTTTGGGACATGATTTTTATAGATTTTATTATACTTACATAGGTATTATGTACGAGTATGTAAGTATGTCTGTATGTATATACACATGGCTATGAATGTAGTGACTGTTTTTCTTTTTTTTCTCTGTCATGTTCTGAGCAAATAAAGCTGGCAACATGGTGTAACTATACAAGGTGAGTGCAAATCAGCAACAAATACAATACAATACAGAAACAACAGGCATTTTGTTGGTGTAAAATAATGTACTACTGTCAAAAACACTTGATAAATAACTACTTTTGACATACATAAGTAAATTGTAAACAAGGTCATTCAGCTGGGCTACTGCACTCACCTTGTATAGTTACACCATGGCTGGCAACTAATTTAGTAAGTTAAATTGTTTATTAAATTTGATATTCTTGTCAGAAAGAGAAACATAAATGAATGTAAAGTTTGATTTTTATGTTGTTGCTTTAAATTAAAATAAAACTAAACTGCTGATTTTAATTTACTTCGATACAACTGAAAACATTACTTTCGTTAAGCCTCTGCCGCACAGCAAGAAAGACCGTAAAAATGTTAACTGCAGGTCCAAAGCTTTGTATAGACAGTTGTCAGATCTTACAACGTTGTCCGAAAAATGTTCAGAAACCGTGTGAACTTAAAACTTTTGCCTTCCAACGTTGTAAAAAAAATGCATTGACAATTTACCTTTTGCTAACAATTTTTCAATGTCAGTACATTGCTAGCACATTGCTAGATCTGACAACATTGTATGATCTAACAATCGTCTATACATAGCTTAATTAATAAAGCAGTAAATTTTTAGAGTCTAATCGAGATATTGATTTGAATATTTGCTGGTTAGGTCAGAAACTATTTTGTCTACGTAAAACAAAAGTCCTTTAAAAATATGGTTCAAATTGTTACGAAAATTTGTAAATTAATTAAAATGTTGGAAAAAAAAATTGTGTTTTTTAGAGTTACAACAAATATTTAATAATAAATAAAATCTTCTTTAAAATTTTGTCTCGATCAAACCATTGCTTTAGAGATGCCAGATTTATTTCAAAAAAAATTTGCGATTCTGACCCAATGTGCGCCCTGGGACACATAATGTTAGGGACAACTTTTAATACTAACATATCAATGTGTTAGTTTTGTAGCATTGTAATTAGAATTTAGAAATTTAAATACAAATGTTTTCACAAAAATAAACCAACATAAAATTTTCTTTTTTTGTAATCAATTTGACACAAATTTTTACATTTAAACTATTATTATATCAGGTCGTTAAAGTGATTTCCGGAAGTGAGGCTTATTTGGGAGCTATGATTAATTATAAACCGATCTTCAGTGACTTGGCTTCATTTATTACTCATTTGTGCTGAAATTTGTTTGGATACTTGCATAATTCAATCATTTATGATCGTTAAACTCCTATTTCGGGAGGACATTTATATGGAAGCCAGTTGAAATAATGGATCGATTTTCACTCCCCACTAGTGTAGGGTATAAAAATTCCACCTTTTCAAGATATACACCAAATATATATTGTAGAATAACTGCTGAAGCGTTTGTTGCCTAGTCTAGCATCCCGTCATTATTCAAAAGCTACAGCAATGAGTTGCTATAACAGGCATCATGTCGACGTAATAGACAAATTTAGAATTTTAATGTGAATTAATGAGTTTAAATTTGTGGTTCAAAGGTTCAAGTCGCTTTTATTGTTACATAAATTCTAATACAAAACTTGTATCAATATATCAAGTTTTCCCGCTAACCTTTTTTGTTTTTTTTTATAAAACAGCAAAGCAATTTACCCATAAGCCAAGGCATAAAATTTAGCTCCTTTATTTATATTAAATGAAGCACATAAAATGCTCGTGACAAACATTTATTTATGGCCACCGGTTGGACATTAAATAAATGTTTTACAAGCAAAAACATGCAAATACTCATTATAATAAACTCAAAATGCCCAAAATCATGCTTAAATCAAAATTTTAAATTTACATATTCTAAATAAAATTGAATAAAAGCAAAAGAAAAAAACTATTTACTTAGAAGCAAGTGTTTATATGTAAATTGTTTATGTAAATAAATTACATTTTATGGCTGTGTCGTTAAATCAACCGCAATAAGAAAGGAAACGAAGGAGTATGCAAAACAAAAAAAAACAAAAAAAAAAACAAAAAAAAAAAAAAAAAATAAAAAGGAATAAATAAAATCTTAAAAGACTTTACCAACACAAAACAAATAAGAAAGTATAGTCGGTCAAGTCCGACTATATAATATGTATTACACAGTTTTGCAGAAATGGGCGTTATATGGGACATATGACCTATTATGGACCGATCACACAAAAGTTTAGTGTCATAACTTTCTTGAATATAAATATTATGCATGTTATATTTAATCTCGATATAAATACTACTAAAAAATGTATGGAAGTAAAAGTGAATTACGGAAGAGGTCTTATGTTGGTGTTTCGACTAATTATGGACCGACCATTAAAAAATTAAGTATCATCATTTCTGTATATTATTTGTGTCGAATTTTATTTGATTACCAACATTCTTAAGAAATTTATAATCGTAAAGTGATTTTCGGAAGCTGGCCTTATATGGGGGCTACGACTAATTATGGACCGATCATCATAAAATTCTACCATATTATTTGTATGTATACGAAGCATATTTGTGTTTATTATTATTTGGATACCAACATTTTTAAAAGAGTTATGCTCTTTAAAGTGATTTTCGGAAGTGCGGCTTATTTGGGAGCTATAATTAATTATGGACCGATCTTCACATAATTTGTAGATGTGATTTGGCTTCACTTACTACTCATTTGTGATAAAATTTGTTGGGATACTTGCATAATTCAAACATTTATGATCATTAAACTCCTATTTCGGGAGGACATATCTATGGGAGCCAGGCGAAATACCACCAGTTTCAATCCCATCCGTCCTTGGGCCAAAGAAATATTACGTACCAAATTTTATTGAAATATCTATAAAATTGCGACCTGTACTCTGCGCACAAGCTTTACATGGACAGCCAGCCAGAGTGATGGACGGACAGTGTGAAATCGACTTAATTTGTTTAATTTGATAGACTTTTCTGTAAAACGTAACATTATCTTAAATCTAAATAATTAATTGTACTAAGGTGTCAAAATATATATATATGTACATGTATGTAATTTTTCTAAATGGTCTGTAAGGATTTTATCCATAGACTAAATAAGTAAATAAATAAATAAATAAATAAATAAAAGTAATTCTGAGTCGATCGATATACGTTAAGGTGGGTGTTGGACCAATATTTATGGGCGTTACAAACATCAGCACAAATCCAATATACCATACCCTCCCCACTATTGTGGTGTAGGGTATAACAAACTAACTGTGAAGTACAGTGTTTCCAGTACCACATATACGCTGACATATTTGAAACATGTTGACATCATGCTCTATTGCTGCTACAATACTGGTATACAAGTATCTTATTTCTTCACGTTGAAAAGCTTTGTCTGAATCTTTAGATACAATGAATGACTGAAACTAGAACAACTACATGCTGAGCAGAAGCAACTGAAAGCAGATAAAGCACAATTATTTATTTATTATTATTCTTATGATGATATGACTGGCTGTCTGTTTACAGTGAAGAGTTGAGCTAAGAACATTTGTTGTAAACTGAAGTAATAAACTCAATCAAATTTTAGTTCTGTGTATTCTGGTACAATTTTATGGTGCAATTGCAAAATAAAAACTTTTTCTTTACAAGTTCGATAAATTTGAATGCTAAAATTCATGACACATCTGTGCACCAAATCATTTACTAATCCCAAAAAAGTCTGAGTAAAAGTACAGCATCATTACTTTTTTATAAAAAGTCACTCTCATGCTATTATACTCTAAAAAGTAGAATCTTTTTTTATCTCTGGTATGTATAGTGATTTTCAACAAGAACTTTGTTTTTCGAAAAAAAAAGAAGTTATATGAAAATCATTCAGGTTTCTACTGCATTAAAAATGTAAAATTATATCGCTGAGGGCATCTATTCTTGACCACGCTACAGATTTAATTCTTGCATTAAAATTTTTAATCACACAGTGGTTTTAAATCTCATTATCGGTCCAGCCAATTAGCAGCTGAAGTTCGTGAAATTATGCTGTGTGACATGTGGCACCATGCTGTTCAAATCAAATATCAGTGATATTCATATCATTAATTTTAACATCTGTCGATAGAGTGATGATCCATTCAAAGTAAGTGCATTTCTAGCCAAATATTTATAAAGAATTACTCAACCACATCTTCAGACTATACAGCGCTCCTCCATGCAGTAACACATTTAGCATGTGTAGGCGTCTTAAGAATTGCTTTTGCATTTCTAGAAATCCAAATACAGCAATATTGATTGTTGACATATGCATCGTCTGAAAAAATTATTCAATTAATTTAGTGCATCTGGGGCTAAATTTAAATCGTTTTAATAATTACCGAAACTTCTACTATCAACATACCCATGGGAAATATGTCCTGGTGTAATTCCATCACCTTGAATAGATTCTCAATGATTTAAAGCCAATGCTGTAACAAAAGCACACAGAGTTTGGGGATTCCCCGTTTTAAATTACTCAATTAAATGTGTGTATTTTGATCATTCAACCTGTGTGTAATTGAGTCACTGATTTTGTTACATGAAAAGTAGAAGGTTTCGGTTTTAAATTGTATCGTACAATTTTATCGTAGTGATTCCGATAATATGTCGACAGTTCAATTCCAAAACATGCTATGTTGACTTAGCATGTTTTTAATTTTTTTGCGTTTTTGAATTTAGATTTTTTCAACTTAAATTCTGTAAAATTTTGTTTATGATTGGCTAGTCCAATCAAAAGTTATAAACAACAAAGTTCTACCTCATATGGTTTTTTAGATATCGCCTGTAAACTTTGGGAGCTTTTCCTGCAAAACTCACTTTTTCGACTTAGCATGTTTTGGAATTGAGCTGTCGATGTAATGTCTCACTTTTGAGTATGTATCAAATTTTAAGTTCTAAAAATTATTTTTTTTTTTTGGTTTTTAGTTCGTACTTACATATTTATTTTTAAACTTTTATAAACCGGTTTAACCAGATAAATGTAATAATGACTGTTTTCCCCCTGTTTTATGTGATTTTTATAATAAAAAAATTAATTGTTTTTGGTTATTTTTTTATCTTGTGATTTTTTATGCGAATTTAGTCTAATTTTTACACCTAAATTTGAAGTTATACGGTTTTTCAACTTTTCGGAACGAATCATCCATTTTGTGTGAAAATCAGTCTTTTTTATGCAGATTTTCTTTATGCGGTTTTCTTTGGAACGCATCTACTGCATAAAAAAAGACCTAAGTGTATTAAGCAGCAGATAACTTTGTGTTTTAAGAGAGAAAATCATAAACATTTAAAAAATTCCATAGCGAGGCCTGGCTTGCACTAACCAACCAACAACGAACAACAGATTTTAGTTTGATCTTTGAGAACATAACTAATATTAATTTTAATATATCACACAAGTAAATCTTGTTTTATATTCTTTAGTTTGATATGACCAGTCAAGTTTGTACCCCTTTTATTCTCTTTTCCCTTTTCAACCAAACATACTTGCCTTGACGAGTCAGAATTGAAGAGTGTGAAAGCGGACTAAGCTTATAGTGTATGTGTGTTAAGGTAGCGTAAGCAGAAATTTCAATTTCGCCCTTGACTGGTCTATGACAACAAGTAAAATATCAACACTTTCATGTTACTCCAATATGCCCCTGTTGGTTAACAACGTTCTCGTCGAAAACCTCGTTATGTATGATATCTTTCAATTACCCATACTTATGCATACCTAAAGGAGTACATATACATATGCATACGTATGCATGCATATTTAACTTTTAATAAAAATGACGATGAAAAACCAAAAAGGCAACAGACCGGAAAAAATTAAATTTGAAACAAGTAACACTTGGTCACGATTCCACATACATACATCCGTATACAAACATACATACATACATACACATACATAATAGAAAGTAGACGGAAAGATTCGTGCACTACAGCTGTAATAGTTATATATGTATGAGTATGTGCTGAGTACTTTAGATGTTGCATAAATGTTTTCAGCTACAAAATAGGGAAGATGATTAAAATGTGACACAAAAAAGTCACTCAAATTAAAAGAGAACAAGAATACATTATGATGTCCACTACAGTGTGGATGAGAATGCAAAAACTATTGTTCGAAAAATGACTCCTAATCATGACAAGTACCGCCTGTGGTTGCCGTATTCGTTACGACAAATATCAAATATTGACAATCCGGAAAAAGAAAATTGATTTTGAAAAAAAAACTTGGCAACCTTAAAATACATTCGCATTGGTAAAAATAAAATTTGTTTACTTAAAAAGAGAATAAATTTAAAAAATATTTAAAGATTGGATGAATGCATTAAAACCCCCAAATTTAGCCTTAAATTTCCATATCCCTCAACGCGAAATTGTGACCCGAAGCCAATTCTTAAATCCTCGGTATGTTATAGTAATACGTTTTATTAGCCACTGTAACTGTACTTTACATTGAAGTTAAGTGAACATGATTTTTATTTTTGTAGAATTTGAAGCACAACTTTTAACACAATGTAAGTGGGTTGGCAAAGATATTCAACTGTATTCTTCTTTGGACACAAAATCAAAAAAGCTGAAAAGGACAAAAAAAAAACAATACTTAATTGGAGATGAAAAAAACTGAAACAAACTTTTCCTTTGCATTTTTTTATACAATTTCTTACAAGTTTTTTTTTAACACAATAGATATTAAAGGACAATTGATAAAAGTCTAGAAGCAACAATATAACTTAGATATTATACAAAAAAAAAAAAAGGAACATATAACTCATATAGTTCATATATAGTGAATAAATTTAGATAGACAGATAGTCCAGGTAGAATAATTTATCACATTATTTTTAGAAAGTTTCAAACTATTCACAAAAACTGAAGTTATGGTAAAAACTTATTTCGAAATTGAATTTAAATTCTTAAGAAGAATACGAATACGATTGCCTAAAATTTGGACACTTCTCTTTTTTTTTTTGTTATTAAGAAAGAGAAGTAACACTCAGACAATTAATATGCCTATATAACTAGTAATTAATTAATTGTGTTACTTTCTTTGGAAAGGGGATGGATAGAAGCAGAATAGTTGGTGAAAGGAGAGAAAAGCTTTGCATATGACAACACTGTAATTGCGTGTTATGTTTATTAGTATTACAGTATTGCAGCGCCTCTAGTGGTGAGTAGGTGCATTTATCAAAGCTTGATTTATAGCAAAGCCATTTATCTGTATATATATCTTATAAATACCAGTACCGACTCAAAACTTTAAATAGATTATTTACATATACACAAGAATCGTTCCGCAGAATTTTGTGAATTTCGGTCCATATTTGATCGTATCTCCCATATAAAGCCCTGTTCCGAAAATTACTTTAATACTCATAAATCTCTTATAAATAATGGTACCGGCTCAAAATTTAGAAGCTATCAGTCCATAACTGGTCCACTTCCACTATGCCACCCATAAATCTTTTGTAAATAATATTCTTGAGATCAAATTCAAACAAAAAAGCCTCATCTTATATCTTATCCTTTTTTATACCCTTCACCTACATGAGAAGGGTATATATAAGTTTGTCATTCCGTGTGTAATTTCCACAATAAAATTTTCCAACCCTATACAGTATATATATTCTGGATCCTTATAGATAGCAAAGTCGATTAAGCCATGTCCGTCTGTCTGTCTGTCTGTTGAAATCAGTTTTTTGAAGTCCCCAGATATACTCGGGATCCAAATCTTCAATAATTCTATCAGAAATGCTTTCGAGAAGTTTGCTATTTAAAATCAGCAAAATCGGTTTAGGTCAAACAGAGTTATGAACCAATATGTGAGACAAAATCCATAAAAATTTGATATTTTTTGTAAATTTTATTGCAATATTTTGAAATATATTGCAGATATTCCCATGAAATTTTGCATACGTTGTTTTTATGATAAGATAAGAAGAAGAAAGTGTGCAGAAAATAGTAAGAATCGGTCCATGATTTCTCATAGCCCCCATAAAAACAAAATTGGTATATCAAGACAAAATTCAGCAAAAATAAGTTTTATGGAAAAAGAAATCGCAAAACCAAATTTGTTTTTAGTTCGGTCCATGTTTGATTATAGACCCCATATAAAGTTCACTTCCAAAATTCACTTAAATACGTATAAAGCAGATATAAATAATGTTAAACGGCTAAAATTTGACATAAATACTCTTTATAGGCAAATAAATTGTTGTACTAAATTTTATGGTAGTCGGCCCAGAACTGGTCATAGCTCCCATACAAGGACCACATCTGAAAAAGACATTTTTCCCTATATATATTGTATAAATATCGGTATCGACGCAAAACTTTGCACAGATCATTTACATATATACAAAAATCATTCCACAAAATTTTGTGAATTTCGGTCTATTTGTAACCGTATGCCCCATATAAAGCCCTCTTCCGAAAATCACTTTAATACTAATAAATCTCTTATAAATAAGGGTACCGATCCAAAATTTTACACGGATCTTTTACATGCATGCGTAAATCAAACTGCTGGATTTTGGGAATATCGGTCCATATTTGACAATATCCCCCACATAAGGTCCACTACCGAAATCCACGTTAATACTAATATATATCGTATATATAGCGTTATTATGTTGAAATTCGACGTGAAATATCCTCATATGCATGAAAATAACCGTTCCAAAATTTAAGAAGATCGGCCCATAATTTGTCATACCTGCCATATAGAACCATTTCCAAAAAACAAATAAATTCGGGTCAAAAAATATTCTTTTCGGATTTAACCCATATTCGGTCCATATTTTATAATCATGATATATATCGTTGGAAAGGTATTTTTAATACCTTTTATTAAATGTATTACAAATTATCAGACATCCAGTAGTTTCCGAGATATAGGCCTATATATTTTCAACTTTAAGGGCCCGCCCCCTTGAAAATAGGCGTGCCCGCCAACAATTTTTTTTGCTGGCATCTCCTCTTAATTGTAACCAAATTGTGCCCCTTTTTTATACTCTGTTTGTTAAATTACACTCAAGATTATTATGAACATCAGACAGACTCTGTAAGTTATGGTAAGAATTGGTAATTAAATCAATTAAAAATGGTCAAAATATTTAACATAAATTATGTTGGTCGTAAAATTGTGTTTTAAACAATATATCAAATACTAATAAAATTTGCAGTAAGACTGAATAGAAAACACAGAATTAACATATTCTAGTCTAGTGTAGTTTCTGTATTTCTTATTACGTTTAGGTGGAGGGTATTTAAGATTCGGCACAGCCGAATATTGCACTTTAACTTGTTGTTTGTTAGACTATAAAATTTTTTCTTTTAAATGACACCAATTTCTCTCTGCATAAAATAAGCTGTGAGCCACTGTATATTGTTCAGAATTCGTATAAATTTAATTCAACTGATACAATTTTTTGACAGAATCTGTTATTCTAACCAAGTTTTTAACAAAAGCTTCTGAAGTCTGGCCGGACTATATGAGTTCTTTTAGTTCAATTATTATACAAATTTAAATGAAATTAAATTTATCTAAAATATATTTCAAATAGTAGAGTTCTTTAAACCAGCAATAAATATTCCATAAATATACATATGTACGAGTATATGGATGGCTTCATCCTTAATTGTTTTAAATTTGAAAAGTCCCATAGAAACGCAAATTTCCAAAGGTTTTTACAAGGAAACACCCAGAGAGATTAAATAAAGATTTCCTACAACAAAAATAAAAGAATTTTACTGAAATAATAAAAACTCATATATGTATAAATAAATAGCTATTAATAGAAGTTAATGTAAAACACAACCAAATTTAATATTACTAAAATAAACTTGCATGTTTTTCATATTTCTTCTAATTCTAATAATAAACATGGGCGTTTAAGACGCACATGGATATGATTGAATGACCTACTTTTTGTTTAAAATTTTCAGATTTATATTTCACAATGTTTTTCACACAGTGTACATTTAGTTTTATTTCTAAAACAAGCGGCATAAAAATACAAAAAACTAGACACCAAATTTAAAATTTAACACAAAATATACATACATACTACATACATAAATTTGCTTTTTAAAATGTAATAAACATTTATGTACATACTAGCTAAACCCGGTGTGCTTTGCTACCCCCCCCTCGTCATAAAATAAAATAAAACGTATTTATATATTTACAAACATTTATTTATTTAATTTTAATGTATTTATTGCAATTCTTTAGGCGAGACCATGCCCCTTTGTCCACTTACATAGTCAAGAATTTATTATTTCGTAAGAATATCCTATTGTGAAAATTTAATGACGATCGGTCCAGTAGTTAAGACTATATTACGATTTTTAATTTTCCTAAAAAGGGGCCCACCCACTTTTCTCCTGGTACGTATTCCTAATTATGCCAATTCCATATGTACCACACATCATTGACGTAGGTCAAAAACTGCCCAAAATATGGCGATTTAAATTTGTGGGTTATATGGACGGTGCCACCCCCGTTTGTACAATCAAAACTTCATATAGTCTATTATTCCTTCCAGAGTCACAGTAACATGCTGTGAAAATTTCATCAAAATCGGTTCAGCCGTTTTGGAGTCCATACGTTACATACATACATACATACATACATACATACATACATTGAATTTTATATATATAGATGTACAATGTACATACATACATATGTACGAGTATGAATAGTTTCTGTACTAAAGAAATTTTTGTTTTCCTGAAACAATATTTATTAGAATTTTCTTTTCTTTTCATTGCAGTTGGTTTTTTGGCGCATTTGGCACAAAGTGTTTTTGAAAAAAATATAATATAAAGCAGCATTAAATAAAATAAGTTTTCAACTTAATGTTGAACAAATTTTGAAAATAAAATTTAAAACTTATTCACAACAAAAAACATGGCTGACGATATATCATCACCGATGCGTATGCAAAAGAAAACGAGAAGTGCTTCCATATGTGCTACCGGCGGAAGCATAGAAACCGTTATTTACAACATGCCCTCGGGCAACAATACACCAGACTCACAGGGCACACCCAGCTACAGGAGACGTCGGCCTGCCACCAGATCACAAAGTGCACGTATAACAGCCACTGCCGGTAGATCGGTAAGTTACATACCGATGGCTTAATATACAAAAGACCTAACTCAATTTTGTTTCAAAAAAAAAAAAATCAATAAAAAAAGCCTTTCTTCGATACCTTTATTAAAACAATAATACAAAAAAAATTAAATAAGAAATAAAATGTGTTGCTTTTTTTATAAGGAATTGTATTAAAATATTTGTTGTATCTAAAATTTTACGGATTTTATTAAGTTATTTCCTTCGTCTGCAAAGTAACAAAAATCGAGTTAGGCCTTTTTTATATTAACCCTTAAGCAAACACCAAATTGTGTGCACATAAGCGAACCCCTGGGCCTAGCTGGAACTTTTTATAATTTGTATGGCTTTAAATTAAAAATCTTCAATTTCATTATCAATTTCTAACTCGTTTCCAATATCAGAAGCATTGTCTTCATTTCCATCAACCTCATTCTGAATTTCGTTTTCTATATCATTGGCAATTGCCTCTGCCAATCTGTCATAATAGGGTTAGATTTTGAAACTGTTTCAAAGATTTTGTCTAATTTATTACTCATTGTAACACTATTAACACTTGTTAACTGCCAACACAACAATAAAAAAAAACTAATTTCTGAAACGTTCAAGCACATTGATTCAGGTTTTTATCGGTTTAATCTCTTTCTCTTTTGTTTTGATTTTATTTGCTGCATTTTCTTCTTAATAGGGCCTGGCTGGGCCCTGGTGTTACAAACATGTTGAGAGTAATTAACACGCCTAGAGATAAAAAATTTTAAGTTTTTTTTTTAATTTTTTTGTACAAAACACTTTTATTGAGAAATTCATAAAAAGTTAAGGCGCTCCGCCTAAGTTATCTAAGTAAAAAAATATAAAAATGTTCAAAAATGCCTAGCCAGGCCCTGGTGTTCGCTTAAGGGTTAAGCCATCGATACATACATACTCGTACATACGAGTATGTTATTCTCTGCTATTGTTTTCTTTATTTGTAATAAAAAAATATGATTTGTTTTTATAATTTTAATTTAAATTCGAATTTAACTAGCACAGACAAAAACCACATTTTTTAACATTGATAATGTTACAGTCAACAGACCACTGTTTAGCGCTTAACAGTCATATTACTGTTAATGAAATTCTCTAGAAGTATTTGGATAAATATGGAGTTGCTCACATATCCCAATATATAGAGAAGGCAGTCCAAAGGGTACTAAATGAGACTACATTAGTCGGATTTAGTTGGCGATGTGTGCAACTCCATATTTGTCCAATTTTTCCTAGAGAGTTTCATCCTAAATGCTACTTTTTTAAAAATTCAAGTAATATGACGGTTAAGTGCTTAACAGTGGTCTGTTGACTGTAACATTACAATGTTAAAGAAGTAAGAAAGTACACCCTGTATATCAGTTAAACCGTTTTTCAGATATGGAAGCTGTATGGAAGATATTACCTATTATGGAGCGATCATATACAAATTTAGTGCCATGACTTCCGTTTATATAAATATTATGTATGTTTAACTTTATCTCGATATAAATACGTTTAAAAGATTTATGAAGGTTAAAGTGAATTACGAAGAGGGTCTTATATGGGAGTTTTGACCATGGTCAAAATTGACTATTATAAAATTAGGTGTCATCCTATTTGTACATAAGAAACTCATTTTTGTTAAATTTTATTCGGATAACAACAATTTTAAGAGATTTATGGTCCTTTGATTTTCGGAAGTGGGACTTATATGGGAGCTACGACTAATTATGGACCAATCTTCACGAAATTTGTATATGTGATTTAGCTTCATTTACCACTCATTTGTGATGAAATCTGTTTGGATACTTGCTTAATTTAAAGATTTATGACCGGTAAACCCCAATTTCGGGAGGACATTAGTATGGGGGCCAGGTGAAATAATTGACCGATTTCCACCAGTTTCAATCCCATCCATTCTTAGGCCGAAAAAATATCACAGACCAAATTTTATCGATATATCTTCAAAATTGCGACCTGTACTCTGCGCACAAGCTTTACATGGACAGACAGCCAGCCAGCCAGACGGACGGACGGACGGACATCGTTAAATCGACTCAGAATGTGATTCTGAGCCAATCGGTATACTTTAAGGTGGATGTTGGATCAATATTTCTGGGCGTTACAAACATATGCACAAATCCAATATACCCTCCCAACTATTGTGGTGTAGGGTATAAAAATGTGGTTTTTGTCTGTGCTAGTTATATTAAAATTTATCTTCACGCACATAATTTGAATTCAACTGATATATGTACATATACACAGTACATTCATATGTATATAAATAAAAAAATATATTTTCTTATTTCTATAACAATTTATGTAATTTATTCATATCAATGTCAGTTGTTACTGTCACAATTTCATACAATAATTTTCGGGCTTCTAAACACACAGTCTCTGTTAATATGTATATACATACATATGTATGTATGTATACATATTTACACTATCTGATGTGCAGTAAATAGTATGTAGTATTTCATGGCATATGTTGAAATGTATGAGAGAAGTTCCATACTGTGAATATTTTAAAAGTTTCAATAGAACAACGTTTTCTTAATCTGATTACACTAATGATTAAGCAAAAACAGTTGACAACTGATTGAAAGATTTGCTAGTCGTACCTGGCCTTTTAAATGTTTATTGTTTAAAAGATTGCAAATTGAAACAAAATATACATATGTATATATCTTTTTATAAGTAATAATATCAGAACTTGTTATAAAATAACTATTACTAGAACGAGTGTAGTCAGATCCACTTAAGTTTCCTAAATCAAAGTATAATTCATAACAGAAGGCGCATGCTTTAAACGTCGTTTGTTCTCACATTTGTTGAATTTTATGCCATCAGCAAATATGAGGATATCCCATGCTAATATCCTTTGACAACGAACATGATGCGCATTAGTCACCTGGTAGTCAAAGAGGCTGTCTCAAATTCAAGCAGGGCTAGTTAAATTTCACACTTCGGTAAAAATAGTATAAAAAAGTTAGAAACAGGTTTTATTTGTTTACCAAGGGCTCCCATTGCAACAGTCGCCATCATTCGCATGACATGTTCGATATGCTGATGTTTTTTTTTTATGCACATAAAACTTTTTATAGAGCAGATTTCCAGTATCTTCTTAAAACGAAAACTGCTGAAAAAATATATTTTCGTAATTGCTTTATTTACTTATTCGCGTTACTTATCTTCCATATGTCGAGTATTATTAGAACCATTTCACTGCAGATGCAACAATACTTTTTCAATAGATTCAATTATTTTGAATTTTCACTTACATATACATACATATGTATATAAAACTCTGCTTATAATTTATAAATATAAACATTTGCTGCATTCGCCGGCAATAAAATGTAATGTACTCGTATCATGAACGTAATATTTACAACAAACTCATAAGTGCCTGTTAAATTATTCTTTTTATTACATTACAAACATGTAACAAATAAAATACATACATACATACTATGTAGTTATTCCCCATAAAACTGACTTCTTGCAAGAAGTCTGTCTGGTTTTTATAATCTGTCTATAAAAACCAAAGTCTAAAGCATTAAAGACATTCGCCACAACGCACAGTGGCTGCGCAGAATGTGTTTACTGTTTAACATATAAATAAATGTTCATACGTATTTATAGGATTTTCATTGTGCTTGCGTCTATGAATGGATACATGGTGTGGCAAGGTTTTCGTTTATAGAAACATTCCCTCGTGTGAACATTCCTGCACACATACCCATGCAGTCACATTCCCATTCACAGTAACCACTAATATAATTTCACACATAAAAGTTTTCATAGAAATCTGTGCGTTTGAAAATATGATTTGATTAAATCCATTCGTTTTACTTCCACACATTCCAAGAAATTTATTTTATAAACAAGAAAATTAAAAAATGAGAAAACTTTAAGTATATTTCCTGTGAAGAATATACAACACAAAATCATCTTTCAGCAATAAGTTTGCAATAATTTTTGAATATTTTTAAACTATTCTCACATACATACATACATACGAGGTCTGATAAAAAAATAACCGTTATTTTCAATTTTTTCAAAAAGTATTTATTTATTCATCAATAACTATGTTGTCCCCTTCAAAGTAATCCCCCTCAGATATAATAGACTTATGCCAGCGTTTTTCTAATCCTCGAAACACTTCTGAAACGCGCTTTTTGGTATCGCCAACAGCTCCTGTTTCGATTTTTCTTTTATCTCCTCAATCGTAGCAAAACGGTTTCCTTTAATCGGTGTCTTCAGTTTTGGGAAGAAGAAAAAGTCAGCGGGGGCCAAGTCCGGTGGTTGAGGCATGATAACGGTTTTGTTTTTGGCTAAAAACTCACTAACAAGCACCGATGTGTGAGCTGGTGCGTTATCATGGTGCAAAATCCATGATTGGTGTTTCCACAATTCTGTGCGTTTCTGACGAATTGCTTCGCGCAAACGGCGCATAACTTCAAGGTAGTATTCCTTATTGACCGTACGACCTTGTGGCAAGAATTCATGATGCACCATGCCATTGCAGTCGCAGAAAACAGTGAGCAAAACCTTCACATTTGACCGAACTTGATGTGCTTTTTTCGGTTTTCTTCTGGACGTTTCCATTGGGATGATTGGGCTTTGGTTTCAATGTCATAGCCATACACCCCTGATTTTTCACCAGTTATGACCATTTTAAGGAAATCTGGATCGTTCGTATTCAATGATGCGTAAAAATGTTGATATATTAATTTGTTGATTCTGATTGATTTCGATTATTAAGAACAGTGCATTGTGCGTCATCACAAGCTGTTACGAGTCATGATAAGATTCATGATAAGACAAATAATTGAATTTATAATGGAACAAGTCGGTTTTAGTGACTTTGCTCAAAAAAAAAAAAAATCATCAAACAGTGCTTTTAGAGGAGATGACAGAAAAAAAAATTGTTGGCGGTCACGCCTATTTTTAAGGAGGCGGGCCTTTTACGTTGAAAATATATAGGCCTATATCTCGGGAACTACTGTGTGTCTGTTCATTTGTAATACATTACATTAAAGGTATTAGAAATACCTTTCCAACGATATATATCATGATTGTAAAATATGGACCGAGCTATGGGTTAAATCCGAAGAGAATATTTGTTGACCCGATGTTTTTTTAATATCTAAAAAATTAAAAAAAGTCTATATAAGTGTTATTGTAGTTGATTACTATAAATAGCCAAGACATTAAGCTTTAGTTTAAGGTATCATATGTGTCTGTAGGTACTACAATCATAGAATTATAAGATCTGAAAAATTCAAAAAACACATTTTTTTCAAAATTTTGTATGCAGGTTAGGATTTTTTCTTCTATGTTATACAGAATACCGGCTTCGCATTGTACAAATTTCTTGAATTGCCGACCTACGGCCGGGCGGAAGGATTTTCTCCTCCATGGTATACAGAACACCGGCTTCGCATAATACAGATTGTATTTTTTATGGTGAAATGTCATAATCTTTCTTTAATATCTTCGGACCTATAATACCTACATGGTCATATTATACCTTAAATTAAAGCTTAATTTCTTGAATTGAAAATATTGTAATTTATATACTTACTCATATCGACATTTTTCCCGGATTTTTTAGATTTTTAAAAAAAAATTCGGATCAAAAATATAAATATAAATAGGTCATGTTACATATCGTTGGAAAGGTCTTTATACCTATCATTTGATATATATATCGTCTAATAAAAAAATGTAGTTTTCAAGATATAGCTAAATATATTACAAACTTTGGAGCCCTGCCCACTCGAAAATAGGCGTGACCGCCCCAACTTTTTTTTTATTTTAATCAGAATTTAAAATTCTATTAGTGATAAAATTTTGATAGTGATTTGAAAAAAGTCACTAAAACCGACTTAAGCCCAATAAAGTGTGAAAGTGAATGGTTTAATAGCGTGTTCAGATATGCACCTTATAGCGTGTTCAGATATGCACAATAAGTACGAAATCGGCAAAGCCATTTACAGCACTTTTACTAATATATTTGTTTTTGGTTGAAACCAACCAAATGTCCTGCCAAAAGGCAATATACAATGTTTTTTTATCATTTCCTTTTTTTGTGACAGTTAATAGACTCATAATATTGTGGCGGGTGTAATTTTTCTATCACATTTTTCTTTTGCCTTTTTGTGGGGTATTTGTAATGTCCTGTTTTTATGCATAATTGTATGATGTATTAAGCGATAATATCATTTTGAATCTATAGTTTTGGCTATTGAATTTGTTTAAAACATGCTTTTTGTAGGAATGTAAAACAAATTTTAAGCAAATTTTCTGTAACATGTTTAAGTTGCTGGCAAACTAAGAGAACAATTTTATTTAAATGGAAAATATGCATAAATAGATTTTTGTCGTTTCATTTCCATATTTTCCTATGGTTTAATATAGAAAATAACTATTTTTGAGGCTCTCCCGAAAAGTTGTTTGAAAACTAGAATATTTATTCAGGTCAGACTAAGAATGGTTAAAGTTAACAACGGGTTTTGTGTTGCAAAGCACTACTAAAGGTAAAATTAGCCGATCGTCCACGTCCCGTACTGTACCGTAAGGAAACAGCTGATCCCGTTTTGTTATTTGAAATTACTGCAAATGCTTACCGAATTTTACCTTGACGGAACGTCTCAACTTGTATAAAATAGAATTTCCTAACGTTCTTACGTGAGATTTGTACAGCAGTGATGGGCTGTTTGTATGTTAAATTGTGTTGGGGTAAATTCGCGTTATTTTTTTGGTACTTTTTTTTTAATAATAATTTTTGTGGAAATTGAGCAACACGACTTAATATAGTACACATCAGCATATGTGAATATATTTATATAGGGTGATTCAAGTGGAAATACTTTTTTTCAATAGCCTTATTTTAAAAGATTACGTGCGAGTTGTATCATGCTGTTACTCTATTTTTATTTAGTATTGTTGGCATTTCATAACGCCTTAAGAACGTTTACAAATCGCTCAACTTTATTACGAAAATTCACGTTCTGTGAGGAGTGTGTTTCGAGGCAAATTTTGTTCAGCGATGAGGCCCATTTCTGGCTCAATGGATATGTAAGCAAACAAAATTGCTGCATTTGGGACACGAAGAGATTTAAGAACTGCCACTTCATCCAGAAAAACAATGGTTAGGTGTGGTTTGTGGGCCGGTGGTTCATATTTCTTTAAAAATTATGCCGGTGCAAACGTAACCGTCAATGGCGACCAATATCGTCCAATATAAGCTCTTGATTTCGGCGAAATTTGCTTTCAGCAAGACGGCGCCACTTCCTACATATCGCATCAATCAATGTATTTATTGAGTGAACACTTCGGTTAGCACATAGCTTCACGTTTTGGATCGATTTTTCCTGTGGGATCATGTAAATGCTAAAGTTTATGCGGACAAACCCGCTTCCATTCAAGCCTTGGAGGAAAACATCACGAGTGTCATTCGCCAGATACCATCGAAATGCTCGAACGAGTCATCGAAAATTCGACTCGGATGGACCATCTGCGGCGTAGTAAAGTCCAACATTTGATAGACATAATCTTCAAAAAATAAATGCCAAAGAATGTTCTTTCAAATGATAGTAAACACTCCCCATTAAATTTAAATTTTTTGTATTTTTTTTTCTTTAAAAAAGCAGGGAACCTCGAAATGGATCACGCTTTATATATACATAAATACATACATACGCATAACTATGTATTATAAATATTGGAAATTGAATAAATATTGAATTAAATTATGGTAAAATATATTAAATTGATAATATAAATAACTATCAAAGTGGTAGATTATGTGTGTAAATGCCCTGCAAATAATATTGGTCTACGTGATCCATTTTAGATGAAATGGACTACTTACAAAATGGTCCAACGTAATGCAGTCATGGACCATGTCATAGTTAAACAAGAGTTTGTAGTTAAACGTCATGTGTTAACACGATTGCATATTGAGTTGTTGTTGTTTAAAACTAAACCTCTTGAGTACTCCATGGAGTAGAAGCATGCAGTAGTTCTGGGACTACTCAGATGTGTTATATGGTCCAATCCTAGGACATGTTAAATCGACCACCTTTTTTCATATATTTGGAGTAGTTTTGGAGTACTCCTACTCCTCTTTGGTCTAGTCTTTACATGCATGTATGGACTAGTCGCGTTATTTGCAGGGTGCACACATGCACACACACACATTGTGGTACATTTTCAAGCAAGCATGTACAAAAAGAAACTTTACAATGACCATCACTGTTTCGAACAGCTGACTGTTTATTTATTTTATATACATGCATATTTAGTAATTTAAAAAAACATTCACCCTGGCCCACGATGTCGAACAATAACGTTCGCTTAGATAAGACTTAAGACACAAACTTTATATCGTATCTATTTTTTTTCTCAATCAAGTTTGTTTATTCCACAATCAAGTTTGTGTCTTAAGTCTTATCTAAGCGAACGTTACCGTTTGACATCGTGGGCCAGGGGGATTAATTCAGTAAATAAAACCTCGGAATGCATTATAAATGAGATTAATTTAGTTTTAAAATATGTATATAATTTAAAGTGATGTAGAAAACAAACAATTATACACAAAACACAAAATCGTTGTACCATGTTTTTTTGTTTGACGTATGGCACGTTTTTAAATGTTCTATAAGCACACAAACGTGCTTACAGTACGATACGTTACAGTACAGAGACGTGGACGTTCGGCTAACTCTACCTTAACTTTATTAAGCCTTTGTGAATACCTTGACCAAAAATACCTTTTAGTAATTGCTATAGTGATATTAAAACATATGTATTGTACTGGTTTCTAATGTAAATATTTGATTTGTTTTTTTGTTTACTACAAATATAATGCTTATTTTAATAATTAAGAAATACGACACTTTTACAGCCCAGTTTTGTATATTTTCAGCCTCATATTTTGATTGACAATATATTTAAAAATATGTAGTAATGTAATTAATTGTATTAAGTTAATAATTTATTTGCCGCCAAAGCATTAGAGAATTGTCTATTATTTTCAACAATAAAGAAAGTAAATAAAGTGGCAAAAAAGAGGTCAGAACCATTACGTGACTAAAAGATTTAAATTAGTAAAACCAAAAGAAATACACAAATTTTTGTAACCGACACTCGCATGAATTGAAGTAATCCAATTAGAAATAATAGAAAAGTGCTTTTCATAAATATTTAAAGGGTGAATGAAAGTGTCACAGCAATAAGTAATTATTTATTTAGTTTGTTAACTAATTAAGATAAATATAAATAACATTATTCCTGGATTTTTGTTTATTTAGTACTAAAATGTTAGATAATTAATATGCTTAACTATAATTAATAGAAGCTTTTACTCTATTAAAACATTTTAGTAATTAAAGCATGTTTCTTTAAACATACTCGTATGTACATATATTTTATCTTGTTTTATTTTTTCTTTGTTTTTTTATTTTTAGGTTAGAAGGCGTCCTCAGCAACAGCAGCAGCAAATGCAACATAATTTGCAAGACACTCGATCATACTGCACCAGTGAGCCCAGACTTAGCGAAACAGAAACGCCACCACAAAGAAGAAAACTTTCACAAAGAAGGCCACAACAACACCGTAAGTACACTTGAACATACTTAAATACATACACTACCCGGCAGTTGTGGGTGTGTATGGGACTTGTAGCAACTGTCTTTCCAAGACAGTCTACAAATTCTCAATCCGATTGAGATCGGGTAATTTTGCTGGCCAATTTTTACGATTTTGGGTCACCAGCCAGCTGGAAAGTAACTTCATCCACATGACAATCGCTCTTATCTACAAAATCGGGAATATGAGTTTGAAAAATACGCAGATAATGTTCTTTTCTCATTCTTTCTTCGATTCTTTGCAGTGGTCGGAGGTGCTACCTTGTAAAGCAACCCCATACCTTGATTTAATGATTTCTTAAAAAGACATCATTGAATTATTTGGGCTGCTCGTCGGATTAAAAATGATAAAATTTTGTTTCGTTTTATAAGTTTTCAGTTAAAAGCTTTTTGCCCCATATGTGTGGTTTGGAAACAATAGAACGTTTTTTTTTGACTCTTAAGACCTCTAATTGGCTTACTTTATGCTGTTTAGTTGTTACTCAGGTAGAAACGCTACTTTTTGTCATTGCTAGAATATTGTCCTCAATGGCTTCTTCATTATTTTTTATAATTTCACTTGTGTTGCATAATTTGCAAAAAGTGTTTACCACATGCAATTAAATTAATATCAAAGTAATGGGTTTTTAAGTCATGAACAAAGTAAACCCATAAAAATCTTGTGCAAACATTTCAAAAGACACACTTGTGCAAAATTGCCTGCATGCAAGTTTTTTTGTACTACTTGTTTGTTTTTATTACACACAAAATAAACGTTAAAAAACATTTTTAAATTTTCTTTATTATTTGTGTGCACAGGGCACAATATGTTGTCTCCCCACTGTATGTCACTAGATATTTGATCGTGTGGTTGTCGTAAGCGGTATTCAATTGACCCTAAATAGATTACAAATAGACTGTCTGATAGCAAATAGGAGACCCATGGACTTTACAAACCGGTTACATAGATTTAATTGCAACACTAGTTGGTTTAAGCTAATTAGTCAGTACAAAAAAAAACAATTCCCCATACTGCAGCCCACAGAAGATATCCATTGTAAAGTATTAGTCTAATAGTATGTTCTTTGTAATTGACTCATTCTCGGAGAACTTACTTATTCGTTTAAAATAGACAGTCAAATAACCGCTTTTTTTTTGGAAACAGGACAAAAAACAGAAAGTTTTTCTAATAAAACACTTACTAATTTCAGTTATAATTTAACTATTACTTTAACTGCCAGTTAGTCAGTTTTGTTTTTCAACAAATTTGTTTAAATTAAACTTAAAAGTTTGAGTTATGTTTAACGAAACAAATTTTTATAGTTAGGTCTTAACTGTAAGAAACAAATGAATATTTTGAACAGTTTTGGAGTTTTTTGGAGTTGAACGTACATACAAATACATGTAAATGTTATGAAATATTAAGAAAGTTTATGCAAGATCTTTTGAAGACTGATGCGGAACGCACCACTAAACACCCAACCTCCTGTAAAATAAATTACTAAACACTCAACGTATGAATTGTGTAAAGATCGAGTTTGCAAAATTTGTTTGAATTTGAAACATATACGAGGTCTGATTTATTCATCAATAACTATCTTGTCCTCTTCAAAATAATCCCCCTCAGATATAATAGACCTATGGCAGCATTTTTTCCAATCCTCGAAACACTTCTGAAAGGTGCTTTTTGGTATCGCCAACACTTTACGTGCTTTTTTCGGTCTTGGCTCTTCTGGACGTTTCCATTGGGATGATTTGTCTTTGGTTTCAATTTCATAGCCCTGATTTGACACCAGTTATGACGTTTTTAAGGAAATCTGGATCGTTGTTGACGATGTTCAACAGCTCCTGCGTGATGTCCATGCGGCGTTGTTTTTGCTAAAAATTTAGCAATTTTGGAACAATCTTCGCTGCCGCACGTTTCATGTCTAAAACATCCGTGAACATTTCTTGGCATGAGTCGAACGATATGCCAACATCATCAGCAACCTCTCTGATAGTGATTAGACGATTATCCGAAATCATTTTCCTCACCGCTTCAATGTTTTCATCGGTTGTTGACATGCTCGGGCGACCAGGACGAGCATCCTCATTGACATCTTCTTGGCCGTCCTTAAACCGGTTATACCACAATTGAACTTTTGTTCTGCTTATAGTAGACTCGCAAAATGTCACAGTCAACTATTCAAATGTCCTTGCGCATTTAGTTTAATTTTTTACACAAAATTTAATACAGCTACTTTGATAAATTTTTTCGACAAATAAAAAATTGAAGAGCACACCAAAACACGACTAACCTTTTTATCTGTCAAAAACAAACTGACATTTCAAAATGGCTGATATTACCAACATATATAACAGACATGTGTACCAATATAACAGAAAAAAAAAATGCGAAAATCGAACACACGTAACTCACGAAATTTTAAAATAACGGTTATTTTTTGATCAGACCTCGTGTATATGTAGGAATATATTGTTGGGAACAATAATTAATCAAAGATAAACTGTATTCCATCATAGATAAATTTCCTATGATTGAGTAGTAATTAACATTCTAATGTACAAACTAGAGAACTGGAGCCTAGCGTTACATTCAATTTTTCGTATCCGCTCAAAACACAGCCCGTCATAATGAAAACTTTTTGCTGCCTTAGATTTCTTAGTCAGTTTGTATGCATCTAGTATTGGGTGTCAATGCCTATAATTCACTTATTTTGTATCAGCTCTAGTTTTCGAGATATTAATTTTTTAATAAAACTACGTAGTTACGCGATTTATAGTAACGTAACTAATAAAGGGTTCACTCTATTCATTCAAAATAAAAACATCAAAGTTCGTTTACAATATAATCTTTATGCTGCATTAGCATAATTTTGTTTACATGGATTATTTTCGGAGATATCGCTCGACTTTGGATGGAAAATTTTTGTATACACTTTTTTTATTTCTCAAAAATTCATAAAAAATAGAGAAGATGACATTTTTCACTTGTATTTCGATTGGTAGTATTGATAGCATGTTTTTAATAGGTTTCAGCGGTAATATTCTCTTATCATCTATAGTATATGCTTAGTCCCGGAGCACACACTGCCACTTTTTCTGCGCAACTTTTGAATTTGTGGATGAGAGGGGAAAAAGATAGAGAGGGGACCACTCTTCTTTCTGCTCTCACCAACAGTGTGTGATGAGGTTTAATATAAATCTTCACTCTTTAGAGAATTGTGTCATCTACGGGTTTATATATCTACAGTTTGTATTGCTACAGTGCCACTCCGCTTTACCTTTTCTTGGAAATACGCCAATATTGTTCAATTCGCCGAATCTGGACACAATTCTATTATTACTTGAACCTGATTTCTTCGCTAGCAATCTATTGAAACTTTTGAATAACAACAGAGTGCTTTCTGAAAAATTGAATAAAGAACACTTTGATTACAAAGTGACAATTGACTCGTTTAAAGGTAGGTTAGTGCTAGTGGATAAAATAATTACTTTTATGGCCGAATTCTCGGTCATTAGTTAACCATTGGTAAACTAAAATACTAACTATTGTTTAACTATTACTTGTTATTCTTATGGCAAACTAAGCATTGCGAATAAAGAATCATTAGTTAAGCCTTTGTCATTAGCTAACTAAAGACTGTGAATTCGGCCATTAATAGCGCAGTACAAAATAAAAAATAAAGTTATTACACTCTAGATTATTTAGAGACACTAAAGAGTTATATGAATAATTTCCTGGGATGTACAGACTAAGCAGTTTACTATATTCGTATTAAGTAATCCAAAAGTAACTAGACAAGTCATAAATGCTGATACACAACCAAACACACTCATTACGAATGCAACACTGGATGCATCCATTCCGTATTGATTGCGATTGGGCATTTGACATGTATTCTTCATTGCGATGTAAAAAGTGTTTACAATAATGGAATGCGGCGACATCGAAAATCGTATTGCTTACTAAAATGTAACATGGAAAAAAGGCCATATCTTTAGTGTTTGAGGATACTGGTGGAGTACGAGACCGTCAAAGACCCAGCATCCCATGATGGGGAATGAGCTACGATGGCGTTACACATACGTCGTTATACACACGATCGTGCGAGCTCCATTTTTGTGAAATAGGAGTGAAAAAATGTACCATAGTATATCGATCGCCTTGAAAGCCTTTCAACCAATGAATAATCGCAAACCAACCATTGTCCTTCCAGCAAGACTCTGCTTCAGCTCACAAAGCAAAAACGAAAAAAAAATCAATTGTGGCTCAAAAACAACGTTCCGGACTTCATATCAAGGAATGATAGTCCAGACTTTTAGTCCTTGGATTACAAGTTGTGATCCGTATTAAAGGGCATTGCTTCCTCTACTCGACATTCAAATATTGAGTCCTTGAAGCGAACCCTTGTCCATGCAGTGGACAATTTTTCATGCATAAAGTGCGTCTTACGATCGATGAGTGACCACATCATCTCAAGTCGTGCTGTAAGGCAAACAGAAGTCATTTCGATTAAATTGTTCTTAGAATTGTAACTATTGAATAACACAACAAAAACAAAATTTTTTAAAATATTAATTCTTTTTCAATTGGCGTCGATTTTTCTGTGTACCAGTATTTACGACTCGACTAGGTATATAAATCACTGTATATATTATTGACTTGCAGAACTGCTGGGCTGTTTTCCCAAACTAACAAGAATATAAAAGAAAGTTATTTAAAATTAATTGAATGGCAGAGATAGATAAAAAGTTGTCTGAAACTTTGAACACACTACACTAGTATGTACACTAGTTTTAAACACTGGTACTATGTACATGTTAAAAAAAACAACTGCAACTACTTTAACAAAAAATCAAAAGTTTAGCGCATTCTAAAGGAACTTAATGAAGAACAACTTGAGCGTTTAAGTGCATATATAAGTATGTATATTAGGGTGGCCCCAAAATAAAGTTGCGGATGTTGCCGACTAATATGAAAATTTGATTCATTTTAAGAGTACGTTTCTCAATTTTTTTTTGTCCTGGGGTCAATATTTGGTGAGCTGTATCAAAGGATAAAAATGTCCTTTATAGACGTTTTTTGATTTTTTCACATTTCTTCTAAAGGAACTATGTAAATTGTGTATGATTTGAAAGGTCTTTGAGAGGCGCATTTAATGGGTTATCAAAAATTAAACAAAAAAATATTTTTAAATTGAAAAATTTTGAAAATTTCAGAAAAAGTTTTATTTTTTTTTTATTTTTTCATAGAATTTACTTAAATAAATAGTTGAAATTTCTTGATTATAAACATCATGCAATTTAATCCAAATGGTTTTTCCCGTTTTTTTAAATTTTACCTATATCAATTTTTATTAATTTTTTTAAAACCTAAATTCTTCCCTATCTGACAATCTCTGTTAACTCAATTCGTTAATGTAATGGGTATTAAAATAACGTAAATTTTATAAGCTAAAAAACGGGAAAACCCATTTGGGTTAAATTGCATGATCAAGAAGCAAGAAATTTCACCGATTTATTTAAGTAAATTCTATGAAAAAATAAAAAAAACTAATATTTTGTCTGAAATTTTAAAAAATTTTTAATTTAAATTTTTTTTTTTATTTTTTGGTAACCCATTGAATACGCCTATTAAAAACCTTTCATATGATACCAAATTTACATATAGTTCCCTTGGAAGAAATGTGAAAAAAATCAAAAAACCTCTAAAAAGGACATTTTTATCCTTTGATCCAGCTCACCAAATATTGACCCCAGGACAAAAAAATTGAGAAACGTACTCTTAAAATGAATCAAATTTTCACATTAGTCGGGAACATCGATAACTTTTTGTTTCTCCATACAAACGGATACAGAGATTTTTGAAAGATATTATTTAAATGTTGTTTTGGTTTAATTCCATTCTTGTTAAATTATAATTCAAATTTAAAACGAATACAAAATTAACCATAACTGCAAAACTAGGTGATTACTGATCATTTGTAATGTAAATATACATACATATATAGGAAGTTAAATAATAAGGTGAAATTTCACTATGAATTGTTAACTATGTATTCCTTAATTAATTCGACACGTGGCAAAGACAATACACCTAATTCTGTTTTTACACGGTAATTGGATCGAGAAAACATTGATCGTATGCAAAATAGGTGATTGGTTCCTTATCTCTAAAAACAACTATTCAGGTTTATAATATAAAATCACATACATACATATACACAAACATATGTATGTATGTGATTTAAAGCATAGTTACTAAGTCCCCTTTTACAGTTGAGAAATTGAAAGACAGACAGACGAAGTTTGTAGGCGATGTATTGAAGAGGAAGAGTGTGCAGTAGACCTCTACTGTACTGGACATTTTAAGATATTTTTCGTTTACAGTTTCCACCCTTCGCATTTTTCATGTTGTTGCTTCACATCATTTTTCTCACTTAAACGCGCGTATTGCAAATATAATTAAATTTATTAACCAAATAGATTTATTGATAACAAAAACTTTATAATTAACGGTTGTTTGAATATGTTTTTTAATTTCTTTTATATTCAATGCGTTTTTATAATAAAAATTTCCACAACAATCAACAAAGAAGAAGAACGAAAAAATAAACAAAAAATTTATGTCTGTCTGTTAATTTCGCAACTCGAAAAGGTTTAGGCAAGTTCAAAGCGGAATGAGAAAAATGTCTGTCTCTCAATTTCTCAACTGTAAAAGGGGACTAAAGAAAAAAATATGCTCTCTAAGCTTAATAGCGCACAAAAATGTACTTATGACACAAAAACGGAATTCCTTAAATTTGTGATATGAAAACATTTCAGAAAAATTAAATATAAAGAAAAAAAATTTAAGCCCCGAAAGATTTTGAATCGTGCTAAATGGAATAAAATCGTGTAAAAAAAATTAAAATTTGTTTATTTTCAAAACGTGTTCAATCAAAACCGTGTAAAAGCAGAATTAGGTGTATATGTATGTACATAAACATACATATTATATATTAATGAGTAGGAAAATTGGCGCATAAGAAAGTTTTGGAAGACTTTTTGGAAAACAAGGTGAAATGTTTTGTTTTGTGTTTTGTGCGAAAACAAAAAAATTTTAAACCTAAATTTGTTAAAATTTTTAATGAAATTTTGCAACTATTATTTTAAATGTAAACAGCATTTAAAATTTTTTATAAACAATCCCACAATTGTCAAAAACATTTTGAAAAATTCCAAAAAACTTATTTTTATTTTTTTTTTTACCATATTGTCTTTTCCAGGGGCGGAGTTATCCAAACCCTTTGCGGAATAATTAAGAACATATTCATATTATTATTGAATATCAACTAAGCGATTTGAGAATATTTGCCCTAAAGTTTAATTTAACATTAAAAGTAGCCATATTTTGTATGACCTTGGTCCCGTCGGCAGCAAAGTTTTTAATTGGTTTTCATACAAAATATTTAATTTAAAGTTATTTTTCCAAAAAATATAAATACGTTATAAGACCTCTTGGAAATTTCTTAAATAAAGTAAAATGAATAGAAGTATAGGATGTTTTTTTAAGATGTATGTATAAAACATCAACATTTTTTCATTGGCGTCTAATGCGGTGCGGTCACACTTGGCAAATATTTACCCAAAAAAGCGTAACCTCTTGTTTTGGCAAAAATTTGTTTGATGTTGTAAGAGTAAACAGCATCAAATAATATAAAGAAATTATTGTTGTGTCCTGTCCTAAATAAATAAAATTTGTTTTTTAATAACTTAACGAGTTAGCGAAATAACTATATGTGCATAGGCTGTTTTTACGTGATTAACTCTCAATATTTTACTAATGCAATTAATGGTAAAATTTAAGTACACAAAAATTTAGACAGGTTCTCTGCATATTGTTTTTTATTACTATTTTTGTAATTTGCTTTTTTAAAAGTACCATTATCAGCAGATGTTCTTTGTTACCACTTCATTGTCGATAGAAATAATTATATGTGCAAAATGAAAATTTTATTTTATTTTAAATCAAGATAAATATAATACATAAGAAATTCTTTGTTTTTGTAAGCTAATATTTAGTATGATCCCCTCTGTTAATTTGCACACTAGTTATATGTCGTGGCATTAAATCAATGAGGCGGCGAAAGATATATTCTTCCAGTATAGCCCATTCCTCTTGAATGACAGTTTTAAGCGATTTTATATTGTCAAATTGCCTTTCATTACAGTAAACTGCATTGGAAAATATGCCCCATACATTTTCTATCAGATTTAAATCCGGACTGACTGCTGGCCATTTCTCTCTCTTCAAAAAATAGTTTTGTGTGTTTGGCATTATGTATAGGTGCATTGGTCTGCCGAAACACGCAACTATCGTCATAATTTTCACCAGTAAATTCAATAAGTTCAGAATCAGGAAGTTCTGCATATCGTTCAGCATTCATTTTGTTTGAAATAAAGCAAATGTTGCTCTTTCCACGATACCCAAATGCGGCCCACACCATTAGCGACCCTCCTTGAAAGTTGCGTGCACATCGCGTTTGTCGGGAGAGCCTTAAGTCCTGCCAACTCATTGGCAACCATCAGGGTCATCTAAATTAAATTTTTTCTCATCCGAAAAAATAACTGATTGCCACTCATTGTCCCAAAATTTGTGTGCTTCTGCGAATTCCATTCTACCAACTTTGTGCTTCTCCGATAGTTTTGGTTTGGGCAATCGTTTTCGGTGTATAAGATGTTCACTTGTGCTTAATATTTGTTGAACTCTTCTTTTGGTTACATTTAAACTCAATTGGTGCTTTTTCTGTCCAGCACTCATGTTTTTTTAAAGCAGCTACGCGCCGAATTTCCCTTTTCCCCCTATCGTCAACAGTTGGCTTGCGACCATTTCGTTTGGTACAACCATAATTATTAGATTTTTTAAAAAGTTTGTTATTGTATTCCTATGCCTTTAATCCTCTTCGATATTGTTTTAATATTTGAACCAGTTTCAAGCAAAATTTTAATTTGAGTCTGTTCATATTCACTTAATGTACACCCACGAGGCATATTTTCCTATAACAAATGGTAAAATTATAAACACTCGTTATAATTAACACTAAATCATTGTATTTTACCTTTTTTGTTAATTCCACTAACTAGACACTTAAAATAATAATAAAATTAGTTTGTAAACCTTTCACTTGCATGTTCAAATATCAATGCACATATAAATATTTCTATTGACAAGAAAGTAATAACAAAGAACATCTGCTGATAATGGTACTATCGAGAAAGTAAATTACAAATATAATAATTAAAAACAATATGCAGAGAATCTGTCTAAATTTGTGCGTACTTAAATTTTAACGTTAATTGTACTAGTAAAATATTGAGAGTTAAACATCTAAAAACAGCCTATGCACATATAGTTATTTCGCTAACTGTATTTTATTTAGTGGTTACGTATTTTTCGGTTAAATATTTCCTAAGTGTGACCGTAACTTAAGTGATTAATGTTTAGTTTGACATTTCAACATGAATAGACTAACGCCTGAACGGCGCTTCCATTTGTGCAAATTTATATTGAAAATCATGGTTCTGTTCGAAATACGTATAAAGGGTGTTTTTTTTTACATGTATAGAACTTTGTTATTGAATAAAACAATTATAATTTAAATTTGATTCATTAGTTTACCGGTCAATTACCCCCTAAACATAGTCACTGACTGTGACATACTGACTGACTGGCTGCAAATAGAGAAAAGCAAATATATTTTCATGAAACATAAAAAAACTAAAGCAAACTTTTGTAATTCTGTGTGTCTTTGTATTATTAACGCATAAGTTATCCACTTAGAATTTAGTTGCCATAACAGCTGCCGTAGGGACATTATAATTATGACGCTGTCTCGGCACATTACCACGCGTACAAGAGCTAAAAGGGCATGAAAAAAGGGACGACATCATCATTATTCAGGTATTATTATAACGCAAACAATACGATATCTTTGAACTTTTAAATAACAGCAAAACTTTATACCCATGTAATACTTATCCGTAATCACTATTTAAATATTTTAGATCTGTTTTTGTATGTTTACCTTGTTTTAGTACAACTAACATGACATTTACAAGCAATTGTAGAATAGTACATATTTATGTAATTGGGAAAATTTGCTTTCTATATGATAGTTAGACATTTATAGTTCTTACTGTTGGTGGCAAACCCAACTGTTTTGTAAGTGACAATGACTCAAAAAGATTTTTTGATGCCAGGTTACAATAGGAATTAAGTTGGTTAGTTAACACTTTCCAGGTAATCTGGCTTAGAGTAAATTGTTATCCCTAAATCACTAAGGGACGATTTATAGTGTAAACTTTATTAAGGCTAATAAATAATCCATTAGTACTAATTGCCAGCAGTAAATTGTGATACGTTGACTACTTTGGATCAGCTATCATGATGTCTCTCAGTAATCTGTGTGGGGTCATTGACTCACATATAAAACTAACTGATCAAATGGCTCATTCTCTAACCAATGCTGGCACAGCCACCGAAATTGTGAATAATTGTGGAAGTTTGAGCATCAAATAAAATCTTATTATTTTTGTTATGGAATTTATGTCTTTAAAAAATTTGATATTACACACAAAACAGAGAGAAGTGAAACCAAACAAAAACCAACCAAAATAAAACAACACAAGAAGGAAAGCCAAAGAAAAAACAACAAAAATCAATTTGTTTAACACTGCTTCTAGTTGTCTTGTTAAGTATTTAACTTTATTATTGTTTGAATTCAAATATCTCCTCTATTCCGTCTGCTGTGTCAGGCTGTGTTCCTGTCATGAATATATTACTTATTTTCTTCGTTACCATTACCTACTTACAACAGTTTTTGACAAGTTCACATCATCAATATGCAAATGTTTTCAAATGAGATGACACACAGAAGGCCACAGCATAAGTTTTTAAGTTAATATTAACATAAATTAATAAACATCTCTACGAGTAGATAATGCTAAGTAAAACTCTCAATTATGTAAATGCTGTGAAATGCTTTAATGACAAATTCACACAAACACACACACACACACACACAAAGTTTAATTAATAACAAACATTCGTACGCACCATATGCTGCAGCCGCTAATATTAATATTAATCATACGCCATGTGTTTCACGCTGTTTCATCGCTGTTTATTATACAATTTAGTAAAATGAATTAAATATTAATCATACACTCAACTTCAACAGAAATCAGCTGAGTGTGCGACTGACAGAATAAATAAAATAAATGAAAAAATTATTGTCGACAAGATTAAAATGAAACAAAAAAAAAAACACAACTTTGCAAATTAGATTTTAAATTTCATTGTGGGAAGCACTAAAACAAAACAATTATGTTAGAGAGTCTAGTGCGGTAAGCAGAAACGCATGATAAACTATACCAGTTATACTTCATTTCAACATACATATGTAAATCATTATTCACACAAGTTTTGGTAGGGTCACCTCATACCCTCACCCAGAGAACAATATGGTCCATTGCGATGCCTTAGATTCTCTACCAAATTTCTGACTAGTTTACATATGTCTGACTGGTCTATATATGTCTGACTTATCTTCATATGTCTGACTGGTCTTCAGAAAACACCCAGAATCTTTGGCGGGAATCGAACCCGCAATCCTTTGACTGATAGTCCGGCACTCTATCGCGTAGTCTATCGGGGCACCAAGAAAATATGTAAGTCATGAAGAAATTAGCAATTAAATTGCAAGCTTTCTCTTTATATTAATTCATTTTTGAATTTTGATTAGAATTTATTTATTTGTCTTTTTTTGTGATTGACAATAGCCATGTGTAAAATTAGAAAACCACAAAAAATTGTAACAATATTAATTTTTGTATAGTTGTTAATGCATTTAATTAATTAATTCCAGTTAATCTTTTTGGTTATTTTTCATTAATTATACTTGGAATTTTTTAGTTAAAATGTGTTATGTGTTATGTATTTTCCAAATGAAAATCGAAGGAAATTATGAAAAGTCATAAAACTTCGGCAAACTTTCTAGTATCAAATAAAGCAAATAAACCTTAAAAACCTGTAGCGACCTTTCATTGTATTTTTTGTCACTTCTTAAAACAGCTTTATGTTCATAAAAATTTGTCAATGAAAACATTACTACAATACAATTTTTTGCAATCCAAAATTGGAAAAAAATATTAAAACAAAATAGCCATAAAATTTAGTTTTTTAAGTAAACAGTGCTTTCTAAACATATCAATGAAATTGCATACAACTCGACTTTTTCAAAAGTATTTATTTATTTATCAATAACTATCTGGTCCCCTTCAAATTAATCCCCCTCAGATATAATACATTTATGCCAGCATTTTCTCCAATCCCCGAAACACTTCTGAAACACGCTTTTTGGTATTCGATTTTTCTTTTATCTCCTCCATCGTAGCAAAACGCTTTCCTTTCATCGAAACATAAAATTCGAATTAAATTTGCAAATTAAATTGCACTACTAAAACAGTAAAGTGCACTATTTCTTTGTCCACAGCTGTATGTATTTAAATGTATTATCATAATACTATTATGCATTTAAATTCTCGCAATATTAAATATTATATTTTTTCCTAAAACTTAATTGAAATCATATCTCCATCATTATCAAACAAAACATAATATTAACTATAAAAAGCCCACAATTCAATTTTCTTCAATTTTCTTTAATATTTATAAAAACATATTGTTAATGTTGTTTCAAAAAAAAAAAAAAAAATATTAAGAAACAGAAATTTGTCTGAAATCAATTTAAATAAAACAATAATATCCTTTGTTGGCTTATTTTTGTAAATATTAAGTATGTACGTGAGTATTTGATAATGTGTGTATTTGTAAGTGTGTTGTTGGGTATATTAAAATGTTTATATGTTTTTGTAGGTTCATTATCCTTTTTATGTCAAACAACAATAGTATTCTACGGGTAATACTACAGATGCATACACACGTACACAAAAAACACATATACGTCTGAATTAACTGTAAGCATGACTTACACGCACAATCTCTCTTACACACACCCACCGCCATCAGCCTGTAACTATGCTATACCAAAACATTTAAACATGTTTGATAGAGTATGAAAATGTTTTTCAGTTAGTGTAATAAAAAACCTTAATAACACACTCTCACAACAACAGTACCACATACAGACGATCAAATAATTTAATATACATAGCTATACATTAAGGTGGATCCTATTTCACACTCTTTGGATTTTAAGCCAACTTGGCAATGAGTGAGCGATTTTATTAAAATATTCAGCATTTGGTTTGTAAATGAAGGAGAACAATTTTTTGCTTTGGGAATAACAACAAGCCAAAACAAGTAAGAAAGTATAGTCGGTCAAGTCCGACCATATAATACCCTACACCCAGTCTATGTATAAAAGAGTTTTTCAGAAATGGAAATGATCATCCAAAAATTTAGTGTCATGACTTTTGTGAATATAAATATTATATATGTATGTTAAACTTTATCTCGATATAAATACTTTTATATGATTTATGGAGGTTAAAGTGAATTATGGAAGTTTCGACCAATTATGGACCGACCATTATAAAATTAGGCGTCATCATTTCTGTATATGTATATGAAACTTCTTTGCGTTGAATTTTGTTTAGATACCAACATTTTTAAGAAATTTATGTTCGTTAAAGTGATTTTCGGACTACGACTAATTATGGACCGATCATAATAAAATTGTACCATATTATTTGTATATATATGAAATATATACTAATTATGGGCCGATCTTCACAAAATGTGTAGATGTGATTTGGCTTCATTTACCACTCATTTGTGGTGAAATTTTATGGATACTTGCATAGTTCAAAGATTTATAATCGTTAAACTCCTATTTCGGGAGGACATTTGTATGGGGGCCAAGTGAAATAATGGACCGATTTCCACCAGTTTCAATCCCATCTGTCCTTGGGCCGAAAAAAATATCACGAACCAAAATTTATCGAAATATTTTCAAAATTGCGACCTGTACTCTGCGCACAAGCTTTACATGGCCAGCCAGCCAGACGGACGGATGGACAGACGGATGGACAGACGGACGTCGTTAAATCGACTCAGAAAGTGATTCTGAGTTGATCGGTATTCTCTAAGGTGGATGTTGGACCAATATTTCTGGGCGTTACAAACATCAGCAAAAATCTAATATACCCTCCCCTTTATGGTGGTGTAGGGTATAAAAACAACATAAAGACCACCCTAATAATATAGACACATACACATACATACGTTAAAGTGTGTACAAACTGTCTTTACAAACTGTATTTTCAATTCTTGTTAAAATTTAGTATGATGCATCATCATCATTGCTAGAATTTTATATGCTTCTAAGAATAATTTGCTCATGCAGTAATTTGTTGCTGTTTTAATTACATGTGTGTAAATGATTCCTTAATTGATGCTCTTGGCAATGAGATTAATGAGCAAAATGAAGCCATAATACCATCTATCAAAATGACCTGTGAAGTTTACAAAAAAACTTGATTCATTTTGTCTTAAAGGAATAATTAAAGTTGAAAAACTAAAGTTTTTGTTTAACACTTAAGAATAATAAAGTGTGAAAGTGAATGGTTTAAGTATTAAAATCTTAATTACTACGAATTTTTAGTTCATTCTTTTAGCTTTTCTATTTCATGTTAATAAATGAGTTTCCATTTATGATTCAAAAGTATTCAATGGCGTTTTTTGTTACATAAATATTAAAACATTTATGCAAACAGATTTAATGTGAACAATTCTTTAATGTTAACTTACATTTATAGTCAATAACTATTAAGATTAGTGAGCTGAGCTTAGTGAGCAAATGCGCTAATTCCACTTTTTTGTGAAAAACGGAGATTTACATACAAAACGCCAGAATAAAGCTAGATTTACACGATTGAAATTTTCTTCAAAATTGCTCTTCAAAATGCTACAAACTCGTGTAAACAGCAAAAATTCTTCAAAACTTATTTATTTAATAACTATTAATAACTATTAAATAAATAACTATTAACTAACTATTAATAACTATTAAATAAATTTTGCTGTTTACACGAGTTTGAAGCATTTTGAAGAGCAATTTTGAAGACAATTTCAATCGTGTAAATCTAGCTTTAGTAAAACTACACTGCTGTCTAAGTTCATTTTACATTGTCCAAATAGCAAAATTATCAAATTGAATTATCAATTGAATGTATTATGAAGTATATAATAGCGCCAAACGTATATCAAACGTCAAACGTATGAGATGATAATTCTGATTATTATCATCGCAACTACTGAAAACAAAACAAGAAGTTGCCTTATTGCTTTTTCCGACTATATTAAATCATTTAAATCATTAAAAGCTTTAAATCATATTTAAGAGTTTAAACGTTTAAAAAAACATAAACTGAAAAACACCTAATAAGTAAAAGAAAATATGCTACGAGGGTGGATCGGAAACTTCTTAGCCTAGCACAGAAAGATAATCAATATAATCTCCTGAAACTTCAATACACTTAGTCAAACGCTTATCTAGCAATTCAATCCCTTGATTAAAATAGTTTTCCTCAAGGCCTTCAAAATAGTGGTTTACAACTGTAATTGCATTTTCATTTGAGGTAAAACGCTTGCCAGCTAGGAATTCTTTTAGATCTAGGAACAGGTAAAAGTCACTGGGAGAATAAGGTGGGTGGTCAAGCAATTCGTATTTAAATTCGTTGACTTTAGCCCTTGTTAAGACACTCTTGTGCGCTGGTGCGTTGTCTTAATGAAAAATTATTTTTTTGTGTTGTAAGCCAGGACGTTTTTCTCGAAGTTTTACATTGACCAGCCGATTGAATTGTTTTTGCCTTTTTTGGGGCACTTCCTCCAGCGTCAGTTAATTGCTTGGATTATTCTTTTGTCTCTGGAGTATAGTGATGTCTTATCCACAGTTATAAAACGACGCTTAAAATACATTTTATTTTTCGTAAAATGATCATTCTTATGCGTTTTTGGTCGACTGTTAACAAATGCGCCATGGTTAATCATCACTTTGTATCCAAAATTTCGGAGATCATTTTAATAATTTAGACGAGAAATTGTGCATTAATATTTTGTTTGTGTTTCATAACTATAATTACAGTTTATGACAAACAAAACAGAGTATTAAAAAACGAAAGTATAACAATTATTTATTGTTATTATGCAATTTTCTACAAATGTCGCGTGGTTCGTATCCTAATGGTTTTGAAAAAGTTCAAATTTCAGTTAATATAAAAAGTGGCTTGTGTTTTAAAGCAATTGTCAAAAAAAAAAAAAAAAAGTTGCTGTCTATGCCTACCACTTCGCCACAAATCAGCTAGACTTGAATTCTCTAAAAGGAACTTAGCCCCTATTTCGAGCTTTATAAAGCTGGAAAGTCTTTTAAAGAAATAGGAAAACAGCTCAATTGTTCAAAAAAATGGATTTTAATGATTTTTTAAAGGCAATTGACTTTTTAGTTAACGTTAACGTTTCCCACTTACATCCAAGGGGAAATTCAAGAAAAATTAAATGTGAGGTTCTCTAAGCAAACTAGTTCTCGAAGTTTGGCGGAAGATGGACTTCATGAGAGAGCAACGCGTAAGTAGCCTCTTCTAAATAAAGCTCAAAGAAAACATCGTATAGAATTTGTCAGATCTCATTTGACTTGGACGGCTAATCAGTAGAAGTCTGTGCTTAAATGAAACATTAATCGCATTGAACCGGAATTTAAATTTCGCTATGTATCATATTTGAAACATGGTGCAGGGTCTATCTATTATGATGTTGGCCCAATTCACAAAATTTATGATATTTTTAATAAGAAGAAATGCGTGGAAATACTTATGCCCTTATTCACAAAAAATTAAAGTAGACTTCAAATGTACTTTAAGAATATTTTGTATGAAAATTTTGTCTAAAAGCACACCTCAAACCTACTTTATTTTTTATGAATACGGCAGTTAATATTTTTCGGTTATTTGGCAATTCGATCAGGACAATGAGACAATTGCAGAGTTGTAATATATAAAGCTTTCTTCTTTCACCACCTTTACTTCTTCAAAGTTATTTGCCAAAAAAAAAAAAGAGATATTTCAAATTTCATTAAACTAATATTTTTTAATTTTTTGTAAAAGTTGCAAAACTAAACATTTGTTATTTTACAAAAGTACAAAAGTTATTTTACAAAATATTCATTAAAATTGCAGCAGAATTTAAAGCTATAAAATCAAGCTTCAAAAGTAATGCGCCTACTCACCACCAGAGGCGCTGCAATTATGCACTAAAAACAAACATAAAGCGCAATTGCAGAGTTGTAATATATAAAGCTTTCTTCTTTCACCACCTTTACTTCTTCAAAGTTATTTGCCAAAAAAAAAAGAGATATTTCAAATTTCATTAAACTAATATTTTTTAATTTTTTGTAAAAGTTGCAAAACTAAACATTTGTTATTTTACAAAAGTACAAAAGTTATTTTACAAAATATTCATTAAAATTGCAGCAGAATTTAAAGCTATAAAATCAAGCTTCAAAAGTAATGCGCCTACTCACCACCAGAGGCGCTGCAATTATGCACTAAAAACAAACATAAAGCGCAATTGTAGAGTTGTACTATATATAAAGCTTTCTTCTTTCACCACCTTTACTTCTTCAAAGTTATTTGCCAAAAAAAAAAAGAGATATTTCACATTTCATTAAACTAATATTTTTTTAATTTTTTGTAAAAGTTGCAAAACTAAACATTTGTTATTTTAAAAAAGTAGTTTGTTGTTTTAAGTAAATTCTTTATGACTTATACCTCTACTAAATAATTTATATTATTAATCATTTGTAATACAGATCCCAAAAACACAAACGTAAGTGATTTTTTTTTTTATAAATCCTTAACGGTTAAATTGGCGCAAATGTGTTTAGTTTTTTATGGTTTATACCATATAATAGACTTAATTAATGCCCTAATATACCTATGTACATTAAAACTTAAACTTGCCGCAAAATGTTTACATTTTCTACCGTTTTTAATGTTCAATTGGGGAATATAAAACGTAATGGAATTAAAAAAAAAAACAAATTAATAAATAAAACCGAAACGTGCTTTCACAGGAAAATAAATAAAATCAATCACATACAGTGTATTTATTCCATATACGCTCTAGTGGTTACACAAATTATTTAAAAGCAAAAAATTGCAAAAGAAAAAGCGTTAATAAATGAGAATTAGTAGCAGATATTAAAGAAAAAAGATTTCATATAAACTATATGAACTATAATGCTATAAACATTAAAAAAAAAATATTATTATATCCGTCTGTCAGTTTGTCTGTGTAAAACACTCCCACGTCCAAAATATATGGCCGAAATTAATAAATATAACATGTACTTGTTTGTATTTTTTCTAAACAATTCATTATTTAAAATCAGCAAAATTGGTTTTGTAGAAAACACTTTATGGAACACAATGTGAGGCAGCTTATATTAAAAAAATCTCTAATTAAAATCTGAGTTCATTATTGTTACCGCAATTACGATTTTTATACCCTACACCACAATAGTGGGGAGGGTATAATGGATTTGTGCTGATGTTTGTAACGCCCATAAAAATTGGTCCAACACCCACCTTAAAGTATACCGATCGATTCAGAATCACTTCCTGAGTCGATTTAATGATGTCCGATCGGTCCATATTTGACCGTAGTCCCCATATAAAGTCTAGTTCCAAAAATCACTTAAATGTCCATAAATTCCTTATAAAAAACACTCTCAAATTGAAATTCAACACAAATAGTTCAAACGTATATAAAAATCGTCCATCTCAATATGATGATGATCGATCCATATTTGACCGTAGCCTCCATATAAAGTCTACTTCCGGAAATCACTTAAATACGTGTTATTCTGGCTAATAGGTGATTCAGTGGTGGGTATATAAGATTCGGCTCAGCCAAATATAAACTTTTTCTTGTTCTAATTCAAATCCTGCTTAATATTGTAGGCTTCTTGAGGGTTTTCATGAATGCTTAAAAGAATAGTATCATTATAGCGTGTTCAGATATGACCTTTAATTGCGTTAATCGCAATTAACGCCATTATTGAGCTCAATATTCCATATAAAATCTCAATTAATTATTGCGCAATAAGTACGAAATTGTTATAATATTGAGTAAGATTTCGAATGCAACACTGTTCACAACTGTGTTTAGTGAACAAAATTGTATAAACTGCAAATGTCAACAAAAGAAATCATAAAAAAATCAATGTGAAGGTAAGTTTGTGTACGTAGAAACACAACAACTATATAGAGTATTTTTTGTATTGTTTTCCAACTGTCAAATGATTATTGAGTAAGCTGAAAATTGCGCATGCCTGAACACTTAAAATAATATTGTCAATTAACCGAATATTGACTCAATTAAGTTTTATATCTGAACACAGTATTAGTAAATGTAAATAGTTGTGTGAGTACGAAATAAATCAAAATTCTGTTATTGTCAAAACACCCTCACAGGAATAATCTTAAATTCATCTTAGTACTTTGTAGAATTTTTATAATCAATTTTATAAAAAAAAATCTTTTATTTAATAATCGACTTTTTTATAATTTTTTTTTAATAAATTTAAATGAATTTATTTCTATGGGCACATTATATTCATATTTCTGTTCTAATAACGTCTAAAAATGAAAAAGAACAGTAACTGTAGGTTTGTTTTTATGATAATTGAAAATTGCAAATATGTAAATATATAAAAGTATTTTATTGCACATTTGAATTAACAACAAAATGGCCAGCAGAAATTGCAAATAAAGAGTGATTGTTTAAGAGCTTTCGGATTTGATTGAAAAAACAGATAAAATTTTGAGAAATTTTTTAAAATCTTTATTTGAGTCGATAGAAGAATCTATGTAATAGATGATTCAAATAGAGATACTTTTTTCAATAGCCCTTTTTTGACAGATCACGTGTGAGTCATGTCATGATGTCATGTTATTTTTATTTTTAAAATTTCAAGAAGATCCGACGCTTTCAAGGCAAATTTTGTTCAGCGATAAGGCCCATTTCTGGCTCATTGGGTAAGTAAGCAAACAAAATTGCCGCATTTGGGACGAAGAGCAACCTGAAGAGATTTAAGAACTGCCACTTTATCCAGAGAAAAACCATGGTTTGGTGTGGTTTGTGGGCCGGTGGAATCATCGGTTCATATTTCTTTAAAAGTGATGCCGGTGCGAACGTAACCGTCAATGGCAACCAATATCTTGTCATGATAACCGACTATTTGATGCCTGAAATTGAAGTTCGTGATCTCGGCGTATTTGGTTTCAGCAAGACTCAGTACTTAGTAAAGGAAGACTTTGGTGAGCACATAATTTCACACCAAGATCGTGTGATGTCATACCGTTAGACTTTTTCCTGTGGGGTAATGTAAAAGCTAAAGTTTATGCGGACAAACCAGCTTCGATTCAGGCCTTGGAGGAAAACATCACGCGTGTTATTCGCCAGTTACCAGTCGAAATGCTCGAACGAGTCATCGAAAATTGGCCTCAGCTGATAGACCATCTGCGACGTAGCAACGGCCATCATTCGATAGACATAATCTTCAAAAAATAAATGCCAAAGAATATTTTTTCAAATGATAGTAAACATTCCCCATTAAATTTGAATTTTCTGTGTTTTTTTTTTTCTTTAAAAAAGTAGGAAACCTCGAAATGGACCACGCTTTATATAATTGAATTTTCTAAAATGATTTCATGTAAATGTTGCTCACGGCTACGCCTCAAATGATTTATATGCTGGATGGCATACTCTCTCAACATATCGGAATATGTGCATTTTTATATTCCTAATAAACTTGTGCTAACCTTACAGACATGGCTGTCACCTAAATAGACCAATACACTGGAAATATTTCATAAAACCAATAAAAACTTGTTGAATTCATGCAAATTATTAAGCGGTAATAAATTTTAATCTGCTAAAAAATTATTTTAATAAAAAAAAACTTTTTACTTAATAACAAAGCAACCAAAAAAAAAATCTTTTAAAAAAAACTTTTAAAAAATATCAACAACATTTTCAATTCACTAATACATAAAATGTTTAATGGACCAACTAATAAATAAAATAAATTCACGCTAATGTTGTTTATGAGGTTAATGCTGATGAAGTTTTTATAGCAGCATAAACAAAGTGCTACAGAACTGATAACAATGAAAATGAAAATGAAAATAATAAAAGAAAAGATAATTAATGTCAAAAGCAATACTTAAAAGCAAAAGAAAAACAAAGAAACCTCACATGAAGGCAAAGAAAAAGAAACAGACAACATTATTTGATTATTCTCTTTAAATTTAAAACAATTTTAATGATAGCTACTTGTAGCATGTTGTATGTATGGTATCAGTTTAATTTGCCACATATGTATCGTCGACTCCATTTGGTTTTATGCTCAAGTATCTATTAAAATGGCCATCCCTTGGGTTTCCATGTGCTCACGCAAACACACTCTCTCATCTATATATTGATGATTCAATGGTATTCTGTCATCCGTAACAATAACAACCACAACACACATACACACACACACATACACACACAAGAAAAATTACAAAAAAATAAAAGGGTTTTGTAATTTATTAAAAACTACAAATTTTGTTTGATTGAAAAGAGTTCATTGAATTTATATGCAGTTGTTTTGCCCTAAATATTTGTACCTTCATTACAGCAATATTTAGGCAAAAAGGATCATGGAATTTGTTTCGTGTTTTTTTTTCTCAGTTCAAAGGGCTTTAAAAGCATTTATAATCTTTAGTTTGTGGGGTGAAATAAATCAGAGAAATATTTTTTACATAAAGAATATCCAAAAGAGAAGAAGTGTGTTGAGAATTTTGCATAATTTTCTTAGTAGTTTATGAAATACAAACATTTATAAACAATGAACTTTATAGGTTAGGTTAGGTTAGATTAAGTTAGGTTAGGGAGAGTTGTCGAGTCCATAAGTTTTTAAAGCAAATAGATGGAGTAATCACTCCGAATCATTTACCACCGAATAATTCTACCAGAAGGGATCTTAATATCAAATTGCGTTAGCCAATTACTACTCCTAATGAAGGCATCAATTGTCTTTAATTTCATATCGGATATTCCAGATAGACTATTAAAGGATGGTTGACCCAGAAATATATTACGTAAAGTACTCATTGCTGGGCATTGAACACAGAAGATGAGAGACGGTTTACTCCACCTCTTCATTATTACAACTTCTACAGAAGTCATTGTAGGTTATATCTAGTCTTATTGCATGGTTATCGAATTTACAGTGTCCTGTGATCACAGACACCTAATTACTTAATTGTAATCGTTATAGTTTTAGTAAATACAACATGCGTTCCCTATTTAGTCTAGGCCAAATCAATCGTGTGATTGTACAGGTGTGAATGAACTTTATACATAAAGTGTGATTTTTTTTTAGCAACTTTCTTTTTGGCAAGAATGTTTTTGGCAACTCAGTTACAGTTAAACATGTCTAGTTTGGTCTATAATTTAACCATGAATGGACTTACAAATGAACAACGCTTGCAGATTATTGAATTTTTTTATCAATTTTTATCCGAAAATTGTGCTCAACGACAAAGCTCATTTCTGATGGAATAATACAAGCTAAATTTTCGTATTTGGTGTAAAGAGCAGCCGCAAGCATTGCCACAGCTGCCAATACATCTCGAAAAATGCACTGTTTGGTTTTATGTTTGGAATTATGGACCGTACATCTTCGAAGACGAGGAAGGAACGTGACTGTGAACAGCGGGCGCTACTGTGCGATGATAACAATTTTTTCCCCTAAAATGGAAGAGCTGACATGTGGTTTAACAAAACGGTGCCACATGCCACACACCTCTCGAAACAATGATCCAATTGAGAGGTGAGTAAGGTGAACAGTTTATTTAACGTATGGAGCTGGCCAATTAACCGCCTAGATTTTGAGATTTAACACTTTTAGACTATTTTTTGCGAGGCTATGTTAAGGATAATATGCAACGTTAACTGGAAGCTAATTTTGAAGAATTGATTCGTAAGATATCGGCCGATACCTTGGGGAGAGTATGCCAAAATTGGATCCAGCAAAATAAACCATTTGAGGACTAGCCGCGGTTAACATTTAAAGGAAATCATGTTCAAACATTGAAAATATATATGTATACTAAAAATTAAGATTTCATTAATTTTTCCTGAATTTTATGTGTTTTTTAATCAACCCGAAAGCTCCCAATGATTTTGCAAGCTCTTGTTGAGTTTGACAACAATCTTCATGGAGTACTGCCTCGAATTCTTTGTTTTCAAACTTGTTTAGCTGACCTGGGCGATCTTTGTCTTCTGTCTCAAAATCACCACTCACCAAACCATACAAACCATCTATCGGACGTTGAAACCGATGGAACACATTCATCATAAGCTTCGGTGAGTAATTGGTGTGCTTCAGCGGCACGTTATGTAGAGCTGTTAATCACAGATACATGTCACACAGCCCCCAGAAACAATAAATTTATTGCAGACCAAATTTCCCGATCGCATAAATTCACAAAATTCAGGTGGTAATTGGCCCATTTAACACCACCAGGCTATTTTTTGCGAGGCTTTGTTAATGATAGCGTCTACACACAGCCAATTGAATCGATTTAAACCTTAAATAAAAAAAACTGGGGAACAGTTGTCCGATTTTATTTATAATTGTCAAATCTTACTCTTTCAAATACAATAAACAATTGAATCATGTTCGCAGTAATTCGGTCGACGTAATAGAACAAAATGTGACAATCCTAAGTGTACCCAGCTTCGGCCAATTGAATAATATAGGACTATTTCTCAAAGTAAAGTTAAAACAGATTGGTATTATAGTTCTTGGCAATAAAACATGGAACAAGTATGCGGCGCAAGTAGATGAAAATATTGTGCAAACAAAAACATAAATTCTTAAAAGAGGAAATTAATTTTACCTGCTTCCTCAAGCCTTTCTTTAATGTTAATAAATTAGTATCAATTTGTGATGAAAAAGTGTTTAATAGATTTTTTTGTTACATAATTATTAAAAGGTTTATGCGTCTGGATTTTATGTGAACATTAATTTATTCACGTGTTCACATCAGTATTTATGCACATACGAGGTCTGATAAAAAAATAACCGTCATTTTAAATTTTTTCAAAAAGTATTTATTCATCAATAACTATGTTGTCCCCTTCAAAGTAATCCCCCTCAGATATAATAGACTTATGTCATCGTTTTTTCCAATCCTCGAAACACTTCTGAAACGCGCTTTTTGGTATCGCCAACAGCTCCTGTTTCGATTTTTCTTTTATCTCCTCAATCGTAGCAAAACGCTTTCCTTTCATCGGTGTCTTCAGTTTTGTGAAGAGGGGAAAGTCAGCGGAGGCCAAGTCCGGTGAATACGGTAGTTGAGGCATGATAAAGGTTTTGTTTTTGGCCAAAAACTCACGCACAAGCATCGATGTGTGAGCTGGTGCGTTATCATGGTGCAAAATCCATGATTGGTGTTTCCACAACTCTGTGCGTTTCTGACGAATTGCTTCGCGCAAACGATGTATAACTTCAAGGTAGTATTCCTTATTGACCGTACAACCTTGTGGCAAGAATTCATGATGCACCATGCCATTGCAGTCGCAGAAAACAGTGAGCAAAACCTTCACATTTGACCGAACTTTACGTGCTTTTTTCGGTCTTGGCTTTTCTGAACGTTTCCATTGGGATGATTTGTCTTTGGTTTAAATGCCATAGCCATACACCCATGATTCGTCAGCAGTTATGACCTTTTTAAGGAAATCTGGATTGTCGTTGACGATGTTCAACAGTCCCTGAGCGATGTCCACGTTGTTTTTGCTAAAAATTTAGCAATTTTGGAACAATCTTCGCTGCCGCACGTTTCATGTCTAAAACATCCGTAAACATTTCTTGGCATGAGCCGAACGATATGCCAACATCATCAGCAACCTGATAGTGATTCGACGATTATCCAAAATCATTTTCTTCACTGCTTCAATGTTTTCAGCGGTTATTGTCGTTCTCGGGCGACCAGGACGAGCATCGTCATTGACATCTTCTTGGCCTTCCTTAAACCGGTTATGCCACAATTGAACTTGTGTTCTGCTCATAGTAGACTCGCGAAACGCCACAATTCACATTTCAAATGTCCTTTCGCATTTAATTTTATTTTTTACACAAAACTTAATATAGTTTCTATGATCCATTTTTTCGAATAGTAAAAAATCGAAGAGCACACCAAAATACGACTAACCTTTTTATCGGCCAAAAACAAATTGTTAATCCACCAAGTGTGTATGTAAATGGGTTTGTGGGACCTGTAAAATTGCCAACCAAATTTCCAAACAACTTGGCTTGTGTTGAAAAAAAGGGATAGTTTTTAAGTATGACAAATGGTAGCTTTTTATTGTAAATAAAGAGAAAACACTTTCCTTTAAATTCTTTCCACTATTGTAGTGATACAAAATTATGTTTTATTTTCCAATTAACTGAAGGGCTCGATATAAACCAAAAGTAAATACTTATTTCTTCAAAGTCTAAACAACGAATAGATAATAATAACAAAATGGCTCGAAATCTAACATAATGTTAAAATAAAATTTAACGAAAACTAACTTAAGCTAAAGTATATATAATAGCAGCGCTCTCTGTTTTGTCGTTATATTGCTGATGGTAACATCATCTCCCAACAGGACAGAGACGGAAACACCAATACCATCCTTCAGACATGAACACAAATTGACAATCAAAATGGCTGATATTACCAACATATATGTATGTATAACAGACATGTGTACTAACATAACAGAAAAAATGCGAAAATAATGGTTTTTGATCAGACCTCGTATATGTATATGTATGTACATGTGTATACTAGTCACAAACAACAAATATCACAATAAATACACATACATAGTTAGTGATTTTCTAGCTGTTGTGCTTGTCAAAATATCTATGTATGTTCCTTTATGTCCCTCAAAGGGTTTCTAATTTCCTGAGATTTATACACATTTTGTCCACAATTAAATAATATTTATTTTACCAATGTATTCTTGGAATTTCTCAGAAATTTTTTCTTACATACAAACCCTGGTAAATGCTCCTGGTAGAATATTGAAATATTGATCCACACACAAACACTTAAACATTCATAAATGCAAACAAGCAAAATCACCAACAAAGGGAAACAGGCTAAAACATGTTGATGTTATTGTTTTCTTTTTTTTTTTTCTTTTTTGTTTATACTTTGGCTGACCTACTTTTTGATTTTACTTGTTTATTATTGTTGTTTTTTTTCACAACTAACGAACAAGCACAACAAAGAGACCGAGAACTGGCTTAAGTGCTGTTGTGTTGCTTTAACTTAAATAAACTAAATAAACTAAATAAATCAGTTATTAAGGACACAACATTTTTACTTTTACTTGTTTCTATTTTGCAAAATTTCAGTTGTTTTTATTTTATTTGTTTAACTTATTTGAAGGTGCCGATGCCTTATGTTAGCCTAAACAATTTCCTTGCCTACATACAACATACATACATACACACGTACATACTTGTACATACATACATACATACATACATATGTATTTCGTTTGGTAGCTTGATAAGGGTTAATTCCCAAATGAAAAGACTTGTAGAAAGGCTAAAAGTTAATTTGTTACAAAGATTTATTTTGTTTGTTTTCGTTGACAACAACAACAACAACAACAACAAAAATAAAGGCGAACAAGAAATATTTAACTCTTACTTTTTGATTGATGATTCTCTTAACAAAAGACACCTAAGTTTGAAGTATTACTCAGGGGAGCAATTTGTTATTGGATACATTCTTGTTTAATTTGTACAACATTTTTTTACGAAGGCTATGGCTGCCTTCAGAGGATATTTAAGAAAATTACTCTATTAACTTTATTATTGTTAAAAATTTTTAAATATTTAATTAATAAACATATTATTTTTAATTAATTTTATTACAGCGCATCGCAGATCAAATGCATTTCTTGATGTACCCACCATGAACATGCACCATCTGAGGGTGAGCGATGATGAGGACTTAGATCGTTTAAGAACATTCAGTGCTTCGAAAGGCGGTAAGTTAAGAAAACGTATAAATATATTTTATATGTACAATAGGGTGTCCCATTCCAAAAAAAAATTTGGGGGTCATTCTTAATTTGAATACTCATAAGGCTAAGAATTTTTGAGATTTTTTTCCGATTTTTCGGAGGTGGTTTAGAGGTCGCGCAAATTGATTTTGTACCAAAAATCGACCTTTTTGGGCTTTTTTTGAATTTTGGTTGAAAATTGGTAAAAAAATAGATATTTCTTCAGCTTTTGAGTCAATATTCTTAAAGAAAATTTTCTGATCTTTAATTTTATGTGCATAAATAATAAGTTTCGTCAGGGATTTTCCACATTTTGATACATTATATAACAGTTTTTCGTAAATTTTTAGCAAATATGAAAAAAAATGCTTTATAACTTTTAAAATTTGTATGAAGACTAAAAAAACTAATGATGCAGTTTAAAAGATTATGAAGTTTTAAATAAATTAGCGAAAAAAAAATGAATTTTCTCTCACCGTTCTCGAGTTATACTCTTTTAAAGCTTTGTACACATTGTATGAAATGTATAATACTATAAGGTGTGAACTAGGTTTGCATTGCTTTAAACTTTAAATAATTGGATTTAGAAAATGTAAATAAATTACCAAAAAAAAAAAACAATATAAAAGCTTTTATGCTAGAGCCCTCTCGCAGTAATTAGCAGTCACTATATATATAAAATCTGAAGTTTTATTGCAACGGTAAGTTGAAATTATCATAAAGTAGTCCAAGAAATATTGGGTAATATTTTTTTAAAATAGATATGCCTTTGTCGAATACAAGGAATGTGTGGTATGTGGGCAAAATTAAAAAAAGACCTGATATTTTTGGCATGCCGCCATCATATGATGGAACTAGTTGCTGGATCAGCGTTGAAGGCCCTTAATATTGAGGATCAAATTACATCCCCACAAATTAAAATTTTCGTCACTCTTCAGGGAAGGTGGGATTCCATTGATAAAAAAAATTTTCGGATTGTATAAACCACGAAATTGTTGGAAAAATTATTCCGGAGTTCATACGAAAAGATCTAATTATTTTTGTAAAAGGGCAGCTGGAGAATATGCAACCAAGGGAAGATTATAAAGAAATGCTGCAACTGAGCCTTATTTTTTTGGGTGATAGACCTGAGCCCTATCCAACCATAAAATCTCCTGGAGCCATTAACCGAGCTCGCTGGATGATGAAAATTATATACTCTCTAAAAATATGCATTTTTCGAAACCAGCTACAACCTTTCATTCAAAATTCAAAAATTGATGCCTTGCTGGAGTTTACCTCATTTATTTTAAGAGTATATATTAAAAATTGGTACCTATGCCAATGTCCCCGATACGCTCCTCTCAATGACCTTAGACTTTTGAAACAATTGTATGATGCAAACCTACTTCACACCTTATAGTATTATACATTTCATACAATGTGTACAAAGCTTTAAAAGGGTATAACTCGAGAACGGTGAGAGAAAATTCATTTTTTTTTCGCTAATTTATTTAAAACTTCATAATCTTTTAAACTGCATCATTAGTTTTTTTAGTCTTCATACAAATTTTAAAAGCATTTTTTTTCATATTTGCTAAAAATTTACGAAAAACTGTTATATAATGTATCAAAATGTGGAAAATCCCTGACGAAACTTATTATTTATGCACATAAAATTAAAGATCAGAAAATTTTCTTTAAGAATATTGACTCAAAAGCTGAAGAAATATCTATTTTTTTACCAATTTTCAACCAAAATTCAAAAAAAGCCCAAAAAGGTCGATTTTTGGTACAAAATCAGTTTGCGCGACCTCTAAAGCACTTCTGAAAAATCTGATAAAATTCTCAAAAAAACTTTACCTAATGAGTATCCAAATTAGGAAATATCTTCCGAGAAAATCCAAATTTTTATTTTTTTTGGGACAACCTAATGTACAATACAAAGCTGTACAATAAAACAACTAACATATGTACATATAAAAAAATAGAAAAAAAAACAAACTACACAATGCACAATGTTTCCCAAAATTTCAGCCAACATTGAAATATTTGACAAAATCTCAAAAAAAAAAAATATTTCTCTTATTTTGTCTGCATTTGTGTTTTTAAATTTTTTAAAAAAAATATAAAAAAAATTCCCTATTCGGACACTTTTGCACTTTTGTATGCGGAGTTTGTTGAAACCAATCGACGTTGCCAATTTCATTCAAAGGCCTTCCTTTTTAATTACGCTTTCAATACGTTTTGGTTTACTCTCCACCAACTTTTGCATGATATCACTGAAAAGAGCTCGCCATTCATATTGTATTCTGTCCCAAATTTTGTTTTATTATTTTTTATTTATTTTATTTATTTTTAAATATTATTTTTTAAAAATAAATAAAATAATAAAAATAAATAAAATAAATAAAAAATAATAAAATAAAGTGCCAAAATGGTGATTTTTTTAAATGTTTGTACGGGACAAAAGTCAACAGTTGGGGGGTAGTAGAATTCGTTTTAGAGGTATGGTTCCTTCGGCAAAGTTTCTTATTTTGATCCCTAGAATACGATTTTCACTGAGCCATGGGCGATTTTTTTGCCTCCCCACAAATCGACCCGGCCTAATATATATATATATATGATAATATACCTATATTTGAATTATTTTCATTACCTTACTTCCTTAATGCAAAACATCCGGACAGTTTTGTTTCCCACTGTATCTGTCATTTATTCTCATTTAGTTATTGAAGATTTTAGTGTAAATAAAACAGTTACTTAGAAAATGTCTTATTTTGTGTCAATATAACGTCATAAACGGGAACTTTTGCTTCACTTCTTTAAGTTTGGTTTGTGCGATTCAGAAGTGGCAATTTTGACACGGAAGACAAATATCGTCCAGGCCAGCCAAAACAGTTTGAAGACCATAAACTGAAGGCATTACTCCATGATGATTGTTGTCAAACTCAACAAGTAGCAATTTCAAAATGTTTGCGAGCAGCTTGATTCATGCAAAAGTAGTGAAATTGAAGAAAAGCTAAGAGAACTTGAAAGACATGTCCAAAATGTTGCTTAAACGGATTAAAGGAAATAATTTTTCATCATTACTTGCCATACAAAATGGATCCATTACGATAACCCGAAGTGTAAGAGATCGTGTGTGAAGCCTGGCTAACCAGTTTAATCACCACAAAAGCCAAATATCCACCAGCTGTATTTAGTGGGACCCAAAAGGGTCATATCTATAATAATAAGCTGCTGAAATCTGGCCTGACTATCACAGGGAACCTGTAACGAATGCAAATGATTCGTTTGAAGTCAGTATTGGCAAAAAAAAAAAAAAAACTCCCAGAATATGAGGAAAGACATGAAAGCGTAATATTCTATCATGACAACACCGGACCACATAATGCTAAAATTGTTAAAAATATTTTGAAAGAAGTACAGTGGTGGGTAGCCAAATTATTAGTTACACTATATTAATTAACCCCCTGGCCAACGATGTCGAACGATAACGTTCGCTTAGATAAGACTTAAGACACAAACTTGATTGTGGAATAAACAAACTTGATTGAGAAAAAAAAATAGATACAATAAAAAGTTTGTGTCTTAAGTCTTATCGAAGCGAACGTTATCGATCGACATCGTGAGCCAGAAGGTAAGATTCAACCGCTTTTAATACGTATATAAATTTATTTCTTGTACCAGATGTTTTCGTATTTTAATTCTGGTAATACTGTTAAATATTTTGTGCTCTGTCAACAATGATTGGTGACATTAGAGTGCAGTTGTAGATCATTATCTGTCATTCTGCTCTGAAGTGTGAAATATGTAATTTTGATTAAATTGATTAAAGTCACGAGGAAGAACTAAAAGAAAATGTTCAAAAATGCATTCAGAGCATGCCAAAAAGGGTGCAAGCTGTAATTGATGCCAAAGAAGGTTCTACGAAATAATAAGATTTTTTTTCAAAAAATTTTTCGAATATTTCTTTTCCTCAAATATACAGTGGCCGACAAAAGTCTACATACGACCCATATTTTTGCAATTTGGGCATTTTGAAACCATAATGAAGAAAAGTAATAATACAGTTTTGTTTCATATGTATTTTTAATAATATAACACAAAAAAAAATCTAATTCTATTGTAAACTTAAACTCTTATTCACAAAAAACTAAAAAAATTTAATGACAAAAGTTTACATACGAGCTGTAAATTAACATAAAAAACTTTGTTTGGGTATTAAAACTTATTACTTTTTATTAAAATTAATATTTCGTTGGACCACCATGGGCATCTATAACTGCTTGTAACAGTCTGGGCATCGAAGCAACTAAATTGTCGAGTTCTGCGGATGTTATGTTTAGCCATTCTTCTTGAAGCTTCTCTTTAAGCATTGGGGCACTAGTAATAGTTTTTCGAATTTTTCGTTGTAGAATCTCCCACATGTGCTCAATAACATTTAAGTCCGGCCTTTGAGGTGGTGTGGACAACTGTCGTGGGGCATGGTAGAGCAGCTAATCTTTGACAATCTGAGACGTGTGCTTCGGATCGTTATCTTGCTGGAAAATCTAACTCTGACCAAGATTTTAAATATCAACCGAGGGTTTCAAATTTTGTTCCAAAATGGCTTCGTACAGATAGCGATCCATATTACCCTCAATAAACACTAACTTTCCTACTCCAGAAGTAGCGAAAGCACCCCAAACCATCACGCTGCCTCCACCATACTTAACAGTAGCAACTAAGTTCTTCGGCTCCATCGCTGTGTTTTTTGTTTCGCCAAACTTTATCTCTCCCATCACTTCCAAATATGTTATATTTAGATTCATGAGTGAACAAAACTCTCTTCCAAAAATCCATGTCCTTCTGAATATGGTTTTGTGGAAACGAACTTTGCGATTTTTTTTCGCTTATGAGAGGTTTTTGCGAGTAGATCTGCTATGGTAACCATTATTATTCAAAGTTCTTGGATGTACAATTAATTTAGAGCATGCAGCGATATCTTCGGCTAATTTTGTGGCATTTACTTTGGGATTTTTGCCCACTTCTTTTAAAATGAAGCTAACGTCTCTACGACTAAGTTTCTTTGGGCGACCTCCACGTGGTTTGTTTTCTACTGTACTAGTCTTTTTAAAGTTACTGACTATTGTCTGAACCGTAGACTTACTTAAATTAAAAAGCTTTGACATTTCATCAAAATATTTTTCCTAATTTCTGCACTTTACAACAAAATTACGGACATCAATTGATATTTCTTTTCGAGAAGCCATTATTTCTATTAAAGATTTATTTATCCGCCTAAACTTGAACTGAATAATATTTTAAGAAACCCCTTACCACAACAAAAAAAGTAAAAAATAAATAACGGCATTTTACCGTTTGAATTCAACAACAAAATCCCATACATGCTGGTCGTATGTAGACTTTTGTCAATGGTTTTTATTTGTTTATTATGAATAATTTTTAAAGTTTACATTACAATAACAATTTTTTTTGGGGCATATCAATAAAAATAGATTACAAACAAAACTGCATCATTATTTTTTTTTATTCCAAACTAATGTTCTCATAATATGCCCAATATTGTGGTCGTATGTAGACTTTTGTCGGCCACTGTATATTTTTAAAACAAAAGAATTTAATTTTTAATTGAATTGGAAACACTTAATTTACCTAAAAGAACAAATAAAAGGATAAATTTCCACTATTTTAAAATGTTATACGGCTTCAAACTAAACAATTTTGCATGTGTAACTAATAATTTGGCCACCCACTGTATGTGAGAAGTTTCACCTCACCCTCCTAATAGTCCAGACCATAATTCATCCGACTACTATTTGTTTAGAACGAGACAAAACGCTCTTTCTGGGATATGTTTCAATTCAGAACAGGATATTAGCTTTACTTGGGCTGGATCTCAAAAGATGATCAGTTCCTTTAGCGAAGAATCCATATGTATGAAAGATGGAAAAAAGGTCATAGCTAATGCTTGGTTTTCACTATGTCAGTTTTGTTGTCAAATTGTCTAAATTGTTATGAAATTTCCAAAAATTTGGACAATTTGACAACAAAACTGACATAGTGAAAACCAAGCATAACAATGACCAATACTTTGACAACATAAATTTTTATTGTACAATTTTTTTCAAAATAAAAGATGAATGTCTCCTTATTCGACAATTTTCCATGTGATATACTCCCTTTCCAGAAATGTAATGCTTGAATTACTATCAGTAAATTATTTATTATTTTGTCTGAATTAGTCTAAGAAACATTTTCAAATTTAGGTCATCTGAAAAGATAGCAAATCTGACCTTATAGTGTGATATTGATGCGTCAATGAATATTTTTATGATAAACTCCGGTATAATTGTGATAAAACCTAATTCAAAAACAAGTTCAGGAATCGTATAATCTACAGAAAGATGTATGTTGACGACAATTCCTTAACTATTGGTATGACTTCCAGGTTTTTCATGATTTCATAGCATTTAGCTCATAGTGGTATTCATCGCTATTTATTTTGTCCTTAGATCTGGCAGTAAAGAGTTACGGCATTTCCCCTTTACATTATTCATTTATGCTTCTAAATTAATGATTCCATGTTCGTTAATATAGAAAATTAAGAAAAGTATCACCAAATAAAAACATACCAAATACCACTAAATTAACTTTTTACTTTACAAAAGTTTCTAGCTTCATTATTATAAAAAAAAATTAAAAATTACCATTATGCTATTTTTTCTTTAGTCTAATGGTACTTTTTGACTATTTGATAATACTGAAACTAGAATCATATAATTAGATACCTACATACATATGTTCCTGTGCGATGTAAGAAGCAAAAAAGCGAGTACTTTAAGGGTACTTTTTCTCTCTCCGATAATGGTACTTTTTGAATTAGCTCTTTTATTAAACCTAAACAGATGAAATCAGACTTATTTTATCCTTATTACATGAAAATTCACAAAGCACGTCTTAATGGCAGTTGCTTTTAATTTCAGTTTATGAATTTTATAAAATAATGAACCTAGTCTGAGTAAGAATCAAAAATTGTCTACTACTTTTTAGATCTCAACTTCTTCACTGTAAAAATCTTTGAAAGCAAGATTTTTCGCGAAATTCTAAATTTTATTTCAGCTTCGACATTTGCCACATTGAGGACTTAAAAATATTTCTCTTAATCATAATTCATCTTAAAAACTCAAAAATAACATTAAAGCTATATGTACATTTGTTTATGAACAAAATATTGCTTTTAATAACTATTTCACAATTTTCCTTCAAAGCATTTCCAATTAATGTGTGTTTGCTTTAATTTTAATAACTCATTTTGTATTTAAGCAATGCGCCGAGAACTCATACAAACATACCGACATGCTCAAGTGGCCAAATACAAAATCAAACCTCTTCAGCAACCCCCAGTACCACCACGTTCATACGATCATGTCTTTAGTTAAGCATAAGGAAAATAAGGCACAAAATTATTTGATTTTCATAAAAAGTTACTTTTCGAAATTTATTCAAGCATTAAATAGGAGAAGACATCTATCAGTGGCTGTGTGTTTAAAAATTTGTTAAACACCTGTTGTAGTTACATATGTGAAACAAAATCTTAACTTACATATGTACATACATATAAAATTGGATAGTTCGTACTTAAAGCAGTAAAAACAAGTTCGAGTGATATATTCGGCTGTGCTGAATCTTAAATACCCTCCACCTAAACGTACTAAGAAATGCAAAAACTACACTGGTTATAGGACAAGAATATTCTTATTCTTAGTGCAAAGTTTATTAGTATTTGATATATTGTGTGAAAGGCAATTTTACGACCAACATAATTTATGTTAAATATTTGGAAATTTTATTTAATTTTGACCATTTATCATTGATGTAATTACCGATTCTTACTATAATTTACTGAGTTTGTTTGATTTTCATAATAATCTTGATTGTAATTTAACAATTTATTAAATTAAAAGAACATTTTTCAATGTTCACAACAAGTTAAGAAACAGATAACAATAACATTATTTACAAAAGATTTATGGGTGGCATAGAAGAAGTAGACCAATTATGGACCGATGGCTTCTACATCCAGTATCCACTAATGTGATTTCTACATATTTTTGGCTTATTTTGGTTGAATTTCATGTCAATAACGTTATTTACAAGTGTTGTATGGTTGTTTAGTATGCTCGTAATTGGACTTAATTCAGGAGCTATTATTGACTGACAGCTATAAAATCCAGTTGCTTAATTGCCGTATAACCGATATTAATATGATTTAATATGATTTGTATTAAAATTTCAGAAATCCAAAAAGCCGTACATGAAGAGCACCCTAATACTTTGTATTAACATACATATGCCTTTACGTACACTTAAGGGTTCAATTCATACTTGTACATTCCCTCAGATGTCTTAAGTGATAAATTTGAAATTTAAAATTTCTTTTGATACAAAAATAGCTAAAGACGTCATGACCGTAATGATATCATCAGCACATTAAGTATCCGCATTCGCTTTTTATTTCATTGGTTGCTAGTGCCACTTCAACAGCAACATATTCATTCATGTACATGTGGTACAGTAGTGTTGATTGATACAAAGCAGAACAACCTAAAAGCCGTACAATTTGAAATAGGTTTCAGGAAACTGGATTAAGATCCCACAGTCTAAGGAAATAACATTTATTGTGTAAACAGAATGCTAACAAGTTAAAGTACTATATTCGGCTATGCCGAATCTCCAATACCCTCTACCATTTACGCACAACTTAATTTAATTCAAATGAGTTGAAATTTTATCAATTGATGGAATTACCAATTCTTTCACAGAGTTTGTCAGTTATTCGCAGCAATCTAGTGTATAACTTAACAATAGATCTAGATTACCCGATTGGTTCACCATTTATCTGTACTCACCATAAGCCAAGGAACTGAGTAAGATAAGAGGTGAGCCTTTTTTTGTTGAATTGGATCTAAAAAATTTAATTCACAAGAGTTTTACAGGTATCAGTATGGAAGTGGATTAACTATGAACATATAGCTTCAAAATCCAATAACATGAAGTGAATGTATTTTAGGTGCAATGGCCATATAACCGATATTAGTATATTTCTGGATTAAAATTAGTGATCTGTATAAAATATTGGTTCAATATCGATATTTATTAGTTTTTTTTTTTATTTATTAAATATTTTTATTTACAAGTTTTTTTGTTGCTATTTATATGCCTCAGCGTCTAATGACATTATTGAGGCGAGTTGGCATTTACTTATTAAAATTTTATAAACTTGTATTAAAATAAGCTTTAAAATATTTGTTTATATGTAATGTTAAAAAAAAATTAAGCAAATATATGTACATTTACAAAGTTTATATACGAATTTAAATTTTTTACAGTTTTATGTACAAAATTCAAAATGAACCCCCTGGCCCACAATGTCGAACGATAACGTTCGCTTAGATAAGACTTAGGACACAAACTTGATTGTGGAATAAACAAACTTGATTGAGTAAAAAATAGATACGATAAAACGTTTGTGTCTTAAGTCTTATCTAAGCGAACGTTATCGTTCGACATCGAGGGCCAGGGGGTTAAAGTTATCTTAGAAGCATTTCTAAATTTCCTAATAAGAATTTCTTTACATTAATCTTAAAAGCAGATACAGTAATTATACTTTTTATGTATTGTGGTAAATTGTTATATTCCAAACAGCCAATGTGTTCAACTCTTTGTTTTGTGGTTTCAAGTCTGCATCTAGTTGTTCTTAAATTGGAACTGTTTCTTGTATTGAGAGTCGTTTGATTCCTTGAGAAGACTATCGTGTTATGACCACTGTTATAAAGAGATTTCAAAACAAATATATGTAAGTAATTGTAGTTTATAGGTTCCGTTCACTGGCATTATATTTTTACAAACTTCCTTATACATAGTGATTGTACTCTTTGGAGAGACTGCAATTCTGTACTAATCAGCGTTGTCAACTATGAAATTTCAAAACGCACCAAAGTGGAGCAAAAAGCGCATCATTTACAAAAAAAAACGCACCAAGTTAAGAATTTCGTTTTTGTTTCAAATATTTATTGAATTAATTTGAAATATTTTAATATCATAAATTCTATAAAAAAAACTTTTTATCAACGATTATTAGTAAAAGTAATAATAGTAAAAGCCTTTTTTTTTTAATAAATGAGCTAATAGAGATAAAATAAGCATTTAACCACTCAAAATTTAACTCACAATATGCTATTCGGAACTAAGGTACTAATTGGTAAAAAATCTAATTTCAGTACATATTTTGTACTTTTTTTTTTTGTTTTCTAGTTGATTTTTTACAATAAAATTTGTTAGAATTCCACTGGTACTCTAACCCTGGTTGTTCGTCTACAGTTTAGTAGACCAAACAATCAGGTTATACAAGAAATGTTTTTCCAATATTTTTTGGATTGGTTTTTAAATTAATTAATTTATAATTTAAAATTTTAAATTGGGCACTTGGTGAAACTTAATAAAAATACGACCGATTAACTTCACTAGTCCCTGTTCGGGCGCCAAAATGATTTTCAAATAAAGATTTTTAAAGAATCATACATTCGTATTTAAAATACATTTTTTCATCGTATAGATTTCATGAGTTATGAATTATTAAAAAACTGCAATTAAAAATTAGTAAAAATAAAGATTTCATCACATTTTCGAAAAAATTAAAACACGCACCGAAATACACACAAAAAAATTTTCCAGTGTTGAATGAAATGGTACTCAAACAGGTGTATTTTATTGTAGAAAGATTTTTTCTCACACTAAAACAAAAAGTTGTGTTGAAAATTTAAAAAAAAGCGCACCGCGCACCAACTAAAGAATTTTTCGCACCAAATTTCGCCCCGATAGACAAGGCGATAGTACGCCGGACTATCAGTCTGAGGATTGCGGGTTCGATTCCCGCCAAAGACTCTGAGTGTTTTTTGCAGATAAGCCAAAAAAGCTTCGCAGTTTGTGTTTGTTAATTATATTAAAACTTTAAAAAAGCACCAAAAATGGTGCGAAACGCACCAAGTTGACAACGGTGGTACTAATTTTATAGCCATATATCATTATTAAATAGTTCAAATGACTCTGAATCAATGTTTGATAAAGCATTTTGTAATTTCGTTGAATTTATATTTAAATTTATATAAGATTCCTATCACTGGGTATATTTTTGATTTAATAGTTTCAATATGTAGGTTCCATTTTAAGTTGCTTTGCAATATTACTCCTAAATATTTTACAGAGTTACACCCCAAAAGCTCTTCTCCATAATACCAAACCCCATTTAATTTAAGCCCCATTTACAGACAAACGTCGAGAGTCTGTAAATGGGGCTTAAATCTTATAACTTTAGTCTTTGTCGCATTAATGATTATTGTGGATTAACATGTTTTTCGGAAGTGATCCTTATATGGCAGCTATAACCAATTATGGACCGATCCTAATAAAACTTGGCGCGAAGAACTGCAGAGAGATATTCCCAAAATCTAGCAGTTTGATTCTCACATGAGTATAAATGATCCGTGTAAAATGTTTAAGTGATTTTCGAAAGTGCTTCTTATATGAAGGATATGGACCGAAATTCTTAAAATTCTGAAGTCATATTTTTGTGTATATATCTATGATCTGTCTAAAGCTTAAGGTCGGAACAGATATTTATAATATAGATTTTCGAGTGGACGGGTCTTCCAAGCTGAAAATATATGAACTTATTTTCGGCATATGAGAGTAAAATTTTAAAGTTGTATTTTGGTTAATTACATACTAATTAATCAAAAAATCGATTTTGAATTTTTTGTAGTTACAGCTTTTTGCATTTTAGGTGACGATATGCATTTTCCCCTATTTGGCATATTTATATTTGTATTTATATTAAGTTGTTACTTTAAATGTAGTTTTTCCAAACAAAAAGACGCCCCTTAAACGTTTTAAAAATTAAAATGTTAAAAAAAAAACAAAAAAGCAACTTTTGTTTTCATTTCAGTTCTAATTTTAATTTTTTTTTTTCTGAACAAAACGATAAACAAATTGAGGGCAATAAATTAAATGGAAAATTGGGAACATGTTTAATATTTAAAACGCCGAAATAAACACATGTCCGGTGCAAAATACTAAAGCTGCGGGTGAAATGGACAACAGAAAAAATTAAACAAATAATTTGCATTTTTTATTCGTATGAATTTTTAAATATTTATGTATGTATGTTTGTTATTTTATTTGATTCTGGATAATAAAATTAAAGAAGTATACAAACTGAAATACAAATTCAAGGTCTTTGTGTGTAAACAATAGAAAGTTTACTGAATAAAGCTAAAATGTTTTAGAAAATCGGAGCAAGACATTTTAAAAGTTGTGCAAAAGGTCTTTAAAGAATCACCAAAAAATATATTTTATGTGTTTTTGAAAAAAAAAAAAATTCACAGGTTTTTAAAGTTTCTGAAAAAATATAAATTTTTGAAAAGTAATTGCAGCCCATCAAATGTTGTAGTAATTTCAAGAACTCCTCGTGTTGACCTCGTAATTTGCTAACGATTCACAAGTTTTTTTTTATTCTTTTTATGTTTTCTCCAAATCTCCAAATAAACAAATTATTTTTGGCACATCTTTGTGTCGATTGATATGAAACATGTGCCGGTTTGAAGTTTAAATTTATCAAAACAGAATATTATTAAATATGTACTCGTATGTATGTATATTAACGTTTATTATGTTCTTAATACAACAATCAACTGTCACGTACGCAGTTGCGTTCATTATAGGAAGGTTCTTTTACAGAACTTTTTAAAAGTTTTAAATTGTTTTGCTTTATCTAAAAGCCAAATGCTGAAAATTTAAACAGAACCTGATACAGCAGTGTTTACAAAAAATCTGCTTGCAAATATATTTTAATATGTATGAATTGATTTTTTAATAAATTTATCTATTATTGAACGTTTATGTTTTTATTTATTTTGTCGTATGCTTGTCAAATTTTCCACTGCAAAATGTGTAAAAGCAGAAAAAAAAATGCTGCTAAAAATGTCAGCCTGCATTTAAAGTATAAAATTTTCAATTAGTCCCCGTTTACACAGGGAAACATTTGGAAGGAAAACAGTTTGTTTGGAGAGAGGGACGGGTGGGGAAGAGAATATGAAATTTGTTTCCCGTTCTCGGAGACACGCTTTGTGCTTTCATTCTTATTGTTTACATTTTATATTTCACTTTGTTTGAATAAAAATAAATAATGTAAAATAAAATAAATGTTTTCAAAAATTTTATAATTTATTTATTTATTTCATAAATCAAATATACTTGCATTAGCAAATCAAATACAGTAGAAATTAAATAAAAACACTGCAATTAGACAAATTAAAAAAAAAACAAATATAAACTGGAATGTTTCCGACAACAATGTTTCCCTGTATGACCGCAAAGGAAAATACAAAAGAGAATTCCACATGTTTCCCTTCCAAATGTTTTCCTGTGTAAACGGGGACTTACAGCATGTTCTATTTTCATCTGACAAAGCACTTGCAACCAGCTGTTTTGCAAGTCAATTGTTTATGGCACTAAGAACATAGACTTAGTGATTTCAGCAAATTTACATAAAAAAAAAATACATAAAAAAATTTGTATTAAACAAAACAATAAATGTGTATTAAAATATTTATTGAAAAAATGTTTTTAATACATACTTATTTTTATTTAACTTAAACAAATACAATTACAAGTGAAGAGTGTGTGTTGTAGACGCTACAGAAATCCGAAATCTGTACGACAACTGGACATATTTTGATCTGGTAGCTCACTCACAAAACGTCTTATAATTTATCCGTGAAAAATTTTGGAACGCTTTCGCATTTTCCAAGAGCAGCTCGTTCATAGCCATTGAGCCAAGTCCACTATCTCTTCTCAGCAACCATTTTTGAGAATTTTTCCTCTTGCGAGTATTATTGTAAAAACTTTTTATAAAATTTTTTATTCGAAGATTTTCTAGTTAAATATAAAATGTATTTGAAATTTATTTTATCATTTAGTTAATTTAAAAAGTTAAATATAAAAAATTTTAAAATAAACAACAATAGACACAACGAAAGCTGACGAAGGCTTTAGCAGGCCAGAAAATGCATTACATTTTGCTAGTGTCTCTTTGCATATCTCTCTATGATTTTACATTTATGCTTTCCAACGGAAAGCTAATGTAGAACATATAACAGAGGTATACAAAAATAAATTTCAAATACATTTTATATTTAACTAGAAGTAAATCTTCGAATAAAAAATTTTATAAAAAGTTTTTACAATAATACTAGCAAAACGACAAATTCTCATTTAGTTTACTTCTTTATTTAAAAAAAAACTGCCACTGAAACTCACCGATTGCTCACAAAAGCTTAGAGTAAATGTGTTCCATCGGTTGTAACATGCGAAAAGTGGTCATTTTTACACGGAAGACAAATATCGCCAAGACTATCCATGAAAATTGCTGACAAACATAACAAGTGATTATAAAATCATTGATTGGGAAATACTCAAGCAGCAATTTTAAAACGTTTTCGGGCAGCAGGACTCAACGAAAAGCATAGAAATTCGTTAACATATGAATTGAAGTCGAGAGATCCGGAAAGACAATTTTGTCCGAAATGCTACTTAAACGCTATAAAAGTAATAATTTTGCACTTAATAATTTGGTGCAAGATTGCGATGAAACATTGATTTATTGCTATAATTCAAAGCGTAAGAGATCGTATGTAAATCTCAGCCAAGCAGCGGGATCGCTACTAAAGCCAAAAATACGTGACGCTATGGTGATGATCTATGTTTAGTGAGACCAAAAGGGTCTATTAAGAGACGCTGAATATACGACCAGATATGAAAGCGTAATACTAAATCATAAGACAGCTAAACAACCAGTTGCAATACCTATAAAAAACTATTTCTAAAGAGGGTTTGGAAGTTTTACCTCACTTGCCTCACTATCAGCGATGCCAACTTAGTGCTTTTGGCTACCTTGCTTTTGATACCTCAAAACGCCAAAATTTTATACATAGTGCCACTTAGTGCTTTTTCAATTTTTCACTAGTGCCTTTAGTGCTTTTCACAATTTTTTAGTTTTTTTTATTTATTTTTTAAGCACCTCACTCTTTTAAAACAAAATTAATAATGACAAAATATGAAAAGCATGTTTAAATTATATTTATTATATACTATGTTTAAAAACATATTGTGAAGGATAATAGTTTCTCAAACATGATTAAAAAGAACTTTAGTATTTTTTTTTTAAAAAAAGCTTATTCTAAAGTACTATTATACTTTACTTATTTTTTTGGTGTATTTGGGGTATGGACTTATAAAAACTTTTTTCTAGTTTGGTTACGTTTTAGTTCTGAAATAAAATAACAATTTTAATCAGAGACCGTAACAATTATGACATTTATAATAAAAATCACGATATAATTATTATATTTTGATTTTTAGTTTTTTTGTCAGAAATAATTGTTATTTTTTGATTATTATTCTTTTCTCAGAAATATTTGTCATTTCTTCAATGAATAAAATGTTTAACGTAAAGGAAAATAAATATCAAAATATTTTAGTTCACCCTAAAATATGTATGCCTGTAAATAAAATCAATAATTTACTGTTTTATATCTGCAAAAATTAAAAAAGAGAGAAGAAAATTAACAATATTTCTGCCAAAAAAATTATAATCCAAAAATAATAATTATTCTCACAAAAAAAAAATAAAAATCAGAATCTGACAATTATTTCTGAGAAAAAAAAAATCAAGAATTTAAAAATCATATTATTTTATGAAAATATAGTTAAAAACCATCAAAACGATGGTGCTTGACTTGGCTCTCCGATATTTCCTTGTGGTTGCTTTTTCTTTTGAAAATTCTAGAATAATTGTTATTTTTGGTCCCTGATTTTAATTTGTACTTTTGAACACCTCAAAAATTGTGTTACTTAAATTTATGTACGAAAATTGTCCCCCAACAACTCCCTCGCCATTTCTTTGCATATATATTGGACAGTAAATAATGCTCAAGGTAACATGTTTTGTGTTCAATTGTCGATTAAATTGAAAAAAGTGGCTTAGTGCTTTTTTACGCTTTTTTTACCTCGAAATAGTGCTTTTTAGTGCTTTTTTTAAATTTTAAAGTGCTTTTTGCTCTTAAAAAGTTGGCATCACTGCTCACTATAGTACAGACCAGAACTCTTTCAACTACTATATGCTTCGATCGCTCTCTGTGCATTCTTACTCTCTCTGTTTTTAGAATTGGTTATCCGAAATTGACTTGATTCGTTCTTGGTCTCAAAAAGTGAGCAGTTATTTTGGCGTTGAATCCATGTATATGTTGCCAGAAAGGTAGGAACATTTTAAAACTAACAACGGCTAATTCTTTGAATAAATTTTTATTGTAAATTTTTTTTTATTATAACTTTTTATTATTTATGGAATCTGCCTTATTTCCTTAGGCCTAACAATAAGTATTCAAATCTTAAAACTGAAATAAATCTAATTACTCTCTAACAGAGCATTAATTTCTTATGGGCTGTCAAGCTCTACGAAGCATCGACTTCGTCTGGCTCTGAGCTAGAAATCTAGCCAGCGGATTCGGGTGGCTTTGTAGCTTTTTGCTGTAGTTCTCCCAGACCCTTTTGAATTCATCCTTTACCAATGGTACTTCTAGTAAAAATTTTTGAAAATAAAATCAAACAATGTTGTAAAATCCCTCATTTTTAGGTTGAAGAAAAATACATTTTTTTGAACACAATGAAAACAATTTATAAAATGTTTAAATATGTATGTAAGTATATATTTTTAAAACAAAACCTAAAGTTTATGCAAACGTCATTTGTAAAACAATGTATTTTAAATTGCTATTTAAAAACTATAATTTCAATTTAATGATACAAACTATTTAGTTATCACAGCTATTAGCTGCAAAGAATTTATAACACGCAAAATTCCAGTGCAGTTATCAACAGTTTCTCCTGTGTTTATTTCACTTTAAACATTTCACCATAAATTTCATTTGAGCGTGTAAACTGTTTTTGCTTAACAATGCAATTTTATAAACATTAGCAAACTACAACAACTACAATAGAATAAAAATAAAAACAGCAAAAATAAAATAGAAAATATAAAATGTTAGGAAAAACAGACTTCTTCGAAACAAACCAACAAATGGCAGTAAATTTATTTCCAGTAACAGAAAAACTTTATTTCGTAGCACTTTCTATCTATAAAACTGGCAAATTTTTGGTTAAATTTTGCAAAAGTAATAGCAAACTTTTGCAAGGATGTGGTGCATGCAATATTCAAGAGGGAGTGGTGTCGCCTGAATAGGATACATGAAAATATCCACAAATAATTGTATACATACATTCACAATGAATTGCAAGCAATCATGCAGTTTGCAGCTTATAATGACAAAATTTATTAAATGAAATGAGTAAAACAGTTTGTATTTAAGGAAAACGTTTTACTGGCTGTTGGTTTTAACTTTTATTTATAATAAAATAAACATACCAGGGATGATAAATGAGAAAACCAATATCGTACCAACGAACTTTTAAAATCGTAGTTTTTCGACCCAATAGTACCTACTAAATAATTGTTTTATATTTTTTTTTTAAATTTTATTTTAATAAACAAAAGTTTAATACAACAAAAACAAAAGGTACTTTAAATTCATTGGTACATGTAAAGTAAAGATAACAAAAAATAAATAAATAAATACATGTTCATTAATTATACATATGTATGTAGATAATTATAATAATTTTGCTATATTAAAGTTGTAACAACAAGAGTTTTATTTTAGTACCACTTGCAAAAAACTAAGACGACGCTTTAATACTGCAAAACCCCCTATTGAAGTTTTTTTTTTAGTCGTTTAAAAAAATTAAGCACGTGCCATGTATTTTACCAAGATGATTGCTACTCTACAACAAAGCATTTCGTTCCCTTTTTTATCAAACTGTATAAACTTTACAATTGCTCTCTTTATTTTATATATGAAGTCTAACAACAACAAGAAAACATTAGCTGAATACTAAAAACCACCTGCTATTTATTCCCAATGAACAAGTGCAAAAATCTATTTACAATATTCATTTAGTAAATAAGCGTTGCCATTTAGTATCAATTAAAAATATGTTTGGGTTTGGGAAATAGTACCTAATGAGCCACAGGGGTACTATCGTACTTTTTAGTTTTGAATTGTACCAAAAAAAGTACAATTATATCAACTTTATGAACCCTGATACATACTCTCATTTTGCTGCAAGAGATAAACAAAACTACAGAGCGTATAACTGTTAAGAAATTTAAGACATGAAATAAATATTAAGTATACGTCAGAGTAACAGGCAGCATTTCAGAATTATTATATTCATACAAATGTTTAACAACAAGTTGGAGTGCAATATTCGTCTATGCCGAATCTTAAATACCCTACACCTAAACGTAATAAGAAATGCAAAAACTACACTGGTTTTGGAACTAGAATATCTTATTCTGTGTTTTATCTAATTTCGACCATTTATCATTGATGTAATTACCGAATCTTACTGTAATTTACAGAGTTTGTCTGATTTTCATAACAATTTTGAGTGTAATTTAACAATTTATAAAATTAAAAGAACATTTTTCCATTTTCACAACAAGTTAAGAAACAGAATATAAAAAAGTATAAGTTTTTTAAGGTGAGGTTTTTTAGTTGAATTTAATCTCATTAACATAAGTTACAAGTTATGGATGGCTTAGTAGAATTGGACCAATTATGGATTGATAACTTCTACATCCAGTATCCACTAATGTAATTTCTACATATTTTGGTCTTATTTTGGTTAAATTTTATCTCCATAGCATTATTTACAAGAGTTGTATGGTTGGTTGTTATGCTTGGAAGTGGACTTAATTCAGGAGCTATTATTGACTGACAGCTATAAAATCCAGTAGCATAATTGCCGTATAACCGATACTAATATGATTTCTGTATTAAAATTTCTGATTTGTATAAAAGTTGGTTCGATATCGATATTTATTAGATATTTTTATGGGATAAATATTTTTTCGGAAATGCTCCTTATATGGCAGCTATGACAAATTATGGGCCGAACTTCTCAACCCTTAAATACCTGAAATTGAAAATACGTTCCAATTGCAGAAATAAATTTTTGTTCTAGCATGTATTTCATCTGCAAATTACGAATTTCAGTTCCAATTCAGAAAAAATACTCCTGGAAAGCTCCAGGACAAAAATAAGGATAACAGTCTGTAGATGGTCTTAAGGGCTAAACAGAAAAAACCAGGCTTTTTTTTAATACCCAACCGATGACCGTCTATAGACGGTCTTACGCATTAAAGGGTTAAATATTGGAACAGTAAATTTTATGCATTTGAGGATATCTCACGTCGAATTTCAACATAAGAACGCTATATTTAAGATACATATTAGTACTAAAGTGAATTTTGAAAGTGAATCTTATATGGAGAATATAGTCAAATATGGACTGATATTCTCAAAATACAACAGTTTATGTTAATGATCCGTGTAAAATTTTGGATCCGTACCAGTATTGATAAGAGATTTGTGAGACCGAAATTTACAAAATTTTGTGGAATAATTTTTGTGTATATTTAAATGCTATATATAAAGTTTTGAGTACCGATATTTATAGATATATAAGAGTACAAAGATTAATAAGCTTTACGGACGTGAACCTTATATGGGAGCTATAACCAATTATGGACCAACCATCATAAAATTGTGTCGAATTGTACCCTGGTAACTATATAAGTACCAGATTTATACGTATTTAAGTGCATTTTGGATGTGAACTTTATATGGGGCCTATGATCAAACTTGGACCGAACAAAACAATTTTTTTTTTACATGACACTGATTTTTGCTGGATTTTGTATTAATATTCCAATTTTATACACATTTATTTATCATTAAGCCATATTTCGGGAACATATTTGTATGGAGGCTATGAGAAATCGATTGGATCGATTTTTACTATTTTCTTCATGGCAATATCTGCAAAATATATTTTAAAAAAATTTAAAGAAAAATTTTTAAAAATTATCAAATTAAGAACAATTATTATTTTTATTTGAACTGCTAATTTTTCAATTTTTGATAATTTTGAAAAATGATAATTACACAATTTTGAAATGTTTAATTTTTATCGACCTTTTTATATTTTGATTTTGTTAAAATTTTTTATTAGAATTTTCTAAATTGGGCTTTCAAGGTCACAAATTTCGAACCACCAGTACCACTGGTTAAAGATTGATGTTTGACTGTTGGCTAGCAGGCACCGCAATGGTGCTGAGGTTAGAACTCAAAGAATTCTGATGAAAGATGATGGTGATTCTTGAAACATGTAAATTCAACCCAGGTTCGATGCCCAGCTCAGCCAAGAAAAATTATCAATCAAATTTTAATAAGATTTCATGTTGTAAAAACAATTCCTACCTTCAGAAAAATAATAATTTAATGAAAATTAAATTTAATGAACTCAAGCCCAACTAAAAATTATCAAAAATTTAAAAATTAACAAATTTTTATGGAGGTTGTCTCACATTTTGGTCCATAACTATTGTTCCACGATACCGGTTTTTCTGATTTTCAGTACCAAACTGCTTAGGAAAAATATAAACGGTTTTGTGTAAACTCAATTTGATTTGGTTGTGTCTTTTGGATGTGAGACTGTTTTACACAGACAGACAGACATAAAAACTTGTTGGGTCTCAGATGAATATTTCTCAGCATTACACACGGAATGACAAACTTAATGTATACCCTCATTCACCACTTATGGTGGTGGAAGGTTTAAACACCATTAAATAGTTGTGGTTTTTTATATAATTTTAAAAATTAAGATGTACTTCTTTTAAATCTTTAACATATATTTGTTTAATAAAATGAATAGAAAATGTCCTCTAAAATTACAGTTAAACCTACAAAACTCTTACTTTTTTTTATCTGCTATCTGATCCAACAGCAATTTAATTATTTAGTTGCTTATGAACGAGTATAGTTTCTTTTTATAAAATAAATATTGACAAAGTGCTTTATACACTTGTTTTATTACTGGCATATCTTAGTACTTAGTTTTACTAACTATAGTAATATTTTTCCAGCTACTTTAAATTTTTCATTTATCTTTCTTTTTCTATTTCTTTGCAATGTAAACCCACACAGGTATCATCAATCGTGGCGACTCCTTTAGACGACGTCGTTCACGCAGCAATAGTTTGGCTCCTGTCAGTCCCATCCACCCACGTGTTGGCGCTTTAGCTGGCTGCACAGATGCCGATGTTAATCCCAACGATGCCAACCAACAGCAGCATGTAGATGTCTATCATGTCGAAATGCTGGGGGCATCGGGTGTGGGCAAACAAGCACTTGTCTCCCAATTTCGCACTTCAGACTGTATTAATGCTTACGATGGACCAGGTAAAGTGCAAAATAAATAGAATAATCATCTATCATTATTTGCCTTTCTTTAAATCCAAAACAAAATAAAGCACCTACACATTTTTCAGCGATATCCACTTCTTTCAAGCAACATAGTGATGAAATGTATAATGCTAGTAATTAGGTGGGTAGGGGTTGCAAACAATTACAGATATTTGTAATAACTATTTATAGAAAAATATAAACCTATAATTTGTACAACCTAATATGGAAATATAAATTTAATTTAGGAGTTTTAAATACCTACATTCTAGACATCTTTTGCAGAGCTCTAATAAAGTGTCCAAATTAACACTGTAAAAGTCCCAAAAAAATTTCATAAAAAACATATCCTAACAAATAAACAACAAAACAATATACTATATGTATATTATAACAACTGTGTTATTTGTGTTAATAAACAAAACTTTAAATGAAAAGTACAATATTACAAAACTTACTAAAGCAATGCACAAAACTAATTCTCTGTGGACAATGCAATACCAATCTACCAATAAAATTTGTAAAACGCTATTCAAGTAACTCCCAATAGCATTTCTCTACTTGCTGCTCTCGCTCGGATTAAACATATGCCACGATAAATTCGAAGAGAATAGCCTACTGAACGTGTCTTAAATCGAAGATGCACAATGAATCTGCCAGTAGCAACAACTCTTGTCAGATTATTGTCGATGCTTGCTCAGTGCAAACAAACCAAAAACAGCAAAGAAAACATGAAAATGAAGAGAATGATGAAGCCAAACGTTGTAAAAAAATTATGTTAAATATTTAAAAACCAGACGCTATAAAAACAGATACAAACCATGAAAGAATTTGCAATAAAAATAAGCGAGGAAACTAATCAAATGATGATATGAGGGCGGTTCCTAAACTTCTTAGCCTAGAACAGAAAGCGCTTTATAAACAGAACAGTTAAGTTAAGTGCTTTGGAAACTTCCAACTGTGCAATGAACACATGTTAAATATCTTTTCGATCTGACAACTCCGTCATAAAGAAACAGGTGTTCAAAAAAGAAGCATACGCGATTTTTTTACAATGGAAAAATTAGAAATTCGTGGTGTCATTAAATATTTTAATAAAAAAAAATTATCGGGACAAGAAATTCATAATGATATGGTAAATGTGTTGGTTGAAAGTGTTGGGGGTTGCTGAGTTTAAACGTGGTCGTACAAGCATTGAGGATGAACCACGTAGTGGACGTCCAAAAACAGCAAAAACAACCGAAATTGAAGCCAAAGTGCATGATTTGGCATTAAATGATCGACGAAAAAAAGTGCGTGAAATAGCCAATATCATCAGCATCTCAAATTATCGAGTCCATTTGATTTTGCATGAAGAACTACAGATGAAAAAGCTTTCTGCAAGATGGGTGCCGTATTTGTTAACAGTCGACAAAAAACGCATAAGAATGAAAATTTCTCAAGCTTGTTTGTAACGTTTTAAGAAAAATAAAGTGGATTTTAAGCGTCGTTTCACAACTGGTGATGAGACATGGATCCACCACTATACTCTACAGACAAAAGAACAATCCAAGCAATGGACTGAAGCTGAAGAAAGTGCCCCAAATAAAGAAAAACCAATTCAATCGGCTGGTTAGATTATGGCAATAGTTTTTTGGGACTTCAAAGGTATTTCATTGATTTAATATCTGCAAAAGGATAAAACAATAAATTCAGATTACTATAGCAATATTTTGGATCAATTAAATGTAAAAATTTGAGAAAAAAGCCCCGGCTTACAACACAAAAAAATAATTTTTCATCAAGATAACGCACCAGCTCACCAGCGTGTTTTAACAATGGCTAAAACCAACGAATTTAAGTACGAGTTGCTTGACCAACCACCTTATTCTCCTGATTTAGCTCCCAGTGACTTTTACCTGTTCCCATATCTAAAAGAATTCTTAGCTGGCAAGCGTTTTACCTCAAATGAAGATGCTATTCAAGTTGTAAACCACTATTTTAAAGGCCTTGAGAAAAACTATTTTAATCAAGGGATAGAATTACTAGATAAGCGTTGGACTCAGTGTATTGAAGTTTCAGGAGATTATGTTGAAAAATAAAAATGTTTTTAAAAAACTAACTGTATTCTCTTACTGTGCTAGGCTAAAAAGTTTCCGAACCGCCCTCGTACATACATATGCCAACAGCTCTTACAATAATTACAAACAAAGAAATCTTTAAAGAATTCCTATAGACAGCTGTAGAGAGATTTCCTACAGAAATCTGTAGGGATTCTATTGAAATCTGTAAGGCTTTTCTATAGAAATCTTTTAAAAACTCCTAAAGAAATCTGTTAAAAGTTCTATTGAAATCTGTAAAAATTTTCTACAGAAATATCTAAAGATTTCCTACACGCAGAGAAAAATTATAGTTGTGCATGTTTACCACAACTATTTCAACATTTTTAAAAATTTTTTTAAAATCTTATGGTCACTGTAATTATTTATATGATTTCTGTAACCATTATATGGTCAAGTTACCATTTACATGATTATAGCAATTATGTAATGTTTATGGTAATCAGTTTTATAATAAAAGATGATACCATATTATGTTGTTCTCTATCATAATCAGTGCTGATATTCAGCCGGTTCGGACCGGTTCGCTCGAACCGGTTGTTAAAATTTTAAAAATTTTGCGAACCGGCTGTTGCATATTCACCCTTGTCGTGAATAAAAATTCCATATGAAATATGTTGCGGTGATTATGTTTTTTGTTTTAACGGTTTTATATAATGTGTATTTATCAAGGTGATTAGTCTCGGCAACAAACACAATATTGTTCAGTTGTTCATTGTCCAAACGTTCAAACAAATGATTTTATTTTGGTCATACATTGGATTCTTGGATGATAGCGTTTTCTTTAAACTTTTGAGAAAAAAATAAAGCAATTTTTTTTACTTTTATTTTGCAAAATCAAAACTATTTTTTTATTAAACAAAAGTTTATATCATTTCCTTCAAGAGGCTTGTGGTCTGTTACTGGGATGCGACTTTAAAATTTTCGCTATTTTTATCAAAATTTGGCAAAAATATAAACATGTACAACTATAGTTTTTCTATGTGTGTATAGTAATCTAAAAATGTCTATAAGTATAGTCATATTTGTTTTACATACATATAATAAATTGTAATTTGTTTAACTTTTATTTTTCTTTTGCATTTCTTTGCAGAGTGTGATGAAGCCGAGCAAAATATTTCAATTATTCTAAATGGTGTAGAATCTGAATTGAAATTTGTAATAAATGCACGGGAATTAAAGGTAAATGTAGGCCATAATTAATGTTGTTTTAAATCCTACAAATCAAGAAACTTTTTATAAAATTTACTGCTTATATTCTCCAAATTGAATAACAAAAATATCAAATCAAACATTTTAATTTTGTTTTAAATTATCTCTTAAAAATTGTAATAAATTTTCAACAATTTCTTACTTAACATATGTGACAAATTTTTAAAGAACGCACAACACAAATAATTTAAAGCAAATATGATTTGTTAGGAAGAAAATAAAATAAACATTTAAAAAAATTTAAATTTATTTGACTGCACAATAAAATATAACCCACAGAGAAACTGCCAAAATTTACACATTATAAACCAGACAATTTTGGTGACAATTTTTTTTCTTGTGTGCCGCAATTTTAAAGGCCAAAAAATTTGTTGTGTAAATTTCTTTGCTTACACTTACAAAGTTGGGTTTATTCTCTCATGTAAGCGCCAGTCATTGCTGAAATTTTTTTGGTGAAACTTTGTTGTTTTTTGGCATCAACAACAAACTAACACAAGCAGTTCTTTTCCATAACATGTTGGCCTGTGGCCAAATGCAAAACAAAAAGCCCAAACAAAGCCAAAAAAAAAGCTATGAAAATAATAAATGTATGTTTGTATGTGCACAGAGACGGAAGGACGTTTGCAAAATTATAATTTGCACCATTTAAAAAATATTATTTAAGTAAAAAATATATGTATGTACCTACGAGTATGTATGTATGTTTAAAAAAGAAAACATTTTAGTGTGTGTGTGTGTTATATTTTAACATTTTAACAATTTATTTGTTTTGTCTATAATGAGTAAAATATATTAAAGCTAAAAAGACATTAAAGAGCACATAGCATTTTCAGTAGTAAATAAATACTCACATTCATACATATGTAGATAAGTATGTACGTATCAGCATGCAGTAACATCTGTAAAGATGAAAGAATAACGGACCTTAATGCCCCCATTATTATTCTCATTATCCCTCTCTTACACACGCATACAGTGTTGTAAAATATAATAATATTTAAAGCACATCTGTCTGGTAATGGAAAAAACATAACATTACATTAATATTTCTGTAGCAAAAAATTTTATTTTATTCATAAGATTATTAAAATTAAGATATTAATATATGTATTCTTTGGAATTAGTTACCAATCTATCTTAATGTCTTTTTTTTTTCTTTTTTTTATTTGAACTATCATGCATACAATTAAAAATACGTTAAAAATTTTTACAATAAATACATTTTTCGAGCTCTTACTTAAAACAATATTGCAACAAGTATAAACTAATTTTGTGGTATAAAAAATTTAATTAATTAACTTCATTAATACATAGTAAGGAAAAAAGATAGGGAAAACCCTAGTATCTTAATGTCTCAACACTTCTTCCCACCTACCATTCATACATCACTCAACTTTTAAACTAAATTTTTTTCGATTTATCGTTTTTGTTATACCCTACACCACCATAGTGGGGAGGGTATATTGGATTTGTGCTGATGTTTGTAACGCCCAGAAATATTGGTCCAACACACACCTTAAATTATACCGATCAACTCAGAATCACTTTCTGAGCCGATTTAATGATATCCGTCCGTCCGTCCGTCTTGCTGACTGTCCATGTAAAGCTTGTGCGCAGAGTACAGGTCGCACTTTTGAAAATATTTCGATAAAATTTGGTACGTGATATTTTTTCGGCCCAAGGACAGATGGGATTGCAACTGGTGGAAATCGTTCAATTATTTCACCTGGCCCCCATACAAATGTCCTTCCGAAATTGGGGTTTACCGATCATAAATATTTGAATTATGCAAGTATCCAAACAAATTTCATCACAAATGAGTGGTAAATGAAGCCAAATTACATCTACAAATTTTTGTGCAGATTGGTCCATAATTACTCGTAGCTCCCATATAAAGCCCACTTCCGAAAATCACTTTAAAGAGCATAACTCTCTCAAAAATGTTGGTATCCAAATAATATTTAACACAAATATATTTAATATGTATAAAAATAATACGGTATAATTTTATTATGATCGGTCCATAATTAGTCGTAGCTCCCATATAAGGCCCACTCGAAATTTACTTTAACGATCATAAATTTCTTACAAATGTTGGTATCCAAATAAAATTTGACACAAATAAGTTTCTTATATACAGCAATAATGACACCTAATTTTATAATGGTCTGTCCATAATTAGTCAAAACTTCCATATAATACCCTGTACGTAATTCCCTTTAACCTTCATAAATCTTTAAAAAATATTTATATCGAGATAAAGTTTAACACATATAATATTATTTATATTCACAGAAATCATGGCAATAAATTTTTGGATGATCGGTCCATAATAGGTAATAGCTGCCATATACCGGGAATTTATACATATACTGGGTGTAGGGTATTATATGGTTGGGCTTGACCGACTATACTTTAGAAAACCAGATAAAAGCAATTATACTTCTCTGGATCTTTTACACAAATACTAATTATCGAAATTAATAAAATCCCGTCTTTATGATATTATACATCCAATGCTTTTCTGTGAATTGTTGAAAACTCACTCATATGTTTTTGTTTACGAAGCGTTAAAATAATTTATTTTTCAAAAAAAAGTGCAGTGAGCTATCGTATCGAAAAATGATTTCGATTTCGAAATTATGATAAAATACTAAATTTCTTGCTCAACATCGAATGCCATAATCTCAAATAAAAAAATTACGATCAATTTTACTCGATATCGAATGCGGTAATTTGGCCCCAGTTCTTTGCCAGAACCATTGTTAAGACATAGAAAAATCGTTTTAACTTGTTGGTGTTAATATTTGCCTGTGTAAATAAAATTCAATAATGGCTTAAACAAAAAGAGTGATTTTTTAAGAGCTTTCGGATTTGATTTAAAAACCCATATAATTTCAAGAAATATATGAAATCTTTATTTGAGTCGATAGAACGATCTATATAATTCAATGTTTAAAGATGATTTGATGTTATTGTTTAAATGGTTCATACGCTGGGTCCAATTTTGGCGTACTCCCTCCAACATATGGGCCACCTGCCGATAATCTACACCAAACACTGCATTTTCGGGATGCATTGGCAGTTATTGCAATGCTTCTGGCTGCTTTTCACACCAAGTATGCAAATTTTGCTTGTTTGCAATCCGTTAAAAAGTGTCTTTTTTTTTTTAGGACAGAAAATGTTTGTTTTGAAACATAATTATAATTAACAAAGACAAACTGCGAAGCTTTTGGCTTATCTGCAGAAAACACCCAGAGTCTTTGGCGGGAATCGAACCCGCAACCCTCTGACTGATAGTCTGCCACACATTCGACTAGTCTATCGGGGCAAATGGAAAAAGCAAAATTGCAATTTTTGCAATTTCTTAACCGATAATAAAATTCAATAATCTGCAAACGTTTTTCGTTTGTAGGTCTATTTGTTGTTAAACTGTACACTGTACATGTTTAACATTAACATATTACTCTTAAAAAGCTGAGCTACTGAAAACAGTCTTGACGAAAAGAAAGTTGTTCAAAAATCACCCTTTACAGAATTGAAAATATCGTTCGAACAAATTAAAATTTCCCAAAAAATTTACGCAATTAACTTATGACCATTAAAGCGATTCAGCACAATATCATCTGTAAGAATTTCCAAAGTTATTATTTTTTTTTTATTAAACTGAAAAGGCCATAATTATTATTTTTTCCAACACTGTACATACACATTGTAATAAAATAAACATGCATTAGTGTAATGTTGTTTACAATAGTTGTTGTTGTTAGTATTGTTGCTGCTGATATTATTACACATTACATATTAGGGTGGCACTTATTTTGCTCAAAATTCTTCTACGTCACTGGAAATTTCAAATAAAATATGCAACCTCTAAAAGTTATCCGATAAAATTGCTAAAATTTTCAGCGTAGAACCATTTGACACCTTGTAAGCAATGAAGATCTAAAAAAGTGCAAACTAAGAGCCACTCTAATACACATATACGAAGATATATTTGTTTGTTTGCATTTCTAAATATATTTCTTAAATTTTGGCAGCGTAGAGCGTATTTGGCAAAGTTTGTTTTTAAAGTTTGCAAATTTGTATGTACGAGTAGGTTGATAAACAAACAACTTTAAGGAATTTTTAAACTAATTGAAGTATGTAGTTTTAGTGTTGTTTCAGTAAACAGTCTGAAACTAATTTAAAATAAAACTAATGATTTAAGAATCTTTTAACTTGGAGTGTAAGCAATTGATGTCCGCAGATAAGAAAAACATTACCAACAAAAAAAGTAGTTTTAAGAACACTTAAAAAACAAGTAAGAAAGTACAGTCGGTCAAGCACAACCATATAATACCCTACACCCAGTAGATGTATAAAACAGTTTTTCAGAAATGGGCGTATATGGGAGATATTACCTATAATGGATCGATCATCGAAAAATTTATTTCCATGACTTAAATATAAATAAGTATAATGTATGTTATACTTTATCTCGATATAAATACTACTAAAAAATGTATGGAAGTAAAAGTAAATTACGGAGGAGGTCTTACCCAATCTTGACCCAATCGAGAACTTGTGGGAGATCGTTAACTTAAAACTCAACCGAGAAAATTGCAAAACCAAAGAAGATTTATTTGAAGCCGCAAAAATAGCCTGGGAAGCAATATCACCTGATATAATTAATAATTTAATATCCTCTATGCCTAAAAGATGTGCGTGTTTCATCCAGAATAAAGGATTCGCAACGATATATTGATTTCAATAGTTTTTTTGGTACCTTAAATTGGGGGTGCTTTAGTTTTGTCCACCTATATTTCCGACTTAAATTGTTTTTTGAATTTTAACTTTTTTTTCTTAAATTCTGAATTCCTTAAGTTAGTGTTTTTCAATAATAAAGATATAAATAAATAAAAAAAAAATAAAAAAAATGTTTAATAACCTTGTTTTCTTAAAAAAATTATCATTTAAAAAAAATGTTCTGAGGGGGTGCTTAGGTTTTGTCCGATACTGTATATTGGAGTTTGGACTAATTATGAACCGAACATTATAAAATTAGGTGTCATCATTATTGTATATATGAAACTAATTTTTGTTAAATTTTATTCGGATACCAACACTTTTAGGAGATTTGTGGTCGTTAAAGTGATTTTCGGAAGTGAGGCTTATATGGTAGCTACGACTAATTATGGACCGATCATCATCGTTTATTACTCATTTTGACTGACTTGTGGTCTCAACAAGAGAGTACCTCATGAGACACACATCTCGAAACAGTGACCCAATTGAGAGGCGAGTTCGGTTAACAGATTATTTCACGTTTGGGGCCGGTCAATTGGACTCCTATATCGTGCGATTTAACGTCTTTAAACTATTTTCATATCTAAAGAGACAAGCCCGCAACGGTTGATGCACTGGAGGCTAATATTAAAAAATTTATTCGTGAGATTCTGGCCGATATGTTGGAGAAAATATGACAAAATTGAGCCAAAATTTGATGCGTAGTCAACATTTACAGGAAATCATTTTTAAACTTTGAGTTATAACTCAAATAAAGACTTTACACATTTCTCTAAATTTTATCCAAAAGCTCTTAAAAAATCACTCTTGATAAAGTGAAACTTTACGTTTTTCAAAATTACCAAAGCACGAACCACTTATAGTAAATAGTGGAAAATTGCATAATAAGAATAAATAACAGTTTTTGTTTCTTTGTTTACCATCAAATGTAATTAAAGTTATGAAACACTAGCAAAAATATTAATTCGCAATTTCTCTCTGAAATTTTTGTAACAGATCGTTAACCAAAAAAACTATTTGTAACTTTTTCAACAAATAGCAAACATTAAGTGTAATTATAGTAATGCAACACAGTATATTATTGATTTTTTGTTTGAAATTATCATCTTCTACGGAAGTGATACGAAGCCAATACCCAAAATGGTTCTGGAACCTATAACTTAATGATTTATGCATAAAATTCTCACGTTCGGAAGCGCTAAATAAATAACACTCCTTCCTAAGCACATTTCTATAACTAGTTACTCCATCAGTGTGTATTTTTGTACTAGAACTAGTAAATGTGTAGCAATTTTAAAAATGCTCTAGGGTTTATTTAGGTCAAATTTAAAAATAAAATATTTAAAACCAAACTACGCCGCATTACTCAACATTATAATAATATAATTAATTTCCTTATCATTTCACGCTCTGTTCCCCTGGCCAAAAATAAAAAACATAAACCAAAAGGATGAACTTGAAAAGGCCGATGCTTTTTTGGTTGTATACTCTTGCGTGGACAAAGAGTCGTTTACACGAGCCAAACAGATTTTGTCACGTCTGCAAGACATGGATTTATTAAGGACAAGACCAGTTATATTGGTGGCAAATAAAATTGATTTAGCGAGGTCACGTGCCGTGTCTGCCCAGGGTAAATGATAAACAATTACTAAATATTTATTCATTAATTAACAACTTAGTTAACAACTTTATCCACGAGTATCTATACAACACTCGTTTAAACAAATCTTTCTCTTTTAGATGGCAAATGTTTGGCCTGTACATTTGGTGCCAAATTTATTGAAGTGTCCGTGGGCATTAATCACAACTGTGATGAATTATTGGCAGGGACTTTAACACAAATACGCTTGAAAAAGGAACAAAACTTATTGCAGGTTAGTACACTCATTAAAAATGTTTGCAATTGAAAAGCAAACAAAAACTACACAATAAAATAATAAAATTTCAATATTTTATTAAAACGCTGGCTTATTTTCTTCACTGTCGCTTTACAAATTTTCACTCAAACACACACACACACAATGTTTATAATATTATTTTTTAATTGATTTCTTATAATTTTATTGAATTGGCCTTACTTTCTATCACACACTGCTTTGTCTCTTTACATATGAACATGAACTATTTACTTTAACATACGTAATTACATTTATGTTTTTGTTTATATTTATGTTTATGCAAATTATTGCATTTTAATTTTCTTGTTTAATTTTTCACACAAACTTCTTTCATCTCATTGTTTATGTTCACTTTAGCCTAAAACGAAAAAAATGAAAAATAAATCTAAAGATAAACCAAAAGACAATTTAAATAGCGACAATAACTGTCATTATAAGAATTGTGATTTTGATCAAGGGGAAAAATCTTTAAATGATAAGAATTCTGAAGTTATGGTGAGTAAATTCTGTATAATATGTAAATTGTATTTTTTCTCTTTCATCTAACAAAATTCAATTCCCCATAACCATATATTGGTAACCCAATATTTTTACTTATAGAAATATTTTTATTACTCGATGTTTAATCCTGCCAAACATTTGTCTACATTTTCTTAAAATCTTAATGTTCTTTTAAATATAAATTTATTGCTAAAAAAAAAATATCCTGTTGTAATATGTATATGTAAAACTTTCCTTTAGTTCGTTTTTATATTTCCTATTGTATACTATAAATATCATTTTGGAAAGGAGCCTTAATATAGGCAATAGTTTTTAAAGTGTAGTTATCAGTGTTACCAGAAAATGACTTTCAAAATATGCTAAAACTTGAAAACCTAAGCGCTAAAATGTTCTACAGAAGAAAAAAATAATAATGCTAAATTTGTTCAATGTAACAATACAATTTTTATTTCAAATGTTACAAATATAAATTTTAGTTTTTTTCTAATTTTGTTCATAACAATTGTTGACTTGTTTTAATAGATTACATTTCATATATTAGTTTAAAAATGTCCGTGTTCATTTACATACTTACCGCACCGAAAGAAATTTAGTTGAAATATTAATAAAAGTTATTTTTTATTTCTCCAAAAGTATTTTTTGGAGTAAAATAGTAAAAAAATTTTCGAGAAAAAATTTTTTTTATCAAGCAAATTATGCTAAAAAGTATTTAGCATAATTTTTAAAAATGAAAGTACTAAAATGGCAACACTGGTAGTTATGTACATGTTACACCATCCCCAAAATAGGCTTCAGTTTATTTCTTTATGTTCTATATGTTATTGAAAATTGTACAATACATTTGAATTTAATTAAATTATGTATGCTTTATTCTATAACGTTATAAAACGGTATGTACGGCGCGAAAAAGTTCAACTTTGACATTCAATTTCTGAAATTAAATTAAAACAGGAAAAAAATTCACGATGTTTGCTCTTCACAAGAAAATTAATAAAATATCTAGATCGGTTCAAAAGTTACAGATTTTAGGCTGATAAAAAATGACTCTGAGCCACTGTGCGGCGTCCGAAAAACAATTAAATACGGCGGTGGTAATGTAAGGTGCGTTTTCTTGGCACGCGATTGAGCCAATAGCCAGAATTTCTTAAAAAAATTAATCAACATTTATATAAGAATATATTAGAAAATACGATGCCGCTACTATGGAATTTTATGCATGACAATAATCCCAAACACACTTCACGACGTATGAAGCGATGTTTAGAGGAACAAAACGTTGTTTAAAATTATCTCAATCCAATTGAGAACATGAACGAAGTTAAGAAAAGTTTGGAAGTGATAACAGCAAAAATTGTAATGAATTGTGGGAAAACATTGAGGCGGCTTGGGAAGCTATACCCATTTCACTTTGCAGGCATTTGGGTGAAAGTATGCCAAAGAGATGTCTTCATGTGATTATAAATATGCGCTGTTCGACATAATATGAAAGATAAATTGGAAAATTATTAGAAAAAATTAAATTATAAATTTAATTATTTTCTTTAATTTTTTTATTGTCAAAGATTTATGATTCCGTTTTGAGAGGCTTAGCATTAAGTAGTGAAAAATAACTTTTGTTATATTTTTATAAAAATGAAAATATATTGAATAAGTTACTGTTCTGATGAATGTTTTAATTATATGACCACCACTGTATATACAAATCATTTAAACATCTATAACTGGTACGAATATATTTGATATTAAGTTTAAATAAAAATTTAGAAAAATCATACTTTTTAAAGAATTTTCTTTTCTTTTGACTTTTTTTTACATATGGGCTAATCCGAAAATGTTTAAACCAAAGGCAGAAATTAAAAGTTGCTTAAAATCCAAATGTTTGTTAATGGAATAATAGGATACATATTCAAGCTTCAGAATATATAAGCAATAAGGTTTTACGTTGGTTTGTTTGTTCTTGGCAGAGGCTAACCTAAACGTACCTCTTGCTTTCTTTTATTCTGGTAAAAAAAGGGTATTTTCCATGGTCAAAAAGAAACAGTCGTTTCAGTATTTAGCGTTTAGCAACACTTTAATTTATTTAATTTTCTTTTATCATATTTGTAAGTTATCTAATATATATTTACAATTTGAACTAAAAATGGGTACACTGTGTGTAACGTCCGTAACGGAAAATAGGGTTTTTTAAATTTAACGGAATGAATTGTACTAATTTTGATTTCCAAACTGGCTTTATAAACAGAGTTTTTGAGGCACTTTAATCTGATGAAAAAAAAGAAATACCTTTATTAAACTTTTTTTTAAAAAATATAAATGACAAAGTGTGTAACGTCCGTAACGGCATGAAAGTACCCAAATATTTTATTTTAATATTATGAGGTTTATAATGGATTTTCACTTGCTGAATCTTAATCTGGGCTTATAATTGCTCTAGGTTGCCGAGAACGTAAAAAATTCACCTCAAAATAACAAAAAGTGTGTTTAAATAACATGCGATCCCCCAATCTGCAATTTAAATTGAGATGAATTTCAAATTCTTCTGAACCTAAAATAATTCCTGAAAATCAATAATTAGTAATTAGTAGCAATGTTGTAAACCGCAACCACCATGCCCCCTTCAAATATTTGGTGGTACGCCCATACATGCAATGTTTACGTGCTGGATTTTCCGCTTTCTTACTTTGATCTCAAAATTTTGCCAAACTTCATTTCAATTATAAACGCAGACAGAACAAAAAATTTGTTAAGCGAAAAGTTTGGCAACTAGTAAAAGCTTAAAATCTCATCTTACAAAACGCTCGAGATTTTCACAAATTAGCAAACAATTATGTCAAAACTACATCTGATGAAACATCATAAACATGAGTAAACGTAAAAAATATTCCAGCTCCTAAATCATATCATTATTTTTCGGGCTTTTCCAATAAAAATACTATAAAAGTAGCTCGAACAGCTGGGTCTATTAAGCATAAGATACAATGTTAAGCATTTAAAGAAATAAATGAATATAAGCTAATACAAGAGTGATGAAATATTCTATAATTTTTTTATAACTAATCAATTAATAATTACAAGGTTAAAAAAGATTTTTAAATACATGAATGTTTTTTATATACACAATTTGGTTTAATGGAAAAAGTGTAATGTCCGTAACAGACAAAAATTAAGATTTTTTGTTTCACGGGACTACTTAGATTTATTTTCTAAGCTGGATTGATATGGTCATATATTCCACTTAATTTTTTGTATTTGGACTTTTTTGTTTATTATGCAAAATTAGCTAAAAAATGTGGAAATGCAATTTCACATCCATTGACTTTTATTTATAATAAGATAATTACTACATCACAATTTCCTAAGATTTGGAAAATTGGGAGAGTTGTACCAGTTCCTAAGATAAAGTCACCACGATTGGCAACTGATTTTCGTCCAATAAACATACTTTCTTGTTGTTCTAAAATTTTGGAGATTTTATTAAGGAATCAAATTCAGGAGTATCTGTTAACAAATGAATTGCTCAATACATTTCAATCAGGATTTAGAAAGAACTATAACTGTGCTAGGGCATATCATGGAATGGTCAGATTTAAACTTTTTAAGTCTCAATCCCACAAAAACTCGAGCTATATTATTTTCAAATAACAATTATTTGAATGCAAGATTTTCTTTGGGAGATAATAATATACAAATTGTGTCATATTTTAAATCTCTGGGCATTTACTTGGACAATAAATTAGATTTTGGAGTTCATATTAATCACGTTATTGCAAAAATATCTTTTATATTAAGGAAATTTTATTCACTAGGATGTTATCTACCTTTTAATGTAAAAAAACAATTAGTTTTTTCTGTATGTTTACCTATTATTCTCTATGCAATAGAAGTATATAGTGGAACGACACAATACAATATGATAAAACTACAACATTGCTTCAATAGATTAGTAAGGTATATATATGGACTTAAATATAGAACACGAATAACATCCTATGTTATATCGCTTGTTGGATGTAATTTTCAAGATTTCGTTAATATAAGATTGTTGCTTCAACTATTCAAAATAATAAAAACTGGCTGCCCGCCATACTTGAGAAATATGTTTCATTTTGGTACATCTTCGCGGACACATGTTTTAGTGCCTCCGCGTTATAACACATTAATAATGAAGAGGTCATTTGTTGCTAGATCCACTGCTTTATGGAATTCTACAATTCCTTATTCAGAGAGAAAATTCTCACATTCTATTAAACACTTTAAAAATATAGTATTGGAAAACTTATAAATCATAATTTGTTATGAAATTTATTGTGACTGCTGTCTAGGATACCCAAATTGTCTTCTTCTTTTTTGTTTTATTTTGCTCTTAACATTTGTGTATGGGGGGTATTATGATATTATGGTATTATTTGTAAATTCATAATTTAATTTAAATTTTATAAAATATTTATCTTTAAATTTTTAAATTTTTTTTTCTTAATTTAATTGTATATTGTATATATTTTTGTACCGGCTTATTGGCCAATAGGCTTAAAAGCTATTGAATAAATTGAATAAATTGAATTGAATTGAATAAGCCTCAAAATCGACTTCCATTTTTTGTAACGTTCGTAACGGAACTTTAAGCTAGCATAACTTTTTTTCAAAAACAGTTAACCTTTAAGTTTAAACCAAGTTTTAAAGTACTTCCAAAGAACTGCATTTTGCAAAAAATTTGATGAAAATATTCCAATGTGAACGCCAGCTGTGTCAATTTTAACCAGCAAATTTGCTTGTTGATCCTGTAACGCAGAATTAGCCCATATGTATGTTTGTTTTTTTTTTTTTTAGAAAATTCAAAGTACAAACAGTTGTAGTCAAGATTTATTAGTTACATATTTGCAATTATTTCTAGGTCAATGATAACACTGTCCAACACCATTTTTGGAACAGAATAGCGACCCCATAATTCCGAAAGGGTATGTTGAGTAGATCATTTTTGTAGAACAAACTTATGGTCCAGCACGTCTGAGTTTTTTTTTACAGTGGGTCAAAGTTTTCATTTTTTGGTCGAAGGGAGCATTATACTATATGAATAAAATGTTGTAAGTTAATGTCTGAGAGAATTCTTATGGCCAGAGTTGTATTGTGGAATTGTATGAGGATTATTTTTGTGGAAGATCTTAACCCTGTAACTGGTCTCTTTATGGGTCAATTTGACCCTTTTTTCGATAAAATCAAAAAATATCCTTTAAAAAAGGACATTTAAGGATTAAAATATTCTACGAAAATGTTTGGCGGAAAATTTCAGTGGGGGTCGCCAAAGACACCATTGTTGTAAATAAAGCTCTTTACGATTAATTGGCAAAATTACACGCCAATTTCTATAAAAAAATTATAATTTTGTTTTAATAGTGGTTTATGTACATAAGTATGTACATATTTATTTTTTTCAAATTTTCGAGTAAAAGGGAAATGGGAAATAGCACTAGTATGACAATGGATTAAAGATTAAACTTAATATGCTTTCGTGTATTTAGCTTGACGTGAATGTTCCGATGGGTCAAGGTTTCTGTACAAGCAGCTTTAGTGACATCTTAACGCCAATATTGTTAAAACCGATTAGCATGCTTTCAATATTTTCTGCATAGTTTTGTGCTTTTGAGTTTCCAAGGAATTCTGATATAACTAGCTGCATAAAGTCAAATGCTGTCTTTTGCATATCCGACAGATGACCATAAAATTCTTCATCGTGTAATAATTTTCTTATATCGGGTCCAACGAGCATTCCTAGAAAAGGTAATTTACATTAAATGAAATAAATTATTTCTTAAAACCGTATTTTACCTTCTTTTAATTTTGCTGCAGATAATCTGGGGAAAATTGTTTGAATGCGTTTGAAAGCATTTCCTTGTGTATTTAAGCTTTTAATAAAATTTTTCACCACGCCCAACTTAATATGCAGCGATGGAAGTATGACCTTATCTTTTGGGACAAGGGATTCATGGATTACATTTAAGTCACCAATAATATTTTCTTTACGTTCTTCGAAATATTTAACATGATAATGGCTGCTGGTAGCACGTGAATCCCATTTACAAAGAAAGCACATATATTTTGTGTATCCTGTTTGCATTCCAGTCAATATTGCAATCATTTTGAAGTCTGCGCATACTTCCCATTTATATTTATAGTATTCAATTTTATTTAAGAGATTTGAAATATTTGCGTATGTTTCCTCCTTTTTTGTGGAATACGCAACCGGTATTGATGGATGCTGATTTCCATTGTGCAGTAAAACTGCTTTTAAGCTGTATTTTGAACTATCTATCTGACTAGACGCGAGAACTCAGTGTTTGGCCCGGCCGAACTTGACGATGTTTTCACCTGCTTTGTATGTGTTGGCGTGTAATTTTGCCAATTAATCGTAAAGAGCTTTATTTACAACAAGGGTGTCTTTGGCGACCCCCACTGAAATTTTCCGCCAAACATTTTCGTAGAATATTTTAATCCTTAAATGTCCTTTTTTAAAGGATATTTTTTGATTTTATCGAAAAAAAGGGTCAAATTGACCCATAAAGAGACCAGTTAGAGGGTTAAGATCTTCCACAAAAATAATCCTCATACAATTCCACAATACAGCTCTGACCATAAGAATTCTCTCAGACATTAACTTACAACATTTTATTCATATAGTATAATGCTCCCTTCGACCAAAAAATGAAAACTTTGACCCACTGTAAAAAAAAACTCAGACGTGCTGGACCATAAGTTTGTTCTACAAAAATGATATACTCAACATACCCTTTCAGAATTATGGGGTCGATATTCTGTTCCATTCAAAAACTCTTAATTTGTTGGACAGTGTAATTAACCCTTCATATGCTTAAATATTTTCTGTTATAAAATTCTTACACATTTTAAATATAAACGAGTATACATAAGGATGTATGTACATGGCAACATTCATTAAGAAAACTTTTAATTTGTTTTATTTATTGTACCATCAAACATTTCAATTTATCATCTTACACATATTTGTAAAATGCATTGCAAACACACATATGTATGTATGTGTGTAAATTTTTGTATTTATGTATAAAATTATAAATTCCTGTACTGTAAATAATTCAGCAATAATTGAGATCAATTGCACTTGTATTCATTTTAAAAGCAGTTTAAGATATACATACTTCGTAACAGGGTGAGCCGAAATGAAAGAAATAAATAATGAACAAAAATATTACTTTAAGCATTGTTCAAATAAAATCTGATCACACAAATGTTTTATTATTTACATATGTAATAAAAAAAATCGATTGAATACTTTTGAAATGTACGCCCATTTATTAATAACCCAATTCTGTTTTTACACGGTTTTTTTTTGGCTAAATTTATATTTTATATTTAGAATTTTTAATTCTATAAATTTTATACATACAGTAGAAGACAAAACTGTTCACAAAAAGCTTTGGAATACTTTTTATATTTTTATCCATATACAGGGGCCAAATTACCGCATTCGTGATCGAATGAGCTATCGTATCGAAAAATGATTTCGATATCGAAATTATGATAAAATGTACTCAATTTCTTGCTCGATATCGAATGCCATAATCTCAAATAAGAAAATTACGATCAATTTTACTCGATATCGAATGCGGTAATTTGGCCCCAGATCTAAAAACATTAATATACTATAACTAAAACAATAAAAAATTAAAAAAAAATTAAAATTAATTAAACTCTAAAAAGCAACACTTTAATATGAATTCGCTGTGAACACTTTTGTCCCTTGTTTGAAAAACTGCGAAACTTCGAAATCAATATATGGCCCCAACGGGATTTTATACTGTCAGGCATACTGTTGAGAAGATTTTCCAAAATCTTTGGATTAATATTTTGCCAAGCTATAAGAGCATGCTCCCACAATTCATCCACGGATTTTGAAGCTTATTTTTCAACAAAAATCTTTCGTTTTAAAACCGACCAAAGATATTGGATGGGCTTTACATTTGGGGACTGGGGAGGCCATTCGAGGAGTTTGATTCCGCTATCCAATAATCATTTTTTCTTTATTTTTGCTGTTTGCTTCGGATCATTATCCTGCATAAATATGTCGCCTTGGCCACGTTCGAGGCCGAATATACCCAAGTTATCAAGCTCATGAATGTATATTCCAATTGATTCGATTTTTGAATAATAACGAAACACAAATTACTGCAAGCAACTAAAGTGTTGTCACCAGGATTCTATGTAAACAACGATTTAATTTCATATGTTTACTACATACACAGAGTATTCAAGAATCATGGACCACATGATACTTTACTTCTTTTGCATTCTATATAATTCATACAGTGAGCGCCAATATAAAGCAAACCCCTATTATTGTTTACAAAAAATGTTTTATTATATACCTACTACAAGTACAAATTTAAAACAAAATTTTCGTATATTGCATAAGTAACTTCAGCAAAATTAATTAACAAAAACTAGACAAATATAGAACATAAAAAATAATTAAATTTTAACGAAAATGTATCAGGTTTTTTGAATCAAAATAGAGTAAACATGTATATGTATTCAGGCAATCTTGTAGACATAGAATCAACGAGTTTTTTTGTGAAATCAGGCAAAATATTTTTCAATTCATCCTTTATTACTGCCTTTATTTTCTTTTATTTCTCCTTTATATTCCTTGCAAAGAAATATTTCATTGCATTTCATTCACAGCTGCTTAATTATATTGTGGTCTGGGGATAGCGGAGGATGATCTAAAGTTTCTGAAAATTATTGAGCAAAAACTCTTTCACAATTTTGGAGAATCATTGTCGTGTTGGAAAATCCAGTTCTGCGCTACTTCTAATTTCTCTACACTAGAAGCTAAAATGTAAAATCTATAAATGTATTGTGTCGCCATACAATCCCAGACCATTACTGAGCCACCGCCATGTTTTATCGTCTTGGTAACATATTTATTACTAAATCTTCATTCTTGGTTCGCAATATTTTTGGGGGGTTTTTGACACCAATTATCTCAAACTTACTTTCATCTGTGCTCGTTTATACAGACAGAGTCAAAATTTAGTATACAGCGAGCAATAATTTCTGTGAAGAATAATACCTACAGTCGCACAGTAAAGTATACATACCCCCTTGAAAAACGGGGTTTTGGGTTATCTATGAACAATTTAGCAATAAAGTTCATTTCAAACAAATTCAATCGAACAACAAACAATAAATTTTGGGCAAAAATTTTTTTACACACAATATTTATTCACAAAAATATATAAAATTCATTTTTCAAACACAGAAAAGTATGCATACGGCTATGTGGAAAAGTAAATAAAATGGAACTCCGTACTTAAACAGTGCTACCTACCACACACTTCAGGCATCTTCACGAGATACTGTTATTTAGAAAAAAGTTTAATTGTTGTTAATTTTGCAGTTACTTATATTTTCTTTCCACAAAATTTCCAAGAAATCAGAATTTTAATTTTTTTTAATAAAAAAACATTGTTTATTATAATAAAAATGATTTGCTTCATAGATGGAAAGCATATTATATACTAAATTTTAACTCTGACTGTATATTTATTTGTTATAAAGAGCGTTTTGATGCAAAAGATCTTCTAATCTTACTCACGCTTACAGGTTTTCCAAAAGTTTTCGTAACATTTTCAGCTATTTTAGCACTAGATGTTGGGTTTGCTCTTACTTCTCTAAAAAACACGCCATGATTTACCTTTTCTATGTAAATCTAAAATGTTTTTGTAAAACTATTTTCTTTCTGTGCTACGCTAAGAAGTTTCCGAACCGTATGTGTTGAGTGGCCCAATAGACTAGGCGATAGAGTGCCGGACTATCAGTCAAAGGGTTGCGGGTTCGATTCCCGCCAAAGACTCTAGGTGTTTTCTGCAGATAAGGCAAAAGCTTCGCTTATTTTGATGCTCATAGTATGCAGTATAGTAGTTATATATAATTGTAGACTATCTAGCATCTTATTACACAGTTGACACAGTGAAAAATATTTTATCAATATAAGAAAAAATCGTGCCTTTCAGCCCACCCTTATACAACACACATACATATGTATGTATATATTTACGTGTATACCTCTAGTGTAAAGTGTAAATGTATGTATATGTATCATTTATTCTGATTTATTAATGTTCAATATTTGCTTTTAATGTCCTTATAAACATATAAACAAAAGGACTATTTATAAACCATACATTTAGTATTTAAAGTTTTCTTTATGTTGCACTTTTTTTATACATTTTTACCCGGCACTTGTTTCACTGTATTAAACAAAAATCTTTTATTTCCGAATATTTAATCAAGCTATACAAAATGTACAAATGTAATTAAAACCTAATTAATTAAAAATATGTACATATATCTATAATTTTTTTTATTCTTTCTTTTTTCCAAAACACACAGGGTCATCGCGATACATCACCCTCACCAGCCCAGTGGTACAAGAGTCGCAGTGTAATGATGGCCAGCATGAAGGCGAGACAAATGTTGACATGGATTTTGGGCAAAGAAGATTCAAAATTTAAACACTGTGAAAATTTGCAAGTCTTGTAAAACACGCTAAAAAAATGTATTTATTAAAATGAAATGAAACTAAACTAAACAAATTATACAGGAAATTAAAATGAACAACCAATAAATATTTCATAAATTATAAATAATTTATTAATAAAAAAAAGCATCCCTGTAAAGAAAATAATTGCATATGTTAAATATTAAGGTTTCTTTACAGTACATAAAAAAACCAAAGCTAAAACAATAATTTATTCCCAAATTAAATGCATATTTTATATAAATAAACATATTTTTGTAAATTACATACATGTGTATATGTTCTGTTTTATTTTGATTTGAATAATATTTGATGTTAACATACATATAAAACAAATAAAAAGAAATTAATAAAATTTGTATAAAAATTTTAAAGCCTGATAATCAAAATTAAATCAAATTTAATTAAAAAATCACCAAACAACAAATGAAACAATTAAATTTAAACGTTACTGCTCCTAATTTAAAATAAAAAATACAAATAAAAATTTAAAAGAAATTTAAAAAGATATTTAAGGTAGCAGCATAATTGATACAATTGAGCTTTTGGCTAAAGTTTTAGGGAATTTAAACAAATTAAACTTACGGGTACATTTATTCTAAAAATAAACTTTACAAAGCTTAACTTAAATTGTAAAAAAAACTATTGAATTTATGTTTTGAAGTCTATATATTGTAACTCATATTCCCAAAGTTTTTCGTACCGATATACTGCAAGTTAAAATATGAACCAAGTGCCTGTACAATCATACAATAGCGCAATTCACAATCTTGTGTAAATGGTATTGCATTTGCAAAAAGGTTTAGCTTATTTTTGCTCTACACTAAAAAAAAACAGCATGTGCATTGCTTAAATTTATATGCAACACTTAAAACCAATAGTTTTTATTTGCTCTGATTATGCAGCACCTAATTGCAAAAAACAGCTAACTAACAATAAATAAAATTTCTTTCACTGCGTCATCATTATTTTCCAAATCTAATAAAATAAAATAGCATATGTTTGTATATATTAAATGTTTAATACCTTCTTTTAATAGAATTTCTTCAACAGCATTTTCTATAAGAAAGTCCATCAACTGTTCCTTAAAGCTTTCATTGGACACATTTTCTTATTTATTTTTGAGAATTTGTTTGATTGATAAAATCAGCTGTTAATTTTGTATCTTGCAATAAGTAGTTCAAACTAAATTGAAAAGATCATTCGCAGTTGGTAGCATATATTTGCAATTTCATATATTTGCAATCTCAAATGCACAAAATTGCGAATTACGCTATGTTGACAAATTAGTTTTAAAGACCTCTTTGAAACTAAAACTTGTACTATTATCTTCATTTTAGGCTTCACAGACTTTGGTCTAAAAGTGCCTTTTCGCCAGTTTAGATCAGCCCATAGAAGTCAAAAATAAATAAAAGCATACACGTTCACGAAAATTTAATATTGTTTTTCTCAAAATAACTGTTCTAAAATTATTTTTTAGAACATTATTATTTCTGATATTTAAGGACCCTGATATTTTTTCTTTTTCTTAAAATTTAAATTACATTAATTTAATAAGTTGCTATATCTCGCAAAAACTCTGTATTTGTTTTGTTCTAAGCGTTCAGCATTATGTTTACTGGGCAAAATCTCTCAGCAATACATCTCCGTTTTTATTTTTCAAACATCACTGCTTTAAACAGATGTTATAAAACACCCAACAAAACTTATATGTTAACGAAAATTAAAAAAGCTTTTACCCCCTTATTCAAAAATGATTATTAAATTTAACAAACGTTTATTATGACAGATTTGCATATAAAAATTTGCTTAATAAACGTTTGTTAAATTTAATAATCGTTTTTGAATAAGGAGGTTAATCTTTTATGATTAGTGCTGGCAAAGTATTGAGTAAAGGATACCGAGTATCGAGTATTTGACCTTTTTTTGGCTACTCAATACTCAAAAGTAGTTACTCGATACTTTCGGAGTTATATTTTTAAGCAAGTTGAGTGGGTAAAATAGTGCATAAAAATACATCATTGTATAAAAAGACATCTGTAAGCTACAAAATTAAACCAACCGCCGAAATAATGCTGTCTATTATTTTTTAAGTTGTGGTTAACGTTGAATTAAAAGTTAGTTTTACATTTATTTTTGATTTAATAATAAAAGACACACAAAACCAATAATAGTTGAAGATCTATTTTTAGTTTTTGAAGAAACTACTTCAATTTGCAGATAAAAACTATGCGTTACAATTTCCAAATATCCGTTAAAAGTATCGAGTAGTATTGAGTACCCAAATGAAAAGTATTGAATATTATTGAGTAATGGAAAGTAGTAGAATTTGCCAGCACTATTTATGATAAATTAGCAAGCTTTTGGAACTTACTAGCTTTCTTAGGATAATTTTGAGTAACTTTGAAACTTTCCACTTGAACTAAAAGCAAATCTCGAGTTTGATTAAAGCTTAATTATATTGAAATATTTTCAAAAGCTTTGTTTGCTAAAAATATAAATAGCTTTAAGAAGAAAAATATTCGTAAACAATTTGATTCAGTTGTATTATAGCAATGAAAAAGTTTAAAAAAACATTTTTTCATAAACTTTAAACAACCTTGAGGAAACTTTACTCCAGAAAATCTTGTATATAACTGAATTTTCTATAGAAAATCAGTTCTATAATTTTCTCCAGAAAATCTTGTGTAGAACTGAATTTTCTAAAGAAACTCTGCTTTTTCTATAGAAAATCTTGCGTATAACTAAATTGTCTATAGGATATTAGTTCTGTAATAGAATTTTCTGTAGAAAATCTTGTGTATAACAGAATTTTCATCAGTTCTATAATAGAATTTCTCTAGTAAATCTTGTATAAAACACAATTTTCTAAACAAAATCTGCATTTTCTATACAAAATCTTGTGTATAAATGAATTTTCTATAGAAAATCAGTTCCATAATAGAATTTATTGCAAAAAATCTTATGTATAACTGAATTTTCTTTAGTAAATCAGTTCTATAACAGATTTTTTTCCAGTATTTTCTCTAGATATTGTGTATAACAGTTATTATTAAAATGTAACATATTGAGATGGAAAACGTACTATTTGAATATTATTTTGATACTCAACAAAAATTCAGTTCTCTAATCCTGGCCTGCAGTAATACTGAAAACTTAAAGCTTTTTAACTTTACTGCTATTTTCTTTATTTTATTCATTTTTAAAATGTTATTCAAAGCTTATATTTAAGCTTTAAGCTCAACTTAAATCAATTATCGAACTGCCTGAAAAAAGTTTGTAAACAAAAAAAAAAAAATTACAAAGAAACAAAAAAACCCCAAATGATAAAACTATGAAACAATATGGAACCAAAATTTTATGAAAATACAATTTTTCTTTAGATTTTATTGTACATTTTAAGTACACTTAATAAATAAATAAATAAATCTAACAACTAAATAATATTATTACAAGAACAAGAACAACAAACTAAATAAAGTATTTATGTATTAGAATTTAAACTTATATGTAAATTAAACAAACAAACAATAAAAACAAAACTTTAATAATTATTAAAATTTCTACTTATCTCTAAACAAAATGAAATTATTTAAAATATTACTATATTTTTCTTAAAAAAATAAAAAAAAAATAATATTGCAGTCAGTGATGAAAAATAATAATACAACAAAACTGTTTATGTACTTAAATATTTTCAGAATTTTTTTCAATTGGCAATCTCAAAACTAATTATAGTGAAGACTAAAGAAAGAAATTTTATAATGAAAATTTAAATGACTTTTTCATGAAAACAATAGCTTTACTTACACTAGTCCGCTTTCACACTCTTCAATTCTGACTCGTCAAGGCAAATATTTTTGGATGAGAAGGGAAAAGAAAATAAAAGGGGTACAACCTTGACGGTCCTAGTCAATTTTCTTAATTCCTTTTGTTTTAATACCTTCCATCACCATAAGTGGTGAAGTTTGTCAATCCGTGTGTAACACTGAGAAATACTCATCTGAGACCCAACAAAGTATATACGAGTATTTTCTTGGTCCTTACGAAATTCTAATACTATGTTTCCACGGTACATGCTTCGCTCTCTATTCATGCTTCACACCCCAATCATGAGCGAAACAACTTGCTTCACCATACAAAATTTTAAGAGCGAATCAAGTAGATTCATATTGAATCTACTTGCGAAGCATGAATAATTGCACTCTTCTCTAATTTTTATCGCAAGTTTATCTGCACTAGCTGTAAAAATTTAATATTATTGTAAACAAAGCAAATTATTTTCTTGTTGCTGGAAGTAAAGAAAGTAAATACGTATGAATGTATGTTTTTTTCAAATAAGCTAACTAATTCCCACTCAGTTTTTTTGTCCATTAAAAAAAAATATTTTTCACAAATTGTAAATTCTGTTTTTTTTATTCTGTTTGTTTATTAAAAACAACTGTCAAATCGAATCAAGTTTATTAGTCATGTAAAAAGCATGATTCATAAACATGATTCAGAAGGCGAAGCAGGTGATTCAAGTCGTCGTGGAAACATAGTATAAGTCGATTGAGCCATGTCCGTATGTCTGTCTGTCTGTCTCTGTAAAACACTCAAGTACAAAGCACACAATCGAAATCAACAAGGTTTACAAAAAAACCCCTTATAGTTCTCCTAAGCAGTTTGGTATTGAAAATCAGCAATATCGGTATAGTACTCGTAGAACCAGAGTTACGGACCAAAATGTGAGACAATCTCCACAAAAATAGATATTTTTAAACATTTTTCTTGCTATATGTGACCCGGCCTATGAAAAGGTGGCTTATCACTCAAAAAAGAAATTGCGAGACACAGCTGTTAAAGATAAACAATGCATTTCGTCAGTTTCTTAGTAGTAGTTATCGAAACCAAAACAAAATGTGGAAAATTTTTTTTGGAGTCATAAGCCACCTTTTCATAGGCCGGGTCACATATTTTCAAATATATTGCAGATAATACCATGAAATTTTGTACACGTTATTTTTATGATAAAATAAGAAAGTGTGAGGAAAATAGTAAGAATGGGTCCATGATTTCTCATAGCCCCCATATAAAAATCTTCTCGTAATATTGCTCAATTATACATAAATACCTATAAAATTCGAATATCAACACAAAATTCAGCAGAAATAAGTTTCATGCAAAAAGAAATCGCAAAACGAATTTTTTTTTATTTCGGTCCATGGTTGACTGTAGATCCTATATAAAGTCCACTTCCAAAATTCACTTAAATATGTATAAAACTGATATGCATAATCCTAACCGGCTAAAATTTGACACAAATTATCCTTTTAGTTAAATAAATTGTTGTACTAAATTTTATGGTGGTCGGCCTATAATTTGTCATAGCTCCCATACAAGGACCATAACCGAAAATCGTATACATACAGCTACCGACTCATTTAAATATACACAAAAATCATACCACAAAATTTTGTGAATTTCGTTCCATTTTTAACCGTATTCCCCATATAAAGACCTCTTCTGAAAATCACTTTAATACTCATCTCTTATAAATAACGGCACCGGTCCAAAATTTTACATGTATAATTTACATATATGCCAAATTCAAACTGTTGGGTTTTGAGAATATCGGTCCATATATGACTATATCCTCCATATAAGGCCAAATGTGACCGTATTTTAATCGAATAACCAATTGTCAAACAATACTGAACAAAATTGAGCTGTCAGTATGACAAAAGTCACTTGTGATTTGTGAAAAAAAAAAGAAATTATAAAATAACCGAAATCTTTAAATCTTTTTCAGAAATTTAATTAAAATCTGCCAGCGTTTGATTTCGCCTTAAGAGACTATTATGAGGTTTCTGAATTTCAGTATTGTAAAAGAATCAGTCATTTAAATAATAATAATATGCTAATGCAAATACTACATATTTGTTTAATTTAGAGTCTCTTAGAATGCGGTGTACGAGACGGAATCCCGACTTCTTGTGTTTCTACATTAAATCAATTGTAAAATCTTAAAGTAGTGGTGTTGTGTACTGAAAACTTTACATACTTTATTACTCGACCCATATTCTATTCATGATCAAACGTAATAATTTTATATATTTTATTGGGGTATTCACAAGGTGTGCTATCATGTTATATTGTCATAATGTTCTAACATTTTACAATGGTTTAAAAATATTGTTGTTGCTTTGTAAACAAAAAGTGTCTTAAATTAATACAACTTTGCTTGCTATGTTTATTGTGCTGTCGTAATTAATCAGAAGAGAAAATTTTTTGTTTATTTACTTGAGTTTGCCATCACAACATCTAAAATGTATTTTTCGCACAAACTGGCTATTATTTTAGTTTTTTCACTTATTTTTGGCATTGTGGAAAACAATATTAATTTTTATATTTGTTTTAAATCAGCTGATTTAAATTCAAAATAGCACACTGAATTATGAGGGGTTGTTCACAGCAGTCGTATTTTTTCATGTTATTATTTTAAGACAAATGACTTTATGACACCTTGTGAATCCCCCATATGTAAAATTTGTGGAAAACCAATCCTGCCCTTTTTTACAAAAACCAAACAAAATATAGCCAATATTACATAAACAGTTTTTGGAAATGCATATGTACCTTAATACTTTGTAATATTTATTTACATATAAATTTTAATTATATTTTCGACCAATTTTTACAATTTTATAATATTATAGAAAAGTAATCGGGAAGTGGTTCCTTCCTTTTTTTTATTACAATAAATCATTGCATATTACAATTCCAACATAGTTTAATAGTTACAAAGCATTAAGGCATTTGTTTTAGAGTAGGCTTAAGGTACTGTCACATTTGGCAAATATTTACCACTTGTTTTAGCACAAATTTGTTTGTCAAATAAATTAAAACTTAATATTTGTTGTGATTTGGCCTAAATAAGAAAAGTTTTTTTTTAAATAAACAAGTTTAAATATATGTTATTTAGTGGTTACGTCTTTTTCGGCACATATTTGCCAAGTGTGACCGTACCTTTAGGTTGAAGAATAAAAATAAAATAAGAACACTTTCAAACAAGTAATGGTTGGTTTTATAAAATAAATATAATTTAAGTTTCTTAAAGCTTCTTTCTATAAAATTCATTTAAATGTTGATATTTTTTAATTTCACTTTATAGCTTCTAATACTTATTTTTTTCTCACTGACTGTATATGTAGATATGCAACACAAAATGGTTTCTTAAACAAACTTAAGCGAAACAATTAAATAACTCTGAAAAAAGAAAACTACAATTTATATGAAATTTATTGAAATTATTTAAAACTTGTAGAAATATTGCTTCCATTATAAATTCTTTGAAATTTACAACAATATTAATTTTCTTATTTATTTAGTACAACTATAAAATTTCTATGTTTAGTTTAATTTTCAAAGTCTTCCTTGCTCCTCTTAATAATTTCAATGTTTTTAGTAAATTTATTTAAATTTTTGTTTTAACTTTAATATATGTATGTCGATATTTTTACATATTTAACTAAATATCCATATTATTATTGTAAATTATACACAATTATAATTTAAAACTGTATTTTTATTGTTTTATTATTTAAATTTAAATTCATTATTTAAACAGCAATTGAAGGCAAAATAAAGCTCATTTGTAATAAAAAAATGTAACTAAGAAAAAAGAAAATAATAAACTATACTATGAAAAAATTGTAAAAAAAATCAAATAACGTTTTTACTAATAAGTTAAGTAAGTAATAAAAAGCATAAACAAATCAATATTATTAAAAGAATTTTAATAAAAAACAAAATCATTATTAATTATTGTTGTTTCAGCAATTATGCTTTTGGCTGTTCTCTCTTCACTTTGTGTTTATTTCCTGAACTTTCTATTGCATCCTCATGTTTTCTAACATCCTTCCAGTTGTTGTCTATTTTTCATTAAACATTTTTCAATAAGGCAACAACAAGGAGGAATTTAATAAAAGTTTTCTTTTTGCATAATTTTGTTATTGTTCATTTTTGGGTAATATGTTTCTTTTGTGCAAATTTGTTTCTATTTTAAATGAAAAAAAGTTATTTGCATACTAAAAAGCACAACTTCAAAAAGTAGAGTGGCCCTCGTAATAGATCCAAAGGTCTAAAATTGTTTTCTGCCAGCACCTATCAATCAAGCGCTAAAAATTTAAGCAAGAAATAAGAAGAATGACTTCTTCAATTTCGATTATGCGAGAAACAAACAAGTTAGAGTTTATATTATGCTGTGCCGATTCTTATATATCCATTACCTGGATGATATACATATAGTATATCAATAGTGTGATCTATGCAAACAAGTTTGAGTTACATTTATGCCGATAACGATATTTATACCAGTTATATTATTTTTGGGACCCAAAATTAACGAAGGGGTTTGAATTCGTTATAAAATTTTATTTAAGAAATAATTATTAATTTTTTTTTAATACAGTATATAAATGGGGAATATTTTCAGTTTAGTCATGAAAAATAATATCTCGCAAGTGGTGGCCACTGATTCGCAAATTCGTGCTCTTTTTAACACATTTTCCAGAACCTTTCGCAAACCTTTAGATGTTATGTTGTTTATTTCGTCGCGTATATTGCTTTTTAATTGCTAGATGATTCTAGTTCTTTCATTTCAAATAACCTCAAAGAAAACAGTCTGGGGCGGTTAAATCCGGTGAACGCGGAGGCCAATTAAAATTACTTGTACGCGAAATAATTCGTTCACCAAAGATGTCCCGTAAAAGAGCCATTGTATCCCTTGCAGTGTAAGCTGTGTCTCCATCGTGTACCATACCATACTTGCGTATGGTTTTCTATGGCTGGCCTTAAAAAATTTCCAACATTGTCCGATATCTGACACCATTGATGGCAACGTCGACCCCGTGTTCATTTTATAAAAAAATAATTACACTTAGGTGGGTGTAATTCTTGCTGTTTAACTACTCTCGGATTTTCCGTAGCCCATATCCTGCAGTTTTGTTTATTAATGAACCCATTTAATTGGAAATGGGCTTCGTCGCTCATAATTAAATTAGGAATAAAATTATGATTTTCTTCTGCTTTTTGCCGGTAAAACTGCATAATCAAGTCGTTCCTAGCAATCTGTTGATTTCAATTCTTGGACAAGCTGAACCTTGTATGGAAACATTCCTATTGTGTGCAAAATTCTCTGCAGCGACGCTCGTCGGCTAATTGCAAAGGCTTAACTAATGATTCTTTATTCGCAATGCTTAGTTTGCCATGAGTATACCAAGTAATAGTTAAACAATAGTTAGTATTTTAGTTTACCAATGGTTAACTAATGACCAAGAATTCGGCCATTAGAGGTATGGTCTTGTTTTTATTACTATTAACAGTTTCGTATTTGCTTTATTCTTATCATAATATATTCTGAAATATACATTGAAGTATTCTAAGTGGTCCTAATACAAACACTTTATGAGTATTAAGGCTATATTTTTAACATTACCTCCAGACCACATAGCGCACCATACTGTGACACGTTCAGCATTTAATCCTAAATTAGAAACTCAAATGCTACAATTCTTATTAGAATTGTTCACCGAAATTATCATGAATTATCGTATACGAAATGCACATAGGTTTACAGATCCACTATTTCCATATTTTTGCGGGAAACTGAATTTATTGCAACAATTGTCAAAGTTTCCACCAATGATGTGTCAACAACTAAAATGTCAAAACATTCATTTTATTCTGCTGAAACACAAAGTTTTTTTTTGAAAACCCTTCATAACTTTTTCATTGTCATAAAGTGCTAGTAACTAAAAAAAAATATATGAAACATTACGATACATTTATTACAATTGCATTTAAGTTATTCCAAGCAATATTCGTTAATTTAAATTACAATAAAACTTTTATACTTATACAAACATACATACACACACATTTCTGCACTCAATGATTCAGTAATGACGCACAAACAATATCTTGGGAAAAAATCTTATTTATTTTTTAAAACTATTTTTAAATAAAGACTTCATCGATTTCGGATTTGCATCATATGTTAATCATCCAAAGCAAATATTTTTTTAGTAAATTTTTATTGTTCACCTGAGAGAAATCTTTGAAATAAAAACACAATATTTACACAAAAAATTTAATAGGCACACTTTTTTATTTTTGCACATGATGATTTATTTTCACTACAAATTTAATTTATTGATTTGGACTGAGTGAGATGTTTATGAGTGCAAGTAAACATTTATATGAAAACGTACAGTTATTATTTTAAAATTGAAATCTTAACAGTAAAATTCGAAGAATACCGAACTTGTGTGGATACCTATGTTTATGTTTTAGTCATGATATGTTTTAGTCAGATAGCAATGACTGATAGAGGAATATTTCGGGAAAACATTTATGTAGGGCTATTTAAATTTTGTTCACTTGTTTATCATTAAAGATACAGTCTATGCATGAAACCAACTATTTACCAAATGGTCAAATGGTTGCGGGTTCGATTCCCGCCAAAGACTCTGGGTGTTTTCTACAGACAAGCCAAAAGGCTTCTCAACTGCACTTTTTTGTTCTCCCAACATTGTCTAAAGAAAATTCGGTTGATCTAGGACGACAGTATATTTACCAGACACTATGGTCTTAAATAATCCAGTAAGTAACTTTGGAATATTATTATGAAATAATATAAATGAATAGTTTGGACTGTCAGAGCCCAGATAAGTTACACCAATACACATTGCGATTTAAAGCAAGTACGAATTTTTTCCATATTCTGTCCAACCTTTCAGCTCAGCCAGACACATCTTTTACCCAAATTTTTACAAGCGATAGCAACTGAACAGAATAACAAACGGTATGGCCTGTCTGCGTCCAGGACGACCATTCTTTCAGGTTTATAGCGCGCCGATCACCTCTATAAGCAAAACGTTTATTGTTCACACCGAGTTTATTTAAAGATGCTACATGATATGATAGGAATATTAATAAACGTTAACAATAATGGACACGATTGTACCGGAAGTGCTATATAAATCATAACCACTTATATGATGAGTCGCCGTATAAAGCAACAGGACCGGTTGGTTTCTCTCCGTCTCTGTTTCAGAGTGTTATTAACCTAATCGGTACCAAACTAGCAGGCATTTTTACCACTTGACTAAAATATGTGTAAACACCAATCGTCTGGAGGGGAGCAATGGCCGTTTTTATGCCAAAACCAGGAAAGAAAAGCTACGCAAATCTAAAACTTATAGACCCACAAGCATATGCAAATCCAAAAACATTTAAACCCACAAGCATAACATTATTCTTAATGAAAACTTTAAAGCGAATTGTCGACACAATGGTCAAAAGATGAAAAAGCACACGGAATATGGTGTTTGCAGAAGATCGATGAGCTCGAAATTGAGCATAAGTAGATTACACAATATAGATGCGCAATGTCTGTATACGAGTGTTCTGCGGGCAAATCTAATGTATTACTCACTATAAACATATAGAACCACATCGACGAAAGGTATTGAGCATTTTCTATCAATACTACTACATCACCATAATACCGGAAGGGGAAGTAACAAGTGTTAGAAATGATCAAAGAACCGATCTATATACAGAACAATTGGTACAATTGGCTACTGAACGGGAATTGCTTTTTAAGAATTTAGTCGTATTTCTGTTTTAGTCTCAGTAGTATTAGTATCAGTATTTACAAATAATAATGGCGATTACGAAGGGTATTCCCATGATAGCAAATCTTCAATTTGAATCTTTACGAATAATAAAATGGTTATCAAAACCCTAAGAAACAACAGATTTAAATCTCACAATGTTTTTAAATGCAAGTATAAGATTAATTCTTACTCAAACTGCGTACATCTCAAGATAATATGGATCCCAATCAAACTACCCAAGGTGAGATCATGCATGAATACAATCATCATGGGAAATTTCCAACTCTTCCCAATGTTTAAGGACAAACTTAAAGAATGGGCAACAAATAAACATGTCAGAAACTAACTGAATTTTATACTCGATATGGAAACCCAAATCAAGAGATTTTAAATCCTAATAGACAAACAACTTAAAAGGCTAATAAATATATTAACTGGACGCACAGAACTAATATCGTATGATATGCTTATATGACAAATGGCACAATTTGTAGAACGTGTGAAAAAGAGGACAAAACGCTAGAAAATTACCAGTACCACTGTTCTGCTTTTAGTCGAATTTGAGACGAACACTTTCATATGGACACTACACCAACTTGCATTGGATTGGAATAGTGTATACCTGGAACGGTATTGGCCTCATCCAGCCTCTACTCAACCTAACCTATGGCGGTATATTGGTATTATCACAGCTACAAAAGAATGGCACACGAATAGTCTCGGTGGGGTTAATAGTCAACCTTCTTTCAACGCAACAATTGGTGGTTATTCCAAGAGCGATCTACATCATTTTCGATATCCTTAAGTCCTTCCACTCGGTGAAAGAGATTGCCTAGAAATCGTCGAAACCACTGAAGTTTTAAATATTTTCTTATAAACCATCAATGATCAGATACCATTTTAATATAAGTTTTCATCATTCTCATATAATATTAGGCAATGTATCAGACCTAAATAAATCCAAATATTTGACAAGTTTATTATAAATTCAAACATAACTACTGTATAAAGATATTTCCCATTCGAATAATACCAACAATTTATCTGTTTATACCCTACACCACCATAGTGGGGAGGTTATATTGGATTTGTGCTAATGTTTGTAACGCCCAGAAATATTGGTCCAACATCCACCTTAAAGAATACCGATCCACTCAGTATCAGTTGCTGAGTCGATTTAACGATGTCCGTCCGTCCGTCTGGCTGGCTGGCTGTCCATGTAATCCTTGTGCGCAGAGTACAAGTCGCAATTTTGAAGATATTGCGATAAAAATTAGTACATGATATTTTTTCGGCCCAAGGATAGATGGGATTGAAACTGGTGTAAATCGGTCCATTATTTCACCTGGCCCCCATACAAATGTCCTCCCGAAATTGGGGTTTACCTATCATAAATGTTTGAATTATGCAAGTATCCAAACAAATTTCATCACAAATGAGTGGTAAATGCAGCCAAATCACATCTACAAATTTTGTACAGATCGGTCCATAATTACTCGTAGCTCCCATATAAGGCCCACTTTCGAAAATCACTTTAAAGAGCATAACTCTCTCAAAAATGTTGGTATCCAAATAATATTTAACTCAAATATATTTCATATGTGTACAAATAATACGGTCTAATTTTATTATGATCGGTCCATAATTAGTTGTAGCTCCCATATAATACCCTCTCCGTAATTCAGTTTAAGCTCCATAAATCGTTTAAAAGTATTTATATCGAGATAAAGTTTAACACATATAATACCTGTATTCACAGACATCATGACACTAAATTTTGTGATGATCGGTCCACAATAAGTTATATCTCCCATATAACGCCCATTTCTGAAAATTTGTTTATACATATACTGGGTGTAGGGTATTATATGGTCGGGCTTGACCGAGTATACTTTCTTACTTGTTTTGTTTTCAAATATCGTCGAAGGCAATAAGTAGTGCATTATTAATTAGAACGTTTATTATAAACATGACAAATTGTGCGTGTTCCTGAAACAGCAACTGCATTTATTCGATAATAACAAAAAAGGTGTTACTCGTAGAATTATTTGCTTTTATTTTTTTTTTAATCTACTTAGCTACCGTTTTGTATTTATCATATAAAAGCTAAATGTAATTTATAAAAATCTAACATTTTACTAAGTGATTTAACAAAAGAAAGTCGATTGTTTTTAAACACCTAAAGTGGTACACAATTTCCAAAACTGTTATAATAATGAAGTTAATTGATATTAAAAAAACATAACGTTCTTAAGCAAGAAAACATATTATTGAATAATTACAATAATAATAATAATAATTGAATTAAAATGTTCATAAACAAATTAAGGTAAGTTTAAAAAATATATAATAAAGTTTTGCAAATGAAGTAAAAAGTCTAACATGCACAATGCGAGGGTGCTCTTTATTTACTTTAATTTACTGGTGAAATGCCAAAAAAATAAAAATTTTCCAATAAAAATATCTAACAAATTATATAAAATAAATATAATTAAAAAATATTTCATTTGTATTACAGCATGTTTTCTATGCCAGTGATTATCTTTGTCATCCTGCTAACAACAGTGACTCTAACATCCACAGCTCCTCTTGATTTTGGCCCACATAAATTTCTCGTAATACAAACAACTTCACCCTTGATAAGAAATTTATACAAACGAGATTTGGCTTCCTTGGCAGATAATACATTACTGGAAAATCCTAACGAATTTGCTGACAAAGATTATGATATGGAATTGGCTGAGGTGAATGTATTTAGACCAGTTTTTCGTTACCGTGCTTCATATGCGAGGAGAGGTGGTTAATTAAAAATATGTTATGTGTCTTCTACTTTAGTTTTAAGGCTTTTAGTACAAGTATTTATTATTTATTTTGAAAAGCAATTTAAAATTTATGAAAAATCAAGGAAATAAAATGAAATCTTTATAAATATTTAAACAAATAAAAATGTCTTGAGAAAATAGGGGGAATATCATTGGAATGACCTATTTTTCTAATAATCCTTATAATCCTTTCTAAATGAAACAATCGCAGAATTATAAACTGAGCCAGCATCACAATAAAGAGTCTTAATGAGATTATTAATGGATGTCAGGTAAATGTGTCCAAATCAACCATAAGTAGACTGTAAAAAATCCCAGACTATTACTCGACAAAATCTGTTGTTGTCTGTGCCAAGGCTATTGCTCCGGCATAAAACTGCTAGACTTGAATTCGCTAACAGAAATTAAACTAAAAACTACCGGAAACAGGTAAGCCGATAATATTTGTTAATAGTTGCACTATTGAAACATACTTATACTCGTATGTACGTCCGTTGATGATTTTTTTCGATGAGAAAAAATTCAATCTTAATGGTTCAGATGATTTCAATAGCTATTGGAGAGACCTTCGGTAGGAGCCACTATATCTTTGAGGCGGTTTTTTGATTATTAGGTGAGCTTTTTATGAAAACAGTATGCTTGATTTAACCTTTGCAGGCTCTAAAATTCATTTTTCTGATTACACAGAATTACTAGATTACAAATTAGTGACGTTTTTAGAAAATAGTAATGCAAAAGAATTTATTTTCAACAAGAGAACGCATATATCGTGCATGTAAGTTGTCAAACAAAAACATTAATGTACTTAAATGACCCGCAGATCTCCAGATCAGAACCCTATTGAGAACATTTGGCGAATTTATGCTTAATACCGACAATATGAAAGCATATTGTAAAATAAGCTGCTATAAAGAGTTAAGAGCTTTTGAATTTGATTAAAAAAACACATAAAATTTAAAGAGATGTATGAAATTTTCACTGGAGTCAATAGAATGATCTACATAATTAAATTCTTAAAGATGATTTTATGTAAATGTTGACCGCGGTTTATAAGATGTGTCAAATGCATACTCCCTCCAACATATCGAATGAATTCTTCAATATTAGTCCCTATAGATATGAGCCTTAACATAGCCCTACAAAAAATAGTCTAATGTGTTAAATCGCACGATTTAGGCAGCCAATTGACCGGCGTGCCAAACGTGAAATAAACTGTTCATCGAATTCGCCTATCAATTTAGCAATTGTTTCGCGTGCTAAGTGGCATGTGACACCGTCTTGCTGAAACCACAGTCCAGCTCTTCCACTTTGGCAACAACAAAATTGTAATCATCGCAAGGTAGTGCTCGCCATTTACAGTAACGTTTCTGTCTTCGTCGTATTTGAAAAAGTACGGACCAATGATGCCACCAGCCCCTAATCCACACCAAACAGTGCGTTTTTCGGATGCATTGGCAGTTCTTGCAATACTTCCGGCTGCTCTTAACACCAAATAGGAAAATTTTGCTTGTTTACGTATCTATTGACAGCTGAGCTGCCAAAACAGTTTTGCCAAAATTAAAGTTGCTAAAAAAAAATCACCCTTTAGATGCTTGAAGATCTACATATATCTGAAGATATAAGAATAAATCTAGTGAATAGTATAACTGCTAGAATTTTTGAGTTGATTCAAAAAAGGAGTCCTAACACATTATTAAGGTCTTAATTTTTTGTGAATATTAGTTTTAAGTTATTTTAATTTCAGTGTATTTATAGATATGAAACACTAATTAATTTCTTTATACATTTTTAAGAGGTGATATAAAAACCAATGATTTTTTTTTTACTTATAAACTTTTTTAATGAAAACCTTAAATTGTCAGGTTTTCCCAGGTCGACTTAAGTAAGACCCAAGTCGACCTATACCTTCTTAAATCTTGTTTTAAAATAATTTATAGGTTATAAAACCAAAACAAACGCATGTATGTACAACGTAACGCAGTACAGTTAGACGACGCTAAGCATTAATTAATGGAAAAGTGAGCCGCAAATTTCACGAAGGAGCGATAAAAGGAAGCCTTATTGCCTTAAAGCCATAATGACAATGGCGCGCGAGTTTTTCGTCCACCCATAACTGAATTACGAGTAAATAATGATTTTTGTTTGTTAAATAATCTGGGGCCAAATTACCGCATTCGTGATCGAATGAGCTATCGTATCGAAAAATTATTTCGATATCGAAATTATGATAAAATGTACTAAATTTCTTGCTTGATATCGAATGCCATAATCTAAAATAAGAAAATTACGATCAATTTTACTCGATATCGAATGCGGTAATTTGGACATACATGTACATGTAGGTTAAACTGTTTTACTATTTCTTTAACTTACAAACTGAGAAAAGATTTATGGAGGTTACCGATACCAAAATTCTCGAATGTAAGTTAAGGAACGTGTTGAATAATGATTTATTTTACTTTTGCTGCTCTTCTTTTCATTCATATTTTCATTATTTGTTTGTTGTGTTTTGTTACCATGTAGAACTGTTTCATTGTTTTTGATTTTCTGTTTATTGATATTCGTTTACTATCTTTTGTTATTGTAAAAGTTAATAAAACAGTTCTTTGACTGATATTTTTGATTTGGAGATAAAATATAGGCAGTCGGTCACAGACCACGCGCAGAAAAGGAGTAACAGTGAAATGAAGAATAGAAATTAAAAATGTAGTGTAGTTTAAAATTAGTTAAGTGTATGTTAAGTTAATTTAAGTGTGAATTTAGTAATATAAAAAAGAACTTAAGATTATAAGAGAAAAGCAAATTAAAAAGATAATAAATAAACTTAAGGCTATAAACAAATCTACATATATATTAAATAAGTTAACTAAACTCTAAATTCTAAAAACTAAATAATACCTATAATAAATAAATTTAAAATTAATAAAAATAAACCTAAACACTAAATAATAATATAATAAAAATTTAAAACTAAAATAAAAAATCTACATAGTAGAAATATTAATATAATTAGTAAACTTAAGAAAATATTAAATAAGTTAATTAAACTCTAAATTCTAAAAACTAAATAATACCTATAATAAATAAACATAAAATTAATAAAAATAAACCTAAACACTAAATAATAATATAATAAATAAACTTAAAATTAATAAAAATAAACAACACACAACTACAAAATTAATTTGTATATTGATATACTTACATATATGTACAATCGAATCGATTACAGCTTGAAAACTTAAATTCGTTTACGTGATAAATGAAATACATACACATACATATGTATGGTGAACATCTTTCCGATATACATAATTTTTCGTTTCTAATTGTCCAACCTTCCAATACAATAAACTCAATGATTTTCATATAAATTTATTGTTTTATTTTAATGAAAACAAGTGTATTTTCAGATATTCATAATTTTATAAAATTTTTGGATCCTAATTGTTAAAGTAGAAATGAAATATAATGATTTTAAACTAGAATTTTCGTGGTGAAAATGCCTTCTGATGTTTTGATAAGAAATCAAATATAACTAATCTAAACTATTAAGTATAACTAATCTAAATTATGGTTTTATCGACAGGTGTTTAAAAACCAATATTACGTTAAAAATGTCTAATTCGTTACAAAAGCGATCTTACTGTCTTTGAACTAAATTAAAACTAATCTTCCGTCATTAATCTGAATTCGAGTCCATCAATAATATGAAAATTATACAACCATATTTTGGGTTCATAAGAAATCTAACTCTGAATAAGATCAACTGTGAACTCTGAATAAAATCAGATATCATCGACCCGAAATTATTCATCACATATAATTAAGACTCTTTATTGTGATGCTGGCTCAGTTTATAATTCTGCGATTGTTTCATTTAGAAAGGATTATAAGGATTATTAGAAAAATAGGTCATTCCAATGATATTCCCCCTATTTTCTCAAGGCATTTTTATTTGTTTTATATTAATAAAGATATTGGGCTACTAAAGAGAATCTTAAAACAAAAATTTTAAAAATTAGATTATAAATGCATTAAAATGTATTTCCAAAACTGATTCGTTTTCGATTTCCATCACATGCCTGATAGTCTGAAATATACCTTGAGGTATTTGAAGTTGTTAGTCCCCTTTTTACAATTGAGAAATTGAAAGACAGACAGACGAAGTTTGTTGGCGATGCATCGAAGAGGAAGAGTGTGCGGTAGACCTCTACTGTACTGGACATTTTAAGATATTTTTCGTTTACAGTTTCCACTCTTCGCATTTTTTCATGTTGTTGCTTTACATCATTTTTCTCACTTTAACGCGCGTATTGCAAAAATAATTAAATTTATTACCCAAATAGATTTATTGACAACAAAAACTTTATAATTAACAGTTGTTTGCATATGTTTTATAATTTCTTTTATTCCCAATGCGTTTTTATAATAAAAACTTCACAACAATCAACATTGAAGAAGAACGAAGAAAATAAACAAAAAATTTCCCTCTGTCAATTAATTTCGCAACTGTAAAAGGGGACTTAGGACCAGCGATGTCAACTTAGCCCTTTTCGGGCTAGATTTAGCCCGATTTTAGTCACTCAAAACGCGACAAAAAAATTGGATGTGACTTTATATGGATTTTTTCCATTTAGCCCTTTTTTCAAAAATGTTTACGCGTTTTGATTCTCAAAAGCTGTCATCACTGCTTAGGACCAAAATACAAGAAAATAAATACTCTTATTGAATTCCATCTGGCAATGCTGTTTCAAAAATTTTTGAACTTTACTAAACAAATTATATATTGGCAACCCTGCGATGATTATGTTTCACGCTTTGTTTTGTTTAGTTTTCTATCGTTCTTAAAAAATTGAGAGATGTAAGAGAAACCCCTTAATTTAACAATATTAAATACGCAAATATTTTGTTAAAGATAGTATTATTTAATAAAAACTTGATAAGAATTCTACAAATGTGTAATTGAAAAATAAATACTACTCTATAGTTTATTAACATTCAACAATAAAACAATTTAAACCAAACTATGCATGTAACAAAGCAAACAAAAGAAAAATTGTAAAACAAAAATAAAATATTGATTCTTTAATTTTTAAAAGGAATAATAAGGTGACGACATAAAAATAAAAGAATACTAATTGTACTCATAACCTAATAAAAAGGGTAATCCCCGAAAATATCTATTAGCATAAAATCAATTTCATTATACAAGCAGAAATTGCTCATTTTTAATCACATTAGTCACATTGTTTTGTTCAGAGTTTGTAAAAGGCCACAAAACTCATTACTAAATAATGTCTGACGAGGAATCATTTGTTATTTTGGGTTCATCTCCCATGTCATCGTTGGAAGTTGATGGCGGTGATACCAAGAGTCATTCGACAACTTCATCTCTACAATCTGATACACCTGGCAGCCGTTTTTCATCTCTGAAAAACAGCCAAATCACCGATTTGCAAAATGCTCAAGAAATTGTGACTCAAGCGCGCGACGAAAATCTCATACAGCCAGAAAGGTCCAATCCTGTGATTACAAGCTTTATAAAATCACGTAAAAACTTTTGCAGTGCCTCATTTATAAAAGATAGTGATTTAATTGAATCCCGTAATATACAGCCAGAAATGGTTGATCCAGTTATAAAAATGCAACACAAATCACAAGAAATAGAATGGCCAGTGGTGCAAATGGCCGACAGTACGATACAAGGAAAATCATTAGATATGCAACACGTTAAAAATTGCAAATTATGGAGTATGGAACCCCAGGTCCAAGTAGAAGAAAATATAATGCCATTTGGTTTAGAGGATTGTGCTCTAAAATCTCCTCTTGAGCAACAACAAGCAGATAAAAATGTAACACAGCTAACGACAAACTCAACAAATGAAATTAGTAGTGTAGGTGAAAATATCAATACAAAATCGACTTCAAACACTAACAAAACAACACCTCCGATATCAGTGGAGAATAATTTGGCTTCAAGTTTTCTAATGGGCGAAATTAATGCAGATGTTCTAAAGGTAATATGTACAATCAGCAATTTATATTAATATTTATTCATACAAAAATAATTACTTTATAGAATAAGCTCTAACTTCGCAGAAAATTTTCTTTTCATAATTTATACAAATTTATAATACATAAATAGGTATATGAAATAAAGTAAGTTATATTTAGTCTTAGTCTTGTGGATTTAAATTCTCTATAAGAGTTAAAATTTGTAATCTGACGCCAATTCTGATAACAAAATTTGGAAATTTTTTTAATGTTGTGATATTTTTAAGTTACATAGCAAAATTTTAAAATCGATATAATTAATTAGTGGACCTACATTTTTCGTTTTATTAAAATAAAAAATATCTTTAATTACAGACCAGTGTCTACTCGCAGTTTCCGAGTATATCCATGGAGGCTTGTGCAGAAGATGTTGTTAAATTACAAAACATGGTTACCGAATACACACAGTTAAAAAGTATGTTGTACCTAAATACATATTTCTTAGTTTTTCATTTACAATGCTAAATTTATAATAATTCTTTTACACTTTTCCTTTCTTAGCAATCATTAAAAAGGCGAATAATACAATGAAGCTATTTTATGAAAATTCATTGCAATGGAAGGAAAAAATGAAGACAATGGAAGAACAATACAAAATACGTTTGGACAGTTGTCAAAGAGAAATTGAAGCGGTAATTATATAATATTTTCATACCTATTAATGTGTGAAATTCATGTTTAATGTTTTTAAACAAAAAAAAAAAAATATGTGGAAGTCCCCTTTTTAAATTTGTTTTATTATTTATTTATTATTGTTAGAGTGGGTATATTTGTGCTACAAAAATTATTTTCTAAATTATAAGTTAAGAAGTAAATCTATACATTCAAAATTAATCTTCCGACTATTGCGGATGACGATAACATAACAATGTCTGTTAAAAAACCTAACACTTTTTAGCATAGAATGAAAGATGCACTTGGTACACTCTGCTCCTGGAGCATCAATAATTTAGAGGAATGAAGAAAACTAAAGACTGGAAAGCTTTTGTAGTACAGAGATACTCTTGCTCTTATAATAGTAAAGTAAATTCATATAACAGGGGAACTTCCTGGGCTTAAAAATCACATAATCTATTTTAAAAATAATGCAACGCTTTTTGTTTAAGATCATTAAATATGAATTGCACATGGCAATTTGTATGACACTATTATTGTTTTCATTTTAAAACAATTTTGTCAAGTACTAAACAAACCATTGATCCTACAAAAAAATACGTTTATATTAATTCCTTTTTTAATATTTTTTTTAGTTGCGCAAACAAAATCAGGAATTAGAAGGCAGCTTCAAGAGCCAAATGGAAGCCTTACAAATTGCCCGAAAAAAGGATCGCGAAGAGACTGTACAAGAGTTATCCGAAAAAAATGCTTTACTTGAAAATATGCGCGCACAAATTATTAAATTGGAACAGCAACAAATGGTATGTAGACACTGCAGCAAATTAAAACCAACTAATAATATATTAATAATAATTTAATCAACTTTTCTTCAAAAGGCCTCGTTTGAATTTGTGGCACATAATCAAGACGAGCAGAAAAACGAACATTTTAATCAATTTTTTATAACACAACGAGAACATAAAGATAAAATTAAACAATTAGAAACACAATTATCTGAATTGTTGGCTTCAAACCTAGATTTTAAAGATATCGAGAAACAGTATATAGATGAGTTAAATTGCCTGAAAGTAAATTTAACTGCGGCTGAGGAATTGCATAAGAAGAATCGTTCTGAAATTGCCGAACTGCTAGAGGTTAATATAAAAAGACAAGAGCAAATGGACGTCTTAGAAGAATCCCTAAAAGAATTAAGCCGGGCGAATGAGGAACAATGTGAACGCATTTCATTGTTGGAACATCAAAATGAAGTTCATCGTAAGGATTTCGAAATGGAGCAGGAAAGTCGTCAGACGGCTGTAAAGGAAAAACAACAAATACTACAAGATTTAAGAAATTTACAAAGAAAAAATCAAGAACTCATTGAGGAACATCAAAAAATAGCGCAAAGTTATGAGAAGAAGTATTCCTCAGCAGAAGCAATGCATGCGACGCAAATAACTTCCGCCGCAGCTGCCGCTCAATCGTACTTTAATAACCCGCAAAGGCCCATACGAGTAAGCACGGTTCGTGTTGGCCAAAATGTTTATAATTTACATTAATTTTTTTTTTACTTTCTCTTTCAGGCTTTACCTTCACCATCTACTTCACCTCAAGCAGCGAAGCATATGTGTCCTATTTGTAATAAAGCATACAATTCTTTGAATCTTTTACAAAGTCATGTTAATGATTGCATAGATAAAAATTAATTATCAACGAATATATGTATATCGAAAATATGTAAACATATATTTATAATTTTAGGCATGTAGGTATATGTAATCCATGGTAACATGCATTGATTTATTGACTAATAAGGAGAATCTATATTAAAACGCACAAGAGCCGGGAACTACTTGTAATTTGTCTAACGTTTTTAATTTGAGCACGGTTTACGGTTTTGGCACTAATACTCAAACCTGAAGTTAACAAAATGTATCGTAATATTGTCATGTTTTTTTTCAGTTACTTAAAATACGTAGTAAACCTATCACATATTCAAATTTCACATGAAAATTGTTCCCTTTTATTTTTTTAACATTGAATTTTAATAGGAAAATTTGAAAAGGGAAAAATTTGAAGGCTTAATTTGGTTTTGATAAAAAAGTGGAAAAAGATTTTCAAACAAAATGTGTGACTGTCCTAAATAAGCAAAGCGGTAACGTAAATATCTGTTGAAATTAAATTTTTCTTACTTATTCCGTAACGCAACGCCAATTTGGGATGAGTACATACTTAAACATACAAGCTTATTGGTTACTTTTTACGTACTAAACAATTCTGTGCTTTTTGACATAGAATTTCCAGTAGAAATTAAATATTAGCAATAGTAAACATTATTAATAATAAGGCCATATGTTTCATTACAATTGCTTAAAAAGCCAGGGGGGTTACTCTCTATTGCGATGCGATAAGCATACAAATTGTACGGTTATCGCATCGCATTTGCTTTCGCATCGCAATAGAGAGTAACCCCCCAGGGCGTCATTGTGTATTTCGATTCGAAAGCAAAAACTTTCGAAATACAACGTAAAAAGTATACAAATTCGAACGATTATTTTTTCGAATCGAAATACACAATAACCGCCCAGAATCAACAAATAAATCATGTTAATAATACAAAAATGAATTGAATAAAATATATTATTAAGCATTAAATTATAATAGTGTTTTGACTTTTGGGGATCGTATAAGATGACGACAAAAATGTTAATGTAAGATTAATAGGTCGATTATGTATAGCAACTAAACTGGACATGCAAGTGGTTATTATGTAAGGCAACTTTCGTGTTTAATCTGTTTTTCGAGTAGAAAATAAACATTTATATGTTAAAAATATAAATAGTTTAACAACAAAATAACTAACATTGAAAATTTGCCACTTAAAATAAAAATCAAAGCAACCACAAATTCTCGGCTGCCATGTTCGGCAACTGAACAGCTTACAGTTGTCAGTTGCCATCTGTAATATGTTTTTGGCAACTGTCAACTCTACTGAGATCAGTGTTGTCCGCATTGGCTTTTCGCAACACATACAGCTTTCCATTAAAATCAATACATTGAAAAAAGAATATCTATCTTTAGGAAAATAAAAATATCAAAAAATCTAAAACCTACAGTAAAGCATGCTTAAGGTTCGGTAAGGAGTTGGGTTCTTTTTCGGCAGGTGGACCTGGCTCATTACACTTTATTGAAGAGATAATGGTGCAGACTGATTAGTTGTTTAGTTTTACAATAAAACTTGCCAGTATCCAAGAAAAAGCTGGGTGGATCTTAACATTAACTACCATTTCTACCAGGACAATGATCCGTGGAATAAGGTTTATAAGCTGAGGTCATGGTTGTTATATAAATGTCCGCATGTTAAGAAGACATCATCACAAAGTTCCTATCAATTTTTATAAGGGGTTTGTGCATATTTAAGTGATTTTTGCAAGTGGACTTTATTATATTGGGGCTATGTTCAAATATGGACTGATACAAACATGAAATTGCTTTAGAGATTTTTTTAGCATGAAACTTATTTTTGCTAAGAAATTTTTAATTTTATATGGATACTGCTTTTCTATAGGCATTTATGAACCATATATTGTCTTTCCGGAATTTGACAATACTTTATATGGTAGCAGCATTTGTATGGGAGCTATAAGATATCTTAGGCCGATTCTTACTATTTTCCACAATAATTGGCCTTCTATAATAAAAATAAAGTGTCCAAAATTTTATGATATTATCTGCATTAAATTTAAAGAAAATAGCAAAAAATATCGGTTATCTGAATCTTTGGTCTATAACTCGGATTCTACTGGACCGATTTTAACCTTTTCGAAGCTAGACCTTCTTGGAATCTTATAAGGACAAAGAATATATGTGCATACATATGTATATACTTTTTGGTTCTAAGACTAATACATATTTCGATGTGTTACAAATGAAATGCCAAACTTAAACCATCTTTTTGGTAATGGGTAAAAAATTTAAAAAGAAGCAATACTCCTTCGGCCTGAGATTGCCAAGCAACTAAGCTGGGTTTCAAACCTATCGTACAATCCAATCCAAATCGTAATGAAAACCAGAATGGTGTTGCTATAAAGTTCACTCATACTTTACTACGAAATTGTACCTAATTCAACAACTGACTTTTGTCATCTCTGTAATTATGACTTTCGATATTTACATACATAATATGAACTCGAACCACATTCCCACTGTAGAGCAATCAATCCATTTCGTGCGGTATGTTAAGGACTCGTTTGTAAACTACAACGAGCAAATGCTTTACGAGCTACATATATAGACGATTCCGTTTGTCAGTTGAGTCCACATCATCTGTCAGCAACACGTCTAGTAGAACAATCGATCACTTATGCCCACAATCCAGCTTATAAGCGAATTGTGTAGTTAATGATGGTGATTGATAATCTCGTCTCCCATTACCACAAGAAATGGTTAACTCACCTCAAAACTGCAAATGTCTGATTAAAAAAGTTTCCTGTAGCAACTATAACTAAGATCTTGATTAAAAAAAAATTCCAGATTACAAGAATCCATTTCCATCACTTCCACGATGGTCTAAAATTTCCGAGTTGGTTTGGTATTTAATCAGTCTCTGATTAAAGTTTTTTTTTGTTAAAATAAATCTTAACTTTACAAATTCTCAGATTCCAAAAATTTCGAATAAGAATATAGTATACCCATTTGTTTCGTTGTAGTTAAACACACACTGGTTCCCGATGGCATTTATAATCGAATGTTAGGAAAACTAGTTACAATACTTATACATCCATCCAAATATAAAGCTAGATTTACACGATTGAAATTTTCTTCAAAATGCTTCAAACTCGTGTAAACAGCAAAAATGTTTCAAAATTTATTTATGTAATAGTTATTATTAGTTATTAAATAAATAAATTTTGAAGAAATGTTGCTTTTTACACGAGTTTAAAGCATTTTGAAGAGCAATTTTGAAGAAAATTTCAATCGTGTAAATCTAGCTTAAGGTTGCGAGAATTAATATTCTGAAAACTTAAGAAAAATCCCAGTTCGAAAGCTACTACGGATTTGTACTTGATAAATCCATCCATCAGGACCGACTCATCAGCTTTGTATTGTTGTTATCTTGGATTTATCCATGGCATTGGACACGGTTCATCACTCCAAGTCCACTAATGACATCACGAACTCCACTTCAACCAAGATCAGATCAACTGCACGAACGTAAAATGCTGGTACAAAATTAAAAGATTTAACCGAAAGTCTTTGAGTACCGAATATGTGAAAATGGTTAATCTGTATCAGCTACATAAAACTCCAGGGCAACATACTGTGTTAGCTTCTGAGACCTTATCTCAAGACACACCAACACTAAAATTGTGATGGAAGATACACATTCTACACACCTGCAGTAAAATTGCATCCAGGACATCATCTTAAAAGACTTCAACCGCTTGTCGATGGAGTATTTATTTTATAGTTGATCAATTGGTCGCAAAATTCGAAAGCAAAAATTATAAAAACACATAGAGTTTTGCTAAAATATTGATGAAATCAAAAATCTGTGAAATATGACAAAGAATAGCTTTAAAGATTTCAAATAGAAGACCTAGGCCAAAGCACAACGGATTCCTGGTCTGGAATATGTGCAAATAAAACATTTACGTATTGTGTATGTAAATATATGTGCGAATGCATAAACAAGTTTATTTAACTTAATTATTAATATGTGTATATGTATATAGTGGTTGTAGGTAGTTATGTATAATTGTGGTTGATAACAAAAACATAATAAGCATTTATAATTTACTAATAATGGGAGGAGGGGCCAAAGACCAAACTCGCTGTATATCCTGATTAGCCAATAAGTTATTTAAAATGCGCAAATCTAAAACAAATAAGCAGACATTTATTACAGTCTTAAACAGGTTATTGACTAAATAAAAAATCACCATTTGTTTTGGCATAATCCTCCAAAATGGAACGTATCGATATAATGGGTACTGCGCTATTAATATTCGGATATACCACATTATCCATTTTGATGTTGGACACACAAATACCCATTATACAGCCGTGCTCGTCGAACATGGGACCACCACTTTGTCCAGCCTGTACACAGCCATCGGATATTATAGCAGCTGGGGTATATTTTATAATGCGCCCTTGGAATATTGAAGGATTAAAATCGTATTTTAAATTAAAATTAACGAAATAGGGAAAGCCAGCATTGTAAACAGTTTGGCCCATGCTCGGTTTCGATTGGGCCAAACGTACGCAATAGCGTTCAGGAATGTTGTCGGGTGCGGAAAGAAGAGCCACATCAAAAGCCGTATCGTAGTGTGGATTACGCCAAAGAACATCGGCTTCAAATTCGCCATCAACACCACGACAAGCCACCTTGGAATTCACCTAGAAAAATAAAAATGGAAACAAATGAAATAGAATATTTTAAGCACGCTGAAAATTAGAGAATTAAATGAATAAAAGAAAATTATCAATTTTTAGCATCTTTACATTCTTCGCCTAGGTAAAGTTCTTCTAAAGATGCGAAGGTCTAAATGCGTTCTGTGAGTCTATACTAAATAGGCATATACAGAAAGCAGTGACCGAAAAGGAACTTGTGACCAAATAGTTGCCTAGTCCACGTAAGCCGTCGTATTCGTCGTGCATACTAGTGACACCAAAAATATGAACAACACTGACGGAGAAAACCACAGACTCATTGTTGTGTAATAAGGATGATGTACTTGAGGGAGGTGGACGAGCTTATAATGCTGTCAAATAATTCTTTCAAGTGCACCGGAGCTACCCAGGGAATGGAGGACATGGTTCTGTATATACGTACATATATTAAATATTTTTTTTTTTTTCAAAAATAGTTTTAATTGCTTTTTTTGTTGTTTGATATTTAAAATTCAGTTTTATGTTGAAAGAAAGTTATCCGCTTATACGTACATATCTACCATTTATGGATCAATTTGGCAGAGACAATTCTTCAGAAAACTACATATTTCTCTCAGATCTGTGCAACTAAAATTTAGAATATTCATTTTAATACATTTTTATTTTCTAGTGAGGGTCATATAAAAATACTCTATTCAATTCCTCACCTGAAATACCACATGAGAACAGGTCAATATAAATTTTTTATTCTGGACTTTAACTAGAGTACCAGTGCCTTGACTTCCTGCTGCTTCTATAACTACCAAAGTGCGTTCCCCTTGAATAAATATGGATTTTATTAAACAATTACAATATAATTTTTTTTTAATTACATACATGCAAAATTAGATGGCTCTCTTGGCAACATAATAGTGGTCATTTTTATGCCCAATTGATTCATAAAGTCTCTTAATAGATGTGCAAAGTTAGCTGCCATGGTTATTTGAAGATTTTCTTTATTACGTTGAAAAGCCGTGCAAATAATGATACCGATTAAACGCCTGTAAAAAGTTTTACAACATTTAAAAAATTTAATTAAATTACTTTACTCTTGACAACTTACAATTTATTATTGAACACCGCCGAACCCTCACAACCCAGTGGCAAATTATTGGACAAAACAAACAGTGAACCATCTTTGCCAATAACATTAGATACTTTGCCAATGCTGATAGTCTTGTAGAAGTTCTCCATGCCAAATGGTGTGCACATTGCCAGAACATCATCCAAAGGTCTGATGGGATATTTATATCTCAAATAATGAGCAATATGTTCCAAAAATCTTTCAAAACGTTCGGGAGTATCTGTAGATTTAGCAGGACGCATAGTCAGTATTAGAAATGAGGTTAATAAAACCTCATTATGATCTTTTGAGTTTGAATCATTGAATGTTATGGAGTTTAACATTTTGTGCAAATTCCTTGATATTTCCTTGGAACTAAAAATATAAAGAAGTTTCGCCCGATATCTGGTTAGGATGTGCGGCACATTTGCATTACGCTCTGTAACGGCAGCTGGTAATTTGCGGCGGTCAAAGGTTACCTGGTAACTAAGAGAGTTTAAATGCTGGGCCTCCTCATTTTGGTCATCTTGAGCATTGACCAATTTACACTGCTGCAGTTTATGTATGATTTTCGTACTGGCGCAAACATTTTCATTAGTGTGATCAGCCACAAATGGTAGCATGGGTCTAACGTAGGGTTTTAAAATGCAGCCAGAGGTAATGATAACTTCATTGTTGATAATTATTGCAGACTGTTTGGTATTAGGATGATTTGTCACCTCCAATAAGGCGTGACGTATTTTGAGCAACATTTTATTTGTTTGTAAGTAAAGTTAAAAATTGTGCTATAATGTTAAAAAAAAATTATAACTTTATATAAATTATAAAATACAATTATTTTTATTACCTTTTTTCTATTTTGCAAAATCCTAATCGATCCATAAAGTCCATAAGTCCAAGCTATTTAGTACTCTTAGCACTTTCTTCAATGCACCATTTTAACAAGATTTTCTAGTTCAATAAAAACAAATACATACTAATGAAATATTTTTATTTGTTTGCGAAAGTTATTATCAATAATGAAATATGTAGCAAGAAATTTGTAAAAATATAAATGCAAATTGGTTCAATAAATTATTAGTTTTGTTTATGTTATGTTTATTTCTTTGTTTCTCTAATATTTCTCTTTCACAACATACTGTATCAAAGGTAGTGTAACAACTCTGGTATAGTTTAACATTTCACTAAGTGCAATGTTTACAGCACAGACTTGTTGTTCTTTACAGCCTTTCATTGCCCTAAATATGTTGTCAAAGGCAAAAAATTGTCGCATTTGTTTCTAAAAATCAAAGAGCAAATATACCGATCGCATAATTTCACGAAATTCAGGTGTTAATTAGCCTCACTCAGAATATGTGAAGTGATTAACGAAATAGACCCGCCATTTTGCTAAAATGTGATTGATATTTTTGACAAAAATTAAAAAATAAGTTAAAGGCCGGCGGAATAACAGAACACAATTGCTTACTGGAGGAATGTTACAAATTAATGTAATAATATTTTTAAAAATATCTTTAAAAATACGTTGATACTGCCAATGGAACAAATCACAACAAATGTGTGTATACTCTCAAATAAAAATACGAACGATTTAAACAATAAGAATTGTGATGTGTGAACACCGAAGAAATTTCAAGAAAAAAAACTGTATGAATCTTTTCAATAAAAATTGCTACGTGTAAATTGGGACTTAATAAATTATAAATTTTATACTTCAAACAAAAGCTAATGATCATTATTTATGTTAATATTATTTCAAATAATTTCAATTTCCCCTCTTCATTACAAGTATTTTTGGGTGTGGAGTTGCGTTGATACATACTTGATGGTACATACTAGTCAATTTTCCATTTGTTTTCTTCTCTTATTTTTCCGTGTTATTTTGATGATGGTAAAGGATAGGAAAATTGAAGATACGCGTGTAAACGAAATAGCAGGTTCAAAAGAGAATTGAACAAAAACTGAAACTAAACTTAAAGTAACGCACACAAAATGCTGTAAACTAACATTTTAGCGATTTCTTCACAATTTCATAACTTGGCAGCCATATTGCACAGATGTTAATCCAAAAATAACAACCACAAATTATTTGTTTACTTATTAATCTCTTAACAAGAAAATACTAAATTATTATAGAAAAATGCTAAAATCATTGTTACTAATATGTTTAATAATTTCCCTAGTTGCTGGTGTGGCCCACGACTGTACTAGTTTATTGATGGGACAATTTCAATGCCCTGATCCGAGTAAAAATCAAATTGATCCAAAAACTCAACAATACTACGGTTGTCAGCAAACTGGAGTGGCCAAAGGTAAGATTTCTTTCTGCACATTCTGTTTAAAAAAAAATTATAGCTAATTTCTCTTATAGTATGGTGCCTGGCAGCCGATGGCATAGATTGTATGGGTACGAATAACAATACTTTCGTCAAGGAACTGCCCTGTAAATGGACGTAAGTTTAATAGTGTTTAAAAATGAATTACAATTTTAAAATTTCCGTTTTCGTTTTAGTAATGGCTATCATTTGGATACAGTTCTACTACTTTCCGTATTTACTGGCATGTTTGGTTTAGATCGTTTCTATTTGGGTTATTATGGCATGGGTTTGCTGAAGGCTTGCACTTTGGGGGGTTTCTTTATTGGACAACTGGTTGATATTATACTCATTGCCTTACAAATTGTTCGACCGGCGGATGGTTCTCATTATATTATACCATATTATGGTGCGGGTGTGGATATTATAAGAAGTAATAATGAAACCTATCGAGTTCCTCGGGATGATTGGTGAACTGTTTGCTTCTATTAAGCTTCGTAATAAAGAGAATTTGGGACTGTTAATTAGAGCTTGAATTTATCAAAATAAAAATCAACTGTTGTGTGATTATGTGTAAATAACACAACTAAAATATGAGTTAAAACTGGAAAGAAAATTTAAACTTATAAATAAATTATAAAATTGGGAACGATCTGCTGATTTGCTAAATAGGATAACAAAAAGTTAAAAAAAGAATTAAGATACCAGAATCATATAAAAAATGTGCTCATGTTTAATTGAACAAAATAATAAATAAGGATTATAAACAAATATGTACTTGTATTTCCTGTTTTTTTGTATTTGTTGTCTAATATTTTGGCATTAATGGATTTATAATTAATTATTTCATTTCACTTGAAGGACTCGTTGGCCAGTTAATAAAATTACAACATTCCTCTCTATTACTACATTCCATACAATTATTTGGGGGGTTACTGCGTATTTCGATTCGAAAAGAAAATCATTCGAATTTGTATACTTTTTACATTGTATTTCGAAAGCTTTTGCTTTCGAATCGAAATACGCAGTAACCCCCCTGCTTAAATTAATAACTACATTTCCTGAAATTCATATTTTCGGATTTTTTCCTTCTGAGACTGCTATTGTTATTTGGTCAAACCAAATTACCTCATTTGTGTTTCTAAAAATCCAAAAGCAATTGTTGGAAGCCTTTGCATAATGTTATCACTGAATGTTGTGCTATAGGTCTGGAGGAGTAATTGGGTCATTTTTTTTAATGCGGTAGAAAATAAATTCTACCTTTTATTTTGAAAAACAATGTTCCTTTATTAACGGTAGCTTTTGTATTTGAAAACAATCAAAAGAGTTCTTTGTAAATTTTGCAACCTTGCACAGTGTGGTATATCACAAATCTAACTGGATAAAATTAACAAATCGCATTGGGTTCACTTCTCACTTATAAATTAAATAAAAATGAGTTCAACTATTGAAATGATTATAACCAGTTTTCACTGTCAAGAAAAAATACGTTTAAAATAAAAAATTGGTTTCTTAAATACATTCTCTGTGATAACATTTTTTCTTAGCTTTTTAAACATTAGTGTAGGAGGGCGAAAGATTTTTGCGTTCAGTTTTAGCCGAATAACAATTTATTGATGTTTCGACCACAGACTAACGTTTCGACAAATTAGCATCAACCATTAAAGATAAGGCTTCATCGGGAGAAAGGTTCCCAAAAGGCACAGGCTCAGAGCTAAATCTCTTACAAATTTTTTTCACTTCCGTGCCTTTACTGGATGAAGCTTCCAACAGATCTTTCACAAGTCTGGCTGAATCTCGCTTTCCCATTTTGCGAAACACTTGCTCACTAGCTTTAAAGCGGTCGCAAAAATGCGCAAGATGTTTTTGATTTACCTTAAGTGAACACATGAAAGATTAACCCAAATATAGTTTTACACCGGAATTATCAGGAATAAACAGATATAACTCTATTTGGAAAAAGGAAATATTTTACTTTTTGACTTTCTGTACTTCTCACAAACAAATTTTTTTAATACTTACAATGGACATAATTAAATAAAAATTGTAATATAGGTATTTTCTTGAAATAAATGTGAATGAAAGCTCGTACGGACAACAACTATCAGAGCTAAAAACAAAACAACAAAATAAAAATTACAGTTATCTTGTATTGAGAAGCTCATTAAACGATCAGAAAGAATGTTGCCAGACATTTAATTTTTGACTTTGTTCAGCTAGGTTTGTGATTTACAACAGTGTCCCTTGTAGCAATAATTGTGAATAACAATCATAAAGAAGAAGAGTTTATTTGTAAACAAACTTTTGTCTAGCATTTAATTTGTTTAAAATAATATTACAAATCCATGAAATTTCGGGTTATTTTAAACAAAATCAGTTTTTGCTTTTTGTTTTAAGAGGTCCCAAATAATTCAACAGTAGGGTTAGTTACCGTTTCTGTTCCTGCAGTTAATTAAAACGAAAAACAAACTCTAATATGCATTAAAAATGTTTGGATCAATCGCTGTATATTTTAATTATGACACCAGTGAAAGTGATGATGAAGAGAATTCTGCACAGTGTCAATCGGATGTTCCTATCGCAATTAGTAGTAATTATCAGGATAACCACCAAGTTTTATATAACAACAGAAATGAGAAAGATATGCCTTTACATATTAAGAATATGCGCGATGCTGCAAATGTCCTCGAGCTTCCTGAGGAACGGTAAAATGAATAATTATCAAATTTATTTAGATTCTTAATAAATCTTTTTTCTTACAGATTTTTGAGAACATTTAGAATAAATAAGGAAGTTTTTTTTATGTTGCTGGAGGAAATAACACCAAAAATTAAAACTACATACAGATGTACTCACATTCCAACACCAATTAAACTTGCACGGTTTTTAACATTTATTGCGACTGGTGGGCAAACATCTATGAATAACGAATTTGATACAATCATGTCAAAGTCCCAAGTGTCTAAAATAATAAGTGAAATGCTAGACATCTTTCAGGAACATTTATATGCAAAATGGGTGCAATTAGAACAAAACCAAGATGATGAAAACGAAACAAAAGAACAATTTTACAATAGATCAGGAATACCAGGTGTAGTAGGGTGCGTTGATAATACACATATAAGGATAAAGCCACCAGAGAAGCAGGTGAAACATCTTTTTCACAACCGTAGCGATTTTTGCAGCTTAAATGTGTTGGCTGTGAGTACAGGAAAATAAATATTACCACGTACATGTAACTTTATAAACCTATGTATCTTAGATATGTAATCACAATATGCTAATAACTCATGTAGACGCTAGTCAACCAGGAGCTTATAAAGATGAATACGTTTGGAAGCAGAGCTCTGCAGATAGCTACTTCAAAAGAAATTACTTGAAGGGGAGGAGAAATACTTTGGTCCTTGGTAGGTTTTTAATTTGTTTTTATTTATTCATATAGAAATAACAGTTCATATAGATATAACAGTTTAAACGTTTTTGAATAGGTGGTCCTGCTTATAAATTGCTGCCATACATGTTGACACCTTATAGATATCCTTTGGAGATAAATCAAAAATTATTCAACGAAAGACATTCAAAAATAAGAAATATAATTAAACAGTGCTTTCATGATTTGAAAACCCGTTTTAGCTGCTTAACAACTTCCACAGGACTAAAATATATACCAGAAAAAGCTGCCAAAATTGTAATCACTTGTTGCATACTGCATAACATCTGTATTACATACAAAAATAACTGGCATCCTTCTGATTATACATTAGAAGATATTGATAATGTTAACGATGATAATGAAGTTGATACAGTAGAAATGTTTCATGATGAATGTCCAGAGTCAAATTCTATAAGAGATGAAATAGCTGAGACTCTACTACATTGGGTAAGTCCTACCGAAATAACTCAGAACCGAGGACAATCGACTGCTGCTGAACGTCTTGGCGCTTTCAACAACAAAGATACTCGTTTACATCGTAAACATTTACGGGACGCTACAAATGTCCTGGAGCTTCCAGAGGATAGGCAAGCCTAAAATTCAACAAACTGATTCAGTTTTTAATGGCACCATTTCTCATTTCAGATTTATTAAAACTTTTAGAATCAACAAGGAAATATTTTCTATGTTACTCAAAGAAATAATACAAAAAATGAGAGTAACTTATAGATGTACTCACACTCCAGCCCCAATTAAACTCGCAACGTTTTTAGCATTTATAGCGACTGGTGCACAAAAATCACATGACGGTAATGAATATGCTTCAAAATCTCAAGTGTCTAAAATGATATGTGAAATGTTAGACCTTTTTGAAGAACACTTATATCCTAAGTGGCTAAAATTTGAAAGAAACGAAGAAGATGAAAACATAACCAAGGATTATTTCTACAATAGCAGTGGAATACCTGGTATAGTAGGCTGCGTTAATAATACACATATAAGAATAAAAACACCCGTCAAAGAGGTAAAGCATCTTTACAAAAACAGTAAAGGATTTTCAAGTTTAAACACGATGATGGTGAGTACATAAAGAATATCAGTTTTAAACAGTTTTTAAAGCTATCTGTCTTAGATATGTGATCATAATATGGTCATAACATATGTAGACGCTAATCAACCGGGTTCTTACAACAATGCCTACGTTTGGGAACAAAGCTCTGCAAATAACTACTTGAGAAATAATTATTTAAACGGAAAAATAGATACTTGGGTAATTGGTAAATATTACAACTGCGTATTTCTTTTACAATTTACTATTATTAGTTGTTTAAACATGTTTCTAAACAGGCGATAGCACTTATAAGTTGTTACCTTATTTGATGACTCCTTATAAAAATCATAACGATTCCCATCAACATTTATTTAACGAGAAACACGGGGAAATAAGACATATTATAAAGCAGTGTATTAATGTCATTAAAAACCGTTTCAGCTGCTTAATCACACCCACCGGCTTGCAATATACTCCAGAAAAAGCTGTCAAAATTGTAATCACCTGTTGCATCCTGCATAATATTTGCATTGCATACAAAAATATGTGGCAGCCTTCTGATAACTCTTTGACAGGTAATGTTAACGAATGCGATGATGATACAATTGAAACGACTAATGAAGAATGCGCTCTCTCTAACTTCACAAGAGATGAAATTGCGAGAAATTTGTATTGTTTAAAAACAAATTCGTTTGTATCATAATAAATTTTATACCTAAAATAAAAAATAAGGAGTTCGGGTTTCAATTAACCGATTAGGTCCAATCATGGTGTAATTATACAAGGTGAGTGCAAATCGGCAACAAATAACACTCACAAATAACAGAAACAACAGGCATTCGGCAAAATTCGCTGCATAGTGGATTTGGAGACACCAATTTGCTGAGCTCGGTGTCGAATTGAGGTGGATGGAGTTTAAGCGACATCATCACGTACAGCTGCGAGATTTTCACAATGAGAATGTGTTGCGAGCAGAATTCCCAGAAGTACCGGCCTCAATCCGATTGGGAATTTGTGGTTAAACGTGATGAGAGAGTTGGGATTATACTGATTCACTGAAACCCATTTAAACGACTGGGGAAATTTTGAATTAATTGAAAATTTGGTGGAGAGTATTTCAAAACATGTAAAAAGTGTTTTACGCAATAACGGGCTTTGGGTTTAATTTTAAAAATACAATCAATCCATAAAGTTTTTTGTGTTGCAAAATTGAGTTTATTCGAGTTGCTTTAGTTTTTTTCTTTGAACTTTATGCTTTTAGTTTTGATTTACAATAGCACAATTTCTTTTTTAAGTTCCTGTTAGTTTTCTTTTTATATGAAGCTTGAAAACAAACAAAAAAATACACTGCATGAAATAAGCTGTGAGCCACTGTATAAATTATTTTGTCAAATATTAAACATAAAATAAATGACAACAAAATTTTATTTTTTTAATTTTCTTTATTATTTAATTTTTACGCAATATCAAGTGCACAAATTACAAACATGTACTCATTTGTGCTCCCCACTATAAGTGATCACAAACTATCCTCTTTTATAAAATAATTGGACATTTTTCAATTTAGACCACTATTAAAGGAAATAGAGTTTGTTTTAGAATCTTATATAAAAATCGATTTTTGGTGGTAAATATAATTGACAACAGATTACTTTCCTATTTCAATTTATACTAATTTAGAATTAAAAGTTTTATTACTGAAGTCATAAATTAATTAGTCGATTATAGGGACTTTGGCACTACATCATTCAATTCATTTTATTTTTGTAATAAATGACTATTATACTACTTTATTTTAAGAACTCGCTCTAAATCATAAAACGTTTGAAACATTTTCTTTTGAAGTGCTGACACTCAATAATTATGTTTTGCCTCGATTCGGTATCAAGGAAATCAGGTCGACATAATAGAAAAATATATGAACTCCCTAATTGTCCCCAGCTATGACCAATTGTAAAAAGAAAGTTAACGTTATTATAGTACTTGACAATAAAGTTTTTTAGCGTTTTAGAATAAATATGCAATGTGAGTGGATTCTTAAATATCAATAAATGAGTATCAATTTGTGGGTACTTACTTTATTCTTTCAATTGTACTTTAGCATTTGATTAACTATAAAATTTATGATTTCCTGTAGGCATATTTTCATATATCAGACATGATTTTATTGATAATTATTTTGTGCAGGAGTACGCTATTGTGGCAGTGGTATAAAAAACAGTTTTTGCATTTCAAGCACAAATTTTTTTGATATTATACACCAATCATAACTTCTGGACTATTCGGAGCTACTATATACTAGAATGTCATGACTGCAAGTCTAGAATTTTCGTGTCTAGAAAGAATCTTCAGACAAAGTGCATACAGTGTGTCCCACTCGAACATTCTAGCATTTTAGCCCCGAACCATCTAGAAATTAAGATTTGTGTATAAATAGACTAACAGGGCCACTCAGCTGAGTTAGTTAGTGAGTCATCGTTGTCTGAACATCAAGCGTTCTCAAGCTGTAATTTAAGTGAGTTCTTAAACCGTACAAGTGTAGTAAAAAACAGAGTGTACTATTAAAATTGTTTTTGTGTACATTTAAATTAATAAAGACTCGTTATATTTTCATCAAACTACTTGACGCTTTTATTTTGCAATTAAAAGGAATCCGGTTTATTTAAAGGAATTAAACCACCGTTTTTAAAAGGTAAAAACGTGTTTTTTTGTACTTTAATTTATTTATCGTATCTTTATTAAAAACGAACTAAGAATATATTTTGGAAATCTTATATCTAAAAAATTTCAATTATTAGTCCAGTCAGTGCCGGACGAAAATTGTTTGTCCACTGTTTATTTTATTTATTAAGTTGCCATTCTTCCTTGGGTGTACTTCAAGCTTTTTTAAGTGTTTTTCTGCATTTTTTGGATCTCAGTTTTTACCAACGGCACGTTTAGGTCTTTATGGATATTCAATTTTTTTTATATACCAGGGGACAATTGTCTTCATTCGTAGCAATTTGTTTTGGCGTCTTTGAATTTTGCCTACATTTGAAGATGAGGCTGTCCCCCATAGCTGTATTCCATAACACCATATAGGTTTTATGATTGAGCTGTAAAGTAAGAATTTGCAATCTAAGGTGTATACCGAGGTATTTAACTTCGGATTGTTGTGTTATTGCTTGATTATTGTTATAAATAGGAGAGCATGATTCTCTAGGTAACCAGTTTTCTAATTCAGATACGATTATATGATTTTGTAGGTAGCGAGATGCTTCTTGAGGGTTTTCATGAAAGCTTAAGATAGCAGTATCATCAGCAAATGTAGATGTGTAAGTACGATTGTTTGTTAAGATATAAGATGTATGTATAAATCAAATATAAGAAGGGTCCCAGGATATTTTCTTGAGGTACTCCTGCTTCAATGGGTTGTGCGGAGCTTAATAAATCTCCTTCTTTAAGCATAAATGTTCGACGAGTTAAATAGCTTTGTGTGTTTACGGGTAAATTTAGTTTCAATTTGTATATTAGACCATCATGCCACACTTTATCAAAAGCTTGAGAAATGTCAATAAAAAGAGCGGAACAATATTTTTTTTGTTCAAATGCTTTTTTGATGATATTGACAAGTTATGGGTTTGTTCGATAGTACTGTGTTTTCCTCTAAATCAAAATTGATGATAACTTGTTCATGAGCATTTTCTCGAATAGCTTCCATATATTTGATAATAGGCTGATGGGTCTATATGATTCTACTTTTGTGTGATCTTTACCCGGCTTTGGTATCATGGTAACCAGTGAAACCTTTCATTCTGGTGGATAATATTGAAGGCGTAATATAGCGTTGATAATAAGAAATATTATTTTTATTGCTACCCGGGGTAGCTCCATTAGCATCTTGTTACAGATTTTGTCAATACCAAGTGCTTTCTTAAAGTTTAAATCAATAATAGCCATTAAAGCCATTAAACCACCGTTTTTAAAAGGTAAAAACGTAACAAAACGTTTCATTATGAAGGGGGTAGCAAACAGTGTTGCCAGTGAAATTTCGAGAAAGATACATTTTAGTTTCCAAAAAGATACATTTTTTCCCGAAAAGATACATTTTGAAAAAAAAAATTGAAAATCCATTTTTAACGTTTAACATTTATTAACATAGCATATTTATTTCATATTTAATGAATATTGTATTGATATATAAATTAATTTTTATATTTATTTAAGTCATAAATATTAGGTATGTAATTTTTAAAAATACAGTAAGCAAACTTTAAAATTAATTAAATGTAACTATCTTTGGATGTTATCAAAACAAATTCATTTTTGTAAAAATTAATATACAAGTTAAGGCGTTTATAAATTTTATAAATTACCTGAAAATGAAAAATATGTTCATATTTCCTCAGAACAACTTCGCACTACTAATAATCATCGATTTAGGTGGATCGTATGTTGAAACTCCTTAATGTTTTCTTTCATCATTATTAAAGCTGCTATTGTATTAGTATTGAGTCGGTTACGATGATCAGTCTTAATAAGTTTTAGTTGGCTAAAAATTCTCTCCACACATGCATTCCAAAATGGAAGTACAAATGATAAACAAACTACTTTTTCAAATTTTTAAACATCGGGTCATTAACAACATTTTTTAAATTAAACTATTTTTCCCAATACTCATCAGCGGCCATGTCGAAGCTCCTCTGATTGAGGAGAGCGTGCTCACACCATTCCTTATGCAAAGCATTCTGGTCGATAAAATTTAACAAAGACGGACATTTTTCTAATGCAACAGTTAAATTCTTTTTTTTTTTGAAATATTGAGCTTCATTTAGTTAAACATATTTATAATATTAAATATTTCATCGGTAAATACGAATTTTAAATTGATTTGTTTTAAAACTTCAATATAAAAAAATTGCCAATAGCAAAATGATAACTTTAAAAACCTTTGTCAGAGACGGAAAGTTTAGTATTTTATTTTTGTACATTTTGCGTCCAGATTCAAAAGATACGAAAAATGCCAGGATTATACATGATACCTGAAGTCATCAAAAGATACGAAAAATGTATCTTTCGTATCCTAATGGCATCACTGGTAGCAAAGCACACCGGGTTTTAGCAAGTTATCTATTTATAAAAGAAAACTAAATTTAAATACATAAACATGCATGTACTCGTATGTATTTACCATGACATTACAAACCGATTTAAAATTTCAGGAGTTATAATTCAGCACATGTGTACGTGTTTACAACAATTAATGTAGCGTATTGTTTAAATCACATTTATTGAAATAATTAAATAATGCATGAGTACGAGTGAGTATTTATCGGCAACACCATCTCATTTGTTCGAATTTAAATTACCTATACAATCTTTATTAATTACTTCGATTTCAATTATTTATTACATTAATGTCCAAACACCTCATTCCCACTTCACTTATTTATGTATGCACTTGTTTGTAATACGAGTATGTAGTGTTGTTTAGTTTAGTTTTTTTGTACGAGTACATAAGTATGTATGTTTGAAAAACAAAATCGGTTTGCGCGCGCACACACTCTGAATGTGAAAATATTTTAGGAATGTAGCTTAAGCGCCCACTAACATTTGCCCTATGGAATTTCAAGTAGTGCTTGTTGGTTCACCAATACTAAATACTGGTGATGGTAACCCAAGCTAAATGTGTATAATATGCATATATGTATATGTACATATATACATATGTATGTTAAAGTTTTGTAAATATGTATTATGTTATTTGCTTTCATCTCGCAACTAATATGCTGAAGAAAATTAAAGAACGAGTTGAAATCTTTAAAGATTTTTTTTATGTAATGAAAATTTAAAAATATTATAAATACTTAATTTTTACGTTAAATTGTACTAGTTCCATGTAAAAAATATGGACCATTTTAATGTTCCAACTTTGGATGCGTGTAACTTTTTATAAGGAAGATACACGTTTAACTGTTCTAAAGTTGTTTTAATTCCATTTAGAATTTTATTACAAATATAGCTGATATTTAAGAAAATATTTTCGGCCCTCCGTAGGCCTATATATCTCTTTAACTAAAAGAGATAACATACACATGTAAGCGTATTTTGTAGATTTTCTCAAGAATCATAAATGAATTTTTGACGATTTTTTTTTTTGAAACTGACGCCGAAACAATTATAAATCAACTTGAAAACAGCTCAGCTCTAACTATGTGAAGTTTCGTTACTATATTTATAAATTATAATTTGAAGTATAGTAGTTCCAAATCAAGTTCTAGAAGCCAAGTAATGATTTTTGTTTGGTATTGTTGTATCGCCGACCTCTTCCTGGGATCGGTTGGATTATTTTAGTTTGAAATTGTCAACTTTGAAACTTAATCTGCGGAACAAATACTTCTTTAGAACGGATCTAGAACTGTTACTTTCATTAGTTTTTTTTATATTGTCTATTATTTGGGAATATTACAACATATAAATAATCCTGAAGGAAATGAAAGTCACGGTGATAGTGCTACTACAGAAATAACACATATCTGCCAATAATTGGGAAAACTATCAGTCGGAATTAAATGTATGTGTTATAAAATATATACTATGTACTATACTGAATATATACTATAATTCATGATTCCGAAAGACAATAACAATTGTTTTATAAAACTTCAGCGCATGGTATACGGGTTGAATAAATAGTTTCAGCAAGTATACCTTAGCATTCGATAGTCCTTGTTAAAGGACGAACCTCGTGGTTGGCCCCCCTTCCACCTACGATGCCAGAAAACTATAAATCAACTCCACCCATGTGAAATTTCGTTACGATATTTGTTTCCCAAATAAAACGTTTATAAACCAATGTGCGCTATAAAATAAATTGTTTCAGTAGCACACTAGCTTTAGATGACTTTTTTCACTTTTTGAATGACTGTGGATAAATCCACAAGTAATTTTACTGTGTTGTATGGCATATATTGTCAAATTCGTTGTGAGGCATTGTGTGTGTGTTCAAAAATTTTAAATATTGTCATGGAACATAAAAGATCAATTGAAACTATTTTCCAAAATTTTCCACTTTTCCAAAATATTATTAGTGCACACTTTTGTTTGTTTATTTATTTATGTGTATACAGAGTTACATTTAGAGATAATTTCTCTGACAATTCCGCCATTGACAGATGTATAAACTTTGCACATATGACAACTAAAAGTGTTTGACAATTGTTTTAAAACAATCTTACAATGACAAAAAAATGTGTTTACACGATTTAAAATATCTGAGAATATTTTTGTCTTACAATGTACTGAAAATGTTTTTTCTTACAACATTGGAAGATAAAAATTTTAAGTTTACACGCTTGTTAAACATATTCTGAACATTTTTCGGACAACGTTGTGAAATCTAACAAACGTCTCTGTACAATGCTTCATCTAGAGAAGACAAACGAAATGCCTTTCTATGGCCGTTTAAACTTAATGTTGCCATACTGCGTGTTATCAACAATGTTTGTTTATAAAAACTTCTACTAATACAAATGTTGAAAATCATGTTGTATGTTGCTGAATATGCTGTATGTTGATAAAAGCGTTAAATTTAAATTGACCTATAATTTTGTAAAAATACCATCTACGTGAATAATTATTTAAACATGTGTTTGTCCCAGGCGGAAGTCAATTGAACCTCCATGGATTAGAAAAAGTCTGGTTCAGAGAAGACAACACATATCTAACTAAACAAATAACCGGTTTTTTTTTTAATAATCCATCATATACCTGGTACAGGTTCGACAAAAAAAGGTACCAACTAGTCTACGAATAAAAGCAAATTTGTTATTGTTCGAGGGAATATTAATTTAGTAAATAAGAATTAACTGTAAGTAATGCTAAGAACAAAATTATGCCAATATCTTTGGCACTAAAAAGGATACCATCCCCAGTTTGAAATAAAAACAAATTTTAACCAAGACTAACAATGCAAAAAGTGAACTACTACTCGTACTATGTACCTGTTGCAGACAGCAAACAAATAGATATTGCACACATAACCATACTGCAACAACCATAAAAGTATCAGCAACAATTGTTGCATACTAAAACTATTTCAGAATAACAATGTCTTAACAATGTAGTTCTTTGAAGTTTTCTGATTTTATTATTTTTTTTTTCTGGTCAGAAAACATACATCCATACATATGTTTATATACATATAGGTATACATACATTTAAACGAGACATGTTAATGGGAATCCGAAAAGCTAATGATTGTTTTCATTACAATGTGCTTTTCTTTTCCATTCTATATGATTTTATCTACTCGTATTAAAACTGTTGAACAAGATCGATGTGACACATTAGATTGACAATTTAACTGATAAGAATCAAATTGAAAGCAACAAATATTGCAACTGCCTGTTTGTGTCTGTCTGTCTGTCTCTCTGTCTTACTGTCTAATAAACAAGAACAACAAGTGTAATGACAATTGCTGTTTTTACACTAGACGCGATATGTACAGATGATTTATTCGATAAATGGCATTTCTTCAAACAACTTTTTTTCACCCAGTAAAAAAAAATCGCAGAAATAAAAAAAAAGTTGGTGCCTAATTTGCATGGATTGCACGTGCACTTTGTATATAGAGTGATATGAAGCAGATATGTTAAAGAGTAGCTTCTTTTATATGCCGCATGGCATACAACAGAAAAGCTACACGAAGCTGATGTTCAATCTTCGAAGATCAGAGTTTAGGAAATTAGGAAATTATGTCAAAATCTGACACATTTCTTTTTTAGATATTCTGAAATATTTCTTCCAAAGAAAGTCTGTGAGAATCTGGCATATTTCTTCCATAAAAATTCTGCCAGAATCTGGCATATTTCTTCTATAGAAATGATGCCAGATTGTGGAATTTTTTGTCCATAGAAATGATGCTAGATTGTGTAGAAAAATGATGTCAGATTCTGGCATATTTCTTCTATAGAAATCATGCCAGATTATGGTATATTTCGTCTATAGAAGTCATGCCATGTTATGGTATATTTCGTCTATAGAAATGATGTCAGATTCTGGCATATTTTTTCAATAGAAATGAAGCCAGATTGTGGCATATTTCGTCTATAGAAATGATGTCAGATTCTGGCATATTTCTTCCATAAAAATTCTGCCAGAATCTGGCATATTTCTTCTATAGAAATGATGCCATTTCTTCTAATGAAATGATGCCAGATTGTGGAATTTTTCGTCCATAGAAATGATGCTAGATTGTGTAGAAAAATGATGTCAGATTCTGGCATATATCTTCTATAGAAATCATGCCAGATTATGGTATATTTCGTCTATAGAAGTCATGCCATGTTATGGTATATTTCGTCTATAGAAATGATGTCAGATTCTGGCATATTTCTTCTATAGAAATTATTTAATTTAACACTTCAAAAAATAAAGCAATGACTACATTCACTTAAAGTTCCATAATTAGGGCTGGTGTGGTTTGTATCGTTAATATCATTTCAATAAACTAGGGCTGGGGTTTTTATTTCAAAATAGTTTTTTTCTATTCTACGTATGCAAGTAAATACAGTATTGCATATATTTGTTTTAATTTTAGTGTCGTTTTTTTTGTCTACTTTTAGATTATTTTCTATTCCAAACAGATGGGTTTATCCACTGCCCTGTCAATCAAATAGTTGCAATATTTTGTCACAATAAAGGTGTATCCTTGTCACATTTGTTCTGTAATAAATCAGAATTTGTGTGCAAATCTGATTTATTTTACAAGAATTTAAACATGACATATTTCAAGTAGCTAACATAAATTGACAGGGAAATTTTGCATATACTCGTATGTAAAGAATTTTGAATTTCTTTTTATGTGGAAAACTTAAGGAAATTTAGCTAAAACAATAAAATTCTTTTAAACTCAAATTCTAGTGAATAATGTATGTAAGTATGTACGTTGTACCTGATATTTTGGCAAATAATATTGTAGTGGATCGATAATCACTCACATCTCTAATAGTATATTTTCTTATTGTGAATTACAACAGCTGATTTAGACATAATTGTAAACATAGGAGAAGAAGAAGTAAACATAGAACATAGAATAAGTTAGATGTAAGTACCGTTATTTTAGTTTATAAGAGGACGAAATTCAAAATAAAAAGGATTCAGAATCATAACTCAGCCGAGTAATTGGCTTTTGTTTTTATTAAAAAAACTTTAAGTTACCAGCGCTTTTAAGTGCTTTGCCTTGGCATTCTTTAGTGCCGGCTAAAAATAATTTAGAAGCCAGTGGCGTTACAAAACGCCGGCTAACAACCCTTAGGTAGGGAATTGTATAAAAGGTGCAGTGCGTACATTACATGGCGATCCTGCCAAATCCCAATTTGATGTCTACACCAAAAACTACTGCGGTAGCAGAGAACGCTCTACCTAAACAACAACCACAACCAATTACTATTCAACAGTATCTGCAGCGGCAGCAGCGCAGAGTAGAAGATAAATTAACAGCAATACCACCAACAGCTAAGCCTAAAAGAAGAAGAGCTGGCAGAATTGTGAGGCTGCGAAAAAGATTGGCTGATTTAAAACGAATGGTTACAGCCGAAAATCCACCTTCTTGGGAAAGGGCCACGGAAATTTGGCAGCAAATTGATGCGTTGACGGAAGAGTTGAAGGCCAACAAGAATAAGTAATATTTATATTTCACATTTTTTCACAAATCATTATTAAAAACAAAAAATATTATCACTAAACTAAAAACAAAAACTTCAAAAGAGAATATAAAGAAAAAAAAAAAAAAAAAAAAAAATGTGGTCACGATCAGCTGATAAATAAATGTCACATATAATAGAGTTGTATTATATTATAGAGTTGTATTATATTATATTAATGTAGGGCATTGCCAGTTTGAATTTTTTGGCAACTAGTACACTAAGAAAAATTATAGTAACAAAACATGAAATTTTTATAAAAAATTCTTATTGAACAAAGCAATTATTAATTAATGTATTTTTATAATTTGGTACACTTTTATTTTAATTTTGTAAATGGAATCGTTGAATGAATGGATTGAGGAGTTAAAAAAGCTTAAATTAAATATAAAAAAAAAGTAAGAATAGGATTTATGAGGAAAAATATAAGGAAATTAAATTAGAAAGATTAGCATTTTTGAAGCAGAGTGTGGAAGAATTCACTAAGGGAAGTGAAGATAAGGAAGAAAATACATTGATAATTGAATTTGAGAATTTGCATAGCGAATTGGTTTTAATAATTAAGAATTTAAGAGTAAAGGAGAAGGGTGTTGAGTTAGAAGAAGGCAAATTACCGAAAATGGCTAGTTTCGATATGGGCATGGTAGGTAAAAACCTACAAGTTTTTAAAGGTTCGTATGAATGCCTGGAAGATTTTATTACTCAATCTGAATTGTTGCATGATTTGCTAAGAGAAGAAGACAGAGAAATATTCGTTAAGTACGTCTATAATTTTAAATTAACGGCACAAGTAAGAAGTATTTTAGGTCGATCAAATCGACCGATAACTTTTATTGATTTTAAAAAAGCTTTGGAAAGCGCTTTTCCTAACCCGAAAACGCTTCAGCAGGTTCTGACAGAGTTGGGTACAGTAAAGCAGAATAACAGTAGCATATCTGATTTTAGAAAAAAAATTGCCGAACTTTCAGATCACATGAGTAATTTTGAAATTAAAAATTTACAAAACCCCACCCAAGAGGCTAAAGATGCTGTCTATAAATTGAGTGATAGTATGGCACTGAATGTATTTATGAAAGGAGTAAATGTTGAATATCAATCTATTTTATTAGCAAACATGCCGAAAACGCTGAATGAGGCAGTAGAAAGATGCATGACTGCAGAAAAACATTTAGGGTTAGAGGGAAGAAACTTGTTTCACGTAAATAATCGTTCTAACAACACTTACAGAAACAACAATTACAGAGTTAACAATAGTTCAAACAATAATTACAGAAACAATAGTGGTGCGAACAACAATTATGGAAACAACAATGTTGCAAACGACAATTACAGAGGTAACAGGAGTTTCAACAATAATTATGGAAATAGTAATGCCAATTTCGCAAACAACAATTACAACAACACGAACAGGAGCAGTAATATTTTTAGAAATAATGGTGGTAATTATAATGGGAGTAGGAACTTCTATAGTAACCAAGGTAATAGAAATAATTCAAATGGTAGAGGACGGAATAACAACAATAACACGTATAGGTCTTACCATTATAATGCCGAAGAGGGAAACTAGGAAGGCCGGGTAACGAAAGAAGTTGCCCAATGCCGCAAAAGATAAGAATTTACAAAATAGCAAATAACGTGAGCGCATACATAATTTTAGAGTGCTGTAATAGTAATGAGAATTTAAAATTTTTAATAGATACGGGAGCGGATATTTCAATATGTAAAATAAAAAAATTTTCTGATATAAATACTACAGATACTGTTAGATTAACTGGGATAACTGAAGAAGCTATAGATAGTATAGGTACAAAAATTTTAAATTTAAAAGTTGCAACGGCAACTATTCAACATAATTTTCACATTGTAGAGAATAATTTTCCAATCCAAACCGATGGAATAATCGGACGGGATATTTTAATAGAATACATGAGTAAAATAGATTTTGAAACATACACGATTACGTTTATTATAGATGAACATGAGATTATCATGCCAATGAATTCGAGGATAATTCATCAGACAAACGTAATTGTACCAGCAAGGTCAGAGGCAATAGTTCCCATTAATGTAAAAGTGAGTGAAGAGAGCATTGTGCTGAGTGAAGAATTAGCTGAAGGAGTATTTCTAGGAAATTCTATAATACCCGCGAAAGGTGTAGCACATGTTAAAGTACTGAATACTACTGATAAGAGCGTAATTTTTAAAAGTGAAAATTGCAAAATAAAACCATTAAAGAACTACAATGTATATTTTACAAGAAAAGAGAGTCAACAAGATAGTGACAGGCTAGTTACACTTTTAGAAAGTTTAGATGTTGGTAGTAATGACCCACATACTGGGGAATCTTTAATTGAAATTTTTAAGGAATTTCAAGATGTTTTTCATCTTCCATATGAAGAGCTTAGTGTTAATAATTTTTATACACAACAAATACAAATAACAGATTCAACACCGGTATATATAAAAAATTATAGACTTCCACAAACGCAAATGGAGGAGATTAATAAGCAGGTTGATCAATTATTAGCCGATAACATAATAGAAAATTCAGTTAGCCCATACAATTCACCTCTGCTAGTCGTACCAAAAAAATCAGCAGATGATACAAAAAAATGGCGTCTCGTAGTAGATTTTCGAAAGCTAAATGAAAAGATTGTCAACGACAAATTTCCACTAACCAGAATAGAGGATGTACTCGACAAGCTTGGCAGAGCCAAATATTTTTCAACGCTTGATATGACAAGTTCATTCCACCAGATAAAATTGCATGAAAATTCTCGTCCGTTGACGGCATTTTCCACAGGAAATGGTCATTACCAATTTAAAAGATTGCCTTTCGGTTTGAAAATATCTTCAAACAGTTTTCAGCGGATGTTAACAATTGCGCTGAGCGGCTTAGATGCCGAAGCTTTTCTGTATGTCGATGACATTATTGTATTTGGATGCAGTCTAAAGCACCACAATGAGAATTTAAAAAACGTTTTTCAAAGATTGAGAAAGTACAACCTTAAATTAAATGCAGGCAAGTGTAGTTTTTTGAAACCAGAAGTGGTATATCTTGGGCACCTCATAACAAATAAGGGAATTAGAACAGATCCGGCTAAGGAAGATGTAATAAAAAACTATCCGGTTCCTACAAATGCAGATGAAGTAAGAAGATTTGTTGCTTTCTGCAATTACTACAGACGGTTTATACCTAAATTTGCAGACATAGCCAAAAATTTAAATGCGTTATTAAAGAAAAACAAACCTTTTCAATGGGATAATGAATGCCAAAAGTCATTCGAAACGCTAAAAGAAAAACTTATGAACCCACCAATACTTCAATACCCAGATTTTGAGAAACCGTTTATTTTGACAACAGATGCGTCAAATTATGCTCTTGGTGCAGTTTTATCGCAAGGTGAAATTGGTTCAGATTTACCAATTTCATATGCAAGCAAATCTTTATCAAAGCATGACATAAACAAACCAACAATAGAGAAAGAGTTATTAGCTATTCATTGGGGAATTAATTTTTTTAGACCTTACCTATATGGCAGTGACTTTTTCGTGGTCACAGACCACAGGCCTTTAGTTTCTCTGTTTTCACACAGAAATCCGTCGTCAAAAATGACACGAATTAGAATGGATTTATCCGAGTATAATTTTGAAATACAATATAAAAAAGGGAAAATGAATACGAATGCAGATGCGTTATCAAGAATAATTTTAAATAGCGACGCGCTAAGGGCAATGATTCCAGATAGAGATGAAATGGATAAAAAAGTGTTGGCAATAACCAGAAACATGCAAAAACGATTAGAAAATACGAATAACCCTGACAAGACAAATAATACACAGTGCATTTCCGGGCAAAGGCCTGATCAACTTTTCGTCTGGGACTGTACATCAATATCAGACTTACACAAAACAAAAAAACTTAAGTTTCAAATACATAAAAATTTTAAAGATAATTTAATAGAAATAAATAATAATGAAATCATAGCAAGATGCAGCGATAATCCATTGAGCACGAAGTTGACATTGGAGAAACTGTTTTCAAAAATGCATGAAGAAGAAATCAAGGAGCTAGCTTTGAGCAAGAATGATGAAATATTTAAAACCATGGCCATGGAAAAATTTAAAAATGTATACAACAGGTTACAATTAAAATCAAAAACAAATTTAAAAATATTATTATATGATGAACCAAAAAGAATACTTTGCAAAGAAACTCAGATGAAACTTATTGATGAATACCATAATTCTACTCATGGAGGACACTTAGGTATCAGAAAGACAGTTTTGAAATTAAAACAGCGCTACATATGGAAGAATATGAGCAAGATGATAAAACAATACATTTTAAACTGCAAGCAGTGTAAAATAAATAAACAAACTAAACATACAAAAGAAAACATGATTCTTACAGACACACCAGGTACAAGTTTTGAGGTAGTATCAATTGATACAGTTGGTCCTTTGCGCTTGTCAAATTACAATCGGTACATACTTACGATTCAATGTGAATTAACGAAATACGTAGTAGCATGTCCAATGGAGACCAAGGAGGCAAAAACGGTAGCGAAAACATTAATAGAACAATTTATTTTGAAATACGGTAATTTTAAAGTCTTAAAATCAGATAAAGGCACTGAATTCACAAACGAATTGATGTCAGAAATATGTAATTTATTGGATATTAAACAAATATTCAGTGCCCCTTACCATCATGAGACTATGGGCTCTATAGAACGAAATCATAGAGTACTTAACGAATTTTTATTAAATTTTTGTAAAGATAATGAATGGGACAATTGGATTCCATATTTTACATTCGCGTACAATACAACACCGCACGTAGATACAAATTATACGCCATATGAACTGGTTTTTGGGAAGTTGCCTTACCTACCAAATGATGAAGTTAGGAGTAATGAAAAATGTTACAATATTGAAAATTATGCAAAAGAATTAAAGCAAAGATTAAAGTTTTCTTTAGAAAGAGCAAAAGAGTATTTAGATATAGCTAAAGCTAGTAGAGTGAGAGTTCGTGAAGGCATTAAACCTCTTAATTTTGAAGTAGGAGAGCTAGTGCTATTAAGAGCTATCAACAGGAAGAAAAATCAGGCACCATATCACGGGCCATACAGGATAGTAAAAAGACAGGGAGTAAATTCTATTTTAGATACAGGAGGTAAATTAAGGAAATATCACAATAATATGTTAAAGAAATATAATTAAATGAATTATGTTATTTATTATTAGTTATTATAATGTAAAAATAGTTTTAGTATAAAAAAAAAATAATATGTTAAAGAAATATAATTAAATGAATTATGTTATTTATTATTAGTTATTATAATGTAAAAATAGTTTTAGTATAAAAAAAAAAAAAAAAAAAAAAAAAAAAAAAAAAAAAAAATATATATATAAAAAAATATATATAAAAAAAAAAAAAAAAAAAAAAAAAAAAAAAAAAAAATAATTTTTATGTATAAAAATAATTTTTTTTTCAATAGAGGGTGAGGGTGTAGTGGATCGATAATCACTCACATCTCTAATAGTATATTTTCTTATTGTGAATTACAACAGCTGATTTAGACATAATTGTAAACATAGGAGAAGAAGAAGTAAACATAGAACATAGAATAAGTTAGATGTAAGTACCGTTATTTTAGTTTATAAGAGGACGAAATTCAAAATAAAAAGGATTCAGAATCATAACTCAGCCGAGTAATTGGCTTTTGTTTTTATTAAAAAAACTTTAAGTTACCAGCGCTTTTAAGTGCTTTGCCTTGGCATTCTTTAGTGCCGGCTAAAAATAATTTAGAAGCCAGTGGCGTTACAAAACGCCGGCTAACAACCCTTAGGTAGGGAATTGTATAAAAGGTGCAGTGCGTACATTACAATATTCTATAGATACCATAAGTGCTTAATTGATGAGTGTTTTCTTTGTCTATCTGTATTCGTATGGTCGATATGTATACTTCTGTACATATGTATGTATAACAAAATAGTGTTGTGGGGCTAAAATTAAGCATCAACTAATTGCTTCACATTAATCCTCTTGAAATAAAATGCCATCACGTTTTGTTTTGAACAAAACAAAAATAAGATTCTTGACATTAATTTGAACACTGAAAAGCACAATACGTACAAATGAATTTAAAACACACAGTCAGTCACATCTGCCCACTTAGCGCTATGATCCATCGAAAGCATAGACAAATTTGTTTTGTATAAACTTGACCCTGGGGGAATTCGAATTTCACATTGATTTCACTGCTTAAGAATCCCCATCAACTTATTTAATTTGTTGTTGAATCCCCAACAACTTATTTAATTTGTTGTGAAAATAACGTTTTTGCGTTACAGGAATGTTATTTATTAATTTTTAGAGACTTCTGTTTTTCTTAATGAAGAATGGTTGAACTTTTTATATTAATAATTAGAGAAAATTTGTTATTATTTCGGCTTGAGTTCATTTAATTAATAACTCAAAGAATACCATTGTAAAGTTATATTTTTCTAGACAATTGGCACATTGGAATGTATTTTCTACCCTGCCAAGGGCAATAAGAAATATGTTTAATTCCCGAATTTTATTTCCCAATAACGGTGAGTTAAATAGATGATGTTTACAAGTAGATCTTGGACAATAAACATTGCTGATGAAGCCCTTGGCAGGGCGTCTCTATTAGAGATAGTTTTAATTGGCTTGAGTTCATTAGTTTAATAATTCAAAGAATACCATTGTAAAGTAATATTTCTAGACAATTGGCACATTGGAATGTATTTTCTGCCCTGCCAAGGATGTCATCAGCAATATTTGTTGTCCAAAATCTATTTTTAAACATCATCTATTTAACTCACCAGAAATAGATTTCGGGAAATATTGTTAAAATATTGTGTGTGCGGGTGTGTTTGTAAGAAACAAAGGGAGCGACGACTACTTTTATACTTAATTTTTCTATATATGTATGTATGTATCTAATAACTTACAATATCCGCAACAATTGGAGAAGCAGGAGCTCCCATTGGAAGTCATTTTCAGTGCATTGAAAATATCTAATGTCCTCATTCCAGTGCTTGCGGAAAGGTTCTGATAATCTTAGTCTAAACTATGACTATCAGAAATAATCTGATTGTATTTGTTAAATATTTCGTGACGAGTCTTATTATTTGCTTGTAGTTAGCAGATTCTTTTTCACTGCTCTGAGAATGCTACTCGAATTTTACGGTATCCCCTGACAATTTCACAACACTCAACACTTAGGGCGCGTTTCCACTATGTCATTTTTGTTGTTAAATTGTCCAAATTGTTGGCAATTGTATGAAAACGGGTTGTCATCAATAAATTTAATTTTTTGCAATCATCATTGCAAACATATATGACGCCATATGACAACCCGTTTTCATAAAATTGCCAACAATTTGGACAATTTGAAAACAAAAATTACATAGTGAAAACGCGCCCTTAGGGTTTAAATAACAGCATGACTTTCAGAAAAATATCCAAATTTTTCTGTCACATAAATTTGTTTAGTCCGAAGTTTTCTTTAACGGTATCTGATAAATTCTTTCTTTCTTTAAATTTTTTTAACTTTTTTGCTTATAGCGGATACGTTGATTATGCGTGAGGATACACAAATAAACGTATACTTCAAATAATGGCTTACCCTTCAACGAGGTATGTTTTTTTTTTGTATACTTTTTCTCCAATTAGACAAATATAAAAAATTATAGGAAACAAAGAATATTTATCTTCTATAGCAATTAGTCTAAATCAAATTATTTACATTTATATTATTTGTGAAAAAAAATTGCTTTGTTAACCCATAACTCTCCAATCGCTTATTATAATCATTATTTAACAATATATTGTTTGTTTTGTTGTCATTAGAAAATAATTTATTTCAATTAGAATTTCTCAATAAACATACGTATGTATGTGTGTGGTTGTGTGTGTGTGTGTGTGTGTTTGGATGTGTATCCGAAACGATCAACTAACTAATCAACCAGTCACTCAAGCAGCCACCGCCAACCACTGATGCATTCATTCACTCATTCATTTAACGTTCAGTTCACACTTTAATAACAAACTAATGATGACTAGATGAAATGTTATTGTTTTTGTTGCTGTTGTTGTATGCTGCGTGTCAATTGCCATTGTTTGTTGTTATTATTGCTGTTTGTAATTATTATGTGGCGACTTTTAGCTAACAGTCATACTAGTATCATGCCCCCACATACATAGAATAAATTGCAACATTAGCAGCAGAAACAGCCACAATAGTAACCCATAATACACAACTCAGTGCCTGAACACAATATAAAAATGAAGCAAGCGGCCAACAACGACGAGCAGATCATGAAATGAACGAATGAAACGTCTATATCGGAAATGCCAAAAACATTAAAGTACCACTAATAAAATAAATATACGTATTCTATTTACATATATTGTATTGTGCATACATATTTATAAGAATATAAGTATGTATATACATATTTAAATGCACTTATGTATATAAAAAAATTAACAAATAAACAAAAGCTTTACAAGCTGAAATAAAAAATAGCGAACAAATTCAAAATAACAGTAATGATCGACCAAAAGATGCACTGCAGCATTTAAACAACTTCAGTTAACAAATCGAAAATCTGTTAAATTTTGTTTCTTCTTTTTAAACTGTAACCAAATTAAAAATATTATACAGAAATATGTATTCTAACTAGGGGTTTTCCCGGGTATTCCCGGGATTTCAATTGTTATGATTTCCCGTTTCCCGTGATTCTTTTGCAGGATCCCAGGAAATACAAAAACTGGCAACTCGCTCCTTATACTTAAAAAGGAGTTAAAATTTGTTGAAGGAAGTGGTCAAAGAACTCAAAATATTGAATACTTGTTTAATGCAATATAAAATCAGAAATAGACTTTCTGACGACTCAATAAACGCTTTGAGTGTATTAAAAAGTTATTTCTTAACTGCCGTATTCATAAAAAAGAAAGTAGGGTTGAAGTGTGCTTTTAGACAAAATTTTCATACAAAATTTTCTTAAAGTACATTTGAAGTCTACTTTAATTTTTTCTGAATAAGCCTTACAGCCTGTAAGCCGTTAAAATTATATTATATATTTTATGAATTAAATTTTAAATTTTTTGAATTTGTTTTTATTTTACTATTTTTTTATGAATTAAATTGTTATCTTTATGTTTCTTTTTTATCTAGTATCTAAAGCATAATAATACGAAATTTACATTTAAAAGCGTAATGTAATAATTCAAGTTCCTCTTTCAATTAAAACAAATTTTTGTAGTATTTAAGTATTTTTTGCCTTGTTTTTTACCTCCAGCAACAGAAGAGGAAAGGGAGAGTATTTCCCAAAGTATAAATAAAATGTGGAATTTTCCCAATTCAATCGGGGCATTAGATGGAAAACACATCAATATTATAGCACCAGCACATGTATAAGTATTGATATGGTTTTGAATCAAAAGAATGAACATGCTGTCAAATTATTTATTGTTATCAATATTGCTAGATGCGATTTTGATGCTCATTAACACGGCATGAATAAAATCTTCAAAAGTTTTGTTCAATAAATTTTGATCAATAAATTTTGAAGAAATTTTGCTGTTTACACGAGTTTAAAGCATTTTGAAGACAAATTTTGAAGAAAATTTCAATCGTATAAATCTAGCTTAAGGCTCATCTAGCAATTCTATCCATTGATTAAAATATTTTTCCTCGAGGCCTTCAAAATAGTGGTTTACAATTGTAATTGCATCTTCATTTGCGGTAAAACGCTTGCCAGCTAGGAATTTTTTTAGATTTGGGAACAAGTAAAAGTCACTGGGAGATAAATCAGGAGAATAAGGTGGGTGGTCAAGCAACACGCAATTTAATTCGTTGATTTTAGCCCTTGTTTAAACAGTCTTGTGCGCTGTCTTGATGAACAATTTTTTTTTGTGTTTGAATTTATTGTATTACCCTTTTGCAGATATTAAATCAATGAAATACCTTTGAAGTCCCAAAAAACCGTTGCCATAATCTAACCAACCTATTAAATTGCTTTTTCTTTCTTTAAAATCCACTTTATTTTTCTTAAAACGTTCCAAACAAGCTTGAGAAATTTTCATTCTTATGCATTTTTGGTCGACTGTTAACAAATGCGGCACCCATATTGCAGAAAGCTTTTTCATCTGTAGTTCTTCATGCAAAATTAATTGGACTCGATCATTTGAGATACCCATGATATTGGCTATTTCACGTACTTTTATTCGTCGATCATTTAATGCCAAATCATGCACTTTGGCTTCAATTTCTGTTGTTGTTGATGTTTTTGGACCTCCACTATGTGGTTCATCCTCAATGCTTATACGACCACTTTTAAATTCAGCAACCCAATTTTTTACTGTTGCATATGAAGGAGCACTTTCACCCAACATATTCATCATATCATTATGAATTTCATGTCCCGATAAACCTTTTTTATTTAAATATTTAATGACACCACAAATATTTACTTTTTCCATTGTAAAAAAATCACCAGTATCTATATGAAGGAGTAGTCAGATCAAAAAGAAATTTAACAGATGGAAGCTTCCAAAACACTTAATTTTTTTCTGTTTATACCGCGTTTTCTGTTCTAGGCTAAGAAATTTCCGAACCGCCCTCGTAATAACATAATTTTAACAAGAAATGCCACAACAACTATGTGATGAAACCGGAGATGTTTCCAAAATAATAATTCAAAACGAATTGTATGCTGTATCTACACTACTGATCAAATGGGGCGCTTTTAACAATAATAATATGATAGTTTTGAAATTTTACTTGCTGACATGTCAGCAGCAGAAGCTTTGATAATTATATTGATACAATGAATGGAAATTCGCTCGAAAATATAAAAATGTTGGAAAATTAAAACTACATTTGTAAAACTAATTTTTGGTAGCCACGATAATTCGATTTAACTTCACCGGATTATTTTAAAGATACAGTCTACACATTGCCAATCGAATCGTCTACAGCCTTTAAACTCAAAATCCATAACGCTAAAAATGCCATAATTTGTTTTGAAAAGTGGAATAAACAATTTTGGCGTTATGTACCTTCAAATAGATTTATAATCATGCCAAATATTTTTATTTGGATCGAACTTTGACCCACCCTCCCACTCAAGAGTTATTTAACAATGGCTAAAATCAACAAATTAAAGTACGTCTTGCTTGATCACCCTTGTAAATCACTATTTTGAACGCCTTGATGAAAACTAATTAAATCAAGGGATTGAATTGCTAGATAAGCGTTGGACTAAGTGTATTGAAGTTTCAGGAGATTATATTGAAAAATAAAAATGCTTTTGAAAAACTAACTATTCTCTTTCTATGCTAGGCTAGTTTCCGAACCGCCCTCGTATTATTAATGATACTGGAAACATATCAAATGTGGAAAGTATTGATTAAAGATTTTCAATAGATCCATCTTTGGCGCAAATAGATTCCACATTTGATATGTTCCTAGTATCATAAATATTCCGAACCGATTAATCGTTTAAGTCTTTAATATTAATTACCAAAAAGGATCTTAAAAAGTTAGAGCAGTGAATGAGGACCATTGCGTTTTAAGAAACTATCGAATACAATACTGATATGATGTATATGTCTATAAATCATGTAGTGATTAATAATTGAAAAGTAATATCTAGATAATGCAAAATGTGAAATTTAAAAGTACTTTACAACATTCACAGTGTAATTGCTGCAATAGTAGTTTCATATCCTATACTGATCGTCCATGGTTTGGCAAAAATTCTGCCAGTAAGACTGAAATATTACAAAGTTTGTAGACACATCCGATTTAACTAATTCAAAGGTAGTAGATAAAAAAGATCCATGGATGATATACGAAGAGCTATTATCACTGTCATAGGTAGGCGCTTTGAGTTCCACATAGCCGACTATCAGAAAAATATACCCCTTATATGATAATTTGATCGCTTTCCTTTCGCGCAGCCACCCATTTAAAATTCATTGCTAAAATCTAAATGTTTTCTGAAGAACTTAAGAAACTCGGGAATAGTTCTTTGGCTATATTCCAAAATAAATTTTTCAAAAACTTAGTTTCTAGTCAAACAATAAACTTATATTGCCACTTTAAATTATAGCGAACAAAAAATAAAAACTATTAAAAAGGTAGAGTAGCATGAAACATATGCAAGTATTTTTTGTTTCATTATAATTCCTTTTTTTTTTTTTTTTGTTGTATATTTTTTGCAACAGTGGCGGTCGTTTGTTGACGTTAACGGCGTCAATGTCTGGCCTGAGAATTTGTTTGGTTAAAAAAAAAAAAAAAAAAAACAAAAACGAAAAAAGCAACCACATAGGTACCAAATACAATGAATTGTATGTACCTCGCATTCGTACTCATAGTTAAGCCCTTAACCAATCATCTAAAACTGTATAAAACACTACGTCGCACTATATTGATTGTAACAACACGGTGTTGTACAATATAAGTGAGTCATGCATCACCCAAAGTTCATAAAACAAACAGCCATACAAAACCTAAAATTACACTTCAACTGACTGCCACAGTTGCCACAAACCCGGCTACAGCCACAAATACAAACAAATAAAAAAATAAAATAACAACAAAGTGTAAACAAAACTAAACATAAAACTATAAAAACTCTACTCCACACATTTAAAATTCCTTGGAATGAAAAGTACTGAACGAACAAAAATGAAACACTATTATCGAATAGTGGTTCTTAACGGCCATCCGAAATGGACAGGAGAAGAAGAATTGCCACAGAAAAAAAAAAAAAAACAACAAAAACGAAAACAAAGTGTGGCTGAATGGTTGGTTGGTCATCGAAAAATTGCAACTGATGGTCTAGCACAAATTTGAAGTGCAATTTAAAGAACGTAAATAAACAAACAAACTAAAACACAAATAAATTGTTAAGTCCTAGAGCCTGAGGAATGTTTGTTTAATTGCCCGATGCCAGCCAAGCAAACATTGTGAATGGACGTGTGTTCTGTGTGTGTGTGTGTGTGTGTGTGTGTGTGTGTGTGTGTGTGTGTGTGTAGAAAGAATAATGCACTCAGAAAAATAATGTTAGTAAACATGTACATACTCGTATATAGATTCTAAGGCCGTTCCTAGTGTTTCAAAAAACAAGTTACCGTTTATAAATTACAGATTTATTTCCCTGCTTTCCATATTCCCCCACTGTACGACGTCAAGTAAGGCGTCTATACAGGTGATTGCCAAGGTGTGTAACATAACCAGAAAGTGGGATGTTTACATTGTATTTCGTATGCATTATGTTGCTGTAAAATTGCGATTGTCATTTTCGAACGTTAACACTACAATCAATAAAACATTCTGGCAACAGGTAACAACTCGCATATATGTATGTATGTAGCAATACTAACATTCTCTTGGCAATATTGCATTCATTACTGGCTAAGATTGGTGTTCTATGCTCCATGGTCCGCAGTTTAGTCCCTATATCATAGTTATCAGTAACTATCTTCATTGTTATCTGCAATATCAAATGTATCAGTAAAATATTTGGCTTTTGGGGTGTTATTGCCCAGTTTATGCAGAAGGACCATGTTTGTGGTTGGAGTAGTTGTATACAAAATGTCTGTATACAGTTGCATTACAGTTTGCATACAGACATTTTGCATAAAGTGAATCATTTTATTCTGACCAGCCATCTTTGGTTGTTGCAAATATGATGCTACCAGCGGTGGATATGATGGACCCTTCCATAAAATATTGACCTCGTTATAGCGTTAGCGAATCCCATATATTGTTTAGAGATCGAATCCACAGTGAATTTAGATACCACTTGCCATGAACACAGGATGACATTGACTTTATGAAAGTTCCTCCATATATTTTAGCTTATGATATCAGAATTCTACGATTGGTGTTTGATTTTCAGCTTACCTAAGGTACGGTCACATTTGGCAAATATTTCCCGAAAATAACGTAACCACTAAATGCATCAATATTGCGAAACGTGGAAACTAAAGGTAAATCTCAATGAATCTAAAATTATGGTAATGCGTTCTTCCACAAGAATCTCAAGTCGTTTAAAATGGAGTTACGGTGGAGATAATATTGAAATAGTTAATAAATACAAGTATTTGGACTTTGACATTACGTATAATTTGTTCTGTAACACCCACCTAAAAAAAAATTGGCTACGGCTAAACTGGCAATCAACACAACTTGGCTAAAATATATAAATAATCCAAAAATTTCCAATATGAACAAGCTCAAGATCTTCGTCGCTGCCTCTCGTTCTATAATGTTTTATGCTGCACAAGTTTGGGGCTACGTGAAATATGATGTGGTCGAAAAGCTCTTTAGATTCTTTGTTAAAAAGATGTTGTACCTACCATCAACAACTCCAAACTATATGCTATATATTAAAATAGGGCTTGACTCCTTATATATCTCAACACTTAAACTTCACTTTTGCTATATAAACAAAGTACTGAATATGAACTCTAGAAGATTACCACGAATACTAGCTGAAACCATTATAACCAAAAATATTTCCTGGGCTTATGAATGGAATACTCTTTGCCAAAAACTAGAATATGTATCAACAATTACTAGTCCAATTTGCACACAGTGGAAACAAATAATATCCTTATTAAAAAGTAAAGAACTCGAAGAAAACATGTTAAGAGCAAAGAATTCTCAAGATCATGATATGTACCCACAACTTTATGCCTGTACCATTATTAAATTACTCGTCACGTGTCACCTGTCTTCTTATTAAAACTAGAGGTGGATTATTAGAACTGAATGGCAGATCTTTTATTAATACTACATCAACTTATTGTACAATATGCAATACTAATGAAGTAGAAAATACATTTCACTTTTTGGGAGTCTGTCCAATTTATAATGAAATATGTAGGTAGAACCTGTTTTAATAAAATAAATCTTTCTGTAAATGATGTTATCAGTATTCTAAATGGTTATAATTTTTCTAATTTATATAAATATATTAAACTATGTTTAAAATACCGTAAGCTAATATTAAATGAGTTTTCCTAGTCGCATATTTTATATATAATAAATTATAAATAGAAAAAATCACATTTTATACCAATCTGGCTCACAACAAATATGTTTGGCCATATATAGATTAAAAATAATATTTAAGACTGAATTTTGTAAATAAAAACTGAATTTGTATATTAAAATATTATATAATCTATTAATAAATAATAATAATAATAATAATAATAAAATAACATTTATTTGAACTCATTTATTTACTTAAAAAAACTATTCTTATTTAGGCCAAAGCACAACAAATATTTAGTTTTAATTTATTTGATGCTGTTTGATCTTGCAAAACTTGCAATAAAAATATTTGCCAAATGTGACCGTACCTTTAGTCACTTAGGTACTTCTAGAAGGAATAATGGCTCCCAGAATATATTGGTAAATTGATATAAATATTAATTAGATTATATGAAGCTTTTCACAACTTAATATACGAGTATGAGGTAATTTTGTGAAAAACTAGCCATGCTTAGAATTGGGTAACTAACAACATCAACAAATATGATGTGTTTTAAAAGATTTTATTAAATTGAATAATCACCAACATTATTCTGCAAGTGTTAGAACTTAAACACACTTGAAGTCTGTAAGTGTAAAACATGGACAATAAACCAACAGCCAAACCTTCCGACACACACACGCACGATAAATATCGTCAGAGTCCAACATGTAGACTTAAAAAAGAAAAAAAAAAATGGTAGAAACGATCTACTGTTAAAAGATCGTAGGATTTATCAGCAGCAGCTAAGACAGGCGGCAGGCTGTAAACCAACAAATAAAAACAAAACAACATATTTGTTCATTCATGCATGGACGAACAACAGCGATATGTTACGATACGATACCAAGTCACTTAGTACTCGAACTTGCATCAGTCAGTCAATACTTAAGTATGTAAGTCAGTCATTCAGTCATGACCATGTTTAGTTTTGGCTTTACGAAACCAACAACCACAAAAAAAAAACTATACAGAGATAAGATGTTAACATGGTCAAAAGTTAAACAAACAATTTTGTCATGATATTGTCTGGTCTGTTGCTTAAAAACCATGTAAAAAAAGTAATTAAATTAAGGAAAATAGACAAGAGATGGCTGAACGTTAAACTAGCTGAGTATGAAATTGTTGTGTAGTTTCGTAATTGGTGAAAAAATATTTAATCTTATTTAGGATACATTTTTTAGCTTTATTTTCGGTCTTAGCTGAAAAGTAATTTTACGATAATATTAAGTTCTTATTAAAAGCATTTGATAACACTTAAGAACTTTTGGTATTATGTAGTTCAAAAATAATAAGATGATTTAAACTTATATGAATATTGCTAAATTTTATGTTTTCGACAATAATTTCATGAATTTGTATAATATTTGAATATTATTCAAAACTTATTAAAGTTTTAATATCTTTCATAAACTAATGAGAAAATATTCAAAACCCTTTAAACACTTACAGTGGTGAACATAAGGTTAGCATAAGGTTTTCGAAAGTATTTTAATTTTATATGATTACTAGCTAAACCCGGTGTGCTTTGCTACCCCCACCCCCCTCGTCATAAAATAAAAGAAAATGAAACGTATTTATATATTTACAAACATTTATTTATTTAATTTTAATGTATTTATTGCAATGCTTTAGGCGAGACCATGCCCCTTTGTTCACTAACATAATCAAGAATTTATTATTTCGTAAGAATATCCTATTGTGAAAATTTAATGACGATCGGTCCAGTAGTTAAGACTATATTACGATTTTTAATTTTCCTAAAAAAGGGCGTGGTCCCACCCACTTTTCTCCTGGTACGTATTCCTAATTATGTCAATACCATATGTACCAAATATCATCGATGTACGACAAAAAATTATCAAAATATGGCGATTTAAATTTTTGGGTTATATGGGCGGTGCCACCCCCGTTTGTGCAATAAAAACTTCATATAGCCTATTATTCCTTCCAGAGTCACAGTAACATACATTGAATTTTATACAAGTATATAGAAGATAATAATTTATTACAATTTTTGTCCATTGATATACCCTGTAGTGTGATCAGTCTGTCCCATTTTTATCACCTACACCACCTTAGTGGGGAGGGTATATTAGATTTGTACTTATGTTTGTAACGCTCAACAACTAAGAAAGTAGTGTCGGTCAAGCCCAACCATATAATATCATACAGCCAGTATATGTGTAAAAACAAATTTGGGCTCTATACAGGAGCTATGGACCGATCATTCAAAAAATGTTGTAGCATGATTTCTTTGTGTTAAACTTTATCTCGATATAAACACTTATAAAAGATTTATAGATGTTAAAGTGATTTTCTAAGGGGATGTTATATGGAAGCCAAACCATTTTTGTATATATGAAACAGGCTTATATTGAATATGATTTGGATATCAATATTTTTAAGAGAGTTATGTTATTTAAACTGACTTTTGACATGTTGATTATGTTCTTATAATTATTCTTTACGAAATCTTTATTATTTGATTCATGCATCAGATCAACTCTAGAGAGAGCAACATTGGTGTGATTTTAAGTATTTTTTGTTTAATTTATGCAAGGAGGAATTAGGCCAAATTCGAACCCACACAAATGTTTGTTACAAATGTTACACAGGCCCCAAGACGTAGAAAACTCTTTAATTTACAAAGCCACAGCAGCAATAACATTTAAGAGTTTCAACGCAATTTAAAGAGATCTTTTAACAAAAATTTAGTATTGACGTCTCCTCTAGAACTACCAGAAGAAGACTTAATGAAAAAAGAACTTGCGTGTTGCATTGTTCAGCATAAGCCCCATGTTTTAAAAAAGAAATTACAGTCCCGGATTTCTTTTGGCCATACGAATTTAGAAAAACTAATAATTTCATGGAAGAATATTCTCTGAAGCATAGATGGGCAAAAACCATTAAAAAAGTACTGCATTACTATTTCCATTACCAATAAACTTTTACTGGTACTGCAATTTTTCATTTAATTACCAGTAAATTTTTACTGGTAATGAAGATTGAATTCCAGTACCAGTAAATATTTATTTCTAATTAAACAAAAATGACATTACCAGTAAACATTTACTGGTAATTAAATGAAAAATTGCAGTACCAGTAAAAGTTTATTGGTAATGGAAATAGTAATGCAGTATATTTTGTAATGGTAAAAAAAATTAATTTTTAGAAAAAAATATATAGTAATTTTGTTTCTTTTTCTGTTTTTTTTTTTAATTTTGATTGAATTGTCTCAATATAATTTACATTAATATAAACTTCTAAAAAAATATATTTTTTTTGAATATGCATACATTTTTTTTTAATTTTATTAAATTTTTACTGGTACTGCTATTTTTTTAATTACCAGTTAATATTTTAATTACCAGTAAATTTTTACTGGTACTGCAATTTTCATTTAATTATCAGTAAAAATTTACTGGTACTGGAATTTTCATTTAATTACCAGTAAAAATTTACAGGTAATGGAATTTCATTTTCATTACCATTAAAAATTTACTGGTACTTGATGTTGATTTCAATTACCAGTAAAACAATTTACTGGTAATTGAAATTTTACTGGAATGTGCCCAACTATGCTCTGAAGCGATGAATCAAAATTTTATTAGTTCTGATCTGATGAGAAAAGATACGTATGACGTCCGCCAAACATGCAGAGAAACCCAAAGTAACTCAGACCATAAATCACGGTGGTGGTAATGTGATGGCGTGGGCAGCGTTTTCTGGTCATGGTGTGGTCTAATACATAAGACCAATGCAGGATTGGATCAGCATGCTTATCTAAGTATACCATTAATTACAATAATTCCATACGCTGTGAACAATGTTCCAATTAGTTGACGTTTTATGCACAATAACGATCCAAAACACGCACTGTAATTAGTTGCTTGGAGCAGAACAATATTGATGTGTTGAATTTCTGTGACCAATCTCTGCATCTCAATTCAATTTAATTAAATGCTTCATACGTCAAATATGGACCGATATTCTCAAAATCCAGCAGTTTGATTTAGGCATACATGTAAATGATCCGTGTAAAATTTTGGATTGGTACCCTTATTTATAAGAGATTTATGAGCATTAAAGTGATTTTCGGAAGAGAGCTTTATATGGGGCATACGGTTAAAAATAGACCGAAATTCACAAAATTTTGTGGGATGATTTTTGTATATATGTAAATGATTTGTACAAAATTTTGAGTCGGTAACGATATGTATACAATATATATAGGGAAAAATGTCTTTTTCAGATGTGGTCCTTGTATGAGAGCTATGACCAATTCTGGGCCGACCACCATAAAATTTAGTACAACAATTTATTTGCCTATAAAGATTATTTATGCCATATTTTAGCCGTTTACCATTATTTATATACGTATTTAAGTGAATTTTGGAAGTGGACTTTATATGGGGTCTGTGGTCAAACATGGACCGGGAAAATTTTTGTATGAGGGCTATGAGAAATCATGGACCGATTCTTACTATTTTCCGCACACTTTCTTCTTTTTTCATACAAACAACGTATACAAAATTTCATGGTATTATCTGCAATATATTTCAAAATATTGCAATAAAAGGGACAAAAAATATCAAATTTTTATGGAGGTTGTGTCACATTTTATTCCATAACTGTGGTTGACCTAAACCGATTTTGCTGATTTTCAATAGCAAAGTTGCCTGTAAAATAGGAAATATTTTTCTGGAAATTTCGTTTAGTTAAGTTGTGTAGTTTGGACTTGAGAGTGTTTTACACAAACGTAAAGACGGACAGCCAGAAGGACATGGCTCAATTGACTTAGGATTTCACAATGATCAAGAAAACATATACATTGTTGGGTGTCAGATGAATATTAAAAAAGTTTCACACGGATGACAAACGTAATAGACCCTCATTCAGCACTGTTGGTGGTGGAGGGTATAATAAAGGATTTTAAAAAATAACGATTACCAGAATATATTTGCTGACTTTGTGTCCACCACTGTACATTAGCTGCTATTGATAACATAATTTTTCAATAATTGTTTTGTTTTTCATAATATTTTATATCATTATATTATTAAATAAACATATTTTTTTATTTAAATTTACACATCAAAAACATTAAAGATTCCATTAATTATTAAAGTTCAAAAGAAAATTGCAAAAAAAATATCCCAAATTCCACCCTCCTAATTACACTCACGCTAGATGTTGATGAAGATCATCATGACATTCATCATCATTATCATCACTGTCATTATTATCTTCTGTATATAATTAAACAATTATAAAATAAAGTTTTTAGAATGATATTGCGTCTAATTGCAAACAATATTCGTTCAAATACATTTGTTTCTATTGTTGATATTAACAATGCTTTTTATTTGTTTTTTGTTTGTTAGTTTGTTTGTGAGCTTAATAAAGTATTATACTCGTAAATATTTTCACTCAATTGTAGTTGAAAAATGATCAATAAAATACCTATTATAGGGCCCCCCGCATACGAATTGTTAATGCAATTTATTATTGATTTCTAATCAAATAATATCTATAATGAAAATAATAAAAATTGAAATGAAACTACTATTTGTTCATACAAATCGCGCCCGGAGGCAGTGGTTACACATGATAATTGTTTTGAATTATAAATCTAAACAAATACGATTTATGATTTTATAATGTAAATTATTGAACACAGAACAAAAAAAAAAAACAATTAAATATTTTATGAGATCAAAAAACAAATACGAGATGATTCCATATTTAACAAAACAAAATTAATAACAAAGGAAACGGGAAATACTGCAAATTGTACGTGTCGATGATTTAGAAAATGAAATGTTTAAAGATGCTATTAATAAATCTATATTGTAGTTTTTAAATAAATAACAATAATATTGTAATATACATTTACTAAATGCCTAATTGTAATTTGAATACAATTTTCGTTGTGATTTGAAATTTAAGGATGAAATTACAATATATTTATACAGGTATAGGTTTATAAGATCACACAGTCACACATGTTTAAACATATATAAATCTCTATCCAGTCAGTTGTGAGAGTCATAAATAAAAATAAGTCCGAGTCTGTTTGCATGTTTATCGATCGTCCGTTTATCCGTTAACACGGTTGTGTGTCCTTAAGTTTGTTGTTCAAATGTCGTGTACTGCATTTTTAATTGCATGTGGGCTTCAAATTCCAGGCAGTTTTGTATGTTTCCATGTTGCGCCACTTAGTGCGCTTTCAATAGTGCTCAGATACTGCGTCTGGGACATTTAAAGCGTAGCATTTTTGGCTGGTTCATCTATCTGAAATGGTCAGACTACTATTGCCATAGTAGTCCACATTAACTAGGATCCAAACTAGAATAGTTACTGATCAAGGGTCATGTATAGTATAAATCTTAACATTCCTCTCGTCTCGTTGTCTGCGAAGAATTTCACGTAATATCATATATGTATGTATGTTTCCCTGGTTTTCAATAGTTCTGCCTAAAATTTGTTCGCGAGTTGTATTGGGCACCATTAACTGATTTCATTACATTTCGTTGAAGAGCCATCAGTATATAACTCTTAATTAATATCCGTTAATTACGTTGCCCTTGAGTCTGAAAATAAAACGTGCAAGCATTTGATCAGCCTGTCTTCTATATCCCAGTTAATCTTACTAAAGTCTTTGTTAAGTACCGGATATATGTTTCAAAAAAGTAACTTATATTATATATAAATATGTTAGTAAATAAAATTTAATATATTAAACGATTATAAAACCATTAAAATTTAGAAACTTGATAACATTACATTCAAGGCGAATTAATAAAGCGTATGCAACAGATCAGCTGATTACTAATTCGCTGTCAAACTTTGTTCTGTTAACATTTGTTATTTAAAATAAAAAACGAAGTAAGGAAAAGAAAAATTAATAAAAATAAATAAATTGTATGTTGTTTTGGTTAAAAAAAAAAACTGTAAAAATAAACGAAACAAATCTAATTAATTTTGTTTATATTTCAACTCGCCTGGATTTTGACAATTCACATACACACTTGATAACATTGAAATATTAGATTGACAAAATTAATGTGTCGCTTCGCCTTTAATTTCTATATTAATTTAATATATCGCATCGTTTGATCTTAAAAAAAGCTTCTTACAGTCATCCCTAAATACCGATGGCAAGCGTTTTTTAAACTTCAAAAGTAATGAGTAATTCATCCTTCTTATTTGGTTTCTCTTAAAAAGAGATTTCACTAGTTTATTGCTTAATATGCAATTACAGAAGCCTTCAGCTGTTACTTTAACAGGATTTACAATGACAACTATTTGTTTAAGTTTTCATCTGTCATCTGTTGAGCTTTTAAATCAATTAAAGCTTTTTTTTATAGGAATTTCTGATTCCAAAAACCATAGACACATCAAATAGTGCGTTCGTTTTATTTCTGCGGCATAATTTTGTAAAATTAAAATTTTTCTTGATGACTTTGTAAATAATTTTGAAATATTTCTGACCTTTTCGATTAGTGATTTAATGTGGAATCTGTCAGTAGATCTCTTTTATTAATTTTCTTTTATTAAAAATGCTAAGGAATGTCTATGTCAAAACTGCAGATAAAAACAATTATACTTTCCTGCATCTTTTACAAAAATACTAGAAAAACATATCCCGCCGTTCGGTATTTGTCAAATACATTCGGAATTTTCGAAATCGGGTTTGGTATCTCTATACAGGAGTAATATAGCCCACCTTTTAGCTCGCCATATCCACCAACAATTTGTCTTTAACTACGTCGTTAAAGGGTCTTCTTGAGGATGACACGGGATCTGGTTCATGAGTGATGACTTTCCTTCTGTTAGAGGATTTGACCCTTTTATTCTGAGAGCGGCTGCGTTTTAAGCTCAACACATCTTCGGCTGCTATATTGGAAATGCTGGGTACAGAATCCTTAAACATTAGGTACTACTTCGTTAAAGGTTCTTCTTGTGCATGAGGCTAGATCAGGCGCAAAAGCGGTCAATTTAAGGACGACTTTTCTCCATTTTGGCGATTCTGAGAGCGTTTGTGTTTTAAGCTCAAAACTTCTTATGTTGCTAAATGAAAAAAGCTGGGTATGGAATCCTTTAACTATCACAACGTGGTATTCAGCTCAATGTTCCTTGCAACGTATATGGTTGAATTCGTTTGCGGCATTCCTCCATATCATATTAAAACAACAGGATTTGAGGTTGACTTTCTGACTCTCCTGTTTTTTTCGTTAAACCTACGATTGGATCTTGGACTTGACAGTATTATTGAGAAGGTAATGTGTCTTTGTGTGTGGTCTTTGGGGCACTGCGACTTCTAACTTCAATTCCTAAAAGGTTGTCTATAGTTTCTTAACTGAAGAGGAGAAGTTCGTCATCAGATAAAATGTAAATCTCGTTGTTATTATAATTTTTAATCCACATGTGAGTCCCACGAATAGGCACATAAAATGAAGGACGATTTTTAAACAATTGATTAATCTAATTATTTATTTGCAAAAGTCGGAGATTTTTTTATTTATTTTAATTCAATGAATCAAACAGTTAAAACATATTTAGAAATACAATCCACATTTAGTTAGTAACGCTGTTGCACAATCTTATTGCTTTAGAAATCTGTCAGTTTTCTATGTTAAACATTTATGTATTCTTAATTTAGCTTTAAACTCAAATTCCTATTGGGTGTTTCAATTGAATACGTAGCGTTTTAAAGCATTGATTGATTATATTTAATTGCTTTTATATAAATATTTAAATATATGTATGTGTATGAATTGCATATGTATACATACACGTGTTTGTGAGTGTGTATGTAGAGTATAAAACGTTTATTTTTGTGGCAACTAAAACGTAATAAGTAAAAAGCTAAGCGCCATGTACAACTATTATTTGCACTAAAAAAAATAACAATAAAAATGAATTAAATTGTTAAATATGTTCTTAAGTACAAGTAATTATTTATGCTTCTAGAGAATATAATGACTTTTTGATACGTCTGTATATGAACAACAAAACAATTTGTAATTGTAGAACAAAGACTGGAAAAAGTACAAAAACACCCACCTACATACATACAATTGAGTAAAAGAGTGGAGAGATACATATATGTATTAGTTCGAATGACCCAGCAAAAAGTTCGCTTACAAAACAGGTTAAGTTTTATTGATTCCAGCTATAAGTTAAGATACAAATTGGTTTAAATTTAAATTTCCCATTAAAAATAGGCGTGTTTTGAAGGCTATATTCCACGCAATAATAACAATTATTGGCAATATCGTCTAACAGAATAAATGCCATATCTAAATAATACGTAATCAACCTAGTTATTAGCTCACTGATCTCAAAAAGATTTCCGATCCAATTGACTTCGCTCTGATCAAAATGTAAAACATGAATTAATCATTAACTCCATTATTTATTTATTATTATTAGATCATACAATATTGATACTACCAAATCTTCTAAGCTAAATTAGTACCTGTTTGAAATTCCTTTGAAATTATAGTCTCTTATAAGAGCGCAAATAATACTTACCCACTGGCCGTTCGCTTAGATAAGACTTAAGAGACAAACTTTTTATCGTATCTATTTTTTACTCAATCAAGTTTGTTTATTCCACAATCAAGTTTGTGTCTTAATTCTTATCTAAGCGAACGTTATCGTTCGACATCGTGAGCCAGGGGGTAAATCTAAGGAACTATATGCAAAAATTAGATCCTATTAAGAACACAGAATACGTCGCCAAAAACGCTTAGCACTTAGAAATGTATTTAATAACAAGAACTTTGTTTTTCAAAAATAAATAAAAACAAGTAAGAAAGTATAGTCGGTCAAGCCCGACCATAATACCCTACACCCAGTATATCAATAAAACAGTTTTTCAGATATGGGCGCTATATGGGAGATATTACCGATCATCCAAAAATTTAGTGCAATGACTTCCGTGAATAGGGTATAATAAAATTAAATAAAGTTTTTTTTTTTAATAAATAAATGAGTTCAAATATATTTTATTTAGTGGTTGCGTGTTTTTCGGCAAATTTTTGCCAAGTGTGACCGTATCTGAACCCATTAACGCCCAAAAGGCAACTGTAGGTGAAAAAATGTTTTTGTTGTTATTTATTAATTCAATGTCAACTAAATAAATGGAATAATAAAAAAAAACTTAAAAATTTGTATTCACTTTTTAGAAAACTGGGTGTCCTCATATGGGGACATTGGGCGTACTAAGTATGAAAATGCCCAAAACAGTTTTTTCAACGCAAAGCGTTTTTGTACATAATACACATCTCCAGCGACATTTACTATGACAAACAACACATCGCAATTAGTTGACAATCCGTTACGGATTACGACCGTTGTTTTTGAGATTAGGACCAACTATAGTGGATGATATTTGACGCCATTTTAATGCTTTGGGCTGCAAATAGGACCGCGCAATACTCCGTCTGAATGATAGTTGGTCCATCAGAGTGGCATTTTCAGCTTTACATAGTATTACGTGCAATCGCCAAGCGTTACTTACTGCCAAATCTAAAATATATTCAAATATTAGCCACCACTATTTTTGCCTCTCATGATTTTCGACTATGTTTTCGACTTGGTTTTCGACTACCAAATCAAGAACACTGGTCAAATATGTTTTCAAACAAAGCTCAAGGGCTGTGGGCGTTCACATTTTTAACGAAATCATCAACTCTACTACTTATTGCATCATTCCTATTATATGTTGTGCTATAAGTTGGTTCTTCGTCTCCATCTAGGATTTTGTTGGTTATTTTGATTCTCTTTTCTTAGAAAACTTAAGAGTGGCTCATCATCACTATCACTCCAATCTGACGTAGAATTATCATTTTGTTGTTTTAAAGCAATTTATATTTCTCCCGGCACATAATTTGCGATATTTGTACAAAGTAAATCTTGTTCATCACCTTTATCGACATCACTTACAGCAGCAGCATCTGGTGGCATGACTAAAATATCATATGTATCACCATCATCATTTTCCATTATGTAATTAACAGCATCTTCAAGTCGTAAAAAGCTGTTCCGACCTCTAAAAAGATTTCTGTGCGTCATATTGAAGAAGATCAAAAAGCCTGTGAAATTGTAGAATTTATTAATACTTTCGCCCGTTGTCCCCAATTGGGGACAGTCGAATAAAACTATCCCTTCTAAATCACCTTTTTACTTTTTTGTCAAACAAATGGAATTTAAAGATTGTTAACACTCTAAACAAAATATTTTGTCGATAAAAACGAATTTTTAAATCAATAGTATTGAAAAAAAAAACTGGAAGATGATCAACAAAATACACCCGAACAAAATACAATATTAGAAATATTAAATACTGCAAATACTTCTTATTTTATAGTACGTGTCTCTGATTATAAGTTCAACTAAGCCTAAAGAAGCGGTATATATGTTTAAATTAACTAAAATATCGGTTTAAGTTAGAGTTTCCAGCTTTTGAACATGTGTACTCATATGGGGACAGTGGGCGGTAATGGGTTAAGTAATATATACAGTTAGCTATTAAAGGTTAATTTATATCCAAATTTTTTGCTGGGAAACAAACTATTAATTTAATTGATTTTTTTATTTAATTGTAATTATATTTACAGTGACTTGAGATCGAGCAGCACTGGTTGAATGAATGTTTCTAAATATATATAGACAGTTATAATCAAACTATAACAATCGATTATAGTCAGTTGAATCTAAGTACACGGACAGGGTATTCTCAAATGAAATGAATTATGAAAAAAATCTGTCAATGTAAAAAAGACATGAAAATGGTATAGTTTTAGATTAGAATTAGTGATATAGATCATTATTCTAAAAATACAGTTTTATTGTTTTTTTTTTAAGTTTTATTGCAACCTTATGGCAATAACATACTCTCGTACCGGAAAATAGTGTAAATTTTAAAAATACATTAAATTTTATTATATCATATAATCAGGCAAGACCTCTACACACTTTATGTTTAATTTGAAAATCGTAAATTTGTATGATGATTAAAATTGTTTCCATTTCCCTACAACTTATGGCAACACCCTAATCCATGTATTTCTAACAATTTAATACATTTTCCCATTTAGTATGAAGCGTCAAATTAGCAAATTAATGTACATATGTACTTGTAAACAATGTAATAATTACATCCGAGACAAAACTTACAAATGTTGCCCCTGCTGCTGCTATTGTTGTTGATATTTGTGTTAAAAAAAAAATTAGTTTTCAGAGATACAAATCTATTTGCAGATACACACTCACACCACTGCATTTAACCCATAGAAAAAACCAGCAATTACTATAAAGAAATCTAGTTGTGATTGAACGACTTTTACTTAGTTATATTTAAGAATTATTAACTATTGTTTGTACGTGCACATAAATAAATATTAGTTTTTTTGTTGTTCGTTTAAAAAATTGCAATTAAAACAATTTATAATTGTATTTTATAACTAAATAATATTAATTATATTTAGCACAAATTAATTGTTATCACAATTTATTGATTGACTTGATTATTTCAATCTACATACATACATACTCGTATACTTAGATAGCTATGTATGTATGTACATCTATTCTGAAATACACGTTGAAACGAGTACGTGAGTATTTCAAAATTTCAGTTTGCTAAGCGGAATGGTTAAAGTGTGTACACGAAGTTAATTGGTTGGATAGTCAATGAAAACCTTGATATTGTGGGAGAAAGGTTTAAAAGTTTATTATTTACGTAGTTTGTCCAATATTAAAAAGCAAACTGTTGTATAGCCAGATATCGCATAATCCTGCTATAACACACATCGCTCAGTTTAAGATTTAAAGCCAGCATTTCTGATGACTGCTACAAAATAGTGAGTTTACCTGCCCTTTAGGGTCTTTACTGGTTATTTTAACATGTTCTGTCATAGGCGGAACACTGCACTGCAATATCCAACCAAAGTAGTCCATGAGTAACGTGACCAGTCGCTTTTTATAAAAAAAGCGGGATTTTAAAGTAAATATTATGAATAAGTGGGATTTTCAAATTATGTTATGAAAAAGCGGTTGTTTTAAATTAATCGCATTTTTATAATTAATTTTTAAATGTTGTTATGTTATTGCAAAAGCTAAATTTGAATCACTGCAGAATATTTAATGACAGCCTTTTAACCTTTAAATGTGCCGCAAAAACTTAAACAAATTATGCAAAGGGATCGGAGATCTATTGCATAATAAATTCAAACGAATGCTTTTTTCAGATTAAACTAAAAATTTGAATTCGACTGATATTCTTTTAAAATAAAAACCTCTATAAATGTTTCAGCAAACCAATACATATGCAGTTGAAAATCATTCGGATACATGATGGAATTAAATAAAAGAATTTTATAAATTAAGATGTTTAAGCTGTATATTTATATTTTATCGGTTTAAAATTTATCAAAGTATCAATTTATCAATTGCTTGCAAAATTCAATTAGGTAAAAATATTTATAAAAATATATTATAAAGCGTGATTCATTTTGAGGTTCCCTGCTTCTTTAAAGAAAAAAAACACAGAAAATTAAAATTTAATGGGAAATGCTTATTATCATTTGGCATTTTTTTTTTGCAGATTATGTCTATCAAATGTTGGCCGTTGCTACGTCGCAGATGCTCCATCCGTTGAGTACAAATTTCGATGCCTCGTTGGAACATCTCCAAGGCCTGAATTGAAGCGGGTTTGTTCGCATAAACTTTAGACTTTACATATCCCCACAGGAAAAAGTCTAACGGTGCGATATCACACGATCTTGGTGGCCAATTAACCGGCCCAAAACGTGAAATTATGTGCTCACGGAAGTGTTCTCTCTATAAATCCATTGATTGATGCGATATATGGAAACTAAATATCACTGAGATCACGAGCTTCAATTTCAGGCATCAAATAGTCGGTTATTATGGCACGATAACGGTCGCCATTGACAGTTACGTTCGCACCGGCATCATGTTTAAATAAATATGGACTGATGAGTCCACGTCTTCACAGCGTGCTGGACATGGTGTATTAGGTCGAATATTATCCAATAATGAATGACCCAGCAAAATACTATCATAGTACGATCACTAGGCGGATTATATTGACCATAAGTTGAGCAAAGTGCATGAAACTTATTCCTCACAGAACATGAATTTTCGTAATAAAGTTTAACGATTTGTAAACGTTGTTCAGGCGTCTTTCCATTATGAAATGCCAAACAATTCTAAACAAAAATAACATGAATACATGACACGACTCACACGTGATCTGTCAAAAAAAGGCTATTGAAAAAAGTATGTCTACTGGAATCACCCTATATATAAAGTTACATCATGATAAAATCAGTCTCAATCAGCTTTAAGTATCAAAGCCACCGGTTCTGTATTTTTGATTTCGAATTTTAAATTTAAATATGGACAAAGACTTAAAAGTTTGCAAGCGTTAAAAATATTTTATAGTTTAAAATGGAATTAATAATTTTCGCGCACAATTTTATTTTATTTACTTTTATTTTTTTACAAAAAATTGACACTAAACAGCTGTTTATCAAAAGATGGTTAGTATTTGGTAACACGCTAACAAGTGTTTAGCAGTTTGTTAACCGTAGTTTGTTTGCACATTATAGTTAAACTCTTTGCTAACTTCATGTCAATTTTCTATTATGCATACCGCTGAAAATGTTTATGAATATATTTGGGATAAAAAAGGACAAACATATGTACATATGTATGAAATTTTCGTACATATATTAAAAATAGTAATTACTAATTATTGTAAAATCAGACGACATACAACTGTAAATTAAACAAATATTTATTTTTAGGTCCACGTTTTAAACCATTTATTTGACTTTTGCAATGAAATTGCCTCTTATTTATTTGAATCAAGATTCAATAACAGTTGTCGCCATAAACAGGATTAAAGCAAATAGACAATAGACCAATATTGTTCAATTAACCGATGCTATGACAATTATGGTGTACAATCATATATTTTTCTATATGTATATTAAATGCATTTTAGCATTTTAATAATAACAGGGTGCTTAATCGTGCCAAGCTAATGACGTCTAATTAGAGACAGCGAATGCTTCTACAGACATTATTTTATATACAGGGTGGCGCAAAAGTAATCCTCCTATTAGGAAAATGCTATAAATTTTGCGATTGGCCCCTAATGTCGTTATAAAATAAAATAAAACGTATTTATATATTTACAAACATTTATTTATTTAATTTTAATGTATTTATTGCAATGCTTTAGGTTTAGTTTGCCCATCAGGAGCATACACATATACACGGTATATTAATTTAGAACTTTGTTAACAGTCATCGCAAACGCTAACCGAACAAGAAAAAATTATTTAAAATCGAATGGTAAATCTGTTGGTAGCATTCGAATGTGTAGCAAAAGTACATCTGTACCTTTATATTTTTCTGTTATAATGGTCGCTTCTACTAAATTATTTCTCAGTTTTTTTTACTTCAAGTCGAGTGCCATTGCAAAGCCGTGGTGATCGATATTACGCAGTAAAATAATTTGACGCAAAGTGATATCCATCTTCTCCATATGGAAAAATAATAGGATACTGAAGCGCTTCATATGAGCGATGCATTTCAGTGGGCGAAGCCATGCCCCTTTGTCCATTTACACATGCCATCTTGTAATATTTCTCTTTTGATAATGAATGTTTACTAAATATTTGTAATTTTGTCTGATTATATCAATCAAATCTTTAACTTTCAATCAACATCAATTCTAACTAAATAACTTTTATGATCAGTAATATTTTTTTTTGAAAATTGTAAATGATTTGTTAATATTTGCATTATAAATAATAACACTTTAAAACAAGAATAATAATTGCTTTTTTATTTTATTTTTTTTAATTTTCGTACTAACAACAACTTCCCACACATCAAAATAACAAAATTTATTTAAATTTAATATGATCATTAAAAAAAATAATGTTTTTTTTTCAAAAACTACTCGTAAAGACTCTTTTGTGTATTTGGTTTCTTTGTATTGTTTTATTTGAATAGGAATAAAATGAAGAAGACGATGACGATGATGATAATGATGATGAAAACAAATCTGAAAACTTGAGGATTAATATCAATTGAAACTTATTGAACTCGTGATAATTCACACTGGTGCGCTGGCTAAGTTGAAATTACATAAAATGGCCAGAGATTTAAAAGAATGGACAGTTTTAAACACATTGAAATTATTAAGAGGATAGAGACAAAATCATCAGTGAAGAAAATGTTCCAGGGACAACTGCCAATAAACAAAAAAAAAAAAAAGCCAATTAAACCTGGTTACTTTTAGAAACGCTTACTAAAATTTCATTCTTTTAAATATTTGTGAAAAATATGCATTTGAAAAAAATGTGTTTAAACATTTGGCCTTTTACTTAAGCATGTAATCAGAGAAGTTCCAAAACCCAAACAATACGTGGCAAATCTTGTTGGTGGCTGTAAAGGAGAAACAATAGCTTAGCAGAAACTCACAAACAGCTCTGTAAATTTGCAACAAACTAAACAGAATTGTAAATGCCTCAGTGCAACATCATCTACTTCAAGCACACTCAATCGCACACAAATAGACGAACATGCCAAACAACAATAGTTTTAAATATAAAACTAATCGTTATGATGATTTATCCATTTATTGTATGCAGACGAGCTGCATCATACATCTACGTACAACATCATACGTACTACATACAACAGCAATAACATTAACAACAACATCAATAAAATACTTTTTGTGTTTGTTATTGTTGTTGCAAGATATCACGACATTATTTCTAATGCCACCATGAGAAGGAGTTAAATTTTTCATACACTCATCAAAATTTGCTTTCCAAACATTTAGTCCCAATTTAAACGAAGCAATTTTTATTGAAAACTAGCTGACCATCCCCGGCTTCGCTCGGTATTTACTAATGATTTGTATTTCATATAGTAGAATTAGAAATTAAGACACAAAAATGTCAGTAAAAGAAAAAAATAACAAAAATTTGTATCAATTTATTGCTTACAAAGTATGCAACTACAATTGAAACAATTATTAATTAAAAAACAAAAAAATGTCGACGAAAGTAGACAACAAACATAATAAAAATGTATTCATGTTTTCGAGACGAAGTCTTGACATGAATACGAAAAAACTGAAGAAAAAGGAGGCAACATGTAAAGGTGCTATCAGACGGGATGTATTTTACATATGTACTGTCACTTTTCTGACCCATATGTAATTCCGTATGCATGTCAAAATTTCCATTTTACATACGAATCATAATTTTTGCTATCACACCTGCTTATGTTTTTCTGTATGACATAACCTATAAATGTAAACAAAAGCTGACTTTTTAACGTGTATAAATTTCAAGAATTGCTTCTTTTGGCCAATCTAACTGCAATAAATATAATAAACATAATTTAATTTATTAAAAATTCATTTTCTTTAATTTTTTTTTACAATATATTTTTTCAAACAATTTTGTTTCAAAACAGAACAGCTGTTTTGTTTATGTTTGTCACAGGAAAATAGAGCGTGTTCTAATCGAAAAAATTACATATGTATTTCCACATGTATTTTACACATGCAAAGTTTCATATGTATCACACGATGTGTACAACTTTTACAGATGGAAAATTTGACAGTACATATGTAAAATACATCCCGTCTGATAGCACCTTAAATAAATGGAAAAAATATGATAACTACAGCAAATTTCGAACCAACGGTAATACTGGTTAAAGGATTGATGTTTGACTGTAGGCTGGCACCGCAGTGGTGCAGAAGGTGAGAACGTAAAGAATTCTGATGAGAGAAAGTGGTGTTTCTCGAAACATATGTAAATTCAACCAACAACCCAGGTTCGAATCCTAAGCCAAGAAAAATTATCAATAAATTTTAATAATAATTTTCATGTAACATATCCTACCTTTAGTAAAAATAATTTCATGAAAAATTAAATTTAATGAACTCGAGCCGAAATAAAAGAAATTATCAGAGATTTAAAATTAACAGTTCAAATAAAAATAATAATTCTTAAAACAAAAAAAAAAAAAATCATTTTAAAGATTGATGGTAAACAATATTTTTTGTTCTTCTATTGGGGCAGAAAATGTAGAGTTGTGACGTTGTATCGACTCTCGAGCACGCAACATACAATTGACCGTGGGAAAAACATTGGGATTCTAGATTTAACCCACACACTTTTAAAGATTGTCCTTGAGATTTATATATCGTCATTGCGAATGCAAGGCGAACTGGAGATTGGACGCGTTTAAAATTAAATTGTACATCACTTGGTTTCATAGGTGGGTTTTGTTAAAATGTTCTCATACCTAAAAAAAAATGAGAAGTGAAAAGGAGGCTTTGGTGTCAGTTCTTCAAGTTTCTTCAAAAAATGTCTCTTATTAAGAACATAATGCCATTTAAGGCAATATCCATCTTGGAATTTTTTTGTTTATTAATTTTATTTTCTTGTTTTAAATTTGTCAATCAGTTTATGATTTGCGTGTTACCGTTTGGTTTTTTTTTTTTTTTGAATTGAAATAAGTAATTTTTATGTTGAGATATATATTTTAACTTTTGCCAATACTTAAACTTTCATACAACATGTGAAAAAACATATGTAAAAATGACGTAGGTGTCATGGTGTAACTATACAAGGTGAGTGCAGTGCACAGCTGACTGGCTTTGTTTAAAATTTACTTGTGTCAAAAGTAATACTTTTTCAAGTGTTTTTGGCAATAGTACATTATTTTACACAAACAAAATGCACTCATCTTATATAATTACACCATGGTAGGTGTTGTACAAAATATTTATATAGAAATTACAAACCACACTAGTACAGGGTGGGCCAAGTTTGACTGAATGATTTGAACTCTATTGGCATATTGTAGCCGTTGTGGTGCATCCCTCGGCAATAATTCTTGGGCCAATTGAATTTTATATGGAAACATCTTCAGATCAACTTTTAGAATACGTCGTAGCGATGTTCTGGAGATGTTCAATTGAGTATTAAATTAAAAATGCAAAAGTTATAAGCATTTCAAATCAGTCAGTCCAAGTTGGCCCACCCTGTACAACTATTGTAAATTCAGACGACGTACAACACCTACGACACTACAACATCACTTGTGAGTTGAACAATTGTGAATTTCTTTTTTGATTACTTAAATAGATTTTCTTTGAGTGTAGTATGTATGTTGGTAGAAATTTTATACTCGTACATGCATGTTGTTTAACTAATAAAACACTATTATTATAAATTGTCACTTTATTTATGTATTTTTGGCCAAAATGCACGTAAATGCTAAAATATCAAATATTTTATTGTTGAAGAAACATTTGCGAAGAAAATGAATATTTGAGCCATAAAGGTCTTCTTTATATGGCATTGTTTTCAAATTATATTTATTTTTTATGTGAGTGATTTTTGAATTTTATTATTTAAGAAAATGTTTAGCTGGCGTGTGCTAACAATGGGTCCTGCAAGGCCTGTTAAGACCTACAAACTATGACTTATAGTTATCTTTATTAAATTTACAATTTTACCATACACCAATACCTCACTTTGCACCGGGGTTACGTTCCAAAAACACACGTGGCCAAGTGTGATAGCAAATCATGTAAAGATCGAAGATAGGTTCTAGGGTTACAAAAATAATAAGTCATCGGACTTTCTTTCACAAAAACTTGGTTCAATGTTTGTTGAACAGCTTTTTTTAAACATCAAATAAATTTCCTTGTAGCAGTTGTCTGTATTACTACCACTAGCATTATCATTGGATAATGCTTTACTTTTTATGTTGTCTAATAAGCTTTCGGCTTTTGTTTGAAATACCATTTTACTTAGGTGGTATTCTCAGCGCAACTCGATTTTCTATTCAAATAGAAAGCAAGGACAGCATTTCGATCATCAATGCACCTTGACCCAAAAATCCCAAAAATTTAAATTGCCATATTTTGGGCATTTTTTGCCTATGTCGATGATATTTGGTACATATTGTATTGGCAGAATTAGTAAATTAAAAATCGTAATATACCACTGGACCGATCGTCATTAAATTTTCATAATAGGATACTCTTAAGAAATAATAAATTCTTGACTATATAAAAGTAAAAGGCATTTTTTTACCTACGTCGATGATATTTAGTATATAGTTGTGAGTGGGCAAAGGGGCGTGGCCTCGCCCATATAACCTAAAATTTAAAATCGTCATATCTGCGGCATTTTTTGAATACGTACCAAATAAAAAGTGGGAGGAGCACGCTCCTTTGATTGCGATGTATTGCAGGCTGAACCTGTTAACCGATCTTAAATTTTTACAGCGTGCAGCTTTGACCCAGGACTACTTATTACATGATAATATTTTTCGACAATGCAGACTTCTGAACCTTCTTTTTTACAACGTTTATTAAAGGCTTTACCTCAAAGGGGGGTAGCGAAGCACACCGGTGTCAGCTAATTTTATTTAAAATTTCTTTATTAATTTAACCCTGCATTTATAATTTTCCCAGAATTATTCAATAATATTATTTAGCCTACAAGTTTGTACAACTCCGCATTAAATAAAAATAAAGCTCATGACAGTAACAAGATATTAAATGCTGTTTTTTTTTCTTGATTATTATTTTTTCTCGAAAAATTTATTTGATTTATATTCCATTTAATAAACAATTCATGATAGTTTTTTTTTTTTTGGATTTGGTTGCTGTGTACTTTTTTGGAAAAATCAAATTATAACGTGGGAATCTTTAGTTGAAAATGTAAAATAATGTTAAATGAGAAAAATTTATAAAATATTCAAAATATTATTAATAATCCCTATAAAATATTGCATAGATATTACACTGTGCTACAACGAAATAATTAGTTTAAAGTTGTTCAAACTTGCAGGTGTTTGCTAGGATAAAACAAGTTTTCGGACTAACTATATTACTTAAATACATTTGGGATACAGAAGTTAAAAAGGCTATAATTGCTTAAAGCCAATCATTTTTGTTCCCTCTCCTAAGATTTGTATTTAAATCTAAAAAAAAAAAATTCTCCAAAAAAATATTATTGTAAATATCAAAGATAAAAACGTATCACAAAACTTTCTAAGTTACCCACCAAATTACTCATTTATGCCAGTTGTTTAATTAAGAACAGAAATAAATTGAATAAATATTGAAAAGATTCCACAGACGTTTCTGTAGCGTTGCGCATATGTTACGATACGTTTACTTAAATACTCATACAGTATTTGTGATTAATTCCATTTAATAGTTTGCGTAATATACTATATGTATTTGAAAAGTACTTGGCAAATAAACGTAAAATAACAGTGTATGTATTTGTTTTTTGTTATTATTTTATTTACTGTCGAGATCTAAATTAATAACCAGTCAGCTACTTATGTATGTATGCCTGAAAAAGACTATATTTATTGAGCTTGTACGAGCCCACCAACTCTCTTGACGTAATTTCTTGTTTCTAATTTCTTACTACTCTGGAACCTTAATAATTTTTTTATACCCTACACCACCATATTGGGGAGGGTATATTGGATTAGTGCAGATGTTTGTAACGCCTAAAAATATTGGTCCAATACCGATCAATACCGATCGACTCGGAATCACTTCCTGAGTCGAATTAACGATGTCCGTCCGTCCGTCTGGCTGGCTGTCCATGTAGAGCTTGTGCGCAGAGTACAGGTCGCAATTTTTAAGATATTTCGATAAAATTTGGTTTACCATATTTTTTGTACTCAAGGACGGAAACTGGTGGAAAGCGGTCCATTATTTTACCTTGCCCCCATACAAATGTCCTCCCGAAATTGGGGCTTAACGATCATAAATGTGTGAATTATGCAACTATCCAAACAAATTTCACCACAAATGAGTGGTAAATGAAGCCAAATCATATCTACAAATTTTGTGAAGATTGGTTCATAATTAGTCGTAGCTCCAATATAAGGCCAAGTTCCGAAAATCACTTTAAAGAGCATAACTCTCTCAAAAATGTTGGTATCCCAATAATATTGAACGTAATTTCATTTCATATATACATAAATAATACGACGCAATTTTATGATGATCGGTCCACAATTAGTCAAAGCTCCCATATAAGGCCCACTTCCAAAAATTATTTTAAAAACTGTAACTCACTTAAAAATGTCGCTATGCAAATAATATTGAACATAAAAATATTTCATATATATAAAAATAATATGGTAGAATTTTATGATGATCGGTCCATAGTTAGTCATAGCTCCCATATAAGGCTCACTTCCGAAAATCACTTTAACGACCATAAATTTCTTAAAAATGTTGGTATCCAAATAAAATTCAACACAAATAAGTCTCATATATACAGAAATTATGACACCTAATTTTATAATGGTCGGTCCATAATTAGGCGAAACTCCCATATAAAACCCTCTACGTAATTCACTTTAACCTCTATAAATCTTTTAAAAGTATTTATATCAAGATAAAGTTTAAAACATATAATATTTATATTCACAGAAATCATGACACTAAATTTTTGATATAAAATAAATATCTCCCATATAGCGCCCATTTCTGAAAAACTGTTTTATACATAACTGGGTGTAGGGTATTATATGGTGGGGCTTGACCGACTATATTTTCTTGCTTGTTTTAGTAATTTGTTTATTCTTAATATTATTTCAGGGCTATTTTTATATATCTTTTTCAAATATTTAATAATTATTTCGTTTGTTAAAGTTGTTGACTTAAAACTTAAATAATATAAGAGAATATGAATAGAAAAGTGTAAAATTTGGTGTGGTTGAATGTAGAGATATTCCTACACAGAACCTCCACAATAGTAGGCTTTTAAATTTTCCGGCTTTTTTTTAATTACTGGAAGAAATATAAAAAATTGTGTACTAGAAAAGTACTTTCTACCTTCAAGGGGGGGGGGAAAATGCCCCATTTTGTGGTTTTCATAAGAAATTATTTGCAGACATGCAATTTTCAATATCGGTAAAAATTCATTAACAACATACATACATGTGGTAAACTCACACTAAATGGGGGAAAAAGAATAATGATTTGTTTGTTGCAAGATAAAACAAGTTGGTAAAACAAAAACATTAAAAACCAAACAATTTAAAAAGTACCTTTACTAAAAAACGATAGTAGGGTAGTATCCACGGTTAAAGCGAAGTAATCGAACTTCCAGGTGTAAAAAGAGTTAGATAAATATTAAAACATTTATGAGACCAGATTTTATGTGTACAATGCTTAATGAAAAAGGAGCTGGCGACTGTAACGCTAAGCACACATTATGGGCAACCAGACTGACCCTCAGAAGATACCGGCTATTATTGATTTCGAAGTGATAAAAAATATCCCAAAAGAAATGATTCATGCTGTATGTTCGTTAGAATTACCATCACATAACTCCCCCACAATTGTTACTATATCGAGCCCCCAAGAAATTGTATCCCCGACAGGTAATTTAGCGATGAGAGGCACAAGTATAAATTGGATTAAATAGAGAAAATACCTCTGTACAAATTGTTCTGAAAACATACCGATTACTCTCTTATCAATTTAAATAATGAGCTTAAACTGCTACCCAAACTCCCCGAATAATCAGATATAACAGAATTTATTCTGCAGATGTCGAACGGCTCTTAAATGAAAAACAAGAAGAATTCGAAGAGAGTGGCAATTGCACAGATCGCCTGAAATCTAAGACTTAAAGTGTTCTTGGAATATCGGAAGGCTGAATCTCTAATTGAAAAAATATGAAAAAATGGCACTGTTCATTATAGATTTTTAAAAATTAAACTATGTATACCTAATTCTGTTTTTACACGGTAATTGGTTCCAGGAAACTCCGTGTAAAAGAAAACCGTGTAAAATAAGATATTGATCGTATGCTAAATAGATGATTGGTTCCTTATCTCCAAAACCTATTGAAATTAGTGGAACACAAAGATTTTTTAAGAACAAATATTCAGGTTTATAATATTCAATCACATGCATACATACTCGTACATACATAAGTACATACAATTTGTTTTTACACAAGCATAGTTATTAAAGAAACTTAAAAGTAATTTAAAAAAATGTACGACAAGTTCATTTGATTGTATTCACTAAAATTGAATTCCTCTAAAATTTGTGCTATTTACAATTGCTCTGACCAGTAAATTTGCTTATATCTACAAACAAATTTAAGCCCAAAAAATTTTGAATTGTATAAAATCGTGTAAAAAATTTTAAATTTGTTTATTTTCAAAACGTGTTATATAAAAAAAAAACGTGTAAAAACAGAATTAGGTGTATATTTAAAATAAATAAAATAAAAAACAACAAATAAAATGAAGATAATGAAACAAGTAACTTTTTAATATTTTGTTGCATGAGCTTTGTTGTTGTTGTTGTTGTAACAGCAGTTGACAGCCCTTGGCCGAGTGATTTCGGGTCATTCCGGTGCGTAGATCCGGCTGTCGTGGGAATGAGCTTTGTTGGCAATAACGGTGTACCTCTTAGGGTTTCAAGTCTTTCTTTAGGTATTTTCGCCAACTACTCCTTCACCACAGCCCAAAGAGGCTCATTGTTAGACGGGTTTATTTGAAATATACTTTTCTCTACGTCAGCCCAAAGATTTTATATTGGGTTTAAGTTAGGCGATTCCGCTGGCCACCCCATGACCTCAATATTGTTGTCAATGAATCATTGACGTGGTTTTCTGCTTGCATATCTTTGTCTTGTTGGTGGACCCAAATCAATGGCATTTCGTCCATTGCATAGGGAAGCATAACATTCACCCCTATCGTAAATAAAAATTTCACATGAAATTTGTTCCCTTTTATTTTTTAACATTGAATTTTATTAGGAAAATGTGAAAAGGGAACAAATTTTATGTGGAATTTTTATTCACGATAGGGGTGATTATTTTGTATATCAAGGGGAACATGTTGAGCCATTGTTGATCCGTAATATGAAAAGCATCCCCATACCATAATGCTGTAACCTCCATGCTTTACCGTTTTAGATGTGAACTGTGAATTGTATTCTGCATTTGGGGGACGTCTAATATAATGAGAATCTTTTCCACCAAATAAAAAGATTTTACTCTTGGCCGTCCATGAAATATATTTAAAAATGTAGTATGATCAGATATCAAATAAATGATCGAAATGCTATTATTTTTGCCAGCACTGTATATGTTTCTTCTTCTTAACTGTAAAATAAAATAGTCTTGGAATATATTTAGAATTCATGCTTGAGAATTGAATGTGATATCGAGTGTTTTAAAAATATTGAACAAAACTTGGAAGCAAGACATCTCTCACTCTATATTAAAAACACACACAAAACGTTACTTGGACTTGCAATAAAAACATAATAGCGCAATTCATAAGCTTGTGCAAATGGTATTGCCTCATTGCATTTGCAAAAAGGTTTAGCATATTTTTGCTTTACACTAGCAAAATACACAGCTAGAGCAAAAATATGCTAAACCTTTTTGCAAATGCAATGAGGCAATACCATTTACACAAGATTGTGAATTGCCCTAATATAAGGTATATAAAGTAGCTCCCAATAATAAAGAGTTTATAACAAAAGACAACATTTATCTTAAAGTTGTTTGAAAATAATTCTTTATTTATTTAATTTTTTTTTTGCCTTCTATTTTTAGCATTGTTTTACCCCTGAGCATTTGCATAGTCAATAAGAATAATAATAATTTTGTTTAAAATAATAATAATTGCATTTGAAGTTTAACTTGAAAAAAAAAAGATTCAAATGGCAACAAGTGTGGAATGTTGGTCGATTGGTTGGTTGATCGTTTGCTTGACTGGCTGGCTTCATATGGCTGGCTTCATTTCTAACGTTCAAAATTATTCAATTTCAATTTATACTTGATTAGAAATCTATTTTTCACCAGAAAACAAATAATTATTAACTGACAATTGGCATGTTTGATACTTATACATAGCTTAGACTTACAAATGTATATTTGAATTAAAGAAATAATAAATTTCCTGGTTTTGTAAAGCAAAAAAAAAAAAAAAAAACAAATATAAAACTGAATATGTCAACGCTATTATTAAATATTAGAAAAAGTAGATTTTATTTCACATACTCGTAGTTGACCTATTTCTTGGAATAAAAGGCAAATTTAAAACAATGTCTGTACGAGGGCTGCTCGGAAACTTCTTAGTGAAGCACAAAAAGAGAATAGTTAGTTTCTCAAAAACATTTTTAGTTTTCAATATAATCTCCTGAAACTTCAATACACTTAGTCCAACGCTTATCTAGTAATTGATTAAAATAGTTTTCCTCAAGTCCTTTAAAATATTGATTTACAACTGTAATTGCATCTTCATTTGAGGTAAAACGTTTGCCAGCTAGGAATTTTTTTAGACTTGGGAACAGGTAAAAGTCACTTGGATCTAAATCAGAAGAATAAGGTTGTTGGTCGGGCAATTCGTACTTAAATTCGTTGATTTTAGCCATTGTTAAAACACTCTTGTGCGCTGGTGCGTTGTCTTGATGCAAAAATATTTGTTTGTGTTGTAAGCCAGAACGTTTTTCTCAAATTTTTACATTTAATTGATCCACAATATTGCAACAGTACTCTGAATTTACTGTTTTATCGTTCTGCAGATAGTCAATCATTAAAATACCTTTGAAGTCCCAAAAAACCGTTGCCATAACCTTACCAGCCGATTGAAGTGCTTTTGCCTTCTTTGGGGCACTTCATCCAGCTTCAGTCCATTGCTTGGATTGTTCTTTTGTCTCTAGAGTGTAGTGTTGGATCTATGTCTCGTCAACAGTTATGAAACGATGCTTAAAAATGCTTGAGAAATTTTCATCAAATGGACTCGATCATTTGAGATGCCCATGATATTGGCTATTTCACGTACTTTTATTCGTCGATCAGTTAATACCATATCATGCACTTTGGCTACAATTTGTTGTTGTTGTTTTTGGACCTCCACTGCGTGGTTCATCCTCAATGCTTGTACGACCACTTTTAAATTTAGCAACCCAATTTTTTACTGTTGCATATGAAGGAGCACTTTCACCCAACACATTCACCATTATATTATGAATTTCTTGTCCCGATAAACGTTTTTTATTTAAATATTTAATGACACCACGAATTTCTAATTTTTCATTGTAAAAGAATCGCGTATGCGTCCTTTTTGAACACGTGTTTCTATGAAGGAGTTGTCAGATCGACAATAAATTAAACATATATTCATAGCACAGATGGAAGTTTCCAAAGCACTTAACTTTTTTCTGTTTATCCGGGCTTTCTTTTCTAGGCTAAGAAGTTTCCGAACCGGCCTCGTATATGTATATGTAAATAGATTATTAATTAAAATAGAATAATTTAAAATAAGTTTTTAAAAATTGTTTGAAAATTTTGTTCGGCATAAGGTCATGTCAACTATTGACAAAAGCTTACGGCTGGACAACAAACTCAACGGAGTGAATTTTGTTTTTCATTTATTTATTTTCAAATAACCCCTGAAGATGGTCAACAAAGTTGACCGAAATATTGGGAAATAAAATAAAATAGAATTTTTAAAACTAAATATGTTTATATTTTTCATTTAAAAATTTGTTTACCTCATGACCTTTATACGTTTTCAAAAATTTTGAGAATTTTTTACAAAATTCCAAAAATTTTTACAAGAATTAATAAATTATTATCAAAATTTTGAAATCGCTAGGAAATTTTAATTTGTCATCATCCATGCATGTAGTGGTATGTATGACTTCCGAAATTTTGATACAAAAAAAGAGTACCATCGCCAACAAGTTCTTTGAACTTAAACTCACATTTAAAGCGGCTACAACAAAAGTCAAATAGACAAAGCAAAAATTTCAAAATCGTAACAGAAATCTACAACTTAAAACACAAACAAAATTTACAAAAAAGTAATTAAAGCTTTTCATATTCAAACATGTGTAGCAATCACAAGAAATTTGATAAAACAGTAACACAGAAATTCTTAACATACTCGTACACCGAAACCTACATACAAACACGCATACTCCCCAGCAAGCCATATGAGTCCGAAAAGAGTCTTTTCTGACACCTTTTTCGGAGCGTTAACGCTCTTTATGAGCCCAAAAAACAATCATAATTGCTCCGAAAACCTTCAGAAAAGAGCGTCATTACGTTCGAAAATGGTCCGTCAGAAAGAGCTCTTAGATAATGTCAGAAAAGAGTCTTTTATGAGGGTTTTTTTGGGCTCTTAAAGAGCTCTTAGATAATGCCAGAAAAGAGTCTTTTATGAGGTTTTTCTTGGGCTCTGTGTAATCCTGTTTTTATCATTCTTGTGTGGTACAGCTATGTTTTTTTTTTGTTCAAAGCACAAATAGCAGGAGAACAACGCTTTGATACACACATAATTAAGTGGAATTTCTGAGTCATTCTGCGTGCCGACTCAGGACAGTAACAAGCAAATTTTTCTTTCGCTCCGAAAATGCTCTTTAGTTGGACTCTTTCTGACTCCTTTTTTCGGAGCGCTCCGAAAATGCTCTTTTGTTGGACTCTTTTCTGACTCCTTTTTCGGAGCGCTCCTAAAATGGTATGCTGGGTCGTATGTACGAGTATGTATAAGTACAAGTAAACACAGATACAATTACATACATGTTTGTACCTATTTAAAAATATTTTTTGCATGTTTGACAATGTGCTAAAGGTAATTAAAAACAAAATGGAATGTGAATTCTTTTTTTTTTTTAGGTTTTTGTATCCAATTGTTTGTAAAACAAATTTTCAATATCAAATTACTATCGCAACAATATCAGTTCTTTGTAATACATTTTTTTCTCTTTTACATTTTAAAGCGAGTACTAGTAGGTATTTAGTTTTATTTAACAGAGCAGTAGACATTAAGTTATTTGAAAAAGGGGCAGGTTTTACTTGCTATATTTACTTACTATAGGATTAAACACTGTGATTACACTTTTTAGTTCTTTTAAAACGTGTAAATTTATTAAAAATATAGTTTTCTACAAAATTTCGGAGACCTCTTCATTAACATAAGAGGGAAATTGTGTAAATTTCCACATTTGAAAGTTGATTCCTGTTTAGACAATTTTAATTGCTGGAATTTTTTATTTTTAGTATTTATAAATACAACTGTAAAATTTCACTAGTCTCATCATAAAGGTTTTCCCTTTGCAGCACTGAACACTACGATAAGATTTAATGAAAAAATATCGGCAAGATGCTAGGATCATGCCAACTTACTGATAGCTTCGCTCGCTGACCTAACCTCAGGCTGCTGCCTAGCTAACTGACTTAACGGATACCCTAATGCCCCTTAATCTCCTTCTCAAACACTCAGCAGAGCATATTATAAGGGCGTAAATTTCATTTTGAAATATTTTTGGGTTAGTGTACAGTGTCACCATTCAAGCTGTCTCCAACAATCAGTGGAGCAAAACTAATCTACCAAACTAGGTAGTATGCTATGATCGTTTGTAAAGAATCGGCATGTGTCCGCATTATATTTGGCTTCAATCCCAAACAGACTCTGGTAGGCATAGATTGCCTTTAGTGTAATATTTTTAATTATTTTAATTTTCTGAGTAATTTTTTATAGATGCTGATTTTTTCTATTTTTTCGGACTGTTCTTGTGTTCAAATATCATTAGTAAAGATTTATCATTGTCTCTGTTAACATAAATGGTTGGTGTCTAGGGAGTTAAATTTAAAACTTATCCGCACGCACATAAAGTATTTTATTCATATATTGCTAGTTTTTCATAACTATAATTACATTTTATGATAAACCAAGAATAATACTAGAAGGACAAAAGTAGAACTCTTATTTATTTTTATAATGAAATTTTCAACAATGCCGCGTGGTTCGTACTTTAGTGATTTTAATAAATTTCAGTCTAGTGACAGCAGTACGTCCTTGATTCACGCTTAACTTTGCTGGAGTAAGTCAGTATATGCTGGTGGTTCTAAGTCTTAGAATCTAAGACGATCTTATGATCTTATGTGATACACTTAAAGTTATCAATACGTTTTTTTTCGGTTAAAGCTAATTAGTTCTACACAAAAGGTACAACCTTGGGAGCAATGCCAAGTTTTATACTACATTTAGACAGCATAAATTTGTGCTGCCCAAATATGTGGGAACTTAAATAGGAAAACTTAAACAAACTCCAAATGCCGTATAATCGAAATTAGTATGATCTCTGCTTTAAAATTTCTGATCTGTATAAAAGTTGTTTCGATATCGATATTTATTAGACATAATTGTGGGTTAAATTGTTTTTCAGAAAAAGTCCTTATATGGCAGCTATGACAAATTATGGGCTTCATAAATATTGGAACAGTGAATTTTATGCATATGATTATATTTTACGTCGAATTTTAACGTAATAACGCTATATTTAAGATACATATTATTTTTAAAATGAATTTCGGAAGTGGACCTTATATGGGGTATATAGTCAAATATTGACCGATATTCTCAAAATCCAGCAGATTGATTTTGGCATGTATGTAAATGGTCCGTGTTAATTCACCAAGTGTGTGTTGAAATGGTTTTGTGGGACCTGTAAATTTGCTAACCAAGTTTCCAAACAACTTGGCTTGTGTTAATAAAAAAAGGGGTAGTTTTTAATTATGGCAAATTGTAGCTTTTTATTGTAAATAAAAAGAAAACACTTTCCTTTAAATTCTTTCCAATATTGTAGTGATACAAAATGATGTTTTATTTCACAATTAAATGAAGGGCTAGATATAAATCAAAAGTAGATACTTATTTCTTCAAAGTCTAAGCAACGAATATTTAACAAAATGGCTCGAACATTTAACATAATGTTAAAATGAAATTTAACGAAAAACTAACTTAAGCTAAAGTATATATCGAGCCATAACCGCCAAAATAATGTATCCCACACCGTAATCGATTTTTGTTTTTTATCGAAATCGATAGTTCAACATCATTTAAAATTATTAAAATTAAATGTATTACACAAAACAATATTTACATTATAAATTTTAAAATAATGGCTTTATTCAAACTGATTTTATTTAAAAAAAACCTTCCCCTGTAAAATTTTGAGTTTGTGGGATACATTTTTTCGGCGGTTATGGCTCGATATAATAGCAGCGCTCTATGTTTTGTCGTTGTATTGCTGATGGTAACATCATCTCCCAACAGGACAGAGACGGAAACACCAATACCATCCTTCAGACATGAACAGTCCGTTTAAAATTTTGGATCGATACCGTTATTTATAAGAAACTTATGAGTATTGAAGTGATATATATATTGGGGATATGGTCAAATATGGACCGAAATTCACAAAATTTTGTAGAATGATTTTTGTGTATATGTGTATAAGATATATGTATGTATATAAAGATAAATGGCTTTTTCGGATGTGGTCCTTATATGGGAGCTATGAAAAATTATGGACCTACTACCGTAAAATTTAGTATAACAATTTTATTACCTATAAGGATTATTTATGTCAAATTTTAACCTGGTAACGACATTTATACCAGTTTTATACGTTTTTGTGTGAATTTTGAAAGTGCACTTTATATGGGGCCTATGGCCAAACATGGACCGAACTAAACAAAATTTCGTTTTGCAAAATTTTTTTTGCATGTAATTTATTTTTGACGAATTTTGTATTAATATTCCAATTTTATAGGTATTTATTTATCATTAAATCATATTTCGGGAAGATATTTGTATAGGGGCTATGAGAACTAATGGACCTTTTTGTACTATTTTCCTCACACTTTCGTCTTTTATAATAAAAACAATGTATACAAAATTTCATGGTATTATCTGCAATATATTTCAAAATATTGCAATAAAATGGACAAAAACTATCAATATTTTATGGAGGTTGTCTCAAATTTTGGTCCGTAACTCTGGTTCTACGAGTACTATACCGATATTGCTGATTTGCAATACCAAAGTTAGCTACAAGACATTTATCTGTGTATTCATCGGACCAAATAACACGCTTCCAGTATTCAATGGTCCAATTTTCATGTGCCTTACAAAACTATAAACAAGCTTTTATGTTTTTGTCAGACAAAGCAGGGGCCAAATTACCGCATTCGATATCGAGTAAAATTGATCGTAATTTTCTTATTTGAGATTATGGCATTCGATATCGGGCAAGAAGTTTAGTACATTTTATCATAATTTCGATATCGAAATCATTTTTCGATACGATAGCTCATTCGATCACGAATGCGGTAATTTGGCCCCAGGTTTCTTCTTTTTAATTGCAGATACAAACCTTATTCTTTGCAATGTTCTACGTGCTGTCCACGCGCTAATGTCTTTATTGAGGGAATTTGCAGGCTGCTTTGGTGTTTTCGAGTTATTTTTTTTTAAATTCTCGTATTATAAGACGTGCATCTGAATCACTCAACATCCTTGTGCAGCCTCCAACATTATTTTTGGGCACAATATTTCGCCGTTTTTGTGCGGCAACGACCGTACGTTGGCTTATATTTAGTTGTGCAACTATTTTCCGTGAGGAGACACCATTTTGGGCCATTGTCGCAATCTTATCTTCAATTTGTCGCGAATATTTTCTCGTGTTTAGATAATTTCTTCAATAGCAGAACATATTCCGAAAGAATTTCAAAACTGTTTATATTTTGCTCATACATATTCAAACAAATACAAAACAAACATAACGGAACATTTTTAGATGTCATTTTTCATGTTTATTTGACATCTATTGCACTGACACAAAAAGTGCAAAGCTGAGTGCTGGTTTCTTTTTTTAATTTTTTCTGTTAATTGAATTACTGTTACCTTTTTTATTTTTACTGTATAATCTTAAATTAAATAAAGAATATATTCCAAAATTTAAAAAAAAAATTTATAAATATACGGTTATACTGGCACATATCTGCGAAAGTTGCAAACCTGCACTAGCTTTTGCTCCCTACTGTTAATTTGCATTAAAATCTCACTAATGTGAATTAAGATTTTACCGTGACAGACGACAGTTTCTGCATTTAAAACAACATTTAAACAGCTGTTTGTTTGTAAACAACTGTTTAATTATGAAAAAATTTGTTTGGCATTTGGTGAAAAATCAGTACTTATTTGAAAAAAAAACTGAAATTACTTTTGCTGAAACTGTTCCATAATGCAAAAATTGTTCATGCACTAGCAACCGTCAACCTGAACGTGTTGTTACATGTGGGGACCGCAGTGGGACGCTCTGAAATAAGAGAAAGGCAATTATGGAAATCTATTTTTATTATTTTAATTTTACAATTGTCTTCTTCTTCTTTTTTTAAAATAGTAAACAATTTGATAACATTTGATTGATTTTCGACGATGTTGCCATATTGAAATATCTAAATGCAGTATTAATTCACTTTGATTTTGTGCATTTACGTCTAACGCAGTAGGATGGGGATAATTCACGAGTTAATTCGAATCAAGACTGCTAATGAAAATTAACTGTGTCGTCTGTCTGTCTACGCTATTAGCCTTAAGGCTGTTAAAGTTCAACAATTCTCCATTAAGAAAACAACAAACTCTAAAATAAGTTATTTTTATAAAAAAGGAAAAAATAAAAAAAAAAATCGTTATGCTGAAGGATTTATCTAAGGTAATGGGAATCAGACTGTTTCGCCTTGTTTAATACCTGAACTCGACATGTTGAATATAGTACTAATTTCACAATCAACTTGACGCACGAGCTACATGGTTTCGACTGAACACAATATTTCATAATCATTTGAATTTACATTAGGTTATAGATTATTTCGTAAATTAAGTTTTTGCTGAGAATATTTGCAGATTTTCCATTTTTATTAAAATTTTTATTGCAATAAGATAACAATGTAACTGTAAATATTATTTGATGTAGTACATACTACTCTGATGTAATCCCAATAAGCATTTTGGCTGGAATTCAAGTGGAATTACATCTGAAATCCAGTCACAATTTCCAATTTCCAGTGTTGAATTACTGTTGAAACACATTTGAATTCCATAGCGAATCCAGCAAAATTAACCATTGAATTACAGTCGAACAAAACAGTGCATTTACAGTGTAATTCCAGTCTTAAATAACAGTGGGATTCCAGTTGAACCGAACCTGTTCTCTGAAAATTTAATTATAAAATCATCATCATCACCGCCGCCAATGATTTGCATCAACTCTGTGCCATTATTAACATATGCTTAAAACAAATTTGATGTTGTTTTTCAACAAACTTCAAACATACTGGAAAGAGGATGGATTTCAAATGTAATTCAAGCTTCGATTCACACTGGAATTCCAACATTGGAATTCACAACAAATGTGTGCTTATTGGGATAATAATTGTTTACTTACATACATACCTACATACACATGTATAGGCAAAGGTATAATACCAATGTGACGTAAATTAGAATTTACGAATTACATGAAATTTACAAACTTTTGTATCTTGTAATCTCTATTCTCAAAACGTTTGTTCGAATACGCCTTTGCTTTCGTCAAAGAATTATTTATTTGCTTTCGTATTGTGTTGTGTTGTGTTCTATTGTGGTATTTCATAATTTGCAATAAATGTTAAATAAACAAAAAAACAAAAGAAATCAAATACACATTTATAAATTCCAACAATTTTGAATTTCAATATTTGTGCAATAATTAATTTGAAATGTTTTTGTTGTTGTTGCTGTTGTTGTTATACTAACAGCAATAAGAAGAATAAACACACTTAACAAACGTAATAATTAACAAATTTATTGAAAATTTGTGCTTGACTTATTGCAGTTAATAAGAGTGTGTGTTCATTTTGTTATCAGTGTCAGTTCTAATCAATACAAACTATAATATTCATTCATTCATTCGCTCATTCATTCATTAATTTGTTTATTCACAATTTGTCGTTATTAAGTGCATACCACATATTTCTAACATCAATCATATGCAAACAAGTGCAAGTACTTTTTGTTTAAACTATTTAAATGATCTACACTTAATTCTGTTTTTACACGATTTGAAAGAATCACTTTCTGAGTCGATTTAACGATGTCCGTCCGTCCGTCCGTCTGGCTGGCTGTCCATGTAAAGCTTGTGCGCAGAGTACTGGTCGCAATTTTATATATATTTTGATAATATTTGGTACCTGATATTTTTTAGGCCCAAGGATAGATGGGATTGAAACTCGTGGAAATCGGTTCATTATTTCACCTGGCCCCCATACAAATGTTCTCTCGAAATTGGGGTTTACTGATCATAAATGCTTGAATTATGCAAGTATCCAAACAAATTTGATCACAAAATCAAATCTAAGAATTTTGTGCAGATCGGTCCATAACACTGTGACACAAAATCAAACTTTTGGAATCCGAATGGGATGAGACCAAACACAAATGATAGCTGACATTGTCCATAACAAAACCTCCAAGGGATTTTTTTGGTTCAGTGCTAGAATTTTTTTTACAAGCATTTGAAATTTGTGATTTTGGAACCCTGGCTAACGAGAAAAACTCATTACAATTTTTATAAAATAATGGCTATATATTTTTACTATCCGGGAGAAATGTGATATATTTATGTTTATGGGGTCAGGGAATCCATTTTTGATATTATGTTTTACCTAACACTAACGCTAGGTGGCGCTGGCATACAATTTGCGTTATTATTTATAGACTTTCATAGAAAAAACGGTGCATATGCTTTCTTGAGGCTGAATAATCAATTTTTGTTGTTGGATTTATTTTAAAATATAATTATAATGATTTTAACAAGTACATTTTATTATTGGCAGTACGTTTCTTTAAAAAAATGCTGTTTTCATGGAAAAAATTTGTTTTTATTGGAATTACCTATTTTCTATTACAAAAAATGTTTTATTAAAATGAATTATAACTTATTATATCTATTATATCATTTTGGATCTGCATTACTATCACTGTCAGTTTGTATTGTTTGAAGAAGTAGAGGGTTGTGGATCTGTGTATATATCTAGTTTTTGCTGTTCGTCACTATTGTCTTCATCTGTGGTTCTCTTTAACCACCAGCATAAATCACCTAACATAGCGTCTAGTTTTTTCCTCTATTCCTTGTTTTCAATTGTTAAAGCCACTTGATGAAAACGTTCACCTTGCTCATCTGATTCGGTTGAAAGTTGGTTTTCAAATCAATCCATATGTTGATGGAGAAAATGAATTTTTAAGGACATGTTTACTCCTAGCTCCTCAAAGGCCTGAAATATGTTTAGAGCACGATTAATGTCATCTTAAGCTATCAGTACACTATCTGATTTCTCATTTGACAACTGATATGATCTCAGAAGGTGAAATAGCAAACTTTACGGAAAAAATGTTAATGCTGTCTGATCTCAGATGAATATAGAAACTTGTATTTTCAAACGAAATAAATTAATGAACCGATTTTATATTTTTTTTCTTTGCAATTTTTAAAAGATAAATAAAGTAACATATGTACATTTTTATAAAAATATAATACTTTGAAATAAAACGTTTTTTTTTGTAATAGAAAATAGGTAATTCCAATAAAAACTAATTTTTTCCATGAAAACAGCATTTTTTTTAAAGAAACGTACTGCCAATAATAAAATGTACTTGTTAAAATCATTATAATTATATTTTAAAATAAATCCAACAACAAAAATTGATTATTCAGCCTCAAGAAAGCATATGCACAGTTTTTTCTATGAAAGTCTACAAATAATAACGTAAATTGTATGACAGCGCCACCTAGCGTTAGTTTTAGGTAAAACATAATATCAAAAATGGATTCCCCGACCCCATAAACATAAATATATCACATTTCTCCCGGATAGTAAAAATATATAGCCATTATTTAATCAAAATTGTAATGAGTTTTTCTCGTTAGCCAGGGTTCCAAAATCACAAATTTCAAATGCTTGTAAAAAAAATTCTAGCACTGAACCAAAAAACTCCCTTGGAGGTTTTGTTATGGACAATGTCAGCTATCATTTGTATTTGGTCTCATCCCATTCGGATTTTGGTTGTTGCACTGTGTAATTAGTCGTAGCTCTCATATAAGGCCCACTTCCGAAAATCACTTTAAAGAGCATCACTTTCTCAAAAATATTGGTATCCAATTAATATTGAACGCAAATATATTTCATATATATACAAATAATACGGTACAATTTTATTATGATCGATTCATAATTAGTCGTAGCTCCCATATAAGACCCTCTCCGTAATTCACTTTAACCTCCATAAATCTTTTAAAAGTATTTATATCGAAATAAAGTATAGCATACACAATATTTATATTCACGGAAGTCATGGCATTAAATTCTTGGATGATCGGTCCATAATAGGTAATATCTCCCATATAGCGCCTATTTCTGAAAAACTGTTTAAATTATATGCTGGGTATAGGGTATTTTATGCTCGGGCTTGACCGACATACTTTCTTACTTGTATAATTATGCTTGTGTAAAAACACATTGTATAAGTGATTTAATATTATAAACCAGAATAGTTGTTCTTAAAAAATTCTTGTTTTTTTTTTACTAATTTTAATAGGTTTAGAGATATTTCGCATACGTTCAATGTCTTTTTTTACACGGGACCAATTACCGTGTAAAAACAGAATTAGGTGTATTTGATTGCTGTAAAACAGAAAAATGTTAATTTTCTTTTTCTACAAAAGAGAAAAAAGGGAGTTTTTTTCATAAAAATTTGATAAAAATATTTCTAGGAAAAAAAATGTGTTACAGACATGTTTTTGAAGCACATTTTTAGGGAAATTAAAATTTGTTATTTTGATAATTGCAATTATTGGGTGAGAGTGAAAACACATTTAAAGACAGGCTGTAAACTGAAATATGTATGTAAATGAATTTGATTTAAGTACAATATGTTTATATTGGGATTCATATTAAATGTCGTATCTTTTGAAAGCGGTTTTTGTGTTTAGTAATTTATACGTCAGTTGAAGGTTACATACATACATACATATGTCACATTTTTTCTCACTCAGTTATTTAACTGTATAGTGTAAATACCATGGTGAAATTATATATAAGGTAACAGCATTGCTACAACAATTACAACAAGGCAAGAACAACAGGCATTTTGTTTGTGTAAAATACTTTCGTTACTGTCAAAAACATCTGGTATAAAATAAAGAAAACAAACACAAGCTTTGATAAAAAACAGAAAAATTTTATTTTCTTTAAAATTTTTTAGCAAAATAACTCAAAAACAAACACACTATTTAATAATAGAATTTTAAACTATTTAACGCAGATAAAACGGCGACAAAAATTCAATTTTTCAAATATAAAATAATTTTGTAACGTTTTTATATAAACTTTGACTATTTGTAAAGAACTTTTTGACATTTTCAATTTCACCATGAATAGAGCAAAAAATAATCAGCTGGCGCTATGCTGTCACCTGGTATAAATTCACCTTGGTAAATACTAATGCTTGGTTTTCACTATGTCAGTTTTGTTGTCAAATTGTCTAAATTGTTATGAAATTACCAACAATTTGGACAATTTGACAACAAAACTGACATAGTGAAAACCAAGCATAAGTTTTCTTGTGCTTGGCAAATGTCGAATTTTGTGCTAACAAAGCGTCATATTTGGGACTCTTTAATTTGAGAAAAGAGCTGCTGAAACACACCACGACTGCTCAACAAAGCTTATGGTGAATGTATTTCATTGGTTTCAATGTGCAAAAGATTGTTGAGGAGATTGTTTAGAAGTGATGATTTTGATTTTGATACGATTTGAATTTGAAGACCAACAATGGGAGGCATTACTCCCTTAAGATTGTTGTAAAACTGAACCAGAGCTTGCAAAATCATTGGGAGCTACTCAAGAAACAATTTCAAAACGTTTGCGAGTAGTAAACGTTTGTGTTCCGATTTCAAACATATGTAAATGTGTATGAAAATTTCTAGTCGGTAGTACTCGACGAAAAATCTTGTTGTAGCTATGTATGTATATGTTATGTCTTTTAGTTTACGAGATATTCGCATATAAAACTTAAATTTTTAACTTTTGTAGAGACATAGTCTGGTTTTTTTTTGCTAATAGCGGTTCCAAATATTTCCTTTTTTTAATTTTTTTTATGAATTACTTTAATTAACTTAGTGCCGAATCTTAAATAGTTACCTTCCATCTGCATATGAGGAGGTCCATAACAAAACGCAATAATTACATTTTTCAAGTTTTTTGATTTTTTGATTGAATCATATTTTACACATTGAAATCTATATTACCTTTATTATAAAGCATTCCAAAACTCAATAACTACACTGCAATTCAATATCAAATATAATGGTTCAGAGCAAAATGCAATAATTACACATCTTTGCAACAAATCGCTACAAGAAATTTTAAAAAAGTCAACTTTATAAATAAATTATGCTCTGGTGGTAACTCTTAGATAACTGTAAGACGTAAGGAATTTTTGTTTAGTTAATACATTTTGCTTTTGTTAGATAATTGTAGTATGTATTGGACAAAATCTTTCATTTATGTGAATTAACGACACAAGCCTAGTTAATTGTGAATAAAGTAATTTATAAATTTAAATATTTACAAATAAAAATATTTCTTAATGAATTGTATGAATTTGGATTAAATAAATTTAATTTAATAAACGTGTTTAACATAAAAAAGTGTTTTCATTTTTCTACAAGTGGTTGCAATTTAAATCAAAATGATATAATACAAATCTATTCAAAGCAAAAAGCAGAAATTCCAGCCCTAGTTCAGATCAGAACGCAATATTTTCATACAGTTCAAAGCAAAATGAAATAAATACTATGGTTCGGACCAAAACGCAATAATTCCAAAGTTGTTATCTAAATAACTTTAAAACAAACTGACAGATAAAATAATTAATTTGTGATTAATATTATTTTTTGTAGACAATAATACCTCAATAATTGTTTTTTAAAAAAATTATGTGCTACTAACTTAAATTACATTTTGTCGTTTATCCAAAAAAATGTGATGGTGTAATTATTGCGTTTTGTTATGGACCTCCTCATATAATATATTTAGGTGGAAAATATAACAGCAAAAACTACGCTGTTGTTAGGACCAGAATATCATTATTCAGTATTTCGAGCGCAAATTTTATTAGTATTGATAATCAAGTTTACTCACAATATAATTTATTTAAAATGTTTTGAAATGTAATCTAATTTTAACCAATTAGAATTAATATAATTACTAATAATAATTAAGAAATTTTCGGAAGTAAATATGGTCAAATATGGACCTATGTTCACATGCATAAATATGCATGATCTGGAGCGATGCCGTTATTTATAACAGATTTATACACATTAAAGTGATTATTGGAAGTAGACTTTGTATGGGTTCAATGGTCAAACGTGGACCGAAACAAACCAAATATCGTTTTGTGATTTTTTTTTATATAGAAGTTATTTCTACTGAATTTTGTATTGATATTGCAATTTTACAGGCATTTATGTACCATTTAGCTATATATCGGAAAGAAATTTGTATGGGGGCTATGAGAAATCATGCACCGATTCTTACTATTTTCATTAGAGTTTGTCCTTTTATCATAAAAATAACTTGTATAAAATTGCATAATTTTCTTTTCAAAATATTTTAACAAATTAGTAAAAAATGTGTGAAAAATATCATTTTTTTGGAGATTGTCTCAGATTTTGATTCATAGCAGCGGTTATACTGGACCGATTTTACTAATTTTCAATACCAACCAGCTTAGGAGAATTATAAATGTTTTTTTTTAATCTTTGCTGTTTTTGGTTAAATAATTTAGGCGTGAGAATGTTTTACACAAACAGAGAGACCTCCCTAAGAAGTCTTACAACATATTTATATTTTTCTAAAAGATAACTTTAAACGAAATATATTGTATGAGAAAAAAAATAAAATAACGTGGTAGAGGCGACCAGAGTCATTCAAAATATAATTTTTTTTTTGTAAAATTAAATTTTAAGGCAAATGTTTTCAAATCGCATAGTCGATATTCCAACATAATACCCTGTTTATATGTTTTTAATTATTTTGCAAAGCTCCCCAACTGGTAGAGACTATATAGCTAAAAATGTAAAGTATTTAATTATTAGAGTTTTCTGTTTTTTCTTAAGAAAAATTTTTGAAATTTTGCTATTTATTATTAGAGAAATTAGTAATATTTAGATTAAGTAATATTTTTAGACAATTACGAGGGCAGTTTGGAAACTTCTTAGCCTAGAACAGAAAGCGCGGTATAAACAGAAAAAACTTAAGTGCTTTGGAAACTTTCATCTGTGCTATGAATATATGTTTAATTTATTGTCGATCTGACAACTCCTTCATACATATAGAAACATGTGTTCAAAAAAGACGCATCCGCGATTTTTTACATTGGCAAAATTAAAAAGGAAAAGTTTACCGCATTTGTTATCAGTCGACCAAAAACGCATAAGAATGAAATTTTCTCAAACTTGTTGGGATAGTTTCAAGAAAAATAAAATGGACTTTCAGCGTTGTTTCATAACTGTTGATGAGACATGGATCCAACACTATACTCCAGACATAAAAGAACAATCCAAGCAATGAACTGAAGCTGGAGGAAATGCCCTAAAGAAGGCAAAAACAATTTAATCGGCTGGTTAGATTAGGGCAACGGTTTTTTGGGACTTCAAAGGTATTTTATTGATTGACTATCTGCAAAAGGGTAAAGCCAATAAATTCAGAGTACTGTTGGAATATTTTGTAACAATTAAATGTAAAAATTTGAGAAAAACGAAAAAATAATTTCTCATCAAGACAACGCACAAAAATGTCTGTATAACTGAAAAATTGCTTTCTAAAATTAAAATAATAAATAATTTTTTATTAAAGTATAAACATTTTTTTGTTTGCAAAAATAAAAAAAAAATGTTTGCTTTGTTTTTTAAAAAGTATTCCACGAATTTCGTAGTTGTCAAAAGTTTAATACATTTTTATAATGTACACACAATTTCCTATCCATTGATGTATAATACATATGTATGTCTTTAGTGTATTTTCCACGTGTCAAATTCATAATGAATTTTCCCCTTATTATTGCTAAAAAAATTCATTAAACATACTAAAGTGCTATCAAAATATGGAATCGAGAAAAAACGATTGTTAACGTGGCTTTATTTTTCACTACAAAGTCATACGAATGTCGCGTTCTTGACCGTGGATATCCTTTAATGTACTTTAAAATTTCAGAACCGTACGTTATTAAGAATTGGAGTAGTATATAAAGTTTTAGATTAAATAACGTGCTGGAAAACTAAAAAAAAAAAACAATAATTTCATACGATTATAAAGAATAGTATGAAGCAACACTTTAATCTAACTTCAATCGTATGGATTTCTGCTATCTGCTAGGTTTTCAATTCGAAACTTTCTGTCAAGTCATTCATTTAAAAAATAGAGTGTTACTCTGCCTGATTTGCGTTCAGTTGTTTGCACATAATTTTTAATTAAAATTTAGAAAATATTTCAAATAAATTGAATCTGTTCAATAAATCTTTATACTTTGCACAACTGTATACAGTTTTGTGTTTGCATAAATACTTAGATATACAAAAATTAATAAGATTTGTTGGATTTTTTTTTTTGTCAAAATCCTACTGATTATTAAAATAAGATAAACAAAATAAGATCATGAACATGTGCGTCTAAGCTGAGGGTATGTACTATGTACATATGCTGTTTGGCAGTTGCTCTATATGTGACAAATTTTTATAACAAGATTATCAATTAAGTAAAACCCACATTTAAAAATACTTCTATTGAAAAAAAGTTAAATAGCGAGAGAAAAAAACTTAATTTTAAGTATTGTGAAACAATGATCTAAGTCAAAAAAAGTACCCTACAGGTTTTATGTGTTGGAATGTGATTTTTATAATTGTCTAAAATTATGGAGATCTTGTTAGGAAATTGATTTTGCAGACTTTACTTTATAGTAAATATGGTTGGTATCAAAGAAAATCAGTAAAAATATGTCCTTCTTTATGCTGAATTAGAAATGCTATAACCACGTAAGATTATACATATATGCTCTCGTATGTACATATATTGCAACGGTTTATTTGATTCTAACAGATGACCAAAACAAGTTTTTATATTGAACCCCCTGGCCCACGATGTCGAACGATAACGTTCGCTTAGATAAGACTTAAGACACAAACTCTTGATCGTATCTATTTTTTTACTCAATCAAGTTTGTTTATTCCACAATCTAGTTTGTGTCTTAAGTCTTATCTAAGCGAACGTTATCGTTCGACATCGTGGGCCAGGGGGGAAATTTCTTTTAAGTAAAAATTTGACACAACAAGGTTAGACCGCTACTCTAAAAATTGCGCAAGAGTGAAAAAAAGTCTTTCAACAACGTGACGGGGAAATATGTCGCGTTATAAATTACTCCAAAATCGAATTTAAACAGAAGGTTATATTTTAGTTAAATATTTAGAATACGCAAATTTTTTACTTTTTTGCGAAAACGAATTCTATTTTTTTTTATAGAATTAAGAACAATTATTATTTTCATTTTGAACTGTTAATTTTAAATCATTGACATTTCTTTTATTTCGGCTCGAGTTCATTAAATTTAATTTTTTATTAAATTATTTTTACTGAAGGTAGGAATTGTTACATGAAAATTATTATTATTTATTGATAATTTTTCTTGGCTTAGGATTCGAACGTGGGTTGTTGGTTTCGAGAAAACATATGTATCGAATTTTTGATGTTTATTGTTAATTTTAGTGGAAACAACAAAACCATATATGTACACCTAATTCTGTTTTTAAACGGTGTTTATACACGGTTTTCATATAATACGGTTTGAAAATAAACAGATTTTAGATTTTTTAAATGATTTTATTCTATTTAGCATGATTTAAAATCTTTTGGGCTTAATTTTTTTAGTTAAGTTTTATTTTTGAGAAATATGTTCATATCACAAATTTAGGGGAATTCCATTTTTGTGGATACAAGCAAATTTACTGGTCAGAGCAATTGCAAATTGCACAAATTTTTGGGGAATTCCCTTTTAGTGCATACAATCAAATGAACTTGTCATAAAATTTTTTTTTAAATTACTTTTAAGTTTAGAGTGCATACCTATCTTTTTTTCTATAATAACTATGCTTGTTAAAAAACACATTGTATAAGTAATTTAATACTATAAACCTGAATAGTTGGTCTTAAAAAATCCTTGTTTTTCACTAATTTCAATAGGTTTTAGAGATAAGGAACCAATCATCTATTTTACATACGATCAATGTCTTTTTTTACACGATTTTGTTTTTACTCGAAGTTTTCCGGAACCAATTACCGTGTAAAAACAGAATTAGGTGTAGTGCATATAACATGAATCCACTAAAATGCTATCAAAAAATGTCAACAAGAAAAAATTATTGTTAACATGTCTTTAATTGTTCACTTCAGATGCATACGAATGTCACGTTCTCGACCGTGGAAATGTCCCAACGCAAATAAACACTTGCTAATATGAAAAGCTAATATTTTGGCTCTTCACTATCTACACTAAAGAAACAAGTTACTAAGTTACTTACTAAAATGTTAGTTACTAAGGTGCGATGCGTTAACAATTCAGTTTAGTAACTGCAAGTCTTTGCTGGGAAGTTTATGCAGGACGTACCTTTAAACATATTATACGTTTCTTTGTAAATCTATAGTTAAATAGTTAAACACAAAATCGTCTATGATTGACTGCTTGCAGCAAAGCACATTCTTTTGACTGACTTTGTAAAATATAATTTCATAATAAATCATTAAAAACAACTTAAGATCTTTAATAAAAATCTCATTGAAAATTAAAAAAAAAAAAAAACTTTATACAGGGTGGGCCAACTTGGACTGACTGATTTGAAATGCTAACTTTTGCATTTTTAATTTAATACTCAATTGAACATCTCCAAAACATCGCTACGACGTATTCTAAAAGTTGATCTGAAGATGTTTCCATATAAAATTCAATTGGCCCAAGAATTATTGCCGAGGGATGCACCACAACGGCTACAATATGCCAATAGAGTTCAAATCATTCAGTCAAACTTGGCCCACCCTTTATATGGGAACAAAGTACCTGTGAACAAATTGCAACATAAAATAAATAGTGTCACCTACGCCAACTGACAGCCACCACCATCACCACCACCACGAAGAGTTTCAAAGTCTCGTTCACAATAAACTACTAGCTGGTTTTTTCTTTGCAATATTCAATTCAATTCCATTACATTAAATACTCAAATAAGTAGTTGTAGTCAGCGTTGCCATTTTGGTTACTTTTAACCAAAATTGGTTACTTTTTTTTCCAATGTGTACTTGTGTACTTTTTTTCCGTTTTGGTTACTTTTTTTAACATAAAAGTAACCATTTTTTACATTGCTTTTACTTTGACTTAATTTACACCACAATTTAAAAGTTTTTTAAAAATAAAACACTAAACACAGGATTACAAAAAAATACATGCCTGTCTCCAAACATAACAAACACAATCATTGTATTGTTGAACGAGTAAAAGGTTCTTCACAAAAACCATCTAAAAACATGCTACAAAATGCATTTTCATATTGATTTGACATCGGAACAAGTTAATTTTTCTTTTGTTTTAGAAATGAACGAACCTTAATCAACATTCATAAATTATGTTTTTACCAGAAAACAAAAAAAAAAAAAGCTTTTTACAAATTAGCGTGCTATTTAATTTTTTAATAAAGTGTTTTCTAAATAGTTAAGATTGGGTTTCTTTCGTAAAAAATGGATAAGTATGTACTTCGAATTAAAAAATAATAATATTGGTTTTAAGCACAATTTTTATTTTTGTTAGATTTTTATTTAAAAAGGCTGCTCAAAGTAAAACTAATTATGTCGAGTTATGTTCTGGAAGTGATGATGAGAATATGTATATTTTCATTCAATTTCAATAACTTTTTTAAATAATATTTTGTTGTTTAGTGACATTAATAACAGCCCGAAAAGAAAATTCCGTGTATTGTGGTTGGATGAGTTTCCGTGGCTAAGAAACAAAGATGGATGTTGTTTCTGCGCTGCCTGTGTAAAAAAATTGCAAATCACGTAAGTTATTTACGAAAGCACACTAAAAAGTGTTCATAAGCAAAATGTGGAAAATAAAAATAACATTTGCAAGTCCTCAAAAAGAAACTCTTAATAAGCAAGTGCACCAAACAGAGCTAACATTAGTAATGTTTCTTATTTCCCACAATTTGCCTTTTTTTTAATGGACTATCTACCAGGCTTATTAGAGAAGCGCTGTTCCGACTGTCAAATTGCGAAACACATTAAATGTGGCAGGTAAAGCAACTTAATTAACAGAAATGTTAGGAAGCAAATCTAAAGCAAATTTAATTTCCAAACTAAAAACGACAAAGTTTTCGTTAATAGTAGACGAAACAACAGACGTATCCACAAAGAAATCACTAGTTCTAGTCGTTCGCTATATGGATAAATCATCTAAGAACATTCAAGACAGATTTTTAGCCTCATCTACTTAAACTTTATCTACTAGTGTTTGGTAACAAATGTAATGAAATTAATTACATTTGGGTTTTAATAATATCGTTATTGCTGAATTAGTTTTTTCTTTCAATTGTACCTAATTATAAGACTGAACTACAAACTGAAATGTAATGGTTAATTTATATTTTACATATATATTTTTTAGCTGAAATAAAATAAAATTTTAAATATATAAAAATTTTGGTTACTTTTTTTTGCTTTTGGTTACTTTTTTTTACATTTTGGTTACAAAATTTTTTTGGTCGTGGCAACGCTGGTTGTAGTACATTGTAATGAATATTATGGAAGAAATGTTTACATAAATATTATGTAGAGAAAAATAAAACAACAAATAAGTTAATATTTATTTGTTGGCTTGGTTGGCTGACTTAATTGAATGATTGTTTGTTGGACGACAATTATTTAATGACATGTCAGATTAGTCATATTTTAATTAATTGCAAATTAATTATCACAATTTGTAAATTCAGTTTTATTTTTATTATTATTGCTTGGTATACGATAGAATATTTAAGACAATGCAAGGTAATTTTATTACTTTTTAAGTGACACTTTCAATATTTTTGTTAGTTGCAAACCTTTATTTAGTTCATTTATTGGGTGTTTAACCTAAAAATGGGGGTTTTCACATTTTTTAGATTTTCTGTCAAGTCATTCATTTATAAAATAGAGTATCACTCTGCCTGACTTGCGTTCAGTTGTTGTCACATAATTTTTAATTAAAATTTACAAACTATTTCAAATAAATTAAATCTGTTCAATAAATCTTTATACTTTGTACAATTAAACACAGTATTGTGTTTGCACAAATCCTTAAATTTACAAAAATTAATTTTTTTTAAAAATCCCACTGATTATTAAAATAAGATAAAAAATAGCTTTTATTTAAAACCATTTGTAAAATATAAATTCATACGCCCATGTTCTGACAAACGAAACCGCTAGAAATTTGGCGATTTCAAACCACTAGTGTGTACTGAAGCGATCTTTTAACACAAACTGAAATGATGCACAATTTAAATTTAATATGTTTTCTTTTTATTTAAGCTAAAGCTTGTAACATTTTTCCACGATTTTAATTAAAAATAAACAATTTAAAAATTTTCTTTGGGTTTGTCAATTGTCTGTTTCAATTGTTTATTTTTGAACTAACGATTTGTGCAAACAGCTGATCAACTTGATCTTCGAAAAGTAATCTTATATCATGTTCACACTTGAGTTTTTAAACGCGTTTAAGCACATCAAACGTGATTAAGCTCTAATCACTTCAAAATTGAGATGAAGTGAATTGATAATCACTTTATATTGACATGATTACATTTTAATCATTTCATTAATCACATAGAATCATCTGAACATACCTCAAACTGATTAGGATGTAGCATCGGCCATAGTGAACATGCCTTATAGGTGTACTACCGATAAATAATTTTTGACAGAACGTGAACATTTAAAAAAATTAAAAAAATGGATGTTCACAATTCCATCATTAATTACTTTAAAATAATCTGATGAAAACTTTATTAAAGAATTTTTTCCATTTTTAATATTTAAAACAAAATTTGTGTGTTGTTTATTTATAACCTGTCTAGAACTGTCAACTTAATCATCTCAAATGTAATGTGAACGGCTTTGATTCACTTAATCAACATTTTGCTTAAACGCGTTTAAAAACTCAAGTGTGAACATGGTATAATGCATTTTAATTTGAAATTTATTTATTTGTTTACGTTATTTTATGACAAAACATCTGTTTTTATTATTCGAACATAGCTTTGAAAAATGGCAAAACGCTAGCAAATCGTAGCGATTTCTGAACAGGTCAAAATGCGTTTTGCGTTTTTAAAACTGTATGCGATTTGAAAACGCTGCGTTTTTCAGAACATGGGCGATACAAAGTATTGGCAATTGACAGCTTCCCATCTTTCTGGCATTATATAGATTCGGCGCCAAAGGAACTGCTCATCTTTTGAAGCCAATAACAAATCAAACCAATTTCGAAAACCCTGTTCCGAAATGTAGGGCATGTAAACGAATTACTCCTTGGAAATAAAGGGTGTCACAACTAGAACGCAATTTTTAAATTTTAAATAAAACACAGATATTTAAAAAGAAAATCGTGAAACTTTATTATATCGTAAAGTAGGCAGAATGAGGTTATGTATGGAACACGATATCGTGCAGATGGCCGCCGCGGCTTTGCTGGCACACACGCGATCTTTTAATGAAATTTTCAATGACCTTTTTGCATAAATGCTGCGGTATTTCATTAATGCAGCGTTCAATTTCCTCTTTTAAGGCTTGAGTCGTCGTCGGCTTATTCGCGTAAACCATCGACTTCAAAAAACCCTAAAGAAAAAAAATCTAAAAGTGTTAAATCGCACAATCTAGGCGGCCAATTCTGGTCTCCAAAACGCGAAATAACACGACCGGGAAATGACTGAGGCATTTTCTCTGGCTGTATGACATGTGGCGCCGTCTTGTTGAAATCACATGCCCTCCACATTCATTTCTTCAATTCTAGGCAAGAAAAAACTGGTTATAATTTCAGGATACCGAACACCATTGACACCATTGCGTTCTCGTTGGGACACCCTTTATTAAAACACAGGTTTTATTTATTTAGGTTTAAATAGCCGCTTATGCGACTGTTCCTCTTGAGCTTACTTCATTAATTACTTTGAAAATAAAGACTTAAATCTAACTTAGCCTAATTAAAGACACGTTAAAACCATTGAATATCCACACGCAGAGAAAAAACATGATTGGACATGGTTACGACAACTACACTGTATTTTTGATAACAATATATTCTTGTGATACACAAATAATTGTTATATTAATTTGATTTTAACAATAATTTTTATGTTTATCGCAATTATAAAATTCACTGAAACATAATTATTTTTAAAAAATGTTTCCCACAACTATTGAATTACAACTATTCAAACATATTATATTATTTACAACTAAATAAACTTACAAATAACCGTTAAATGATGAGTTTCTATATTTGTACTCATATTATGTTTAAAATGCAAACAAAATATATTTAATTATACCCCACTGTAGTGGGGCCCAAAAATATTGCTCCAACACCCACCTTAAAGTATACCAATCGACTTAGAATCACTTTCTGAGTCGATCTAATGATGTCCGTCCGTTCGTCTGAATGGCTGTCCATGTAAAGCTTGTGCGCAGAGTACAAGTCGCAATTTTGAAGATATTTCGATAAAATTTGGTACGTGATATTTTTTCGGCCCAAGGACGGATGGGATTGAAACTGATGGAAAGCCGTCCATTATTTCACCTGACCTCCATACAAATGTCCTCCCGAAATTGGGGTTTACCGAAAATAAATGTTTGAATGCAAGTATCCAAACAAATTCCATCACAAATGATTAGTAAATGAAACTCCTTTCGGGAGGACATCTGTATGGGACCAGGTAGACAGCCAGGCAGACAGCAAATCAACTCAGGAAGTGATTCTGAGTCGATACTTTAATATTTCAATATTTATGGGCGTTACAAACATCAGCACAAATTTAAATTTTTTTTAATTCTTTGGCAGTATTTTTTTTTTAGATTCAAGTAAATAAAGTTAAAATGAAATTCAGAATAAGAAGCCCTGTGTTAATGTAGCGACTTAAAGTGTTTACCACAACCACTTGAGTTCACTAAAACAAGTAACGATTTTAATGGCAAATATTTACTCAAAAAAGCGTAAACACTTGTTTTATCACAAATTTGTTTGACGTTATTGACGTTGTTGTGACGTTGACAAGAGTTTTGCAAGCTCAAACAGCATCAAATAAAATAAAACAAAATATTTGTTGTGTCTTGTCCTAAATAAACGAAGTTTTTTTTTTTAAATAAATAAACGAGTTGAAATATATTTGATTTAGTGGTTACGTCTTTTTCGGCAAATATTTGCCAAATGTGAACATACTTTTAGTAACTCACACAAGTCATTATTATGTTGCGAGTGTCATACAAATAGGCACTAATTAGGGTATTCAAATTATTCGACTTTTTTTATTGTGCGAATAAAACGAATAATTCCAATAAGAAATGGTAACTTGTTCGAATCATTCGATTACACATTTAAAATTAATCGAATTATTCGAATAATCAAATAATTTAAATGTTCTAAATAAAGTAAAATGAAAAGCTTTTTCATCAAGTCGTAGTTATTACTTATTATCACTTATGTATATCAATTTTGAGAACATTTTCTTTGTCTGTTTCAGTGTCAACATCAATTCCATCCTCAAAATCACTATAAAAATTACTTTCGGTTGGTTATAAGGATGACACTGGTTCAATTAAGAAAACGATCAATTATGGTTCCAATACAATGTATTTACTGTACTGTTTATTTTAACAGAAAATTATGACGATACTAATACATAATTGCGATTTTTGCAATATTTCTCTACCGTATTTTCAGAATATGGCCGCCAGTTATATGTAGACTTTACAATTTCTGCTTCAAAATCCATTTCATCAAAATCTTTCAGTATTTTTTACGAAATAAATAAGATTTCTTTTTAGAATAACAAGTTATTGCAGTAACATTCATATTTTTGTCAAAAGATCTATCGTAGCACTCATCTTTAGGGATATAAAAACTTCCTTTAATTTTCATATTATATTGTCCAACGAATTTTTTACACTTATTATTCGTAACAAATTGTTCGAATATTCGAACGCTCATTATTGGAATGAATAAGTCATTATGAATCAACTTCTAAGTAATGCAGATGGTATGCATTTATGTAGTAGTCATTAAAAGGTAATGTATTCAGTAATTGCAAATCATTAACAAGTCTTTTCTCATAAATTACGAAAAAAAAATCAAATAAAATTTTAAATATTTTCTCCGCTGGCTAAAGATGATCAAATATAAATTAATGAAATTACTTAGCAAATCTAAATAATATTTGCATTAGTTTTAATATCAATGATATCAAGATATCAATAGTGTAATCAAACCTAATGGCATGATAAAGTCCATAAGATTTGACACACTAAAGGTTAACCGATGTAACTAGTCGGGTAAATGAGCTATTGAAAATTATGGTAGACCTTTCAATTACACAAAATTGTTCAAATCAGGTAGAGAAAAACAATTTGATACCGTATTTAATTATTCAAATAACCTAGTTAAGGCCCCAATTACAAACTTAAATTCAACTACATCTTAACTTTATAGCATGTACAATGTCCAATACTTTCGAATTTTTATTACATACGGGAACAAATCACAGCCCTGGTAATATAAATTATTTACCAACACTCATAGTTTTAACTACTCGCAACGATTTTAATAATAAAATTAATTGTATATTGTATGGTGAAATTAATTTACAAGGTGACAGCATTGCTTCAACAATTACAACCAGGCAAGAACAACAGGCATTTTTGTTTGTTGTCAAAAACATCTGGCATAAAATAAAGAAAACAAACATACAAACATGGATAAAAACAGAATATATTGACACAATACAAAATATACAAACAAAAAAAAAAAGCTAACACTTTTAGTAAAACAACTCAAAAAACAAACACACTATTTAATATAAAATAGTTCTTTAACACTTTTAAACTATTTTACGCAGATAAAACTTCGACAAAACTCACTTTTTCAATTACAAAATAATTTTTTAACGTTTTTATATAAACTTTGACTACATTCAAACAAGTTTTTGACATTTTCAATTTCATCATGAATATAACAAAAAATAATCAGCTGGCGCTATGCGCTATGCTGTCACTCTTTAACGCCTAAGACCGTCTATAGACGGTCATCAGTTGAGTATTAAAAAAACCATTTTTTTTTTTCGTTTAGCCACTAAGACCGTCTACAGACTGTCTTCCTTGTTTTTGTCCTAGAGCTTTCCAGAAGTATTTTTTTTCTGAATTGGAACTGAAATTCGTAATTTGCAGATGAAATACATGCTAGAACAAAAATGTATTTCAGGAATTGGAACGTATTTCCAATTTCAGGTATTTAAGGGTTAATTTCACCATGGTATTGCTTTTCTTATATGCGCTTTTTATAATTTATTTAGTTTTTCATTTACAAGTCAAACCTTTTAAGTCATAATTAAATAATTAATTAAATCATTTGATTTTAATTGTTAATGACTTTAAAAGGCGCTCAAAAATATAAACGAGTTTAGTTTGTTAAAAAATATTGTGATTTCAAATAGAAGTATGAAAAGTGAAAAATTGCTTAGCTTAAGAAGGGCAATGTACTTCACGTGTAAATATCCACTCAGTTTATTGGGATTTAATTACAAAATAAGTAAAGAAGTCAGAAATTAAATTAAAGATAAGATACAATAATAATTTTTAAGGCAGTTTTTTTTCTGCAATTTGATCTCTAAGAATGTCTTGGTGCTATTGAAGTAGTCATCAGATATTAATCCATAATAGTGCAAGGTTAAGGGCAACCTAACATTGAAGTTAGTCCGAGGCAACCTCATAATTCTGAATCACAGCACAACCTAACTTCGTTCAGACCTATAAGCCCTCGTATAGCTTCCTTACAGTCCTTGTTATACGTTATTAATTCTAACGCTTTCAAGAGCGGCAAGGCTAAAACGCACTGCATTCTTTGAGAAGTCTAAATGACGTCCGTGTCCTTTACAAGGACCGCAGATCTTCATCATAGATACGTCTGTGAAAATGTCACACCCTTTCAACAGTCTGTCGTATTCAAGTCTGTCACTAAGAGTGTGAAGAGCATAAATCGATTACAGTCATCATATAGTTCCCTGAACGTCTTGCCCAAGACACCCGATTCATATAAAATCTTAGACATACTGCATTGACTTCACTCAAGTTCACTTCACATTATATTCAGCCATTTAAAGTCGACCGGACAATGAAGAAAACATGTTAACGTAGTAATACAAAGATTTTAACATAACCGCCGCACAGTGGCTCAGAATCAGTCGCGCCGCTTCGCCCAATCGAACAATATTAGGCTATTTTTGCCAATAAATTATTTTTTGGGTCTTTAAATGTTGTGCAAATGTTAATGCATTCTTATTTTAGCTTTTCTTAATTTCAATTTGTGGTTCAAAAATATTCAATCGTTGTTTTTTTTTGGTGAGTTTCATAACAGATTTTTTGAAGGAGATTTTTGTCTTTAGTAAATTAATGCCATTTGGAAAGGTACATACATATCTGTCATTTATTTCTACTTATTTATTAAAAATTATAGCGTAAAGAATAGCGAAGCTTATGGTGAATGTTTTCCATTGGTTGCTATGTGCGAGAGATGGTTTTTAAGGGTCAGAGGTAATGAAAATATTGAAAACCAATTATTGGAGACATTACTCAATGAAGAATGTCGTCAAGCTCAAAAAGAGCTTGCAAAATTATTGGGAGCCACTCAAGCAGCATTATAAAAATGTTTGTCTTGAGCAGGATTCATTCAAAAGCAGAAAAATGAATTGAAGCCGACAGACTTTGAAAAACGATTTTGCATGCCCGAAATGCTGCCTCAACTCTATAAAAAGAAACTGAATCATTGCTAGGAATGCAAAAAATATCCATTACGATATCCTAAAACCTAAAAGATTGTATGTAAAGCCAACCAGCCAAACCGACACCATTGACTAAAGGTACGGTCACACGTGGCAAATATTTGCCATAAAAGACGAATGAAAAACAAGTTAGAAAAGTATATTCGGCTTTGCCGAATCTTTAATACCCTCCACCTGCAAATAGACTGTTAAAGTTAAAGGTAATAAAAACAAGTTAAGAAACAGAGTATAAACAGAGTATAAAAAAGATTGAGATATAAGATGAGGCTTTTTTGTTTGAATTTGATCTCAATAATATTATTTACAAAAGATTTATGGGTGGCATTGTAGAAGTGGACCAATTATGGACCGATAGCTTCTAAATCCAGTATCCACTAATGGGATTTCTATGTATTTTGGGATTATATTGGTTAAATTTCATCTCAATAGCATTATTTACAAGAGTTGTATGGTTGGTTGTTATGCTCGGAAGTGGACTTAATTCAGGAACTATTATTGACTGACAGCTATAAAATCCAGTCGCATAATTGCCGTATAACCGATATTAATATGATTTCTGGATTAAAATTTCTGATCTATATAAAAGTTGGTTCGATATCGATAATTATTAGACATTTTTGTGGGTTTATTTTTTTTCGGAAATATTTCTTATATGGCAGCTATGACAAAGTATGGGCCGATCTTCTTAAATTTTGGAACAGTCAATTTTATGCATATGAGGATATTTCACGTCGAATTTCAACATAATAACAGTATATTTAAGATACATATTAATTTTAATTAATTAGACTTGAATTAGCTAAAAATAAATTTTATTAATAGTTGCACTATTTAAACTATTTAAAGAAATCAATATTGATGATCCAGATGATTTCGACCGATTTTGGAGAGACCTGCGGAGGGGACCACGATATTTCTCAAAAATAACTTTCGGAAGCGGTTCTTTAACGGTTTGGAATGCTTTCTGGAAGACAGTATGCTTGATTCGGAGTTTTCAAATAACAAAATAAATTATTCTGATTACACATAATTACTAGATGAGAAATTGGTGTCATTTATAGAAAATTGTAATGAAAAACAAATTAAATAATATTTTATAGAAATAAAATAATAATTTAATTTCACCATACAACAAATTTTTTCTTTGTGTAATAAGACAGAATCTAAATCAGCTATGACTGTGTCCATCTAGACCAATTGGTCTAGAGTCTAGACTTTAGACACAGTGATATTACTGATTCATTTTCACCTTGGGTGGTGCTTAGAACATTTACAGCTAATAAACATGAGATTTGTGTTGATTTGTGATTTGTACAATTACATATATTCATGTTAGACGTCTGGAGATGATTTCCAATAATTGACAAGTGTTTTCAAAAACAAAATTTATCTCAGAATTTGTATGAATCATTAGGCAAAACAATACTGTGTTATTAATTTTTGTTGAATTAAAAAATCGAATAATTTTTCCAAGAATTTTACTATTACGCATAAACAACAATTGCAGCTTTTGAAGCACTGTGTGTCAATTTGTGGTTTTGTGCTCTTACAAAACAATTTGTAAGAATCTTAAAACCCCTTTAAATTAAACAAAGACAAAAATTAAAATACTCGCACAAATACCGGCTGAAACAAAAAAAGAAAACAAAACAACAAAAAGCTTAACAGACAACTGTTAAACAGTGCAGTTGATTTGTAAGAGAAAGAAAAAACTATTGCTCTTTAATGTTAATTGAACAGTAATAATGTTCTCTTAAACTATACTCGTACAATAAAATATTTCGCTTAAATAAACTAATGATGATGGTGGTTGGTTGGTTGTTTGCCTGACTCTGACTGAGTGACTGAAACTGAATGAATGGCTCGCTGGCTGGCTGGTTGAGTTGTATGTCGTATTGTTCAGTTGGTTGTTTGGTTGTTGGTAATACCGCGGCCCGAGTGTATTAAGCGTATTTGTATTAAACAACTGTTTGAAAATAATCAGTTGTAGTTAAACCGTAGCGCCGAACGGTCTAACAATTTCTGAAGCAATTTTATTCTTCTCCGTTCAACAAACCACAAAATAAATAAAGAAAATCTTTTCAAAGAATTTTTTGTTTTTTTTTCAATTTTTCACAAACACACATACAGTTTAAGAAAAACGTTTTTCTTATTCATGTGAGAGTTGGTAGCAAGCAGAAAGATAATTTTGCGTTTTTTTTTTAACAAAATTTTTTATGGTGGCATTATTTTGTTTGTGTGTGTTTTTTTCGGCTGATACTATTTAGTTTTTTTCTACTTCTTCGTTTTTCAATAAATTTTTTGTCAATTAATTTAAGCCGGAATTTGGTACGTGTGCGTTTGTATTTGTGAGTGTGTGTGCGTTTGTGGCAATAAACGGGCCAGCAAATAATTTTGTGGTTGAAAAGAATGTTTAGAAAATATTTAAAAGAGAATCACTAAGAAGAAGTGGTATTTTAATGATAAATTCAAGTATTTTATACAAATTAAAGAAATAAAAAATACATACATACATATAATAAAACATAATACTACAACTAATAAGAATTGCGAGATTGTTGATAAAAATTAAAATAAATTATAATTATAAATGGCAATTACTTGCTGTGAAAAGAATTTAATTAATAATTAAAATTTAATAAATAAAGCTTAATTTAAGATTGGCGCGTTTTTTGATTATAATAATTATCATAATCATAAAGAGAGAGAGAGTTTAATTAAAAAGAAAATCGTTGTAAAGAGTGAATTGTTGCAAGTGAAAAATAATATTTTTCATGTCCATCCGGGCGTATGAGTGTTAAGGAATTAAAGGTATTTATGAAAATGTTTAAATGTTATAAACACAAAGTTTTTGCTTTGATATACATAATTGAAATATTTTAGTAATTGTTTTTTTTTTTATTAAAAATTTTTATTTTCTATATTTTGCTACGTCTTTGTGTAGCTTCTTCGGGAAAAAATTTTAAAAACGTTTTTAAAAAACTTAAGCTTCAATAATTACTAAAATATTAATAATAAAAAAGTTCAAATAAACTATAATAAGAAATAATTGAAAATATATAAAAACTAAAATATAGTTAATTCAATGATATGTTAAAAGTTATTCCACATAAAATGTTTGATTTAAAGTATAAATCGTAGTAAAGTTTGATGTTTAGTTTAAAATAAATCGAATGTATCATGGATTATAAAAATAAGATTTTAAGATATTTATCGTATAAATAAAAAATCATAATGTATCTGTGATAACAAAAACCAGATTTTGTTAAATACTTAACATTAAAGGCAAAAATTGCCGTTTGAAAGTAGTATATGTCACTTAATCACCCCTATCGTGAATAAAAATTCCACATGAAATTTGTTGCCTTTTCACATTTTTCCTATTAAAATTCACAAACAAATAAATTTGTAGTAATACAAAAATGTGTAATAATAATAATAGTAATAATAATAAAGAAGAATACACACACGTTTGTAAAAACAAAAGTAAATTTCGTTCTAACTCATAACATGTAATAAGAAATATGTTCAATTCCCAAATTCTATTTCTCAATAAATGGTGAGTTAAATGGATGGATGATGTTTACAAGTAGATCTTGGACAATAAACATTGCTGATGACGCCCTTGGCAGGGTAGAAAATGCATTTCAGTGTGCCATTTGTCTAGAAAAATATAGTTTTCACAATGGTATTATTCGAGTTATTAATTAAAAAATGAACTAAAGCCTAATTAAACATTTTCTGTAATATAATAAAATTTAATGTTAAAAAAAGGGAACAAATTTCATGTGGAATTTTTATTCACGATACTGTCATTTATTAAAGAATTCCACTATTTCACAAAGCTTTATATTTAAACTAAACCTTCAAACTTTTTGTACATTTTTGAACAATTTTGTTTCTCAAACATTTTTGTGAAATATAGCAAAATTTCAGCTGTTACCAAAAATATATTTTTTTTTTTTTGAAAAAAGTTTATTGTTGAATTTTTCAATTATTTGTTTTTTTAGTGTTGAACTTCCCCAAAAGTGAAACATTTTTGATAGATAAAATCCATGTTAACTGTTTTTATAAAAGCTTAATGACTAATACTACAAAAATAATTCAGTTTTAGTGGACATTTTTTAAGATTACAATGCATCTCCTGGCAAATAGATTAACTCCGTAAAGAGGCCACTGAACTTAAATTGTTTATTATGCGAGTTATAAACATAAGTTTTGATTTTTGAAAATTAAAGCTCAACATAAAGTGAGCTAATTGATAAAAATTAAAAATAAAGCACTATTCTTAATAAAATAAATTGAAGACTTTTGATCGAGGAATTTATAATCATTAATTAATAAAATATGAAACTAATAGTGATTTCCTCTTGTGTGTTTTTGTTCTCAAAGACCCCATTAAATGTTGCACAACAATTCGATTAATCTTTATCATTTTATTATCAGGACATATAGTTCCAATGCTGGACAGTGACAGAGAAAGTGAGAGATAGTCTGCTCTCCCTCTTCATTGTGGCAGCTTCTGCAAAAGTCATGATAAGTTAACCCTTTCTAGCATGTAATTCTTTTAGCATGATTGCCAAATTGTTAGTGTCCATTAGTCATCCATTTGGGGGTGATACTAATTCTAAATTCATGGATGAGGACACCTCTGCCAACTCGCCTCCCTTTTGTAGAGCCGACTCCACATGTATTCAAAATTATATGGAAATGCCAAAATGTAAAAAAGGCATTTCTAAAACAGTAGAAAATTCAAAAAAAATAAAATTCCAAAATTGTATAGGCAAATTGGTCTTAGTAAGCAAACATGCCAAGTCCATTTTTAATAAAAATTCGGATTTGAATACAAAACTATATAATAAGTAAATATGCACTGTTGGCTTTTCATTGCGTTATTATTCAAAAGTGAGAAGTTAATTTTTTTTCAGTAAAACTTTAAAATTTATTAATTCAGTCAGTAATTCAGATTTTAATAACAATATGTAGACACTTTAAATCAAATAACAGATTTAGAACAAATTTAGTGTTAAAACTAGATTTAAAATATATTTTAATTCTTTTGAATAAGACGTTTACAGTGATATAGTCTAAAACTCTTACGCGTCTAAACTCGTACTCTATATGTACGAGTAAATCTCCATATTAACAAGAAATATTGCATATTATGCAGGATATATGACAAAACATTGTTACTTTAGTTATTAGCTCTATTTTTTATGAATTTTTGAAAAAAAAAAAATTTTTTTTGAAATAATAATTTTTCGTCATATATTCGGCTATATCTCCAAAACTACTGAGTGGAGTAAATATTATGTTAGGGCAGCATGCTGGTACTGTTGTAGTTAAATTTTGATTTTTTTTCTATTCACTAAGTAGTTTAAACTGTTCTTCTTTTATGTTACTCAAAATCGTGTAACTACGTGATTTTTAAAAACATTTATATCCCGAAAACTAGATCTGAGCCAAAAAAAAAAAATGTGAGTTATAGGAGTTGGAGCGCTATATAAGATGCATACAAATTTACTAAAAAATTTCAGTCACCATTTTTCGTGTTGGGCTGTGTAATCTTTCTTTAGGAATTGTATACCAAGTTTTTTTTATCTTTGAAATATATATTTTAATATAAAAAATATTCCGAATTTAACTTTTTTTTTTAGCAAAATTTCAATAATTCTAAAGCTGAGATTACAAAACGGAAAAAAGTTTCGAAAACCTTCATGTATTGTTTATTTTTATATAAAATATTTTACCAGACCCGATCGAAATGTGGACCTTATGAGAAAAATTGTACAAAAATTTCATTTTGGGTAATTCATCACATTTTTTTTTGGGAATTGAGGGATTTAATTTAATTAAAAAGTACAAAAGTACAAAATTTGTTAAATTTTTCCAACTTATTATTTAACATGAATAATGTAATCTACATTGAAAATTTCATTGCATTATGTTAATAAATAAAGCTTTTATTACATATTAACCCCCTAATTCATAAAACTTGTCAAAGGTTTATAATAGGCTTATAAAGCAAATTTTGTATGGATATTTGCTTTATAAGCCTGTTATAAACCCTTGGTAAGTTTTTATGAATTAGACTGTATATGTATATATTTGTTAGAACTCTCTAACGGGAAAATTTTAACCCAAATTTTTATGGACTTATGTTTTATTTGATGGCTCGGACCAGCAGTTTAGAAATGTCAGATTTATTTCCAAAAACTTTCGATTCTTTGCGTTTAGGCAGCAGTAAATGGCGATCGATCCCTAATTAATATAAGGCCATATCGAAAAGCCCTTTAAAATTTATAAATATTTTATTGATACAAATTAGTGTAATCAGAAGATAATTACATTTTCGAAGTTTCTGAATATTTGGCAATAATATCCTTTTAGCACCCATACAAAATGCAGTATTTAAATAAAATTTAGCTCAATTATGACACAAAATGATTAAAAAGTTCATTTCGATAATGGTATTTTAAGGATAACTGTTTTGATCTGTCTAAAAGAACATACAAATTATTAAAAAAAAAACTTTAACTTTTGAAAACAATTATGTATGTAACAGGTTTTGCAGATTTCAGTAAATATGAGATACAACAAATAGTTGGAATATGTACAAAAATTATTGGTCCTTATAAAATTCAATAAAGGTACAAAATTTGTCAACAGCCAACTCATACTTCCACTTGAACCTGTACATAGAAGAGTCCGATCGAGTATTCGAAATCGGACTTAAACCAATATTTGGTATTCAGCCATATTTTGACCGAATACCTTTATTAAGGAAAAACATAGATTATGGAATCTTTTAATATAATTAATAAAATACAAAAATTTATATTTTATTGTAAAATATTTACGAATATGGTAAAAACGGTTTCTTGAAATAAATTGTCCGTTCAAGATAGAAAAACAAGATTTATGGAGTGCGCTATATAGTGTTGGCACTGGAGGGCACCTTCAAATATTAGAAAATAAATAATGTTTTTTTTTAAATTAATAGAACTTTTTAAAAATTTCGGTTTGTTTCGGGGGGGTTTTTTTTGCCGTATATTAGTATCGGTGCGGTTTCGGACTCTAGTATATAACGATATATATAACGATTATAACGATAATTTTGGTCTCTAGAAAATAATTAATAACATTTATCATTTCTTTTTTTTAAATAATAGAAGTAAGTAGTAACTCATTGTTTATATAAAAACCGCTGACATTAACGTTTTAATATCTATGCAACAACAAAGAGATTGAATACTTTTGGAACATAAATTGATACTAATTTATTAATCACTCCCATTGTGAATAAAAATTCCACATGCAATTTGTTCCCTTTTATTTTTTTAACATTGAATTTTGATAGGAAAAGTGTGAAAAGGGAACAAATTTCATGTGGAATTTTTATTCACAATAGGGGTGAATATTTATGCAAAGCTAAAAGAAACTAAAAATGTATTCCCTCTACTGAAAATCCGTGTTTTTGTTTAAATGGATTGCATTAAGTGTTGCACAACATTTCGTTTCAGCTGATCTGCACACTGCTTTCAAATCGCTGACATGTATTATTGTCAAAAGCTATAATACCATTAAACTGACCTTATTTTATATAAATATATGTAGCCCCCTCACCTTAGAAAACTTTTTGCTTTCAAGCCACATAAAAATTTATATTTTTGAATAATTTACTTTTTACATAATTTAACTAATATATATGGAAATAAACTTTAGCTTAAATCTACAAGTAACTTATTTTTAGTTCGATTTATATTTTTTTAATGGATGAAGTCATTGTGTTCAAATGTGCCCCCCATACGGAACAGCTTTAAACTAGGCTGGGGCAGTTTTGAACGGCAATTTTTTCTTGTAGCGCTTATGTCCAAAAATGACCTAAACAGTTATATTTTTTATAAATATAATAAATTCGATTTATTTATTAAGAAAAACATAAACATTAAGAATTAAAAAATAAAAAAATTCACATCAAAAATAAGTTGTATATTATTAAGACGGAAAAGACCTTGCGCTTTCAGGTGACATTACATTTTCCTTTAAAGCATAATGATCAGCATTAGATTCGTCATTTTACAGAAAATAAGAGAGAATCAACAATGTTTGGTACTTCGGTTGATAAATTAACATGTTCAAAGGTGCCCCCTTTTTCTTTGTTCAAACCTGAACTGGCTTGCCATTTCACGGAAATTTATAATAAATATTTTTTTTACATAAATATCAAATAACTTAACTTAATTTTGTTCGAAATTAATTTTGGGCACAAACTTTTTATCGTATCTATTTTTTACTCAATCAAGTTTGTTTATTCCACAATCAAGTTTGTGTCTTAAGCGAAGGTTTTCGTTCGACATCGTGGGCCAGGGGGTTAATTTTGTTTGAAATGAATTTTGGACTGCAATAAATTTCTTTCACGAACGAAAACGATCACTGAATACTTCTTACACTCTTACAAAAACAAATAAAAAAAATTTACAATGGCACTGCGAAAACTTGTTCACCCAACTACATTCGGTCGATCGTCGAAACTGAAAAAACTAGCAAAAGTTGTTAACGTTGCTAGAAAACAAGGTTGCCATGTGAAAAACTCGGTTAAGGGTCAGAAAAAATGTTAAACTGAAATTTTATCAACATTGTTCAAAGGTGCCCCGGGTATAAACTTCCCCCATCTCCCCTTTATACTAAATCATAGTTAAAGAGATGAAATAAGTGGTGCTGTCAATAATGTTGGTCACAATATACAATATTAGCTTTATTTTTACATAGACAACTGTTGAATTTTGCTACAACTTTGTTGTAAGGAATACGTGTCTGTTTTAGAGCAATAGGTACCATTCTACTGTTTACTGTAGTTTGCATATTTAGTTGCATTTATTAAATTATATTTTTGTACGATCATTGTTGCAGATATTCGAAATATTTTTTATTGAACATAGTATTTTAGTTGTAAGTTTTTGGTTTCTTCTCACAACATTTTCACTTACTTTTTAGTTATGATAGACTATGCGATAGTGTGCCGGACTATCAGTGAAAGTGTTGCGGGTTCGATTTCCGCCAAAGACTCTGGGTGTTTTCTGCAGAGAAGCCAAAAGTTTGTGTTTGTTTAAAAAAAAATCTGTGCTTAAAGTACTTTTTGGCAGCTTTAGCTTAGTCCCAACTTAAACGAAGCAATTTTTACTGAAATGATTGTGACAATTTTTTCCTTGATATTTCTTCGGTGTTCACACAGCACAATTCGTACTGCTTAAATGGCTTGTATTTTTATTTGAGAGTAAACACACATTTGTTTACACATATGCAGCGTTGTCAATTTGGTGCGTTTCGCATGATTTTGGCTGCTTTTTTAAATTTTTTGTGCGAAAATTTTTTTCGTGTGAGTTTTTTAAATTTTCCGAAAATGTGATGAAATCTTTATTTTTAATAATTTTTAATTACAGTTTTTTAATACATAATTCACTATCATGAAATATATACGATAAAAAAGGACCCCATTAAATGTATTTTAAATACAAATGTGTGATAAGTAAATACAAACTATCAAATTCCTCACATTAAGATTATTGCTAAAGGTGAATAAGGTGAAAATCTTTGTTTAAAAATAAAATTAACATTTTAAACATTAAAATAAAAAATTCTTGCGTAGCCTGTTGGTTTTGTCTACTGAATAGACGAACAACCAGGGTTGGAGTCCCAATGGAGCCCTTAAAAATTTTATTGAACAAAATTCAATAGAAGTACTTAAAATAGAAAACAAAAATAATTACAAAAAAGTACCAAATATGTACTGAAATTAGCCTTTTTTAACAATTAGTACTTCAGTTCCGAAAAGCAGATTGTGAGTTAAATTTTGAGTGGTTAAATGCTTATTTTAACTTTAGCTCCTTTATTTAAAAAAGGATTTTACTATTAATCGTTGATCTCTTTTTAAAAAGCTTTATATAGAATTTATGAAATTAAAAAAAAAAAAAATAATTACACATCTAGTACAAAGGAATATGTACAAACAAATTTGTTTAGTTTATTTTTTATTTTTGTTAACACTGAACTGTAGAAGACAGTTTTCTTGTTATATTTATAATACAAAAATATTATACTTTTTATATAAAATGAATTCAATTAAAAAAAAAGAAATTCTAAACTTGGTGCGTTTTTTAATGGCACGTTTTTTCTTCATTTTGGTGCGTTTTGAAATTTCAAAGTTGACAACGCTGCACATACGTTTGTAATACGAATAAGACAGTAACACGAATTGCTAGTACATACTCAAGTGTGTACTGGTCTCATCTTCCCCTTACACCGATGTCTAAAAGGTATTCAGCTTAGCTTAAAGAATTGCTTCGTGTAAATTGGAACTTATTTGCAATAATTGAACCCGTCATTGTAGGAATTTGTGCACGATATTCTTTCTAGTTTGAATTTTCATAGCTCAGAACGCGTACAAATATATTGTTACAAATTTATGGCGACTTTTATAACAGAAAAAACAAAAGTTTTGCTTACAGCTTTTGAAAAAACCTGACTTTTTGTGAACAATACTTTATGAAGAAATGAAAATTTTCACACTACTATTCGGAAATGCTGCCTAAAATATGATTTTAAATAACAAATTTAACACAGAGTTTTATTAAAATGTTTCTTTCTAAATATTTAAACTCGTACATTGCATTAATGCATTCAATGCTCGTAATGTGAAATGAAAGAATAAATTCTTGGCTATGCAATTTCTAAATACACACACGTGTATGCATACATACGAATATTGTAAATCCCCTTTCTAAAACTCAAACTAAATATTCTTAAATTCAAAAAAAAAACTGTGTTTAAACTTTATTTTTAAAGTCTCTTTTTTAAAATACTATTTTAAATTTAAGTTTAATACAATAATAAAGTCTTGACAATGTTACAAATTGTTGTAACATTGTATATTTTATAATTTATTAAAACATTCTCATAAAAACAAACAAAGAGTGTAAATAACAAGCTATTTGTTTTATAGCTATTGTTGCTGTAGTTTTACAGCAAATAACAACAGCAACAGCAAAATATATAATAATATTATTTACATTTTGCAAATGTAAAAATATGTATTTTCCATGACGTTGTGTTAAAAAAAGCAAATAAAAATGCGAATTTAGTTCGTATTATTTACAAATTCAATTCGAATCGATACAAAAGTATTATTATTATATTTTTTAATAATAGAAACAGTTTATATTCAATTGATATTTATAAGTAAAAAGCACAAAAAAAAATATTAAAAATACATTAGAGGTTTCGATTACTTACACAATATTAATACCATTTGGGCTTTTATTAATGAAATATGATTGCGATTTCAAATAAATTTTATATTGTCCCAAGTTGAACAAAACAAAGACAGAATATGCATCTTTTAAAAATATTAAACATAAATCTGTAAAAAAAAATTAAAAATCAAAGTTAAAATTTTGAATTTTTTAAGATCGTTAATAGAATTTTAGTAAAAATTTTTTATTATGTCTCAATTTTGAACATCACAATTTCATAATATTATCACTTGGTTCCAAAATTATTCTACCTAATTTTTATACCCTACACCACCATAGTGGGGAGGGTATATTGGATTTGTGCTGATGTTTGTATTTTGGTCCAACACCCACCTTAAAGTATACCGTTTGACTCAGAATCACTTTCTGAGTCGATTTAACGATGTGCGTACGCCCGTCTGGCTGGCTGGCTGTCCATGTAAAGCTTGTGCGCAGAGTACAGCTTGCAATTTTGAAGATATTTCGATAAAATTTGGCACATGATATTTTTTCGGACCAAGGATGGATGGGATTGAAACTGGTAGAAATCGGTCTATTAGTTCACCTGGCCCCCATACAAATGTACTCCCGAAATTAGGGTTTAAAGATCATAAATGTTTGAATTACGCAAGCAACCAAACTAATTTCATCACAAATGAGTGGTAAATGAAGCTAAATCACATCTATAAATTTTGTCAAGATCCGTCCATAATTAGTCATAGCTACCATATTAGGCCCACTTTCAAAAATCACTTTAAAGATCATAACTCTCTCAAAAATGTTGGTATCCAAATAATATTGAACACAAATATATTTCGTATACGAGTATATACGAATAATACGGTACAATTTTATTATGATCGGCCCAAAATTACTAGTAGCTCCCATATAAGGCCTACTTCCGAAAATCACTTTAACGACCATAAATTTCTTAAAAATTTTGGCATCTAAATAAAATTCAACACAAATAAGTTTCATATATGGAGAAATGGTGACACCTATTTTTATAATGGTCGGTCCATAGTTAGGCGAAACTCCCATATAAGACCCTCTCCGTAATTCACTTTAAGCTCCCTAAATATTTAAAAAGTATTTATATTGAGATAAAGTTTAACATACACAATATTTATATTCACAGAAATCATGGCACTAAATTTTTGGATGATCGGTCCATAGTAGGTCATATCTCCCATAAAACGCACATTTCTGAAAAACTTTTTTATACATATACTGGGTGTAGGGTATTATATGGTCGGGCTTGACTGACTATACTTTCTTACTTTTTTTAACTTGGCAGTAAACTTTTTTACATATCGTTGGTCTCATGTAGAAAGGCCCTAACTCGATTTTTTTTCGAAATTAGTTTTTTTTTGCGATTCCAATGCATTTAACGCAAATGCACCTCCTCACAAAAATTTATTGCAATAGTGTAAAAAATAACGCTTTTATAAGCAGTTGTACAAAAAAAGTTCCATGTTGAATATTACAGTTTCTATAATGTTTTTGCCTTCTCCTGTAAAGTTTCAAATATGCGAGTTAGGGCCTTTCTACATGAGACCATCGATATGTAAGTCTTCTACCTCTTCTATCTAACTAAGTATATTCTACATTTTCCAGTAAAAAAATCTTTTTTTATACTTATTTTCTTTATTCTTTATTTATTGCTGTTCTTTGTCTGATTTTTGATTTTTTCTTTTTATGCCTGAGAATATTTTTTTTTTTTTTGCAAAAATTATTACTGGGGAATTTTTATTTTATTTATGTACGTACATATGTACATATAAATATTTAGTGTGTTTTTATTCTGTATTGCATTTAAAATGTCATAAAACTGTCGCTAAAAATCAAACGAACTACGTGTTGTAAAATTAGTCAAATTTTATTGCCGTTTAATTTCAGTCTCGTTTGATTTAAACAGCAACAGAATATACTATAAATATTTTATTAATCGATTAACAGCGATTAGTTAGTTGTAGGTTTAATCGTTATGTGGCTAGTGTGTCACAATTTTATTACGTATTTGAGGTAAAGAAATCTAATATTAAGGATTTCTCTGATATAAAGAGATGATATAAAAGAAATATTCAATATTTCGCATAAACGAAATATGGCAACGTTTGCAATATTTTTTTCATGGATTAGATTCCAAATCCAAATCTGAATTTCATTTGTAATAAAAAGTAATAAAGGATGGACGTATGACATTTTTTAGAAACACTATCTCCATAAGTTTCCCTTAAAGAAAAGCTTAGTCATTAACCAGGCTTGACAGTTTTTATTTGCAAGCTATAAAATATCAATAAATTTGTTATAATCTTCAAGTCCCAGCTGTGAAGAATTAAAACAGGAGAAATGTTGCGATCAAAAATCTCTCATGAAAACCAAACGACCAATTAAAAAACTGTTTTATATTGTACGAAAGAAAGTTGTTAGTTATTGTTTTATAATATGTTTCGATTTAATTTGAAGACAAAATTAGTTTATATTGGGCAACGTTACAAAATCTTTAATTTTCCTACTTTTGTCTACTTTATCCTAATTTTGTAATTTCACATAAATAGGGAAGAGGGGGGCACCTTTATACCCGGGGAACCTTTCAACTATGTTGCTAAAATGTCAGTTTAAAATTTTTTCCTACCCTTAACCAGTCGTCGACCGAGTGTAGTTGGGTGAACAAGTTTTCGCAGTATCATTGTAAATTTTTTTATTTTTTTTTTGTAAGAGTGTAAGAAGTATTCAGTAATCGTTTTCTTTCGGGAAAGAAATTTATTGCAGTCCAAAATTCATTTCAAACAAAATTAACCCCCTGACCCACGATGTCGAACGATAACGTTCGCTTAGATAAGACTTAAGACACAAACTTGATTGTGGAATAAACAAACTTGATTGAGTAAAAAATAGATACGATAAAAAGTCTTATATAAGCGAACGTTATCGTTCGACATCGTGGGCCAAGGGGTAAGTTAAGTTATTTAATGTTTATGTAACAAAAAAATATTTGTTATAAATTTCCGTGAAATGGCAAGCCAGTTCAGGTTTGAACAAAGAAAAAGGGGGCACCTTTGAACATGTTAATTTATCAACCGAAGTACTAAACATTGTTGATTCTCTCTTATTTTCTGAAAATGACGAATCCAATGCTGATCATGATGCTTTAAAGGAAAATGTAATGTCACCTGAAATCGCAAGGCCTTTTCCGTCTTAATAATATAAAACTTATTTTTGATGTGAATTTTTATATTTTTTAATTGTTAATGTTTATGTTTTTCTTAATAAATAAATCGAATTTATTATATATATAAAAAATATAACTGTTTATATTATTTTTGCACATAAGCGCTACAAAAAAAATTGCCGTTCAAAACTGCCCCAGCCTAGTTTAAAGCTGTTCCGTATGGGGGGCACATTTGAACACAATGACTTCATCCATTAAAAAAATAAGAAAATATAATTCGAACTAAAAATAACTTACTTGTAGACTTAAGCTAAAGTTTATTTCCATATATATTAGTTAAATCATGTAAAGAGTCAATAATTCAAAAATATAAATTTTTATGTGGCTTGAAAGCAAAAAGTTTTCTAAGGTTCCCCCCTCTCCCCTACTTATTGATCACAAATGAATACATGTTTGTACTTTGTGCACTTGTTATTGAGTAAAAATTAAATTAATAAAAAAATTAAAAAATGGTTTTTGTTTAATGTTTAATATTAAACAAAATAATTTATAAATCAAAACTAAATTTATCATTTTCTAAAAAAAAAACAAATACAACTAAAACAACTAGCATGTGTTTAATTTTATACAGAACAAAAGCTTTATGGAATATTAGTATTTTTAATATTTAGTTTAAAGCTCGTTCTTTTGTAAAACACTTTTTACAATTCCCAGCAATTTTCCATTTAATTTATTCGCGCTGAAAATGGGTTGCAACTAATCGGTATTGTCCCAACTGTCTCTTCTCGATTGACCAGAAATTCTCCATTGGATTGTGGTCGGGATATTTTGCAGGCCACTGCATCAATAGAAAATTCTGCTCGCTAAGCTATTCTTCACGATTTTGGTAATGTACTTTGGGTCACCATGCAGATCAAAAGTAAATTTATTCAGTTTACAGAAGCTCTTTTTTTTTATCAATTTGAGATGATGAGTTTGCAAATAGTCTTCTTCGATTCTTTGCAGTAGTCCGAAGTGCTATACGATGACATTCGTCCCACTGTGCTACATTGTTTCCAAAACATGTGTTTTTGAATTATCTGGGCTTTTCGGCTCTAGCAATATTGTTTACCGTCGAATTAAAAACGTTTAAATTTGGATTCGTCTGTGCAATTTCTGTACTCTCTGGCAAACTTTAACCCTGCTTGAACATTTTTTTCGACAATGCAGGTTTTAGTTTTTTTTTTTACTGCTGCTGAGATGTAACCAGCATCGCGAAGAGGTTGCTATAGAAGCATGTTTTAGTGTTTAACATTTGCCACTTTTCATTTGTGTTACCATTTGTTAATCACTTTTTGCAACCTCTAATTTGTCTTTTATGGATTCTTATATTTACTGATTGACTTTTTTTTAAATGTTTAGCTATTACGTGTTTAGAATAACTAATTTTTGTCATTGTTAGAATATTGTGCTCAATAGCTTTAGACTTCTTCAATATTTATTATAATTTGATATGCATTGGATAATCTGCAAAAAGTGTTTACCACATGCGATTAAATTAATATCAAATTAAATTGTCCTCAAAGGCTCTAGACATCTTCAATATCTATTATAATTTGATATGCGTTGGATAATCTGCAAAAAGTGTTTACCACATGCGATTAAATTAATATCAAATTAAATTGTCCTCAAAGGCTCTAGACATCTTCAATATCTATTATAATTTGATATGCGTTGGATAATCTGCAAAAAGTGTTTACCACATGCGATTAATGTTTAGCTATTACGTGTTTAGAATAACTAATTTTTGTCATTGTTAGAATATTGTGCTCAATAGCTTTAGACTTCTTCAATATTTATTATAATTTGATATGCATTGGATAATCTGCAAAAAGTGTTTACCACATGCGATTAAATTAATATCAAATTAAATTGTCCTCAAAGGCTCTAGACATCTTCAATATTTATTATAATTTGATATGCATTGGATAATCTGCAAACAGTGTTTATCACATGCGATTAAATTAATATCAAATTAAATTGCCTTCAAAGGCTCTAGACTTCTTCAATATCTATTATAATTTGATATGCGTTGGATAATCTGCAAACAGTGTTTATCACATGCAATTAAATTAATATCAAACTAATTGCTTGTTTTTTTTAAGACAAAAACATTTTTAAATTTTCTTTATTAGTTTTGTTTTTATGTAATAAAAAGTGCACAAGACACAAATATGTACTCATTTGTATTCCCCACTGTACGTTGTTTTATGCTTCAGATTATCGTAATTGATACATTTTTCATCGCAAGTAATGGAGTTTAATCAGCGTTTGGAACATCGTATTACAAGGTCTCACGGCTTCAATTCATATGTTAACAACAGTTTCTGCTTTTCAATGAATCCTGCTGCTCACAAACGTTTGGAAATTGTTGCTTGAGTAGCTTTCAAAGATTTTGCAAGCTCTTGTTGAGTTTGACAATAATCTTCATGGAGTAATGGCTACATTACTTGGTCTCCTACTCTCTACTTTGTTTGCCTTTCCCGCATTCTTAAGTTATAATAACTTCCCCTCCTAAACAAAACAGTATTTTTTAAGTTAAATTAAAACAAATTAAAAGATTTTTTTTTTTGAGGTGCAAGTTCAAGGGTTTAAAGCTTTCACCGATTTATTAAGAATCTCCAGATTATCAGTTTCTTCATAAATGCAATTAAACTTTAATTATGAAAAATAGCCACTTTAAATAATTTATTTTGTGTTAAAATTCACAGTAAATATTTCTAGTTTTTCCAACGAAATTATTAAATCAAATAAATAAGTTCTGCTCTTTAACACACGTACATATTATAGCTTTAAAATATACTCTTATGTATATAACCAGTAGTTTGCAAAAATAAAATTTATAATTTATTTACTGTAAAAAAATAATAATAATAATAAAAAAAAAACTACATAGAAATTGTATGTAAGTATAGTTTTTTATGAGATTTTTTTTACAAGCTTTCAACAGACTAAATACTTCCACTTGAATTACAAACACCAGCACCACCAACCATCATTGAACTATGGGGCATAAACACATTGTACTACATTCATCCATTCAGTCAGTCAGTCAAACGACCGACCATTCAGTGCGACTTTCATTCAACCATTCAACCACCACTTGATTGAAATCGCTTCGAAATATCAGAAATAATAATAAAATATGTATATGTACTCGTATATTATGTATTTTATATTAAAAATAACAGCAACAAAAAATTATAAAATAAAAACTAAACTAAAAAAAAACTACAGGGAAAATAACAATAACAAAAAAATAATATTGTTATTTTTTTTTTAGTTTTTTTTGTTTTTGTATATTGTTTAACGACGGCAAATTGGGAATTAATTATGCTTGACGTGTCGTACTTTTAAACTACAAATAATACAGACAAGTACAAGCGAATATTTCTATAACAATTTAAGGGGCAGAGATTTTAAAGAGTTTTTATAACACAAAACATTTAACAATTTTGTTTGTAAATTTTTTAAATATACATGCATACTCGTATGTATGCATGTGATGTCAAAATAATCATCAAACAAATCTGCTTTAGCAATAGCAAGTTTTAAGTTTTCAAAACAGTCACATTACAGGCCATGTAATGCTGATGGTATGTACTAGCCCTTACGAAGTATATTAATAAATAATGATATGTTTTAATCAAGTTTTTAATCAAAAAGTCGTAATTTTATTCTGGGTGGGAGGAGAACTCAGAAATCAGGACGCCCTTTGCTCGCTGCCTTCGACAGATTTGCATCTTATTCTTGCATTAATTACATAATGCTAGATGTGGTCTAACTGTACCGCATTACGATTTTTCGAAGTTGTGCTTTATTCACATGCTATAGATTTTTTAATACAAGATTTAGGGCCCTAATTTCACTTACGCTTTTCCGAACGCATCACCAAAAATATATGCAATTTTGTAAATTATTCACCTCATTGCGTTTAGCAAACGCAGAAATTTGTGGTAAAAGCTTTTGTAAACCCTGCTTACAAGCAGTAGTGGTAGCTGTTTAAGAGCATGACACTTCTGTCTCATTTGTGAGTGTCCTGAATATATAAAATTTTACAACATACAACTAGTACAATGAATCATGACTTGTACAGTTCTTATTTTTAATAACAAATATTTTCAAATATGATCAATAGTAAAATTTCAATTTGTTCATGTTCCAATGTAGCGTGCCAGTACCTAAACCAACGTTTGTTATCACTTCTACGAGTACACAAACGTACAAAACAGGTGGCTGGACATTTTAATTCAAATAAAAATGTAATGTCTTAAACTAAAAAAATACTGCATTTATGGCTAAATTCACAGTCTCTAGTTAGCTAATGACAAAGGCTTAGTTTGCCATAAAAATAACAAGTAATAGTTAAACAATAGTTAGTATTTTAGTTTAGCAATGGTTAACTAATGACCGAGAATTCGGCCATTAATAAACAAACATACCAGACATTTTATTTTGATTTTAAAAGTTTGTCGCGTTCGCTATCGTAAATAAATATTAATACAGTTCCGAAAGAAGCAGATAAAACACCATGCAATACTAGGGAAAAACTAATTGCGAACCACTAAATTAAAAAGAATATTTTGATAAAACAGCTGAGAAGTAAAATCGAAATTGTGAAAAAGTCAAATGAAAAATGATAATTACAGCAAATTTCGAACCACCGGTAACATGTAACAATTCATACCTTCAGTAAAAATAATTTAATGAACTCGAGCCGAAATAAAAGAAATATCAAAAATTTAAACGAAAAATAGTTTATTTAGTAGTTTCGTCTTTTTCGGCAAATATTTGTCAAATGTGACCGTACCTTAAGACTAAGGCCCTAATTTTGTAAATCACTTGCTTGCATCGCATCGCCTACGCTTTTGCGAATGCATCAGCAAAAATATGAAATTTTGTAAATTACTGCGTCATTGCGTTTAGCGAACGCAGAAATATTACGTTGTTACAATACTGTCAAATCATTGCGTGATTAATATTGCCATTGTACATATTGATACTGAAATGTAAAATAAAAATTTACATAAAGCTTTACATATTTTGCATTGGCAATGCTGCAAACCTATCAGCTGTTAAATAATTTTGTTTGATTGTTTATCAAGAAAATATTTCAAATTGTGAAGAAAAAATTATTAAATTAATTGATCGGACTAAAAATAGCGACACAGTGAACAAAATACTAAAATGCGGTATTTGTAGGCGTGGCAAACAAATAAAAAAAATATTTCTGGAAATGTTTTTACATTATCTTTAATCCTAGGAGGTGACTGACACAACTTTGTTTTCGAACCACTCTACTGTACAGTAATAAAGCTCTCGTTTTGTACTTTGAACTCATAACTACTAAAGAAACTTTAAACAATCTCATTTTACGACAGACTTTTAGGATAATGACAAAAATATAATCTAATATTAGTCTAGAATTATACTTAAATATGTTTAAAACAAATGAATAAATTTAATATGTGTTTAATGAATTCATACCTTCAAATAACTGCTTATGAAATAAAATTAACATGAAAACAATTACAAGTCGTACGAGTAGTAAAGTATTTAAGAATAAAAAATAAAAACAAAAACATTTTTGATTTTGTTTTTATTTTTATTATTTTTTTTCTTCTTTTATAAAACAAAGAAAGAAAAATAAACATTTTATTTCACTTTTTTTTTTTAATTAGTGAGCAAAAGATATTGACAAGTTGTTTTATAGTGATAAGCGACAGCAAAGGTCTGCTACGGTGTATTGCTTTTACGCCCAAGCAATTAAGTAGAAACTTTTATTTCCGTTTTGAAAAGGATCACACCACTCAGTGAGATAGACGATAAAACTAGATCCGCTGCAAATGCTAGTGAATAGAGTGTCCTATAGCTAATCTTATGTCTGTGCCAGATCGCTTAGTATATTTGTCTTAGAGTAAGAAAAGCCTAGATGATGAAAAACAGTTTATTCCTTCTCTCGATCCAGGTAATTGTGGCAGTGGCTTTTGAAAGAAAGTCCGAATATACTTGCATATTCAACAATCGCCCAGTGATCAGTTAGCACTGCCTTTATCCTGAAAATATCATTTCGTTTCCTATTCAGTAGCTGCTTACTGAGTTTTTTATTGTATGCTGGCTGGTAGTGTCTGAAGATTTCACTTCTAATGGTCCCGAGCGGTATTGCGAATGATACGTCTGTTGAGACATTTAAAGTGGATCCTTCTCTAGCAAGTTCATGTAACCGCTCATTAGCATAGTCGTCTCTAGGCGCAGGCACTCAAACAAGAGTGATGACAGTTAAACGACCTAGCCCAGAAGTTCTTTCTTGCACTGTCTTACTAAAATTGTTGTTGTAGTATAGGACTTAAGGGACAGTGCTGCTGCGAATATTCCCTTCGCATAAGACACTACATGCTTCCCTAATCTCTAGTATTTTAGCCTGAAATATTCTGGATTTATCTGTTAGATGATTTTGTTAAGTACAATAAAAGATTTTATATAGTAGATTCGTTTTAAAAGTTCCTTTTTATATTGGTACTTATTATACTACATTACTACGATGGTTACTATTTCTGTTTTGGAGAAAAAATATGAATTATATTTTGAAATTTTGACAAACATTATTCCCCAGTGAATTGTTAAAAAAAGGGGAAAACATTTTATGGGAAATATTAATCACAATTGCAATTTTGGGGAAATATTCCCGGCAAGGGGTGAATGATTACAGTAGTAATATTTCATTTCAATAAATGAAATTTCCAAAACAATTTTGAAACTTATAACGAATACTGTAGGGTATACGTAGTGGTGATATTCGAAACAATTAACAACCGGTTCGCTTAAAAAAATTATATTTTTGCCGAATTTTGATGAAAATAGCGAAAATTTTAAAGTCGCATCCCAGTAACAGACCACAAGCCTCTTGAAGGAAATGATATAAACTTTCGTTTAATAAAAAAAAAAGTTACGTTTTTAACAAAAAATAGTTTTGATTTTGCAAAATAAAACTCAAAAAAAAAAAAATTGTTTTATTTTTTTCTCAAAAGATTGAAGAAAACGTTAGCGAAAACATCATCATCCAAGAATCCAATGTATGACCAAAATAAAATCATTTGTTTGGACGTTTGGACAATGAACAACTGAACAATATTGTGTTTGTTGCCGGGACTATATCACCTTGATAAATACACATTATATAAAACCGTTAAAGCAAAAAAAATAATCACCCCTATAGTGAATAAAAATTTCACATGAAATTTGTTCCCTTTTCACATTTTTCCTATTAAAATTCAATGTTAAAAAATAAAAGGGAACAAATTTCATGTGAAATTTTTATTCACGATAAGGGTGAATATGCAACAATCGGTACGGAAAATTTTTAAAATTTTAACAACCGGTTCGAGGGAACCGGTCCGAACCGGCTGAATATCAGCACTGGGTATACGTTTCATCGGTATTTTTATTTAAACAAAAATTGTTCTTCACATAAACAAATGTGCAAAATATTAAAAACATTTATGACGATCTTCTATATTTATTTTTGTTGACTTGAACTCTTTGCCGATGTTTTTTTTTTTAAATTTTATTGTTTTTAAACAATTAATACTGTTGCTGTTATAACAATAATAATTTGAATGTATTTTTCACGTACTCTTTTTGTTTCAATAAATTGTTAAAGAATTAAAACGAAATTAAATAAAATTAAATAAATACTCGTATCTATTTCAACGCACTTGCACATGTGTATCTGAATGTAGTTTTCGACGGTACAAGCAATATTTATTTTTTTTTATAAAATCATCTATGACGCAGCGCAATTACAAAGAGTCATGCAATAATATTCAGTTAGTTGTGTACGAAATTTATTAAATAAATACAAATATTCGATGGACGGTCATGGGGATAACAGCTAAAACAGATACAGATACAGCTAAAGCTAAAATAACAACGATAACGACAACGAAAACGTCACAGTGATACCACTGTGTGACGATTATTTTTGAGTTATTTAAGTTGATATAACATTTGTATTAAGAGTCTGTCTGATGGTTGATTCTTAGTCGTAGTATTTATGTATGTATTTATTTATTAGTGGTTGTTGTTGATTTCTAGTTATTGTAGCAAGTATTTAAGAGATACATAAATGATTATAAATTGCTTGTACGAGTACGAGTACGAGTACTCTTGTTTATAGTCGTTCTCATCGTAGTAAATTGCTATAACAAAATTAATGAATGGATGGATGGATGGATGGATGGATGAATGTTTCTAAATGACTGTATTTGAGTGTATGTGACGTTCTGTCCATCTGTATGTTAGGACGGACGTTGATTATATTTATCAGTCCGTTTGTCTATCTGCCTGTCTATCAGCCTATTTATTTGTTTGCTTGTTTGTCTAGTAGTTTATTGAAGTGTATGTATGTATGTACACACATTTTGATGTGATGTGTGTGGTGTTGTGCTGGGTTGTGTACGACTAGCTCTGACTGACTATTTATTGCTGAAATGTGAATGAGTGGTGAAATTGCACTTTGTATTTGATTTAGAATGACGCATAATATTTAATACGTTATAAATGAGCCATCTAACAAGAGACCGTACACAATTTTATGATAAGATACACAGCTACAATTATAAAGCTAACAGTACAGCAAATAATTCTAAAGACATTCTTAATAAAATTAAAGTAGAATATCAAATGACAAGGCTACTTATTCAATAGCAATTTTTTAGTATGAAGCTAAATATTAAGATGTGTTTTAAAGTATTGTTCTCATAAAATATGTCGTATAAATGTTTTAATTTAAGAAAAAAAAAAACGATTGAATACTTTTGAATCTTAAATTGATACTCATTTAACATGAACCTACACCACCATAGTAGGGAGGATATATTGGATTTGTGCTGATGTTTGTAACGCCCATAAATATTGGTCCAACACCCACCATAAAGTATACCGATCGACTCAGAATCATTTTCTGAGTCGATTTAACGATGTCCGTCCTTCCGTCTGGCTGGCTGTCCATGTAAACCTTGTGTGCAGAGTACAGGTCGCAATATTGCACATGATTATTGTTTGACCCAAGGACGCTTGAGACTGAAACTGGTTGAAATCGGTTCATTAATTCACCTAGCCCCCTTACAAATGTCCTCCCGAAATAGGGTTTTATCGGTCATAAATCTTTGATTTTTACAATTATCCCAAAAAATTTCTCCAGAAATAAGTTGTACATGAAGCCTAATCTCATCAACAAATTTTGTACAGATAATAATAATTGACTGTAGGTACCATATAAGGCCCGCTGCTGAAAATCACTTTAAAGAGCATAACTCTCTTAACCCATATCGAACTATGGTTGCGAAAACACAACACTCACTTTAGGGATGTGTGATTCTCAGTTTGGCTATCTTTTTCTTAAACCCGATATGCAATATGTAAATTTGGTTAAATATCTAAGCAACATAAATTGAGATTTTCCTCAGAAATGATTTTTTCATATTGAAATCAGATCACAAAAAAAAGGATTTTTCCAACTTTTTTCGATTTTTTATGAATTGTTATAAAATTAGTAATAATATTTAATATATCGACGGACAGCTGTGATAGTATGAAGATTATACATATATCTATGCATTTATATAAGATTTGGAACCAAAAAACACAACGGACAATAGGTGTCCTGGTACAGGATAATGTGGGTGTTGCGAAAACGCAACGCTAGTCCTAAACATGGGCTGGCGCCACGCCCAGTGATTCAATTTGGAGCAAAAATTTTTTTTTCTTAGTAGGACACAAATAAACATTTTCTAAAACTCTCTTCATTGTAACTCGATGGAATCTTAGGGCAGTCCGATATGGGTTAAAAATTTGGATATCCAAATCATATTCAAAATAAGCTTATTTGATCCAATTTTGTGATGATAGGCCACTTCCCAAAAATACTTAACAACCATAAATCTTTTAATAATGTTGGTATCCAAATACCATTGAACACAAATAAATTTCATATTAACAGAAATCATGACAACTAATTTTTTAACAGTCGGTTCAAAATTAGTCAGAGCTCTCACTTCTGAAAATCACTTTAACAATCTAAAACTTTTACAAGTTTTTATATCGGAATAAAATTTAACACAAACAATATTTGAATTCACAAATTTCATGGCACTACATTTGAAAAAAAATCTGTGTACAAGATTTTCTTTTAAGCTTTTCTGCAAAGCAATTTGAAGTTGTGATCTGAACAGCAACGAATACGAGTATGTCACCTCTTCAACCATTACTTTGGATATTTATATAAATTAATGCCTTTTGAAACGTTAGCTGCGTTATCAATAAAGTTTTGTTCCGATTTATTTTTCTATTATTAATCAAGAGTTTCAAGAAATTGATGGCGAAGAATCACTAATTGTCCCCAGCTTCAGCCAATTAAACAATATCGGTCTATTGTCAATAGAAAGTTCAAGCGGAGTGCTACGTACGTACTGTTGTTCTCGATAATATAAAAAAACTCTTAGAAATTTCGAATAATTATGCAGCACAGGTAGATTAAAAGATAATTCTCTATAGCTGACCAGTTTTATGTCAGTTATTTTCAATTAAACCAGACCGCTTCACTTATGAAGGCATCTAGCATTCTGCTATCTACTCCCAAAAGATCGGAAAGTCGTGCACGAATAATCCCCTAGACAAGCTAGTCTCTGTTTTGCCACGAAGGCATCTGAAGTCCCTCTACGACAGGAATAACTCGCCGTTAATTGCCGTACACATGCTTTAACATGGCAGTTTCTACATAAGTCGTTATAAGGAAGATTTAAACTCCTGGCATGCCCACCAATCAGGCAGTGATCTGTGGTCACTACTGTCACTTTCCCTAGTCGATTATGATGTGCCTAGAAAAGTGTTGCAGTTCTGTAACAGATGTATTGTTCAACGATCAGTCTCCTTCTCTGAGAGTGAGCGGTCTGGCTGCCAATATAAAGCCGAATATCCGCACCATATACCAGTCAGACAAAGTTGAAACCTGAGCCTGAAGAATATTGCACTAGATCAGTAGTTTAAACAAAGCATTGTCAAAGCAGATGCCGTACAGTCTTATACTCTGCTTCATCATGTTAGCTTCTACGGAAGTCATTATAAAAGAATCAGGCAGTAATCTGTCACCACTCCTACCACTTTGCATAGTCTATTATGTGAAAAGTTTACTAGTGTTGCAGTTCTACGACAATCATAATTGGACTAAATGGGCCATATAATCTCAAGCGATCATTTGGTAGATTTTATCATAAATCCAAGGTTTGCATGATGAAAGCGGAATTGCGACATTTTAATCAATCTCCTTCTTTGAAAGTCAGCTTTGGCCAATGAGTCCACAAGGCTGTTTCCAAGATATTTTGGTGTTCCGATATCAGCACGAGTTCATTTAAAGAATGTCTCATCATCATCTCATCCAGAGATGCTTGGCATTTTAGGATCAAATTATAGGTAGATGTCGAGTAGATACGGGAAAGCATTTAAACTAGTTGCTATCAAGTTATATTGGGTAACAGAGTATCAGAAATTTTGTATATTTTACATTTAAACATCTATGGACTATTATTAATTAAATATTTTAAACGTTTGTTTGGTTAATTTTCATTAAAAAATATTACTAATTTGACTTAGGACTCGCAGTTTCAAATCATCCTCTATCAAGCGCAAAAATTTGCTAAAATTTTTAGTATTTCGTTTTTTCAAATCTGCATTAATTTTAACAAATAACCCTAGAGTTATTTCACCCACTGTATACAATTGATAATACATACATAAATAATGACAGAGTCACTGGAATGTATTTTGAGATCGAGAATAAAATAGGGATTCCTTAAAGTTTATTTTCAAATTTTAGAGATATACTCGTATAGAGTATAAGGGGGTCAAGTTATTAAGAACGGTCATCGTCTCAAAGAAAATTAGGGCATTTATTTCATACACACGAATAGACAAATTGATGTCATAAATGGAGAAGACAATTTTTTTTTCTTCTTATTCTTGTTGCTAAAACTACTCAATATGACTGTGCAAGTACATATGTACTTACAATGAGATAATATACGACCGTCTGTCAGTCAGTCTATTCATAAGTTAAGCCACAACATATTCATGCAATAATTTAGGTCATAATAGAGACAATCTTACCCTCCCGTTTATAATCTTGCTCCGCAAATATCCATGATGATGATGATGTTTGTTGTTGATTGTGGTGGTTACAACAAGCTGTTTTAAAGGACTTAACGGCGTCATCAAGATAGAAATTATCTCTAGAATACAATAGTTAAATAATGTAAGACTTGAAATTATCAAAATAACATGTTCACATGCCATACAAACATATTAGATACACATCTATACATATGTATGCATGTATGTCTGTACATTTTTTTTTTTGCTTTTTTATTCTTTTCCTTTTCATTTTACTTTAATGTTGCCCATTTTCTAAAATGCTCGTACTTGAAATAGAAACTCGAAAAAGAAATCGAAAATAGAGCAGGAAATTTACAATAACAAAAATAATGAAAATGTTGTAAGACAAAAATATGTACATACATACATATTTACGTAGAGAAACAATCTACTGAATTGAAAATATGCTAATTTACAAAAGATAATCATAAGAGTGACTTTGCAAGTTACATAACTATGTATTTATGTATCTATGTGCCACAAGAAGAATCGGTTTAAGATTAAGAGCCTAAAAAAAAAAACTCATACCCATACATACATATGTACCTACATACACGTCCATATAAAATTAGCTTATAAATCAAATGTCATATTAAATGTTTCACAGATATAACGACAATTTATATTTGTAAACAAGTTAGAGTTAGAGTGCTATGTGCGGCACTGCCGGCTCTTAAATACCCTCCACCTAAATATAATGAGAAATACAAAACTACGCTGGTTATAGGAATAGAATATCCTTATTCAGTGTTTTTTAATACTAATAGCTTTTAGCATTTTACATTTTGTTTGAAAGACATTTTTACAAACAACATAATTCATTTCAAATGTTTAGAATTTTATCATAATTTAAAGAGTTTGTCTAAATTAACAATTTAAAAGATCAAAGAAAACATTTTTCCATATTCACCACAAGTTAAGAAACAGAGTATAAGGAAGGGCGATTTTATAAAGTTATAAGCATAGCTGCCAGATTTGACGATTTATCGTCATTTTTATTTGATTTTTTGTTTGAAAAATAGCAAAGTGACGATTTGACGATTTTTTCATTTAAAGTAAAGTAATTTGTTAAAAAAATTTATTTATTCGAAGGTTTACTTCAAAGTTAAATACAAAAATTTATTTGAAATTTATTTTTGTATCCCTCTGTTATATGTTCTACATAGCTTTCCGTTGGAAAACATAAATGCAAAAACGGAAAGCTATGTAGAACATATAACAGAGGTATACAAAAATAAATTTCAAATAAATTTTTGTATTTAACTTTGAAGTAAACCTTCGAATAAATAAATTTTTTTAAAAAATTTTTTACAATAAAATAATACTCGCAAGAGGAAAAATTCTCATATAGTAAAGTAATTTGTTTTATTAATGTTGTTGTTTTTTTTTAACAAATTCTATCTATTTTTGAGACAACAACTATTTTTCTCATTTAATATCATAAATATTAGGAAGAACATGACATATTTCAAAAACAAAACTAAGTAATATTAGTGTTTTTTTTAATTATTGACAATTGTTAAGTTTAAGTATAATAATTCCAAATAATAGCAGAAATTATTTATTTTTCTGTAAACATAAATAGCAATTTTAAAAACTGAATTCCATGAACTAAATTTTTTAGAGGAAACAATTTTTGAATTTCAACTGGAAAGTTCTACAAAAACATTTCCTATTTTCACATAACGTCGAAAGAATATTCAGCCAAATAAATTTAAATAACAAAAATACGGAATTCATTGAAAATAAGTACCTGTTAATGTTATTTAAAACTTAATAAACTAAATTGTTTTGACATTGTAATTTAACCTGAATTAATAAAATATGCTAAATTCAGATATTTATTTATAAAACACTGTAAGTCTAGTTTCACACTCTTCAGTTTTAGCTGATCAGTTTTTGTTCAATTATCTTTTCAACTTGCCATTTCATTTACACACGTCAATTCAATTGTCGAACTTTCTAATGCACATCAAAATGCATGAAAGAAAAAAAAAAACAAAAGGAAATACGAAAATTAACTAATAGCGTCAAATTTCCCTTTTCAGGCAAAAATAATTGCCGTGACGAGTCAGAATTGAAAAGTGTGGAAGCGGACTAAGATATTCAGGCATGTAATGGAAATCGAAAACGAATGAGTTTTAGAAGTCAATTTTTTCGTAATATTTCTATATTGAAAAACTTTAATCAAATAAAATATAAAGATATTGGGCTACTAAAGAGAATCTTAAAACAAAAATTTTAAAAATTAGATTATAAATGCATTAAAATGTATTTCCAAAACTGGAGCCAAATTACCGCATTCGATATCAAGTAAAATTGGTCGTAATTTTCTTATTTGAGATTATGGCATTCGATATCGAGACAGAAATTTAGTACATTTTATAATAATTTCGATACGATAGCTCATTCGATCACGAATGCGGTAATTTGGCCCCTGATTCGTTTTCGTTTTCGATTTCCATCACATGCCCGATTATAAAAATATTACACAAGTTGTGTTTAACATTATAGTTTTAGTGATTTCTTATTTAAAAAGTTAAAGTTTATGTATTTTGATGTGCATTGTACAAGAGACTATATAAACTTGAATTTTTATGTTTTCGTTTAAATAAAAATTTCAAAATAGTGACTTTATTTTTATGTTTTTTTTTTTGGCGATTTTTAAAATTCGAAATGACGATTTTTTTCCGAAATTCAGTGCAGGAGTGGACCAATTATAGACAAATAGCATCAAAATCCAGTAACGCGAATTTTATGTATTTGATTGAATTTCATCTCAATAATGTTATTTAAAAGGGTTTTATGGTTGACTGTTATGCTATATATATATATATTGATAATTATGGACTGACAGCTACAAAATCCAGGGGCGTAATTGCCGTATAACCAATATTTTCTGATCTGTATAAATGTTGGTTCGATATCGATATTTATTAGACATTTTTGTATGTTTACTTATTTTTTGTAAGTGGTCCTGATCTTCTTAAATTTCGAAACTGAGAATTTTTTGTATATGCAGATATCTCACGTCGAATTTCGCGATAATGGTATATTTACGATACATATTAGGATAGGATTGGATAGGAAGGGTTATACACCATGTGCACTTCCACTCGGAGACCCTCTGGTCCATTGTGATTCCCTTCAGTAGAAAAAGAGTAGAAAGATAGAAAGATAGATTTAAAATGAAAGATGAACCAAAACCGCCTGATAAGGTGAGAAAGAAGGAAAGAAAGAAATATCCCTTTACGGATTTGGAGTCGCCGTAGAATGTCCCTTAAATAGCCACCCTATTCCCCTAATGAAACCCAAGATGTTACTCGGTTTGCAGCCAGCAACATTACTGAGTTCGTCCAGGAATCTATTTCCTAGCCACTTATGTCTCCGACTCTGCAACCTAGGACAGTTGCATATGATGTGCTCTATTGCCTCTGGCTCCTCTGTATCCCCGCACACCCTACAGAAGTGCTGTGTGTTATTATCCCATTTGCCTCAATCGGCCCTAATCGAACAATGACCGGTTATCACTCCTACCAGAATCCTGAGACTATACCTGTCCAATTCCATCAGCATTTCGGTCGCGTTTGCATTTAGTTTTGGCTATAAGGACCCTGGACACTAAGCCATCCGATCTACTGCCTCAGGATTGGTCTGCACAGTCACGGAATACATGTTAGTAGTAGGTGAATTTCGGAAGTACATCTTATATGGACCAGTTTGATTTTGGCATATAAGTAAATGCTTCGTGTAATACTTTGGATCGTTATCGTTATTTATAAGAGATTTATAAGTGTTGAAGTAAGTTTTGAAAATAAAACTTATATGCGGGATATGGTCAAATATGGACCGAAATTTACAAAATTCTATAATAGTATGATTTTTGTGTATATGTAAATGATCTATGTAAAGTTTTGAGTTGGTACCAATGAAGTAATGTCTTTTTGGGATGTGGTCCACAAATAGTCCTTAGTGTTGAATTTTAACCTGTTAACAATATGTTTACCATATATAAGGATCAAGAATATATCTGAGTGTTACACACGGCATGACAAACTTATATCTACACATTATGTATATATCCACATTCACCACTTGTGGAGGTCATAAAAAATTTAAATATGTAATTGATTTTCAAAATATTAAGTCGAGTTTTAAGATAAAAAATACATTTTTCATGTGATACAGAGTTATAACTTCGTATACCTATACATACATACATACGAGTATGTTTGAGTGTACAGTCAAACTTATTTTGGTTTTCCTTAATACGTGATTTATTATTTATATAAAAATGTTCAGTTAAAAATGTTATGTATTCAATTGTATGTATTTATACCCACTTCGCTTCATAGACGGGAAGTATTGCTTTACTTCTTTCTATTGAAAGGTGTAAAGTGCTGCTGAAGCATATCGAAGCTTATAGTGAATGTGTTTTATCGGATTCAACGTTTGTGCGGTAACTTTGACACTGAAGACAATGATTGTCATTTGCATTGCTCACCGAATCTTATGGTGAATATGTTCCATTCACTTCAATAAGCAATAGCTGGTTTGTTCGTATCAGAATTAGTGATTTCGACATGGAAGACAAAGCTCCCCTGGACAGCTCAAAAAGTTTGAAGAATAAGAATTGTAGGCATTACTCCATGAAGATTGTTGTCAAACTCTACAAGAGTTTGCAAAACCATTCAAAGCTACTCAAGCATTAATTCAAAACGTTTCGTAGCAGTTGGATTCATCCATTTTTGCACCGCATCATTACTTGAGATGCAAAATAGTTGCATTACGATAACCTGAGGCATAAAAGGTCGTATGTGAAGCTTGGCCAACCAGCCGAATAGACACCAAAGACAAATATCCATGGAGCATGGCGCTAATGTCTTGTATTTGGTGGGACCAAAAACATCTTATCTATTATACGCTGCTGAAATCTGGCTAGGCCATCATAGGGAACCTGTACCGAATGCAACTTATTCGTTTATTTTAGGCCGATAAACGTCCAGAATATGCGGCCAGACACGAAAACGTAATATTCCATCATGATAACGCTCGGCCACATGTTGCAGACTGATGCTGAACGCTCTCGCTGGGATACGCTGCACTTCAGAACAGTGTATCCAAAATTGGCTTGATTCATTCTTTGCCTCAAAAGCTGCTCATCTTTATTTTGGCGCTGAATCCATATGCTGTCATAAAGATGAGAAAAGCTCATAGCTAACAATGTTAAATATTTTGATTAAATTTATAAAGGGTGGTTTTTTGGCAACTTTCTTTTTTTGCAATACTATTTTTGGCAGTTCAACTGTTAACTGTTAGACATGTTCAGTTAAGTCTAGATTACAAACGAACAACACTTGCAGATGGTTGAACTTTATTATCAAAATTCATGCTCGGTTAAGAAAGTGCACTTCTTTCTTGGAAAATTGTGTTCAGTGACAAAGCTCATATCTGGCTGATTAGATACTTAAACAATCCAAATTATCGTATTTGTTGTGAAGAACAACCAGAAGTATTGCAAGAAAATGCATTGTTTGGTGTGGATTATGGGCCGGTGACATCATTGGAGCGCACTTTTTCAAAGACGATGATGCCAGCAATGTTACCGTGAATGTCGAGCGCTACCGTGCGTTGATTAAAATTTTTTTCTTGCCCAAAATGACTTGTGGTTTTAATAAGACGATGTCACACAGCATGATCCAATTGAGAGGTGAGTTCGGTGAACAGTTTATTTCATGCTTGGAGCCGATAAATTATCCACCTAAACTTAACGCTATGTTAAGGCTCATATCCATAGGGTCAAGCAGGCAACAATTAATGCACTGGAAGCTAGTATTGAAAAATTTATTCGTTAGATTACGGCTGATATGTTGGAGAGAGTATGCTAAAATGGGACTCAGCGTATGAAGCATTTGAATTATATAGATCGTTCCATCGACTCAAATAATGATTTCATACATTTCTCAATTTTTTTTAAAAAAAACCCGAAAACTCTTAAAAACTCACTCTTTATTATATATATAAAAATTTCATATTAAAAGCTAAAATTTTAAACAGTTGTATTGATTTATCAAGAAAAATATGAAACTTTGAAATAAAATTGTTTATAGACTTGCATTAAAATAATTAAAATAAAAATCTTTCTATTTTATTAGTTCGGCTTGAGGTCCCTTTTATTAAAAATATAAAAACTCTTGTTCGTTTTTAAAAGAAACTTAAGATATTAACATCGGACAACACTGTATTAAACATTAAATTATATTTCTTCCCTGAAGATGATCAACAAAGTTGGTCGAAATATTGGAAATAAATAAAATATAATAAAAATTAAAAACGAACAAGATTTTTATATTTTTAATAAAAGGGACCTCAAGCCGAACTAATAAAATAGAAATATTTTTAACAATATAAAAGGTCTACATAGCACATAAGAAACAATCATAATAATTAAAATATTAAATAATTATTATCAATCGTTGTTTTAAATATGTTATCGTAGGTTATGTTAACTATTTAGAGAGCCCCAGGTAGTTTCTCGATGGTTCTCCCTGTGAAGAGAATTAAATGCCACAGCCTACCAATTCATCTTTTTAATCTTCAATACTGTAACCAGGAATAACTAAAGTCAGATATATCAACTTTTTGTTATTGATATTTGCTACATAAAATGTTTATACATATAAATATTAATTAAGATTGCTTCACATTTGGCAAATATCTGCCGAAAAAGACGTAACCACTAAAAAACAGATATTTCAACTCGTTTATTTATTTAAAAATACTTTTTTTTATTTAGGCCAAAGCACAACAAATATTTAGATTTAATTTATTTGATGCTGTTTGATCTTGCAAAACTCTTGCAAGAGTTAAACAACGTCAAACAAATTTATGCTAAAACAAAAGGTTACGCTTTTTTGAGTAAATATTTAAAAAATGTGACCGTACCTTTATTAAGGTTTTGCAGGTCCAAGTTTCTTCTAACAATAATATAGTTTCCAATACAATAATAATACTATAATTATTTTTATGATTTATGTATGTATGTATTTACATTAATGTATGTTATCATATTGTTTCCCATCTTTTGCCTGCTCTATTTAATAACTTATTTATACCGGATGTTACATTATTTATTTATAACCATGATATTTTCTCTTTTGCAGCTCGCATACTCTTTGAAAATACACTTAACTATAAAATCCAGCCAGCGATATTTGGAAACATTTGGTAAGCTGAAACATTCAACAGACTTTTCATCTTCTATGTTCAATTAATTAGTATTGAGTTGTTTTTATCAACTATTTTTCCAATCTGAGAAAATTAATTGCTTCCAATTGATCTGCAAAATAATGTCTACTATCATAATTATACATAGTCTTATATATATAAATTATTATATATACATATATATATTACTTCTGTATAACTCAATCTCAAGAAAATATATACATACATATTTTTTTATTTCATTGTCAATGGCTTTTGGATTGTGTCATAAGCCTAAAATAAATACCTTAAAAAGACTTTAACTCCATGTGCATGTCTTTCAGTTCGAGGTCCACTTGAAGGTGTTGCATTACGCCAAAGGGCTTAGTTGTTAAACCCAACAAATCGCAAGGAAATCAAGACAAAACAAATTGCCACATTAAGCCATCCAATAAGAAAAATCTTTGCCGACCATCAGCTAAGCTGAGGAGACACTAAGGAAGCACATTGGTGTTTAAACAAAAAGGGTGTTTAAGGAAGAGGTGTAGTTTAGTTAATTAAGTCCCTGATCACACACTGCCAATTTTGCTGCGCCACTGTTGAGTTTGACGATGAGAGGGGGAAGAGAGAGAGAGAGAGGAGACCACTCTTCTTTCCCCTCTCACCGTGTGTGATCCGGGACTAGTTTAGGCCCTAATTTTGTAAAACGCAACGCCAAAATTTTCTAGGAGTTGCGTTAAATTACATTTTGCAAATCACGGCGTACAAGCAAGTGATTGCTTTGCGTTGTAACAGCTGATTCTTTTTGTAACACGCAAAGCCGAATTTCTTATCACTTGCGTTGCCAAACTTAACGCCTCCGTTTTCTTGGCGTTAGTTTTAATAGTTGAGTTAAAATATAATTAAAAAACAAAATTATTCAATTAATTTAATATTTCATAGGAACTTTATTAATACGATGTAAGTATGTAAATATATACAAACATATTCATTTAGTATAAAATACTATTGAAACTTTTTCTTAGGGCCACAACGGCAGCTCAATTTGAATTGTTGATAGCTGAAATGGAAGAGCATCCAGATGTGGCTCGTGAAATGCCTAATTTTTGAAGATTGTTCACCAACCATAGAAGAAGACAAATCAATAAGTGCGAACATTTTTTTTACTCCTTAGTAGCCTTGTATTTATAGTTATTTGCTTTAAAAGCTTTTTTCTTCACAATTTGAAATATTTTCTTGATAAACAAGCAAACAAAATTATTAAACAGCTGATAGGTTTGCAGCATTGCCAATGCAAAGTATGTAAAGCTTTATGTAAATTTTTATTTTAAATTTCAGTATCAATATTTACAAAGGCAACATTAATCACGCAATGATTTGACAGTATTGTAACAACGTAATATTTCTGCGTTCGCTAAACGCAATGACGCAGTGATTTACAAAATTTCATATTTTTGCTGATGCATTCGCAAAAGCGTAGGCGATGCGATGCAAGCAAGTGATTTACAAAATTAGGGCCTTAGTCTAAGGTACGGTCACATTTGACAAATATTTGCCGAAAAAAACGTAATTACTAAATAAAATATTTTTCGTTTATTTAGAACAAAACACAATAAATGTAGTTTAATTTTATTAGATGCTCTTTGATCTTGCAAAACTCTTGTAAGAGTAAATAACGTCAACAATTGCGTCTTTTTTATTCCTGGAAATCAAATATCTCCGTATAGGAAGATGATTAATTCTGGGAGGGATGTATTGACTGTATATAATAGAGCTGTGGTTCTGAAGAAAAAAAAAACGCTTTTGCCTCAATAGTTTTATAATACCCAAAATGATGCGGGTATTATAAATTAATTGCCATGTGTGAATATACCTTTACTATTAACAGTTTGGGATATTTTGCCTTTTAACTACTATTGCTTGCATATAATAAGGCATAAACTTTACTTTTTCGCAATTTCGATTTTACTTCTCAGCTGTTTTATCAAAATATTCTTTTTAATTTAGTGGTTCGAAGTTAGTTTTTCCCTAGTATTGCATGGTTTTTATCTGCTTCTTTTGGAACAGTATTGATATTTATTTACGATAGCGAACGCGACAAACTTTTAAAATCAAAATAAAATGTCTGGTATGTTTGTTTATTAAATGTTTTAGTTTAAGACATTAAATTTGTATTTGAATTACAATGTCCAGCCACCTGTTTTGTACGGTTGTGTACTTGTAGAAGTGATAACAAACGTTGTTTTAGGTACTGGAACGCCACATTTGAACATGAACAAATTGAAATTTTACCATTGATCATATTTGAGAATATTTGTTATTACAAATAATAACTGTACAATTCAAAATTCATTGTACGAGTTGTATGTTGTAAAATTTTATATATTCAGGACACTCACAAATGAGACAGAAGTGTCATGCTCTTAAACAGCTACCACTACTGCTTGTAAGCAGGGTTTGCAAAAGCTTTTACCACAAATAGCTGCAGATTCCACTTTAAGTTCAAAACTGCCACATCTTGTTGACATACCCTTTAGCAAACTGTGATTCCGTTGAATATTTTTTTGTTCGTATTTTGTTTATTTTTAAAAAGCAGCCAAAGTGGCAACATCGTCATCCTCAACAATAGCAACAACATCATCATCATTGAAATTTTTTTAAACACATGTAACACCTGGCTTTTTATTTTGTAAATAAAAATGTTATTGCTGCTGTTGTACAGTGTGTTGCTGTTGTTGTTGCTGCTGTGTCTTGTTGCTGATGCAGTTGTTGTTGCACGAGTATCTTATGGTCAACTAGAGTAATGTGTTCACATTCATAGAGCGTAAATGGGAATCTCTAGGCAGACAACTGATTGCCATACCACGGGCTCGTGTATTGTTGTTGTTTCGGGGGGGTTTTTTTTTGTTGCGTCTGCGTTTGTCTGTCTGTCTGACTGTCTCAACGTTTAAACTAAGTTGTAGCGAATGTGTGAGTGTGTACTGGTTGCTGTTGCTGGCTGGCATTGTTGCTGTTGCTACTGCTATCATGTCTGCTGTGCAACATATGACAGGTGCACGCAAAAAATGCAACAGCAACAACAAAAACTTTACAGATGCAAAGAAATATGAAAAAAAACACAGAATCTAAAGTTGTGGTATGCAAGTGAATACGAGAGCGAGTGCGTTTTATTTAAGTTTGTGTGTACAACTGAAGTCTATGTGTCTTTGCCGCAAAGTTGTTTTTTTATTGTTGTTGTTGTTGTTGCTGCTGTTGATATTGCAATTTTTATTATTATTATTATTGTAGTATGCAGAAGTTGTTGTTGTAACGTCATACCGGTTAGTTGTTTTCATTTGACAGATATTTACAAACAAACAAAAAAATATATAAAAAATCCAACATCAAAAATGTTTCTTTCTACACTGGAAAACAAAACATGACCAGGTTTTTGTGAAGCAAATATAATGCTAAGCCAGCCAGCAACCGTTGCAATGTGCAACATTGTTGCTGACACTGAAAGTTGAAACTACAGCAACTAAAAAAATGTGTTTATTTACGAAATGACATTTTGCTTCATTAAACTTTAAAAGCTTAATGAAGTGAGAGAGTGTCCACTGACCTTGGCGAGTAGATTTGAATTTATTGTCCCAGTCAGAGATGGAAATGCTCTAATGATGCTCTAATTGTTTATATTTTGCATAAAACTGCAACAGATTTACATATTTAATTATACTACGAATAACTAAAAAAAACGTAGTAATCTACTGGAAATCCGTGGGATTTGAAATTTAATGAGAAACCTAAAGCTGGTCGCAGAAATGTTTTAATATTTATGTGACGAAAACGCGTTTAAATAAGAAATAAGAAATAACTTTGTTCTCCCATAAGGGCATATTAATATAACATGAAAGTTGTTGGCATATAAGTCCCAATTTACACCAAGCAATTCTTTAAGCTAAGCTGATTACCTTTTAGACTTCGGGTTGGGGGGAAGATAAGACGAGCACACACTCGATTGTACTAGCAACTCGTGTTACAGTCTTATTCGTATTACAATGTAATTATTAATAAAAAAAATAAGAGTGATTTAAGAAATACACTGCCCGTCACAACTATAACCGCACCTCTTTTAATGTTAATATTTCAGCTTGTAATAATGTAAGGAATTTAATATTTTAGTATAAGGGAAAATAGACGAAAACTTATATTATGTAATAAAAATAAGCTCTTTATTCACTTTAGTTTCATAAATATAACTAATTTTAACACAAACAGCTGTTTCATAACTTGAACAAATTTAACAAAATTTTCTACTTAGATTATAAATTAAACTAAAAAATACATTTAATAATGGGTGGCGTCTTCTTTATTATGAATAAGCTCAAAAATCCGATCTAACATACTTTGGACAAGCTTTGTCCAATTGTAATCACCAAAGAAATTTCAATTGTATCAAGCTTTTCAATAAAAATTGCTTCGTGTAAATTGAGACTAAGTAATAGAAGCTTTGTCAGTTGTGATAGTGAATATAATTTCCTTAAAAATTGCATTAAAATATTAAAAATTCACCATGAAAATAGTGGATCTGTAATGGCTACATTTCGAAAAGTGTTGCTCAGAACAATATTCCGTTTGGTAACGCTATTAGAAATAAATTTGCGTCGACTGGATCGCTACTTAATGGGCCATCACTAACGCGCCTTCGTACGGGTCTTTAAAGTGAAAATATTACACATATAAGCTGCATTGTTTCAGCTCGAAATTCTCAACAATTGTTACTATTCACAACAGCCTCATAGTGAAATTTACTTAAAGATTTGGTTTTGATAACTTACAAGGTGCAACTGGTGCATGAATTGCAGCCGGCCGATCAATCGCTAAATTCATTCAGGAAGAACCCGCTGTGCAAAAATTGTTTTTTTTTTCAGAAGTTGCTTATTTTCATTTGCCTGATACCTCGTCTACCAACAAAATTGCAGCATTTGGGTTTGGATTGAGAAGCCTTTACATGTTGAACGTATCACTGTATGCTGCGCTATATAGACTGGAGGTATAATTGGGAAATTCTACAGGAAATGCTGTTAATGTAAATGAATTACTATATCAAGAAATGTTAACATGCGAATTTTGGCTTATTTTTGATGATTGAATATAACAGACACATAGTTTGAAAGGGACAGTGCAATATGCTGCACAGCCACTGATCGCACAATTTTACAAAATTCAGCTGTTAATAGGCAGCCCCGATCATGCAATTTAACAACACTGGATTTTATTTTGTCTATACAGAGCCAGTCGAATCGAATACAGTATAAAAACCAGAAATTCTTGACATTATAAATAAAATAGAACCATCATGCTGCCAAAATGTGAATGAATATTTTTATAAAAGAATAGATGAATGACGTGTGTGAACCACTGTCCAATATAAATTTTTATATATTTATATTGTTTTTGAAATGCAAAGTTCTTGTTGAAAGCCCGTTAATTAAGAAAGCAAGAAGTAGAAACTAAAATTATTTTCATCTTATTCAAATTCGATGAACTCTTATTACAAATCGCTAAAAAGAAACAAAGGAAATCTGCTGTTATTTTTCTGTGACAATAGCCTTATATTGTTCCATTGTCCAAAGCTGGGGACAATTTTTGGTGCGTTCATATACATATTATATTTTCTATTATTTAACCACAATGGACCACTAGGTCTCCGAGTGGATGTGCACTTTATGCACTACCCTTCTATCCTTCTATCCTATTACGTGTACCTGATTTCTTCTTTACCAATCCATTATAGCTTTTGAGTATTGACAGAGAACTACATATATTGGGCCAAAACTAAACTAGACGATGGCTAATTAGAGGCAAAAAATATTTCTAAACACATTATTTTATATACAAGTTATTACACGTTGGATACTTTTAATCGGTTCTGTAAATGAAACGACGTGGTTGATTATCAAAATGTGACTGACTTTTATTATTCAATTCTGTTATTACATTAATACTTATTACTAATTGGCGATGCCAGACAATATGAATAATTATAAGTTTTGTGATTTACAATTGGGATTTAGCATGATATTTTAGGAGGATGCTAACTTACATAAGTATTCGAAATCACTTTAACTGTGATAACAATGGGCTGATATTTAGAGCATAACTGCAAGTTGCCTTTTTGGAACGGTTTCTCCTCGTTTCGCCGCAACATAAAATGTTGGTTCTGCCGGTAGCTGTTTGTGGTCTATTTCTACTTAGGGATGCCACACGGGACTAGATTTGCAAATCTCCGAATTCGGAATTTTTTGGGAGATTTTCGAGATTTCGGTATTCTTGTTTCTTATCAAAACAAATTGATTTATTAATAATAAAAACTATTTATTTCAAAAAAGTAACTTATATTAAATATAAATATGTTTGAAAACAAACATTTTCTATCCTCATAGCTATAATTTGTGGGGGGGCTTTTACATGTTTTAATTACATTCATTATTTCATTCGTTTCGCAATCAACGTTTTTAATTCATTTCTATTTCATTATTAAATTAACTTTTCGATTTTGGATTTTCATCAAAAAATTTAAAAAGTTTTGAGTAAATCATGCCTCTTTCTTGATTTCTGGTTTAACCTTAATATGCAATCACTTAATGATATCTCTTTAAACTTAAATAAATGTGCAAAAACCGGCAGAGATTTATATCACTGTGACAAACGCCTTCAATGTTACTTTCACCGGATTTAAAATGACAACTATTTGTTTAAGTTCATCTTCTTTATCTGTCATCTGTTAAGCTTTAAAATCAATTGAAGCGTTTTTATAGAAATTTCGAGTTTGGCAATACAAAATTAATTTTTATTCTTTCACATTTATTTCTTCAAAATAATTTTGAAATGTTTCTGACCTCTTCAATTTGTGATTTAATGTGGAGTCTGTCATTAGATCTCTTTCTCTTATTTTAAATGCTAAAAAAAAACTTGATTTTTGTTAATTGAAGATGTTTTGTATTTGTATATGCCAAAAAAGCAAATAAAAAATACTAATTTTCGGGTTTTATTAATACCTAAAAATCCCGGGATTAGGATTCGAGTTTTAGGATTGATCATCTATTATTAGACAGTTTCTATACAGTATACTCGTAAGTAGAGCTATTCGCTAAAGGTTTGACGATAGGTTTGACAAACAGCATCCACACGCTTACTTACTTCGATGTTATATGTTTTGCGAGGTCATTGTCGAACGGAACCGGATTTTACTCTATTGAACATGACATTTTATCTGTAAGTTCCTGATTTCTTTTAATAATATTTTTTTCTTTTTCTTTTTGTTTACGATCTGTGCTTAAGGTTTGCTTGTATCATTTTATAACCCACTTACAGTACTTTTTGAAGACTTTAGCTTTTTTACAATCATTGAACCCGATAATAATGCATTTCCAAGGAATTTTTAAACGATTTTCTTTCCATTTTAATATTTCATTACACAGCAACTGAGCAAATACATATGCTCACTGAAATATTTGCTTAGAATTTGTTTTTTTTCAATGGTGAAAAGTCTACATCATTTTAGCCTTACTGCCACATAATTTTGTTGTCAACTGTTTTTTTTTCTTTCTTCTTTTATTTTTGTGTTAACAGCAAAAAACTAGTACTGCATATTTTTGTTATACAAAAACAAAAACGAATTCATAAAGATTTTTATAAAACGTACAAATAACAACAAACTAAAAGTATATCCAGAGTAGATACGGAACATACACGTAAACGTTTGTTTTACTACATAAGTACATATTTCCAAGTGTATGGACGTTTTTTTTATACCCTCCACCACCATAAGTGGTGAATGAGGGTATATATAAGTTTGTCATTCCGTGTGTAACACTGAGAAATAAATATTCATCTGAGACCCAACAAAGTATATATATTCTTGGGCCTTGCGTAATTCTAAGTCGATTGAGCCATGTCCGTTTGTGTAAAACACTCGCACGTCCCAGGGACACAACCGAAATCAACAAAGTTTACAAAAACCCGCTTTCAGTTCTCCTAAGCAGTTTGGTATTGAAAATCAGAAAAACCGGTATAGTGGAACAAGAGTTATGGACCAAAATGTGACACAACCTCCATAAAAATTGCTATTTTTATGGCCAGTTTTTAACTTATTTAAATACGAAATTAGTTAGTTTTTCCTTAAATTTAAGTCTTATTTAAATATGGTTTCATTTTGTCAGTCTCAAATTAAGTTTTGTATTTAATTATGATAAAAGTATGGTAGCACTATTAAATGTCAAAAAAATATAAACAACTTCTTCATTAAACAGCTGATTTACTATTTAGTTTCCAAATTATTTTAAACTGACAATGGACAAAAGCTGCATCATTCATATCCTCTTCATCTGAATTCATTGTTTTAGTTGATATTAATGACACAATAGCACAATGTTTTTATTCGCGGCGAGTTTATTTATTGAATATTTTTATCAAACAATAAAAAAAACTTCAATGCGCAAATTTCATAATTTGCAGAACTGTCAAAATCATATGGTAGTATGAAATACTTAATGCTTGGTTTTCACTATGTCATTTTTGTTGTCAAATTGTCCAAATTGTAGGCAATTGTATGAAAACGGGTTGTCATATGGCGTTAATCATGATTGCAATCATGATTGCTTTATTTTATTTTCCCATATGACAACCCGTTTTCATACAATTGCCAACAATTTGACAACAAAAAAGACATAGTGAAAACCAAGCAATAGTGAAAACTCACAATGAAATAAGTCCCATGAAAAATGAAATAACGCCCAAGTGAAAAAAAATTAAATAACTTCCAAAGGCAAAATGAAAGAAGTCCCAATATTTTGGGACTTATTTCAAAATGTAAAAATAAATCCCAATAAAAATTAATTTACTCCCAATGAAATAAGTCCCAAGAAAAATGAATTAACTCCCAATTTTTTTGGTTTCCTTTTACAGAACGCTTTTTATTTCACAATAATATGTAAGCATATATATAATAGTAATAATAATTTAATTTAAGGTATAATATGACCATGTAGGTAATATAAATCCGAAGATATTAATAGTACAGGTTCCTTTTATTGCCGGCCTATGGCCGGGCGGAAGGATTTTCTCCTCCGTGGTATATAGAACACCGGCTTCGCATAGTACAAATTCCATGTATTTGCAATTACTTGCTTTAAGACAGTTTTAAGAACCATTACAAAACCATCAAAATTTACTAAAATGCAATTTTAAGAGAAATGAAATAACTCCAAACGATTAAATAGTGTTTGCAATTAAAATGAAATAAGTCCCAACTGCGATGAAATAAGTGCCAATTTCATTATGAAATAACTCCCAACAAAAATTATGAAATAATTCCCAATGCTTTGAAATAAGTCCCAATTTGTATGGAAACATTTTTGGGATTTATTTAATTTTTCCATTGGGACTTATTTCATTTGGGAGTTATTTTACTGTACCCCAAAATTCATTTAAATACGTATAAATCTGGTAACAATATAGTTACCAGGTTACAATTCGACACATATAATTCTCATAGATATATAAATTATTATACTAAATTTTATGATGGTCGGTCCATAATTGGTTATAGCTCCCATATAAGGCTCACATCCGAAAAGGTTAATAATCTTTATACTCTTATATATCTATAAATATCGGTACCGACTCAAAACTTTATATATAGCATTTAAATATACACAAAAATTATTCCACAAAATTTTATGACATTAGGTCCATATTTGACTGTATCCCCCATAAAAAGACCTCTTTCGAAAATCTTATAAATAATGGTACCGATCCAAAATTTTACACGAATCATTTAGTACAAAATTCACTTTAATACGAATATGTATCTTAAAAATACTGTTATTACCTCTTATGCATAAAATTAACTGTTCCAAGATAAAATTCAACCAAAAGAAGCATTGCCTTATAATCTTATCCTTTTTATAACCTGTTCTTTTATTTGTTGTAAATATGGAAAAATGTTCTTTTAGTGTTATTAATTGTTAAATTACGCTCAAGATTATTATGCAAATCAGACAAACTCTGCAAATTATGATAAGAATTGGTAATTACATCAATTATAAATAGTCGAAATTAGATAAAATTTCAAAATATTTAATATAAATTATGTTGGTTGTAAAACTGTCTTTCAAACAATCACCCCTTCGTGAATAAAAATTCCACATGAAATTTGTTCCCTTTTCACATTTTTCCTATTAAAATTCAATGTTAAAAAATAAAAGGGAACACATTTCATGTGGAATTCTTATTTACGATAGGGGTGAATATATAAAATACTAATAAAATTTGCACTAAGACTGAATAGAAAACACAGAATAAGATATTATAGTCCTGAAACCAAAGTAGTTTTTGTATTTCTTATTACGTTTAGGTGGAGGGTATTTAGGATTCGGCACAGCCGAATATTGCACTCTAACTTGTTTTTTTTTTGTTGCTGTGGCAGTTGGATTGTGGTTCATTTGTCTCAATGGCAGGCGTACAAAACTGGTATGGTTGCATTTTTCTCTTATTTAGACGCATTATAAATTCGTTACTATTTGGTCACAAATCACAAAAACAAAAATCACAAAGATTTAGATTTAGTTTGCTGCAACTTTATACATGTGCTTTTGTATTCATGTTTAAAATAAACATACGAGTAGTATTTATTATTCGTTGCTCTCTTTTATGCTTGAAGTGTAGATTTGATCAGATTTAGTCATTAAAACAGATATTTAACAAGATCATTTACATTAGTTTCATACCTTAAAGTGGTGGAACAAATTAATAGAAGTATTTATTTATATACAATAATATTTACTAATGTTCGAATGCATATTTGTTAAATAAAAATCAAAGTTGTTTGTCAAGAGATTCAAGTTTACACAACTATAGGCTTAAAATTAGTCAAAATAACTACAATATACGCATATCCATTTTTAATATGCGAAATTTTTAGGTTTAGGCATTAAATTTGTCCCAGCCCAACTATTATGAACTGTGTTGCTTAACATACAACTTTTCTCAATTTTGTAAGTTAACGGAAAAGCAAAACATTTTAAACTGCATGTATATGAAACAGTGTTGCCATTTTAGAAATAAACGAAAGCGTCAAGTGTATAGTAAAAACGGGTAAAAAGGGTAAAAAATTAAAAAAGGGTAAAAAGCGCCAAAAAAAATTTAACAAAAATTTTGGTATCGTGTTGTTTTGCTTTGCAAATAACACCTAAAAAAAGATTAAAATTGGCAATACAACAAAGGGTAAAAAACAAGAAACTTAAAAAATCAAAAAGCATGTTAAAATGTTTAAATAAATAATTAATTTTATTATCAATTCAGTTACCAGAAGTAAACAAAATTTTAAAATAAATTAACAATTCATAAAAAACAAAATATAAAGTTTTATGGAAAAACAATTTAATTTTCAAATACATACCTACATCTGTTTCATAATCATCATCATCGGGCCACAAAACATATTTAATGAAATATTCAGACCTTTTATAAGTTTGTGAATTAATTTTTAAGTAAACACTTGAAGGTAATTTGTAATTGCAACAACAAACTTTTGGCTGAGTTTAAAGAAAGTCGGTTTTTGATCTTTGGTTTAAAAAAATTCATTAAACTGAACGTTCTTTCGACTTCGGCATTTGAGTAAGGAAAGGAAAGTATACGAATAACAAAGTCAGCTAGTTCATGAACAGGATTTTCTTCCAAATAATTTTTAAAATTGTAGACTTCAATCCAAAATTCATCAGTTCTTTCAATATTTTTCCATTTTTACAACGTTAGATTCTTTAGGGAAATTTCTATTTTATTTATTACAGACGAATCATCAATGAAGTTTTGTATGAAATCAATAATAACCGCTTCGCTATTTTTAAAAATATTGTCAACACTAAATAACGATATTTTTGAAGCAATATAAAATTTGCAGGATGTCTACGTCTTAGTTTGAGAACGTAATATTTTGTAAATTCTATTAAATTATTCAATTATTTTATAATCTCTGCAAGACTTTTCGAAATGATAGCCAAGATAACAAAATTCGATAAAGCTTTCATCTAAATTACCTTCTAGATAATCAAAGTTTGTAATACTTTTAATCAGGCAACACAAATCGCTGTAAAGCTTGACATGGTCCGCATTGGCTGACTCGAAAGCTAGATTTACTTTTTTGACTTCTTCCAAAACTGCACCAAAAAAATAGAAAAAGCGTCAAAAAATACTCTTTTTTAAAGGGTATTTGAAAAAAATAAAAGGGTAACGAGACCAAAAAAGCATCATAAAATACCCGAAAAGCGTCAAAATGGCAACACTGATATGAAACGAACAAAAAAAAAAACAAATTTTATTTAACAAACAAAAAAAACATTATTTTTTATTTTACCTGTAAAAAATTAATAAGTGTTGCATAACTATAAATACACTGAAATTAAAATAGCTTAAAATACAAATATTCACAATAAATGTAGACCTTAATAATGTGTTAGGTCTCCTTTTTGCTGAATCAACTCAAACATACGATCAGTCATACTAGTCAGCAGATTTATTATTATATCTTCAGATATAGATCTCCAAGCATCAATAACAGCTTCCTTTAGGTAATAAATGCTTTAATATTGTAGGTTTTCAGCACAAATTCGTTGGCTTAATATTCCCCAAATGTTTTCAACTACATTAATACATATTTTTGAAGACAACCATTCTTTTGTTTGACGACTTTTATGTATACACACAGAGAAAAATATAGTTGTACGAGTACATGTTTACCACAACAATGTTAGCATTTTTTATTTTTTTTAACAATGTTATGGCCACTATTATTATTTATATGATTGTGGTAATCATAATATGGTTAAGTTACGATGCAGATGATTGTCACAATCATATATACGATTCTAGTAAATAAATATGGCAATCATGTTTATGATGAATTCATTTATCAAAATATGTTGCTCTTTGATTATGATTGATATGGTATAATATTTCATCATAAAACTGATCACCACAAACATAATATAATTACAACTGTGTGTATATTCTCAAATAAAAATACGAGCGATTTAAGCAATAACAATTGCGTTGTGTGAACACCGATGACATTTCAAAGAAAAAATTGTATCAATATTTTCAATAAGAATTGCTTTTTGTAAATTTTCTAAAAATTACATTTTTTTCAATTTTTAGTTGGGCTCGAGTTCACTAAATTTAATTTTCAATTAATTATTATTTTTACTGAAGGTAGGAATTGTTTTTACAACATGAAATCTTATTAAAATTTATTGATAATTGTTCTTGGCTCAGCTGGGGATTGAACCTGGGTTGAATTTACATGTTTCAAGAATCACCATCATCTTTCATCAGAATTCTTTGTGTTCTAACCTCTGCACCACTGCGGTGCCTGCTAGCCAACAGTCAAACATCAATCTTTAACCAGTGGTACTGGTGGTTCGAAATTTGCTGTATTTATCATTATTTAATTTTATTTACATGTTGCTTCCTTTTTTCTTCAGTTTTTTCGTATTCTTTCTGTCAAGACTTTGTCTTTAATACCTGAATACATTTGTCGGCATTTTTCATGTGTACCACTTAAAGTAGAAATGCAAACATTATAGCTTGTGCCCTAGCTATTTTAATCTAGATATTTTGTGTAATCGCAAGAATTCATTTTAGTGCTTAGAAACGCCAATCAAGCATACTGTCAAATAGCTCCTCAAAACCTCAAAGAACCGTCTCCGACACGTTAAGCATGAAAATACTTTTCAACAATTGCTCTTCGGTTTTCAGTAGCCCAAATGCGGAATTAGCTTGATATGGACATTATGGATAGCCTCAGTTGTTTAGAATGTCGACGAATTGAAAACTTCGCATATTCTGCAACACTGCTGCACATGACGGTAATATTTTTACTTGAACGACTCAATCGAATACGCGTTGTTGTTGACTAAAATGTGTCGATTAAATTTCTAATAACGGTCTCAGCAGTACAATTATATTAACCGAAAATAACAACAATTTAACGAAATGTTCGCTTTATAGATCCAATATTTTCATTTCAGTGAATTGTTAAAATTTCAAATAGAATTTTTAGCCAAATTAAATTCTTTTTAACAATAGCTTCTACTGCTGATGTGACAACAAGTAAAATGTCAAGACTTATTCGCATATATGCCCATGTTGAAAAACAATGATCTTGTTAAAAAAAAACTCTTTGTTAAAATGTCAAAATCTGACACTTGCTGTAAATCTAAATTTCCAACTGGGTATAAATTAAAAGCCATAGAAATTGATAACTATTTAAACAATGGAATTAATTGCATTATTTAAATAAAGATTTTACGTAATTGCAATCCACTGTCTAGCAAAACTAGTAGCATTTGAAATACGTTTAGTGCGTGTCCAAAGCATTTCAATCTTTTTATAATGACCACCACAACGATGTGGAGTATATTACGTTTGTCATTCCGTTTGTAACACATCGAAATAATGGTCGTAGAGCCAAAAAGTCTATATATTCTGGGTCCTTTTAAGATGAAATGAAATTTTTTCCAAACATTCTTCGATCCACCGAAATGTTTAGTATTGCAGTAGGATCTGAGTTATAGATCAAAGTTTCAGAAGACTACTTCGATATTTTTCAAACATTTTTTGTTATTTTCTTTAAGTACAATGCAGATAATATCATGAAATTTTGCGCATACTATTTTTATTATAGAAGAAGAAGTATCATTGAAAATGGTTGAAATCGCACCACATAGACAGACCACTTCCTGAAATCACTTAAATGCGCATAAATCTCTTATAAAAATCATTATTATGTTGAGATTCAAGACAAATAATATACTACATATAAATCGTCGTTCATGATGATTGGTCCGAAAACTCATAAACATCTATTTCGAACCGAAATTTTACACCTAACAGTTTTAAGTATGCAAAAATTATACTATTGACTTTTGTGAAAGTTGGTCCATAATTGGCCAAAGCTACTACTTCCGAAAATAATCACAGAATATATAGATGTGACAATTTGAACGTTTCAAAAAGCCAAAATCTGTTCCCTAGGACTTGTTGGCACTTAATTTATTGTGTATTAAGGTAAATCGCTTTATGTTACACGCCGTAAAATAGGTGACTTGGTGGTGGGTATATAAGATTCGGCACTGCCAAACATAAACTCTTGCTTGCTGTATTTATTAAGATAATATTTTAATATTTATGACAAATCTTTTTATGACTCTAACAAACTAGATTGTTTTTACGACCGTCTTAAATAAACTTATGCGAAATTATAATTTGTGAGATTTGTAATAAAGAGATCATTAAGTTTGGACACGTGACATGAATTAATTACAAATATTTATATTATGTATAGAAATCTGCATATACTCGTACATACTTATGTATGTATGCATGTAGGTAAAATTTTATTAATGTGTCACACAGCTTGCCTAGAAACAGAAGACAAATATTTTGCCTAATGTTCAAAGAAAACAGTGAGCAACAAAAATATTGTCACTAATGAGTTCAGCGGGAGCTAAAAGTAATGATCAACAAACAATATTAACACAAATTAATTCAAAGGCAACTGAAAGTCCGCTTTCACACTCTTCTGACTCGTCAAGGCAAGTATTTTCGGATGAGAAGGGTAAATAGATTAAACAAGTTAGAGTGCTATAAACGTAGTAAGAAACGTAGTAAGAAATACAAAAACTCCACTGGTTATAGGACTGGAATATTCTTATTCTGTGTTTTCTATTCAGTCTTAGTGCAAATTTTCTTATGATTTGATATATTGTTTGAAAGACAATTGTACCAACATAATTTATGTTAAATATTTGGAAATTTTATCTAATTTTGACCTGTAATTACCGATTCTAACTGTAATTTACAGAGTTTGTTTGATTTTCATAATAATCTTGATTGTAATTTAAGATTTTATTAAATTAAAAGAACATTTTTCCATATTCACAACAAGTTAAGAAACAGAGTATTAAAAAGGATAAGATATAAGTTGAGGCTTTTTTGTTTGAATTTGATCTCAATAATATTATTTACAAGAAATTTATGGGTGGCATAGTAGAAGTGGACCAGTTATGGACTGATGGCTTCTAAATCCAGTATCCACTAATGTGATTTCTACGTATTTGAGGCTTCTTTTGGTTGAAATTCATCTCAATAACGTTATTTACAAGAGCTGTATGGTTGGTTGTTATGCTCGAAAGTGGACTAAACTCGGGAGTTATTGCCAATTATTTACAGACAGCTACAAAACCCAATATCATATTTGCGGTATAAGCGATATTAGTATGATTTTTGGATTAAAATTTCTGATCTATATAAAAGTTGGTTCGATATCGATAATTATTAGACATTTTTGTGGGTTTATTTGTTTTTCGGAAATGGTTCTTATATGGCAGCTATGACAAATTATGGGCTGATCTTCTTAAATTTTGTAACAGTCAATTTTATGCATATGAGGATATCTAACGTCGAATTTCAACATAATAACGGTATATTTAAGATATATATTAGTATTAACATGAATTTCGGGAGTGGACCTTATATGGGGGATATTGCCAAATATGGACCGATATTCTCAAAATCCAGCAGTTTAATTTTGGATCGATATCGTTATTTATGAAAGATTTATGAGTATTAAAGTGATTTTCGGAAGAGGAACTTTATATGGCGGATGCGGTTTAAAATGGACCGAAAATCACAAAATTTTGTGGAATAATTATTTGTACATATATGTAAATGATCTGTGCAAAGCTTTGAGTCGGTACCGATATTTATACGATATATATAAGGATAAATGGGTTTTTTGGATGTGGTCCTTGTATGGGAGCTATGACCAATTATGGGCCGACCATTATAAAATTTAACACAACAATTTATTTATCTATTAGGATTATTTGTGTCAAATTTAAGCCGTTTAACATTATTTATATCAGTTTTCTACGTATTTAATTGAATTTTAGAAGTGGACTTTATATGGGGTATATGCTCAAACATGGACCGAACTAAAAAAAAAAATCGTTTTGCAATTTGTTTTTGCATACAACTTATTTTTGCTAAATTTTGTCTTGATATTCCAATTTTATAGGCATTTATTTATAATTAAACAATATTTCGGGAAGATATTTGTATGGGGGCTATAAGAAATCATTTACCTATTTTTACTATTTTCCTCATACTTTCTTCTTTTAGCATAAAAACAACGTATACAAAATTTCATGGGAATATCTGCAATATATTTAAAAAAAATTTGGAAGAAAAAAATTTTAAAAATATCTATTTTTATGGAGGTTGTTTTACATTTTGATCCGTAACTTTGCTGATTTTTATTACCAAACTGCTTAGAGTTCTCCTAAGCGGTTTTTTTTTGTCAACCTTGTTGATTTCCGTTGTGTCCTTTGGACGTAAGAGTATTTTACAGAGACAGACAGACAGACAGACAGACAGACAGACAGACAGACAGACAGACGAACATGGCTCAATCGATTTAGAATTTCGTAAGGGCCAAGAATATACTCGTATATAGTTTGTTGGGTCTTAGATGCCTATTTCTCAATGACAATTTTATATATACCCTCATTTACCACTTATGGTGTTGGAGGGTATAAAAAGGGTACAAACTTGACGGTACTAGTCTTATTGATTTGCATTAAAAAGTACGAAAATTCAATAGCAAGCCCAAATGAGTATTAAACAAAAACTAGTCAGCTAAAACGGAAGAGTGTGAAACAAGACAAAGTAATGATAGTAATCAAAAACTTTGCAAGTTTTACTCTTTATACCTAAATATATTTTTTTTAATTTTTTTATTTTTATTTCTATTTCTATTAATTATTGTCTCGTTAAAATGTTCAAAATAAATCTTAAAACATTCCTTGAATTCTACGCAATTGAAAATATATTATTGTTTGTGTTTTTTTTTTTTGCAAAATTTAAACAAATGTTTTATTACTTTTTTTTACCATTTCAAAGTATTTTTAAATAAAAAAAATTATTGATGTTTTTTTAAGAGCTTTTAAAAAAACAAACAAATGTATTGAAAACATGTTTAAAACAAATGGCAGCATCATAAGAATTTAGATACTAAAAATTTTGAACATACAATTCTTAATGTTCTTTAGATTAAATGCTAATTAAATATTTTTAATACATTATGAACACGAACTTATAGATATGTATTGCCTTCCGTATTTTGAAATTTATGACAATGATTATTTGAATTTAAATAATGTACGATAGCAGCTTTATATGGAAGAGGTCTTCAACAGCGACATAACTAATCAACGCAATTCAATGATCTATTTTTCTATCAGTGTAACTGAATATGTAGAGTGAACGTGGAGCTCCCCAATGTGAGCTAATCTCTCATCTAATCTAAACAGTCATTGATTATTAAATCTAATCTTGATTAATTGGAAGTGAAGTGGAAGTGAATTGTTAAGCATATGATGTGTAACTGTTGAATTTCATGACCAATATTTTAAGAACGACCAAGCAAAAAAGAACTAGTTCTGTTAAACACAAATACCAATTTACCAAGCTTTAGAGCAATACAGTAACGGGACTGTGAACTTCTCTTAACGGACAGTGCGTAGTATTTTGGGCACGAAATTATCATGCAAATTGAACATACAATAGACAGTGTTGCAAGAGATACTCGTTGGATAATGAACCTTGTTTACCAAAGTGGATATCCCACTGCACTGCTCACTAGTGCTTCAGAGGCTTTAAGCAACGTCTCAAACTATTGGCCTCTGGATGCTAGAGAGAGAGAGAGAGAGAGCATATCGACGAATTCTGACGCTTCAGACAATTAATATGACTATATATAATTGCGTTACTTTCTTTGGAAAGAGGACAGATTGAAGAAGTAAATGGGGTGCAATTAGAAGAAAGCTTTATATCACAACTCTGCAATTGGGCATTATGTTTGTTTTAGTGCAGCATTGCAGCGCCTCTGGTGGTGAGTAGACGCATTATTTCGTTAAAGCTTGATTTTATGGCCTTTATTTAAATATTTTTCTTCGCTGGCGTTTGAATGCTATACCACTGAAGGAGGGCGCTGTGATAAATATTAGTTATGATGGATGGAAAGAAAACTAATAATTATCAGAAATTGTTATTGTATGAATGACAGCGGCTGGGAATGCGACAGGTTGGAAATATCATCTAATCCTGATCTAGTTTATCGGCCTCATTTCTTAGTGTGATATTGTCAAATTAAATCAGATTCTAGACTCTACATCATTGCTTGTTTGTGAATAGTTAACCACATTCCTGAAGCTTCTCGAATAAGCGAACACGGATGAGAATTTGGTTTTGGCACCTGCATAGCAAACTTATTCTAAATTGCTAATATTTGTACAAAACTAAAGTATGAGATCGAGAAGTTCTTTCATTGTTTCATATCTTACCTTTATGTATTTTCCATATCCGATTGGAATTGATGGTTTCGTATTCTAAATTCGGGCTCTGTACGATGACCAAGCATTTAATGAGTGTTAAGGTCCAGCTCATTTGGAGGCATGGGAAGCATTCCAGGACATCGTTCACAACTTTTTGGGAAACTACAGAAGTCCTGATTACGCAGAGAAGATCGATACATTACTGCAAAAATTCATTGCCATTGGTAAGCGTTGAGTGAAAACATGTATATCAAAAAGGCCGTTATGATTTAAAATTTATTCTTTTTAACCTTTAGGTTAAAATATGACACCTAAATTACACTTCTTATTCAGTCATTTGGATATTTTCCCCACCAACTTGGGCTCCGAAAGTGATGAACAAGGTGAAAGATTTCACCAAGAAATGGAAGAAATCGAGAGACGTTACAAAGGCTGGTGGGACGAACAAATGATGGCGGACTATTGTTGGTTCCTCATTCGCGAAGATCCATCCGAAAAAAACGTAAGAGTTCAAGTCGCTCGTCATTTTAATTTAAATTTTTTGAATTTACGCCGAATATAGTGTGTAAGCAATGAAATGAAAATATTGTCGTTTCACAAAATCCTTAATAAAAACTATATTTTTCATCCGATTTTTTCAAATTACGCTTAAAATGTTGGTAATTAAATAAACTATTTGGATAAAAAATAAAACATTCCAGATATTAACTGTAACGTAGAAAAAAAATTAAATAAAAAAGAAAAATTTTGAAAAAAACGTAAAAAATAGGCAAACTTCGAACTTTGAGGTGCTATAACTCAGCTATTTCTTATCAGATAGAAATTTGCAGCATATCGGCGAAAAAGGCATTCGATTACCTTTCTAACGATATGCCATTCATCTCGATCGGGCTCTTCGGTTGGGCTCCACAAGGGTTTGAATGGGACCATACACCGAAAAACACAAAAGTACCGTTATTTAAAAAACGGTACTTAGAAAAAAAAAATTACAGCGTTTTTCGTGTTCAGGAGGTCCCAATTAACTTATCTAGGCAAGTGGTGTTCTTGGTATTTTTCCAAATTAAAAATTTGTAAACCAGTGTTATTATTTTGATTAATGACTGGCAGCTAAAACGCGTCAAAATTTTACTTAAAACTGGTGACTTGACATAAAAGGCAGCAATAGTTTCTGCTCTGATTATTTATATGATTATTCGAGGTCATAGTTTAAGAGGTCACAAAATAAGGGTAATTCTTGACGATTTGGATAATTAATTGCAGCATCCACATGTATTCTTCCTGCCGTATTTACTGGGTTTTGAATATAAAATTTTCTTTGTAATTTGAAAGTGTTAACACAAGATTCTGCAGTGTAGCCGGATTTAATGTGAACAATTATATTGTACTCTTAGTCAAAAAGCTTTATTACTTTTACGAGCTTTCAACTGAATATCACAGCCTCTTTTATTTTTGTATGTTTCAGAATGGCTGCTCAATTTCAAATCACATTTCACACAAAAGAATCAATTATAAAACCTGGCCTTAACCAATATATAACCATAAATAAATTGTTAATAAAAAATGAAAACTATTAAATATGTAGTTTTCAATAGGCATATTTTTTTATTACATTTCCAAATGCCCATGATCATTTAGTCATAATATTTTTACGATCATATTATTACTAACATGCGTCTTGTCATAACGCTTTTGAACAAAAACTTAATTTAGTTGTAAAAAAGATTTCATTTCATTAAGTCAAAATCACACAGAAAAAGATTAACGCACTATTGAACTAGTTATAAGACTAATCCAAAAGAATGGGTTTCAACGATTTTGTAAAACAAAAAAGTTTATGTCGTTTTTTGAGTTATTTTTTTTTTTATTTTTTTGTTGAAATTTTGAAGCTTAGATAAAAAAGTCGTAAAAATTAAGGAATTTTGTTAACAACACACACACACACACACATACAAATACAGATACTGATTTAAAAAACTTAAATAATTTACATAATTTTTAATAAACTCATACAACAACACTTAAGTTAGAAGAAAAAAGCTGTAAAAAATCTATTAAATCCACATGATAAAACTGTGATGACGCCCTAACGTTTGTAGTGAGTGACTGAGTAAGTGCTACAGGTGTAGGGTAAGGGGCTGCTTGTTGTCTAGAGATAAAAATTATTTCATTTCTTATACGAGTATGTTCAAAATAAATAGACACAAAATCTTTTCGAATTAAGAAATAAACAGCCAAATGTGTTTTGTTAAAAATTTCAATTAATATTTTATTAAAACGAGTTTAAGTTTTCCAATAATTTGATTGGTTAACAATTGGGAGGAGTTTGTCTGTCCTTCAGTCGTTATTATTATTATTATTATCTTTTTTTTCATTTTAATAAACAAACCTAAATATACACCACGACCTTGACAAACGAGTGTAATAGCTGGCTTTAAATATTACGTAAAATATGAGAATACAATATGTATTTGTAAATTACAACTCTAATTCATAATAAATATAAATAATTAAAAAAGTGTGGTTGGACATAACTGAACAAATGATTCCCATTCCATTATATATGTTCAATTAACGACCGATCCCTACAAAATACAAGTGGCGATTATATATATTATGTATCATTTTCATTTATATATTAATTTTATTAAATTATTTATTATTAGTATTCTTATTTAGTATTATAACTAATAAATAGAAAAAAATTGAAACACTTTCTTCTTTGAGTTGAAAAATAATTTTTTTGATAGATATCCCACTTGCATCCCATTAAGCGATTAGAAAGGCCTTAAAGTAAATTGTATAAGCTTTCTTTTGAAAAAGGCCCAAATTTAAAAAAATTAAAAAAAAAATAATTCAAAAAAAGATTAAAAAAAATATTTTTGAAATGATTGAAGAAATAGCTATCTAAAGTCCTTTGAACAATTTTTCCTAGGACCAATAGGTAAAAAGTTACACTCATTTAAAAAAAACATTGTATGACCAAAATTGACCAAAATGTCCAACTTTGACCCCCTCTAACTCCAGCACTTCTGAACTGATAGAGCTGAAAATTTGTGTCTGGCCTACTATCCAATAGTACTGACCTTGGTGCAAATTTCATCCAAATCGGAAGACATCGATTTTTAAAATTGCGTCACTTGGCGTGAAATTCACCATATATATATTTTAGCTCTAACATTCTGTTGCGGGAGAACTTTTCCAATGAGGCTATATGAAATATTGGACCGTTTTCATGTAGAAAAAAAGCTGGTCATCTGCCAAATTTATCATTAAAATTCTGAACTGTTGTTTTTGACTAGCATTAGTAATTCGTTTCAGAAAGTGAACCAAGTTGAATGGTCATATGGTTCTAGTTTTAAGTCCAGAAAATCGTTTACTTAAAGTATACTTAAACTGAACAAGTTTGAAAACTTATTCAATTTGACCAAAGCTACTTACTGTTAATTTTTACTTCAACCATAATATTCAATTATATTCAATGTGGAATTAATGAAAAGCAGTTTTCTTAATTTAAAATTTCATTATTCTCAATATTGAATGAGGGTATATATAAGTTTGTCATTCCGTATGTAACATTGAGAAATAGGCATCTAAAACCCAACAAAGTACATATATATATTATTGATCGTTATGAAATTCTAAGTCGTCTGTCGGTGTAAAACACTCTCACATCTAAAATACCTATGCAAAATACATAAAGCTTACTAAAGAACATTTAAAATTATCCTAAGCAGGTTAGTATTGAAAATCAGTAAAATCGGTCCAGTAGAACTGGAGTTATGAATCAAAATTTGAGACAACCTCAAAAAAAAAAAAAAATATTTTTCACATATGTTTTTTTTAATTTCTTTATTTAAATATTTTGTAGATAAAACCAAGCAATTTTACAAAAGTAATTTTTATAATAAAACTATTATGAAAATAGTAAGAATCGGTCCCTAATTTATCACAGCCCCCCCTCCCCCCACAAATTTCTCCTGAAAATGGCTAAATGTTAAAATTGCAAAGTTCAGCATAAATAAATTCCATATAAATATAAATCACAAAACGATATTTGGTTCGGTTCAGTCTATGTCTGACCATAGCCGCCGTACAAAGTCCACTTCCAAAAATTACTTAAATACGTATAAATATTTTACAAATAACGGTACCGATCCAAAATTGTTTACAGATCATGTATATATATATATATATATATTTGGCCATATCCTCCATATAAGGTCCAATTCCGAAAATTTGAAATTCGACAAAAAATATCATCATATATATAAATCTAGCTGAACCCGGTGTCCTTCGCAACCCCCCTTTTAGGCATAGCCATTAATAAACTTAGTAAACAAGTAGGTGCAGAAGTGTGCATGGTCGAAAAATATTATCATGTAATAAGTATTCCTGAGTCAAAGCTGCACGTTGTGAAAATTTAAAATCGGTTAACAGGTCCAGCCTCCAATGTATCGCAAACAGCAAAGAGGCGTGCTCCTTCTAATATTCTTTTGGTACGTTCTTTGGTATATAGCAAATACCAACGGCGGTAGTTGGTCAAAAAATGATCAAGATATGACGATTTTAAATTTTGTCAAATCAAAACTTCATATAGCCTATTATTCCTTCCAGAATCATAGTAACATGCTGTGAAAATTTCAGGAAGATCGGTCCAAGGGTTTGGCCTTCTATAAGGCACAAACAAACAGACAGGCAGACATTACGTTCTCCAAACTTGGTTTCCAATAAATTGATTGTGACATTTGCTGTGTGGCTTGTGGCGCCGTCCTGTTGGAACCACATGCCCTCCAAGTCCATATCATCCAATTGGGGCCAAAAAGAATCTGTTATCATTAAACGGTAGCGATTCCCATTCACAATAACGTGCCGGTCTTGATCATCACGGAAGAAATTCGGCCCAATGACGCCGCCGGCCATAAACCGCACCAAACCGTAATTTTTTCGGAATGCAATGATGACTCATGGAGTACGTGTGAATTGCTGTGTGCATATTTTGCTTATTGACGGAGCCATTCAGGCAGAAATGAGCCTCATCGCTGAAGATCATTTTTCGATGAAAATCCGCTCAACGCTCAATTTTTGATCTGGTAGGACGATTATGACGACCATAACTTGGACGTATCGCTCTTAACGTTGATGCCACTGACTCCGAATTTCGGTAGTAAATTTTAATAATTTCGACTCGTTGTTGGCTCGTATATATTTCCATCATTAAATGGCAAACTTTACTGAAGAGAAATGTCAAAACAGCGGCAAAAAAATATGGCGTCGTTTGTAAACTTCCGAGTATTATTATAACAAAATCAGTAAACTTTTCTAAACTACGTTATTGAGATGAAATTCTTTCTAGACATTAGTCCATAATTGGGCCACTTCCACTATAACACCTATAAACTCTTGCAAATAATGTTATTGAGATAAAATTCGTTTTTTACTCTATTATTTAACCTGGTGAATATTGAAAAATGTTGAACCTACCTACCGACATATATTTTTTATTAGTTTTATAAATTGTTACATTACATATAAGATTGTTATGATAAATATTAAAACTCTGTAAATAATTGGTAATTATGTACATCAATTATAAATGTTTAAAATTAGATTATATTTCAAAATATAATCAATATAAAAAATACTAACAAATTTAACACTAAAACTGAATAAGAAATATTGAATAATGATATTCTGGTCCTAACAATAGCGTATTTTTTGATGTTCTCATAATATTAAGATGGAGGGTATTTAAGATTCGGCACAGTCGAATATGGCACCCTTACTCTCTTACTGTTACTCTCACTAGCTCATTGACTTTTATTACACAATGTAATGAAATCTATTTACTTGTAATAATATTACGAAACAAAAACTTTATTATTATTGTTAAATACACAACACACGCACTGTACTTATTTGTTTATTTATGATTTAATAAATTATGGCAAAAGAACTAAAAACTTAAATTGAAACTGACACAAAAAGATTCAATTGTTTTTAAGAATAAATAAGTATAATATATACATGCATATTTGGTATTGTAATGATGCAGACTTGTAAATAAGTGTTTTCCATGCAACGAGTAGCAAAGTTTGCTTAAAAACCGGCACTTTCATTTTTACCAGTGATTTCAAACAATTTCATCAGTCGGCATATACAGCTGTTGACAACTAATTGCAAACGCTTTGCAAACCATAAAATAAATGTCCAAAACATTTTAGTTTTAAACATTTCTCCATTTATTTTATCATATTTTTTAATTATTAAGGGTGTCCCAACTAGAACGCAATTTTTAAATTTTAAATAAAACACAGTTATTTAAAAAAAAGTCATGAAACTTTATTATATCGTAAAGTAGACAGAATGAGGTTATGTATGGAATAAGATATCGTGCAGATGGCCGCCGCGGCTTTGCTGGCACACACGCGATCTTTTAATGAAATTTTCAATGACCTTTTTGCATAAATGCTGCGGTATTTCATTAATGCAGCGTCCAATTTCCTCTTTTAAGGCTTGAGTCGTTGTCGGCTTATTCGCGTAAACCATCGACTTCAAAAAGCCCAAAGAAAAAAATCTAAAGGTGTTAAATCGCACGATCTAGGCGGTCTCCAAAACGCGAAATAACACGACCGGGAAATGACTGAGGCATTTTCTCTGGCTGATGTCATACAGCGCCGTCTTGTTGAAATCACATGCCCTCCACATTCATTTCTTCAATTCTAGGCAAGAAAAAACTGGTTATCATTTCACGATACCGAACACCATTGACACCATTGCGTTCTAGTTGGGACACCCTTTATTAAAAAATTAACAAAGAAGTTATTTAACTATTTTTCCATAATTGAAAGCAATTTTCTGCAATACGATTGAGACACCTAATTGGAAACGATTATACTTCTCTTAAAATTGTAAACAACATTTTGTTGCAAAATTTTTTTTGCTTCATTACAGCCTCACATCGATTGTGCATTTATGATATGATACTTGGACATCTCTCAACAGGTATAGACTACCACGCCACCTTCACTTTCTCGAAGAGAGTATTCATATTGGCCATATTTTTTAGACTTATTGCACACAAATGTTTGATGGTATTTTGTTCTGAAGTGGCTGATGGACATTCTAGAACAATGTTGGAATTGTCAGTAAACAATTTTTTGTCAAGCTTTGTCTTTTGCTGTGGATCATTGCCATATTAGAATTGCCCTAATATGACAGCTAACGTCGGCATTGCATCATTTAGTATATCCAAGATTATTCTACTTATTTAAAATACCATCAATTCTGTGAATTGGGCAAATATCCTCATACCATGATAGACACTCCACCATGCCTTCCCTAACCGTAAACAAAGCGAAGGTTAAATTCTTGATTAATGTACCTTCTAATATAACTACAACCATCAGGTATAATGGGAATATTCTCTGTTTTGTCGCTCCAAAACAAATACTTCCACGGAACTTTAGTTAGAAGAGGTTTCTTGCACGCTGCTCTTCCTTGAAGCCCATCTTCCACCAAACGTCTTAAAATAGTAGTTCGTTTAAATTCGTCACCTTTAATTTTCCTTGAATTTTGCATTGGAAGTCATTGGGTTGGTTTTTTTGGGTCGGCTTTAGAGATTTGTATTATCATACGGAGTTTTTGTGTGCCTTTTGCAACGGGGAACTTTAGCTACAGTGTCATATATGCTGTAAAGCATTGCAAATCCAATCGTATGGAGCACTTGAGCTGTTTTCCCATTTCTTTGTAAGACTTACCAGCTTATCTTAAAAGATCTTTTTAAAGGTAAGATCACATGATTGCCCAATACGTCAATTTGCAACAATTTTTATTGTACTAATTTCGAGATCAATAAAATGATTGTTCCAATCAAATTCTTCACAGTCACACGATTGCCTAAAATTTCATAAATTTGATTGCCGCAAATTGGCGCACAACGATAAAGGGACGATAATTTCTGTTTACAAGTCACACGATTGTTATAATATATGACAGCACAAACAGCTGTGTCTTTAATTGCAAACACAGCTGTTGCGCAGTTTTATTTTTTTTTATTTACAATATATCTAAAAAATTTAAATAACAAAAGTTAAAATGATTTCTTCTCAAAAGAAAATTATTTTAAGTGAATTGAAAAAGAAGAGTGTTAAAAGAATTATTTAAAAAGGAGTTTGTGATTGCTGGTCAGGATAGTAAACCAAATCCGTGTCCAGAGGATCAAGTATTTCTACAATTCTGTTATGCAGCTCCATGTTTAAGCTACATTTAAATAAAAATTAGTACATTTACAAAAATCAAAACCAATTTTACTTGCAGATATACAGTTTCACGAAAAAAGAACAATTCCAGAAAATAATATTGGTGCATGTTGCCCATTTTATTTGCCTCTCCAGAAACCAATAAATATTGGCGCAATTATAACATTTTTATTGCTACATTATTTTGCCCTTCGAGTAGTCACACGAATGCCGCATTACGGTTGTACTTGATTGGAAGAAATAAGAAAAATATTGTCGAAGGTTACCGTATGAACCAATAAATTGTACGTTCACACGATTGGTGCATAAATTACACCAATAATTAATAATATTCGCACGTTTCCAACTAATTTTCTTGTTTATATTGCTTTCATCTTTAGATAAGCAAAATAGAAAGCAAATCGTGGAAAAATTCCTAAATAATCGGATATTATCGAGTTCAATCATTGTTATAAAATGATACAAGCAAACCTTAAGCACTAAAAAAGCTTAAATGTTATCAAAATAACACAGTATCCATGTTCTGAAACTCCCTTGTGGAGAAACTTTTCTGTTAAAACATGTGGAATGAAACCGAAATGCTATAAATTGAAACAAACAGCTGTTTTGTTCAAAAAACTGTGTCTATAATATAATTAGCGAGTAATCGCTGTCACTAAAAAAAATTACTCGCCAGTTTACAGAAAAAGTGTGTCTGTAAAATGCTTGTGAGAATGATTCCCGCTTTGAACTGTCAAATATACTCACAAATAAAAACGCGGCGAGGTAGGCATAATTTTAAAAATTAAAAATATTAAAATAGCAATGAATAATAACACGGAAAAGGCAAATAATTTGTTCTCAAGTAATTTTTTATTGATAAAATATTTTGCTTTTACAATTTTAAAAAAATATGCAAATTTTTAAACAGCAAAAAGAAAAATTGGTGGAATGTCTACAAATTTAGATCTCTTTAGAAGACAATTTGATGGCTTTAACTCTAATACTAACTCTAATGATAATGGCAAATGCTCAAAAACTCGTTAAATAACCCTGGGTCCAAATTACCGCATTCGTGATCGAATGAGCTATCGTATCGAAAAATGATTTCGATATCGAAATTATGATAAAATGTACTAAATTTCTTGCTCGATATCGTATGCCATAATCTCAAATAAGAAAATTACGTTCAATTTTACTCGAATCGAATGCGGTAATTTGGCCCCTGGTGACCCTGGTCAACAATTTTCTTTTAACAAAATAAAGTTTTCTTTTTACACCACGAAACTATTTTTATTTTAATGCAAACATTTAAGTCGTCGGCTATACATTATTTCGTATAGCCAAGCGACGGTTGTATTTTTGGCGGCGTCGTTGAAAATTCTTCAATTTTAGTAAGTTTTGTTCGCCGTCAACGATATTTGTGATTAGCGGCTTTGAGTTGTATATTATGACATTTTTAACGTAACGACGTAATCAACTTTGATAGTTTTCCACATGAGTTACAGACACATTTTTGTCTCATTTTTCGAGAAACGATGCAATATTTTGTTTTACATATTTTCGAAGCGAGAAGTTTTTACAAACGTTACAGATTATGGGTACAGGAAATTAGGAATTAAAATTTCTCTCCGCCAATAAAGTATCACATCGCAAGTACCGCAAGATGTGTAGATGCTGGTTTTCAAACCTATAGTGCAATAATATCCAAATCGTAATGCATTATTTATGACAAAGTTGTAACAAAATTTAATTGTGTTAGTATGATGAAACATATGTATGTAATACCGTGTTCACATATGAAACTTAATTGAGTCAATATTCTGTTAATTGACAATATTATTTTAAGTGTTCAGGCATACGTAATTTTCAGCTTGCTCAATTATCATTTGACAGTTGGAAAACAATACAAAAAATATTCTATATGGTTGTTGTGTTTCTATGTAAAATCATTTGACATTTGGAAAACAATACAAAAAAATATTCTATATGGTTGTTGTGTTTCTACGTAAACAAAACTACCTTCACATTGATTTTTTTAATGATTTCTTTTGTTGACATTTGCATTTTATACAATTTTGTTCACTAAACACAGTTGTGAACAGTGTTGCATTCGAAATCTTACTCAATATTATAACAATTTCGTACTTATTGCGCTATAATTAATTGAGATTTTATATGGAATATTGAGCTCAATAATGGCGTTAATTGCGATATAAAATTGCTATAAAAATGGACCTGAAACAGTGTCAGCACTTTTCAGTACAGTTTTGGTCTGATTTAACTTTTATTAAATCGTTATCATTAAAATGCTGCAATGAATAATAATATATGAACGCACCCAATTCTTCTTAGTTTCTGTCTATTAAACAATATCGGCCTAATATCTGAAGAAAGTTAAAGCAGAATGTTACAGCACAGGTGGATCAAATGTTTTGTAAGTGTTAAACAAAAACACGAATTTTCTCAAACATTTATAAATGAGTGTAAATTTTTGGTTCAAAAGTCTTCAATCACCATGATCACTTGTTTTTTCACTAATTTGTTTGATGTTGTTTACTCTTACAAGAGTTTTGCATCCAAAAACATAAAACTAAATATTTGTTGTGTCTTGTCCTAAATAAACGATGTTTTTTGAAATAAATAAACGAGTTGAAATATATTTTATTTAGTGGTTACGTCTTTTTTGGCAAATATTTGCTAAGTGTGACCGTACCTTAAGTTAAATATTAAAACACGGTAATTATAACAAATAACTATTTTAAAAACAAATACCTTTAAAAATCTGCAAGACATACACAAATACTAACAAACTATGTTAATTGTATTTATTGTCTTGAACATACAATAAAAGCTAAACAACTATAAAAAGCTTAAATTAATGAAAAAAAACAGTTGTAGAAAAAGTAAACAAAACAAAAAAATAAAAAACTAATAAAACACCCCCAAACTGGGCAGCCAACAAATTGTTTAACGATGTAACCATTAAATTTTGACACAAAAATTTTAAAAATTTTTTAACTTTTTAATAAAGTATTAAACATGTTTGGATTTTGATTACAAACTTTTTTGATGCATTTTGAGGCACCTTTCCACTTGATAATAAAATTACTTAATGTTCATTTATAAAAATATGTGTAAAAAACAAAAACTAGCAGAATGTACCCTACGAGTATTTGTTGCAATTATTTTTAAAGTCACTGCTAGGTAAAGTTAATATCCGTTTTTAGTTTAGTACAAGCGGTATTAACCGAATAGGTTTTTATAAGAACAACATTCTTTAAAAGTTGTCAATGTTTAACAATCAAAGCCTAACTAATGGTCGAATAATAGTCAGTGAATATTGGTATAAAACTTACCATTATAGTTCCAAAGAATAATTTGTGTGTATGGCGGATTAGTGCAAAAATCGAATTTCGTACAGTATTCGTTGGTTGGAGGAATTTTGGCTGAATGTCGAAATCTAAAAGAAAAGAAATAACGTACAAATTTAGAATCTCATAACCACAGGTTAAACAGAAGATAATGAATTTTTATATTTGTCTCTTTCTTTGAGAACTGCCTTTTTGTTTTCTTTATATTCCTATTTTTCTTTATTTTTCTGTAGCAATAAAATTCTTAAAATACAAAATTAGTAAAATACAATTTATTAACTTTTATTGAAATCACAACCATCTCAACAAAATTTAAAATTTCAATGAAAATATTTAAACTCAAATTGTTTTGTTTATTTTGCCACAAATTCAGCTTTGTCCACAAAATTGTTTTGTTTATTTTGCTTTGTACGCAAATTTCGTGTTGTACAAAACAACTTCTATCTCTTTTTAAGAGAACTGCCTTATCAGCTGATTGTAGCACTTTTGAAACGTCAAAATATTCATCTATGTATACTTTGTGATCATAATTTAAATCCAAGGGTGTCTCAAAACTCACGCAAGTTTTAAATTTGCTAAAGTAAAGTTTTGCCAACAAAAAAAGTTTGGCAACTGACAAGACAAGAGCTTGCCTTGGGAACTACTCAGACAGCAATTTCAAAACATTTGCGAGCAGCTGGATTCATCCAAAAACAGGGAAATTGGCTAGCATATGAATTGAAGACGAGAGATTTTGTTCAAAACGCTGTAAAAGGAAATCATTTCTGCAACGAAGCATTACTGGCGGTAATAAATGGTTGCATTACGATAACCCGAAGCGTAAAAGATCGTATGTGAAACCCGGCCAACCAGCTGAATCAAAAATGGAAGTAAAATCAGCCTATATGGCCGAATATTCCATCATGACAACGCAAACGTTGCCCTTTGCTTCGATCAATAAAGAATGCTCGCTCTGGAATAGTCTTCAGAACACCATATATGAATTTGTTTTGATTCGTTCTTGGTCTCAAAACATGAGCAGTTCTTTTGCCTTGGAATCCTTATGTTGCCATAAAGATGTGAACAGGTCATAACAATGGAAAATACTTTGAATAAATTCATATTGTACAAATATTTCATAATAAAAACTAAACATTTGAAAAAATTCCTCATTCTACAAGAGCTGAGGTAAATACGTAAAGGGTGCTTTATTTACAAGGGTTTTTAACTTTTATTAAAACGCGTAGAATAAGAATTGGATGCTCATTATAAACCGAAAGTACAATCTCTGACATTTAGGGCCAGTAGACATGTTGACAGTTCTGTAACTCGAAATAATCAAAGTCGATAAAAAAAAAAAACGAAACACATTTCTCACAGATCGCTGATACACTGGCCCCCATAACCACTTTATCCCTATCGATTCAGCAACACTTTCTGTGGCTCAAAATTGCTTGCGGATCAATTCACCATTGTACCATGATCAGTGGATGTAAATTTGTTGTAGTATCATAATATTTTGTCTAGCATTGGCTGCACTTATTATTTTCTTTTAGTATTAAGATTCGAAAACTTATTGTCATTTCATTTCTGAAGATCCAATAAATAAATTAAATGTATTAAAAAAAAAAAAAAATTGTACCATTACACAAACCATTTGGTAAATTTTAAAAAATTTTGTACATCTTGATTTGAAATGTTCTGTAATTAGTTTCCATTAAAGATAGTTTAGGAGCCTTTGGATAGGCTTCATTATTCTAAGATTTTTTTATGATAAAAACTTTTAATATAACTACTAGGAAATTTAAGCTAGCGAGTTAGAAATACAAAATCCACTACTCAGTATTTTGTTAGCACTACAGTTCATCTGTAACACGAATCTTGTTGCAAGTGTTTAAGCAAATAGTTCTACATTGAGAGCATTTAAATGAAGCTTTAAAAACAAAAACAATAAAATAAAATTACAATTGGTTACAATCAATTGCTAAAGCGATTAACTCCATTTGCTGAAATTGTTTGTACTGATACAATTTTCTAGCCAAGGAAAACAGACTTTGTTTTAGTCAGTCAGCATTTATTTAACCATTAAATTAAAAATAAAAAAAAACAAAGTTTTTTCTACAATCATTGCAATTTCATATTTTAGGGAGTTAATCACTTTGCCCAATGAGATTGTCTGCCTGCTTGCCTGCTTTCAATTGTGTGTAGAAAAATATGTAGAACAAATTGTAAATAAATATGTAGTACAAATAAACATGTGCATACACTTGTAATACATAAGTATGTACATATGTATGTATAATATTTGTATTTTTTTTAAACAACAAATAAAAAAAATATGTATCTTTTTTTGTACTACAAGCATGAACGCGTTAAAATGTTAAAAGCAAAAAAAACCTCTTTTTCGTGCTGTTATAGTTCTCTTTCAATACAATATTTTTCGTAAGTTTTTTTTTCCTGTTGTAGACTCTATGTCACCACGACTGATTACTGGCAGCAGAAAAACAACTAAACACAACAAACATCTTAACAAATGAAAAACCAAATAAAAATGGTCACGATTTATTTAAATCGCACGAGATTTTTTTATGAAAAAAAAAATTGCATATTTATTTTGTAATGGGTGATTAATTTAGAGCATTTTTTTTTTGTTTTAATAATTTCATTTTTAATAATTCAAATAGAACTCAATGTTGGCTGCGATTGCGCTTAGATGTTCTATTCAGAAGGTCCAATTGTAGATTACTCTTTGCTGGATTTGCTGCCGGTATGTCGCAACATGCGCGATTAATGTTAGTTTTCATGTGTTGAATTATAAATCAAATAACAAAATCAAAGGGCAAATTCAAGTCTGATTTAGTTCTTGAATTTGTATGCCTTTAATCCAAGATCCTGTCGTAATATTCGCCAAGTTGTTCCCAGTTAAACATTTTTAGATTTTAGGAAGCTTTAATGTGACCTAACTGCTCATGTATTAGCTTACTGTGAAGCCCTATTAAGCATCCCTGGGGCCAAATTACCGCATTCGATATCGAGTAAAATTGATCGTAATTTTCTTATTTGAGATTATGGCATTCGATATCGAGCAAGAAATTTAGTACATTTTATCATAATTTCGCTATCGAAATCATTTTTCGATATGATAGCTCATTCGATCAGGAATGCGGTAATTTGGCCCCTGAATACGAGAATACCTTTGAAATGATGTCTGTATTAATGTAAATTAGTTAATTTGTGCTATGTAAAAAGAAATAATTGCAACAAATTTTTCTACAAAAATTGCGTCGTCTAAATTGTAATTAAATGCGAAGAGAAAGTTGTTTGTGAAATAGAACTATGCTTGTAAGCGAAAAATATCAAAGAATTATTTTTGTTCATAGTCGTTTTTGTATATTGCTACAGAGTGTAGCTGTTTGAAAAGAGCCTGTGTTAGCTTTTTTTTCTTAGAGCTAACGGAAAATATTACGTGTCAGGAGTCATTAATAAGACCGTGGAAATTAATCCTATTATACTCTTAAAACCAGGGGGCTAATTCTCGCATTCGTATGCGAATAAATTTTCATTCGAACGTTCAATAGCGAATAAAATGTATCGAAATTTCTAATGATGGCATTCGATAACGAATGATCATTCGAACGCAACCTTGCGAGTTATTACTCGTAAGCAAAGAAGCATTCGAAATATCGTTTTTTTTTTAGCAAACAGAAGAAAAAAGAAAATGTAAGTAAAAGAAATTGCTACTTACTTTAAAAAAATATCATAATATTAATAATTTTATTACTTTTAGGTCAAAAATAATTTTACGCATGCTTCCTTTATGAGTCTAAAACGTCTTTTGAAAAACACATACATATGTACAGTCAAAGACTAAAGTTTAAATACACCTCAAAAATTGATTGTTTAAAGAAAAGTAAACGTTTCAGGAAAACTTAAAGTATACAGTTTTATTTAGTTTTATAAATAACAAAATAAAATAACAAAAAATATAGACCTCATTACGAACATAACGGTAATTCTTAAAAATACGATAAAATTCACTCGACAAAAGTTTAAATACATCTTGGAATGTTAATAATTTTTTTTTTAGATAAATTAAAAAAGAAAACATTTCAATACTTTTTGGACCGCCATGGCTATTAATAACTGTCTGCAAGCGGCGTGGCATAGAAAGTACCAAGTTTTCTGTTTCAGAAGGCGATATTTCTGACCAGATTCTTTTAAGAGCTTCTTTAAGCGACTTTTTGCTCGTTATTGAAGTTGCTACTAATTTGCGCATCATTATATCCCAAACGTGCTCAATTGGGTTTAAGTCTGGTGATTGACGTTGGCTATGGATCTGTCTGGGATCAGAATAAAGCAACCACTCTTTCACAGAAAGTGCGGTGTGCTTGGGTTCGTTATCCTGTTGAAAGATCAAACGGGATCCAAGGCCAAAAATGTCGACGGATGCTTGCAAATTGCTTTCCAATATACTCTTTTAAGTATGTTGATTCATGATCCCATCAATAAACTCCAAATTTTCAACCCACGCTGCTCCAATCGCTCGCCAAACTATTACATTGCCACCACCGTGTTTTACCGTAGGAACCAAATTTTGGGTTTGAAGGGCAGTGTTTGGCTTGCTCCAGACCTTTGCACGGCCATCGCTTCCAAATAAATTAAATTTGCTCTCGTCTGTAAAAAGAACTCTTTCCCAAAACTCAGCGTCTTTGTTTCTGTACTTATGTCCAAACTCCAGTCTAAGTTTTCTGTTTTTTCACTTATTAGTGGCCTTTTTCGGGGAACTCGGCTTTTATATCCATTTTCTCGCAATGATCTTCGAACAGTTCTTGGATGAACATTTTTGTTATAGTTATTAGCGATATCATCTGCAAGTTTTGGTGCACTTATTCTTGGATTCTTTTTCACTTCTTTTACGATGTGGTTAACATCACGATTGGTAAGTTTTTTTGGACGACCGCTTCTTGGAATATTTGCTACGGAGTCATTTTCCTTATATTTTCTAATTATATTTTGGATACTTGAAAACGGCACATTTAATAATTTTCTTATTTCCCGATAAGATTTTTCTTCGTTGAAACGTTTTATTATTAAATGTTTAATGATGGACTCAATTTCTTTATCTTTGCCCATAATTTTCGACAAAACTTGTAATGCTGACAATAAAAAGATTACTAATACAAGTTCTGGCTTGTAAGAACATAATTTCACCGAAACATAAAGTATAATTGTACTTTGTTTTTGAGAAATGAAAGAGAGTTCTTTGTTTTGCAAGATGTATTTAAACTTTTGTCGAGTGAATTTTATCGTATTTTTAAGAATTACCGTTATGTTCGTAATGAAGTCTATATTTTTTATTATTTTATTTTGTTATTTATAAAACTAAATAAAACTGTATACTTTAAGTTTTCCTGAAACGTTTACTTTTCTTTAAACAATCAATTTTTGAGGTGTATTTAAACTTTAGTCTCTGACTGTATGTACATACATTAATACATACATACATAGTATGTATGTATGCACATATGTACTTATTTATATTTATTCAATGTTTGTCAATTTTAAGGGGTCGGCGGTGTTTCTTATGTCATTAATGTTTTCAATATCGTCAGAATCAGAAGACGATGAGTAAAAAAACATTTTTAATTTAGAATAATTTCTTTAAAAAATTTTGCTCAAGTAATTTTTTGCAGAACCATATGTTTTTTGTTTACATTTTCTTTTATTTTATTCAGTGTTGTAATACGTACTTATTTAAGTTTTTTACAACACTGAAGCAATCAATCGATTCGATTCGTATCGAGTATCATCATTAGAAAATTTTGCAATGTCGAAATAAATTTCGCTTCCAAAACAATTTCGATCACGACTGCCAGAATTAGCCCCCAGCATGATCCGGTTCGAAGGACCATGAATAAATTGTGTTTAAATTCAGGGGAATATAGTTGGCTAGGGATTAGCTAGTTTTGAATATTATTAAATAGAATTAGTTGGGGAAATAACTAATTTTATTGTATGAATAAAATGTGTGTTGGCTGGGGGTATGAATAAATGGGTACCTGAAGATTAGCTACTTTATAAAGCGGAATTTAAAATACCAAACGGAATGTTGGTTATAGGGCATTGTGTGAGGTACACAAGGTAATGGGGGGATTGCGTGGAAATCTTCTTAGACTTCTAAAGGAATCTTATAACAAATGAAAAGAGATTTATTTTTATAAATTCATTTGACTTACATTTTATTATTTTAAATACTAAGGTATGTGATGAGGATGTGAACAGTTAAAGTCCGGCTTTATTGTTTGCTGGTTACTAACGAACTAACTTTAAATGGTAATAAAATATCGCTCGGGACCTCAAAGGCTCGTTATTTAAAACTACAAATATACATTAAACTATAATTTTAATTTGTGAATTATAAATTCAATTCCAATAATATAAACAGAATTGGGAAATTCAATTTAAATAATAAAAGAAGTTATTATTTAAAAAATGCGCTTAAGACCAATATGACCCTAAACTTATTTTGGCCAAAATTTTACCTCAAGTTGATATTAACCCGCTGGCCCACGATGTCGAACGATAACGTTCGCTTAGATAAGACTTAAGAGACAAACTTGATTGTGGAATAAAAAACTTGATTGTGTAAAAAATAGATACGATAAAAAGTTTGTGTCTTAATTCTTATCTAAGCGAACGTTATCGTTCGACATCATGGGCCAGGGGGTAAATGTGTTTTTTAATATCCATTTTAATGGTTTAATTGCGATTAATATTTTACACTCAGCGAATATATTACCATTTATGAAAATTATTTACAAGTTTACTTTTTAATAGAGAGCAATAAAGGCTGTCCCAAAATTTACACACGATTTGAAATAAATAAGAAATACAGTTTTTTCATTATAATAAGTTTTGCTTAAATCATAAAGTACACAGGAAAGGGTTATTGAAGTAGGAAATCGGACAAATGCTAGCCACAGCATTGCTGGAATATACCCAGTCTTTGGTATTACTATTTTGTATAAATAAATTTTTAATTACAAATAACGCCTAAGAAGGATTCCAATTCTCTTAAATCCTACAATATAGAGAATCAATGACAATGACAATGAATGTATAATGCAGTAATTGAATTCTTTCAAGTAACTGTCTAGCGTAAGGTAACGTCTTGTTGAAGCAACATGGCGTTCCAAAGAACTCTGTTATTGTATTGCGATATTGAGCACCAGTAGCAATCACTGCTTTAACAGTCTCATTTTTTAAGGAGTATCCGCAACTAATTGTGTCTCATTGTTGTTGGCTAGTTAAACTTCAAGTGCAGCAGTTTGGACGATTAACAAAGCCATTAAGAAGAAAATGTTTATCATTACTAAAGGTACGGTCACATTTGGCAAATATTTACTCAAAAAAGCGTAACCACTTGTTTTAGCACAAATTTGTTTGATGTTGTTTACTCCTACTAGAGTTTTGCAAGATCAAACAGCATCAAATAAATTAAAATTAAACACGGTAGATAGGTTCCTAGAAAACGCCGTGTTGTTGGAAAACGTGTTATATGAGGCTAGGAGACAGTGGAAAATATATTATTTTTTTTAAATTAATTAAATTAAATATTTTCTTTAAATTCATTGTTTTTATTAGAAATATGTATGTACATACATACAACAAAATACATAGAAAAAAATAAACAAGAGTAACAAAAGTTAATACTTTTGTACTATTTTGGTACAATTTTAACAACTCAATCATGATAAAGTTGCAATTCCATTTTATTGTGTTAGAATTAAACCGTGTTGTAGATGAGGAGGGTTGTCGCAATTTTTTTTCGTGCAAGATCAAAATCGTTTTGTAGGAAGCCGTCTTGTAGGAGGGTTACCTGTATTTGTTGTGCTTTGGCCAAAATAAGAAATAAACGTCTTTTTCGGCAAATATTTGCCAAATGTGACCGTACCTTAAGGACTGCAAAACTTTCAATATTTTTTTAAATATTGTTCAACAATGAAAATGCCTGATTCTCTGGTATAATTCTTAATTTATACTAATCCTAAACTGTCAGTTTTCAAACGGCGCCAACAAATTAAAATGTTTATTGAATATCATAATTATGTACAATTCAAATGTTTAATGTCGTATCATGCCGCCATGTCATGCAATAAGTTCTTAGCAAAGATATTCACTTTCATTCAAAAATAGTTATAACAAAAAACATACTTATAGTAAATAAAAAATGTTGATAATAATTAGCAATATGCAACACAATAGAATTATAAAAACATAATAATTAAATAATTATTAAATTCATTCAAAGTTCAAAAACAAACACTGAACAAAATAAATATTACATATGAAATGAAACAATTAAAATAATGCTGAAATAAGCTAAATTATATTGAAAATAGAAAACTTTGTTCTAAAAACTATAAAACAATAAAAATATAATAAGCAGCCTTTGTTTGAAATCTTTTGTTAAATGTTTAAATTTTTGCTTGCATATATAGACAGGTTTTTTCTAAGTGTATTATTGGTTTGTAGTGGGTTGTAAATTTCATATTTCTATATCAGCGAAATATAGCTTTATCATTTTGTTTTGTTTTTTTTTTCTTTTTTTTTCTGTAAAAACTATTGTTACTAAACAGAAAAGTACCAACCCTATCGTACGGAAAAATAGAATTCATACGTCAGAACTTACAGTAGTACGAGCACATATGAGCATGAATGAATGAATGAATGGTAGTGAATGGCATGGCGTTTTGAGGGCAATAATCGCTATAATTTAAACAGGATTTCGTTCATAAGATTCACAAGTTTCGAACGATAAGCGAAGCAAAGGAAGTTTTAATGCTGTTGTTAGGTTCGGTTTTGAAATACTACATACAAGTTCATTGTCAACAGATTAAAATAATTTATTTTTTTTTGTTGATAAAAATATAGCAAATGAAAAAAAATGTTCATGTTATACAGAACTAAAGATTAAAAAGGTAAAATTTACAAAAAAAAAAAATGCTATAAATTGGGGAAAAGTAGGGTTTGTGATTTCCGGAAAATTTTTTCCCTCGGGAAACGGGAAAGAAAAATTGCGTTTCCCGATATTTCCGGGAAATTAATTGAAGTTTAAAAAAATATGTTTAAATCTTAAGTATTCTATAAAATTGTATCATTTTATTGAAGACAGCCATACATTACAAGGGATACACATTTTGATATTATTTGTTAATAAAAAAATTAAACTATAATTTATAGAAATAAAATAACATTTTAAGTTCATCATAGAACAATTTTTTAAAATATCCTTTTAGCATAACAACGTGACTATGCAACATATCACAAAGTCACCAAAATACATAATGCATTTATTGCAAACCAAAATTCCAAATAAGTGGTATGAAACAATTTTACTAAAAGTTCTAAACATTTCATGATTTTATCTAATTTACTGATACTACATGTTAGTCTGAAGGATATCTGCTGGTCCGTCTGTCTCAAATTGCTACCTACTACTTATGGTGAATAGTATAAAAAAAGGCAATAACCTTTTTCAAAAGCGAAAATATAATTTCTGTTTCCACTAACTATTGCAGGTAGAATATATTTTGTAAAATACACTTGTAACAAATACTAATGACGGCTCTAAATCTCACACAAACCAATACATTTACAATTTTTACGTTAAATATCCGGAATTTTAACAACAACCCAGCAAGCCATATGAGTCCGAAAAGAGTATTTTCTGACACCTTTTTTGGCGCGTTAATGCTCTTTATGAGCCCAAAAAACAATCATAATTGCTCCGAAAACCTTCAGAAAAGAGGGTCATTACATTCAAAAATGGTCCGTCAGAAAGAGCTCTTAGATAATGTCAGAAAAGAGTCTTTTATGAGGGTTTTTTGGGCTCTGTGTAATCTTGTTTTTATCATTCTTGTGTGGTACAGCTATGTTTTTTTTTTTTTTGTTTAAAGCACAAATAACAGGACAACAACGCTTTGGTACACACATAATTAAGTGGAATTTCTGAGTCATTCTGCGTGCCGACTCAGGACAGTAACAAGCAAATTTTTCTTTCAGTCTGAAAATGCTCTTTTGTTGGACTCTTTTATGACTCCTTTTTCGGAACGCTCCTAGAATGTTATGCTGGAAAGTGTTTTAAAGTCACCCAAGAAGACAAACAAACACTCACTTAGTTGTAAATTATTGCCAGGTAACAATTGGTTACAATTCTAATTGCAAAATGTATTGCTTCTCTAGAGTGTATTTTTATTTTTTCAAAGAAATTCATTGTAGTTTCCCTGTTGTGGCCCATTAATGTTTCCTTTACTTCTTTACAGATCAATAAAAACCATAAGTTTCAACAATTAACACAGTGTGACGCTACTTGATTTTGTTAAGTTTTTCTTTTTGTCTTCCCTCCCCTGAATCTATTTTCGTTTAGTTTTGTTTTTACCAAAAAGAAAAGCAACCTGTCGTACTAAATGCAGCAATACAGCCGCACTAACACACACAGAAATACAATTGTTGTTGTAGTTTATGTTTACAACAACATTAAGGAACTATACCATACAACAAAAATAAAAGTAAGTGACACATACACAAACTTTTTTAAATAGTTGTAATTATATGATCACGAGCCAAAGTCACAGACAAAACTCTCACTCGTACGATTGAGCGAGTGACCGACTACTAAAACAAAAACAAAACAAGTTCGAGTGCTATATTCGGCTGTGCCGAATCTTAAATACCCTTCACCTAAACGTACTAAGAAATAGAAAAACTACACTGGTTATAGGACAAGAACATTCCTATTCTGTGTTTTCTATTCAGTCTTAGTGCAAATTTTATTAGTATTTGATATATTGTTTGAAATACAATTTTACGACCAACATAATTTATGTTAAATATTTGGAAATTTTATCTAATTTCGACCATATCGAGCCATTACCGCCAAAATAATGTATCCCACACCATAATCGATTGTTGTTTTTTTTTATCGAAATCGATAGTTCAACATCATTTAAAATTATTAAAATTAAATGTATTACACAAAACAATATTTACATTATAAATTTTAAAATAATGGCTTTATTCAAACTGATTTTATTTAAAAAAACCTTCCCCTGTAAAATTTTGAGTTTGTTGGATACATTTTTTCGGCGGTTATGGCTCGATATAATTGATGTAATTACCGACACTAACTGTAATTTACAGAGTTTGTTTGATTTTCATAGTAATCTTGAGTGTAATTTAACATTTTTCCATATTCACAACAAGTTAAGAAACAGAGTATAAAAAAGGATAAGATATAAGATGAGGCTTATTTGTTTTATTTTGATCTCAATAACATAATTTACAAAAGATTTATGGGTGGCATAGAAGAAGTGGACCAATTATGGTCTGATTGCTTATAAATCCACTATCCACTAATCTGGTTTCTACGTATTTGAGGCTTATTTTGGTTGAAGTAGACTTTAATCGGGAGCTATTGCCAATTATTGACTTACAGCTACAAAATCCAGTAGCATAATTGCCGTATAACCGATATTAATATGATTTCTGATTTAAAATTACTGATCTATATAAAACTTGGTTCGATATCGATAATTATTAGATATTTTTGTGGGTTTATTTGTTTGTTGAAAATGGTTCTTATATGGCAGCTATGACAGATTATGGACCGATCTTCTTAAATTTTGGAACAGTTATTTTCATGCATATGAGGATATTTCACGTCGAATTTCAACATAATAACGGTATATTTAAGATACATATTAATATTAACATGAATTTCGGGAGTGGACCTTATATGGGGGATATTGTCAAATATGGACCGATATTCTCTAAATCCAGCAGTTGGATTTAGGCATGTATGTAAATGATCCGTGTAAAATTTTGGATTGGTACCCTTATTTATAAGAGATTTATGAATATTAAAATGATTTTCGGAAGAGTGCTTTATATGGGGCATACGGTTAAAAATAGACCAAAATTCACAAAATTTTGTGATATTTATACAATATATATAGGGATAAATGTATTTTTCAGATCTGATCCTGCCTTGTATGGGAGCTATGACCAATTAAGGGCCGACCATCATAAAATATAGTACAACGATTTATTTACTTACAAAGATTATTTATGTCAAATCTTTAGCCGTTTTATACGTATTTAAATGAATTTTGGAAGTGGACTTTATATGGGGTCTATGGTCAAACATGGACCGAACTAAAAAAAATTTCGTTTTGCGATTTCTTTTTGCATAAAACTAATTTTTGCTGAGTTTTGTCTTGATATTCCAATTTTATAGGCATTTATTTATCATTAAGCCATATTTCGGGAATATATATATTTGTATGGGGGCTATAAGAAATCATGTACCGATTCTTACTATTTTCCGCATACTTTCTTCTTTTATCATAAAAACAACGTATACAAAATTTCATGGTATTATCTGCAATATATTTCAAAATATCGCAATAAAATGGACAAAAAAATATCAAATTTTTATGGAGGTTGTGTCACATATTGGTCCATAATTTTGGTTGGCCTAAACCGATTTTGCTTATTTTCAATAGCAAAGTTGCCTGCAAAATAAGAAATATTTTTTCTGGAAATTTCGTTTAGTTAAATTGTATAGTTTGGACGTGAGAGTGTATTACACAGACGGACACACAGACGGACATGGCTCAATTGATTTAGAATTTCATAAGGATCAAGAAAATATATACTTTGTTGGGTCTCAGATGAATATTAAAAATGTTTCACACGGAATGGCAAGCGTAATATACCCTCATTCACCACTCTTGGTGGTGGAGGGTATAACAAGTAAGACTTTTTATATTCGACTGTGCCGCATCTCATATGCCGATCACCAAATAACAGTAGGGTGATCTATGAAATGAATGCTTAAAACTAATTTTTATACTGCTTATTTTATTTTGCGGATCCCTTACATAAGGCAAGAATAAAATAAAATATTGTACGTCCACATTTCGGTGGAACAAAGAATGTTTGGTAAATATTTCATTGTTCTACATATGTATATATGTCGTTTTTCGAAGCTCTATTGTGTCTTCAACAGACGGACAGACATGGCTAGATCATATTAGAATCTTCTAAAAATATGTAGACTTTTTAGTTCTACGACTATTATTTCGATGTGTTACAAACGGAATGAAGAACTTAATATACCTCCCCCATATTTTTGGTGTTGGTTATAACCATATGTATGCACTCACTCATACGAATGCACTTGTTCCAAAGTGAAGTGATTATTGTTGTATATCGATTTCTAATTGTTGTTGTAGTTGGTAATTTTCATTTCGTTTCATTATCTAGTACTAGTAGTCATGTTAAATGAGATTCCCTTAAGGTGAGAAAGGTACTTAACGGAGATGATTAATACTAAATGGCAAACCAACGAAATACGCACCATATGTGATGAGAGTAATGTACTTTTTTATACCCACCACCAAAAAGATGGGTGGTATATTGCGTTTGTCATTTCATTTGTAACACATCGAAATAATGGTCGTACAACCAAAAAGTCTATATATTCTGCGTCCTTATAAGATTCTAAGATGATTTAGCCATGTCTGTCAGTCTGTTGTTGGCACGGTAGCCAACAAGAGACAATAAAATTTTTACCCAACATTCTTTGATCCACCGAAATGTTTGGCATTGAAAATGGGCAAATCGGTCAGTAGGATCCGAAATGCAGTTCAAAGTTTTAGACTATCTCGATATTTTTCAGATATTTTTTGCTGTTTTTTTCAAATATATATCATGAAACTTTGCACACTTTATTTTTATTTTGGTATTTTTAAAATAGTTGTTTTTATCGTTAGGTGGAATCCCATTAAGCCTTTTAAGACGTGTTACCAAAGCTGTTGCCACAGTTATTTAAAAAAAGAATTTAGACACTTCACAACATAGATGGTCTATTATGGCTGTCCTGTTTATATGACACTGGTACTTTGCGTTCTCAAATTTACAATATTCTTTTATTTCATATTTCGAGTTTGTATGTTGCCACGTACTGTTCAATATTTTCTATATTGTATATTATAACTACTTATGTTGTCAATTTAAAAAAATTTAAACTTTAAAAAATTTTCACATATTTAAGAAAGAATTAGCCATGGACGAATTGATTGTCAAATATTATGGAAATCATGACTTAAAGCAATTTATACGTTGAAAGCCTATTAGATTGGATTGTGGCGTTAGTGGATATTGCTATAATTTTGGAAATGAATTGCAAAAATCGTGAAGATTTGGCCTTAGGATCCAGGGTAGTACTCGATATGTTAGAGTGTGAATCAGAACCCAAAAGTGAGAGGCTTAATCATTCTTCTACAACAGCTAGGATTCCGTGCGACTGGAACTTTAAGGGAGACTAGATTATCTTCATGTCCTTTAAAAGATTCCAAATCTCTTGGAAAAGAAGAATTAGGCTCGTATTATTACAGATTCGATACAAATGCAGAAATACTTAGTCCCGGGTCACACACTGCCACTTTTGCTGCTCAACTTTTGAGTTTGTAGATGAGAGGGGAAAGAAGAGTGGTATGGAATGGCAACAAGTGCATTACAATTGCCACCAATTTCGATACAGTAGAACCTCTCCATAAAGCAGGCTGGTGGTATCGAAAGGCTAAAGAAAAGCGAAGCATACTACAACTGCTTCTGTTAACGAATTACAACTCTAACATGATTGGACTGGATCAACATGACTGGTTGGTGGGCAAGAAACAAAAGTTATCGAAGATGTAATATATAACAAACAAGGAAAAAAGACAGAAACAGCGAAGAAACTGTTCATCCAAACCACTTTAATTTTGCGTCAAATGTGATGTGACACTCTACAAGGAATGCTTCATTTCTTACCACAAAAAATAATCTGAGTGTTGTGTCCTATATTTAGGACAGGCTATATTTACGTTATTTTTCGTATTATTCTACTTCAATTAACAATGTTTCACTAAAAAAAACTTTTTATTTTTAATTTTTAAAAGTTGGGCGTTAATAGGTTAAACATACAAATTATGTTCTTTATTGTACTTTTTAAATATATTTTTTAAAAAATACATATACTAATTTTACAAATATTTTCCGTTTCTTTCTATCTTTGCAGTGTAATATCACAAATCAATTTGTTCTACTAATACATTGGTACTTTTATTAAAAAAAAGAACCAAAAGTACCTTGTTAACGAATAACTGTGTGCTAACTATAAATTGTACATTCCAGCACAGGTGTTGTGTATGTGTCTGTAAACACTACAACAGGTGGTTAAACAAAAACTAAATGGACAAGAGATGGATAAAACTGAAATGAAATAGTTTTTTTTTCTTGTTGTTACACACATAGTAAGTGTCTATATAGCGGTGTGTGAGTAGCTGAGAGTTGAGCTCTATTAAAAAAGGAAAATAGTACAAGAAGAAAACAAAACAAACACAGTAAAAAGCAGAAAAAGAAAGGTGGCAGAAGACAGGCAGGCAGGCAGCAGCCGAGTAAGAAGCAGGTCTATGCATGTTTATTTATGTGTGTGTGTGTGTGCAAGTGTAAACAAAAACAAAACATCGTCATATACTGCTTAATGAGATCTAGGGAATACGAACAGAACAGAGATGAACAGCAGCAATAACACAATTCTGCTACCGCGAGAAGTTTGGGCAAAAAAAAGCAAATGAATTTTAAACTCTAGTTTACGAAAAAAATATGTATGTATTTAATCTAACAAGAGATTTCAAAATAACAACAACAGAGCGGATAAAAATCATGAAAATCAAAAATGTTACACTCTGAGAAATGTTCGCCTTCAAATCAATAAATCGTTAACTAAAGAGAATTTTTAATAATTTTGTTTGTGAAAAAAAACCTCTTAATCAAACATTTAAGAGCTTCATGAGCTTGAGTTGCGAGCTTGATAAATTTATTAAGACAAAAAAACAAAGTATGCTGCTGGATTTCGGAATCCAAAGAAAGTGTTAATTGTTTAAACTAAATAATAATATCGCACCATTGCGTTTTAATAAATATTAATAAAGTATAAAATATAAATAAACAAACAAAAAAACAAACGTTTATATTTAAAGATCAATGATCAGTATTTTTTTAAAATCGATCATTTAGCGAAACAACCATAACAATTTTTGGGTTCTCGTTAAAAAAAATGAAGCGCGTGCTATAAATTAAACAAAAAATTAAATAAATAAGAAAAACAGAATTAAAATACAATTTATAAAAAAGAAAAGATCAGTGACATTTGAAATGTAGAATATAGCAAAAATATATGTATATGTGTGTATGTATGTATGTATGTATAAAAACAAGTCAAATAAAACAGCTTGTAGTGGCGTAAGTAGCATACAATTAAATCAATGTGCAACATACACTTGAGAAAATACCCACCTGCTCTAAACAGCCGCACAACTATTCAACAACCAAAATAATAAAACAAATTGTTTTGGTGCAAATAAAAAATAAAATAAAAATCTAAAAAAAAAATTTAAACAAAAACTCAAATCAAATGACAGCTTCTTTCAACATCAACAACAAAATAACAACAAAAACGGCTACAGCAATAAGAAAAAATATCTCGGCATTGAAATTTATAATAGATCAAACAAGTTCCCACTAAAAAGTGTGAAATAGCCACAAACGAATGAATCACAATCCTAAAAACAACAACAAATATGTTTTCATAGAAAAAAATAGTAAAAAATTTACAATTTGTTTAAAGTGAATAATAATTATTTAATACTTTTCTTGAAAAAAAAAATACAATTTTGTGCAAAATGTGGCTGGTTGTAAAACTAAAAACAGTTTTCTGAAAACGGATAGCGGAAACGGAACTTCACAAAGAGGTGAGTTACACTTTTTTCTTATTAATGCTTGAAAAATTACAAATAAGGGCCATAATTGTAAACTTTACTCTAAACAAATATGTACTGCTATACAGGAAAAAAGGCATTAGTTCCACAACTAGTTCTAAAAAAGTGTTGCGCAGCTAGCAAACTTTATTTAGAACAGTTCTGAAAACAGAAACTAACGCACCTTCTTAGCAACAGATTTACAACTACGAGTAGTTGTTGGAATGAATGATTTTTGTTTAAAATTTTCAGCTTTAGAAGTGATTCTAAACAAGTAAGAAAGTATAGTCGGTCAAGCCCAACCATATAATACTCTACACCCAGTAAATTTAGAAAACAGTTTTTTAGAAATGGGCGCTATATGGGCGATATTACCTATTATGACTTTCGTGAATACAAATATTATGTATGTTATACTTTATCTCGATATACAGGGTGGGCCAACTTGGACTGACTGATTTGAAATGCTTATAACTTTTGCATTTTTAATTTAATACTCAATTGAACATCTCCAGAACATCGCTACGACGTATTCTAAAAGTTGATCTGAAGATGTTTCCATATAAAATTCAATTGGCCCAAGAATTATTGCCGAGGGATGCCCCACAACGGCTACAATATGCCAATAGAGTTCAAATCATTCAGTCAAACTTGGCCCACCCTGTACATACACAAATACTTTTATATATTTGGATAACAACATTTTTAAAGGATTTATGCTCTTTAAAGTCATTTTCGGAAGTTGGCCTTATATGGGAGCTACGACTTATTATGGACCGATCTTCATAAAATTCTACCATAATTTTTTTCTATCTATACAAAACATATTTGTGTTTAATATTATTTGGATACCGAAATTTTTAAGAGATTTATGCACTTTAAAGTGATTTTCGGAGGTGGGGCTTATATGGGAACTATGATAAATTATGGCCCGATCTTCACAAAATTTGTAGATATGATTTGCCTTCATTTACCACTCATTTGTAGTGAAATTTGTTTGGATACTTGCATAATTCGAACATTTATAATCATTAAACCCTAATTTCGGGAGGACATTTTAAATCAAAAGCACTAAAAAATCGCCACGTTTGGCGTAAAATAGCCATATCTGACAGCCCCGGTTATTACATACATATAATGAATGCTAAGCCATATGTACGCACATATGAACTATCATACACGGCTCAAAATAATTTTGGTACTCTCTTTAGTCAAAATGGAGCAAAGTATTCAGGTTAGTTTAAAAACACAGAGAAAAAATATTTTTACCACAACAATTCCAATATTTTCAAAAAAAAATTTTAAAAATATTATGATCACTGTAATTATTTATATGATGTCGGCAACCATAATATGGTTAAGTTACGATTCATATGGTTATAGCAATCATATACATACATACATACATAATAATAGCAATTATGTATGTGTGTGAAGATAAATATGCCGAGTTAAATATGTTTTGACGTAAGAGCTTAAGAGCTTACGTCAAAACATATTTAACTCAAAAGTTAAATATGTTATGACGTAACGACATATTTAACTATATATTTAAATATGAAAACATATTCAAACAACATTTGATGAAAATAAAATTTATTTTAAATTAATTAAAGAACTATTATAAATTTATAGATTGTAATACAAATTATGTACCATTTTGGAAATTAGTTTTTTTCTTTTCTGTTTTAAAAAATTTTTGAAAATTCAACTTCAAGAAAATCACTGATTCTCTGAAGGATTTTGGGCATATTTGGACAAATCCTGCTTTGTCGCTCATATGGACCATATGGAAAATGAAGCCCATGGACTACACTATAAGACGCTATAACCCGTTTTTCTGAATTGTATTTGTGAGTTTTTAAAAAAATTTTTGAAAATTCAACTTCAAGAAAATCACTGATTCTCTAAAGGATTTTGGGCATATTTGGACAAATCCTGCTTTGTCGCTCATATGGACCATATGGAAAATGAAGCCCATGGACTACACTATAAGACGCTATAACCCGTTTTTCTGAATTGTATTTGTGAGTTTTTTAAAAAATTTTTGAAAATTCAACTTCAAGAAAATCACTGATTCTCTGAAGGATTTTGGGCATATTTGGACAAATCCTGCTTTGTCGCTCATATGGACCATATGGAAAATGAAGCCAATGGACTACACTATAAGACGCTATAACCCGTTTTTATACCCTTCACCATCGTGAGAAGGGTATATATAAGTTTGTCATTCCGTGTGTAATTTCCACAAAAAAATTTTCCGACCCTATAAAGTATATATATTCTGGATCCTTATAAATAGCGAAGTCGATTAAGCCATGTCCGTCTGTCTGTCTGTCTGTCTGTCTGTCTGTCTGTCTGTCTGTCTGTCTGTCTGTCTGTTGAAATCAGTTTTTTGAAGTCCCCAGATATACTCGGGATCCAAACCTTCAATAATTCTGTCAGAAGTGCTTTCGAGAAGTTTGCTATTTAAAATCAGCAAAATCGGTTTAGGTTAACCAGAGTTATGAACCTATATGTGAGACCACCTCCATAAAAATTTGATATTTTTCATCCATTTTATTGCAATATTTTGAAAACTATTGCAGATAATACCATGAAATTTTGTATACGTTGTTTGTACTATAAAAGAAGAAAGTGTGCGGAAAAAAGTAAGAATCGGTCCATGATTTCTTATAGCCCCCATACAAATACATATATTCCCGAAATATGGCTTAATGATAAATAAATGCCTATAAAATTGGAATATCAAGAAAAAATTCAGCAAAAATAAGTTTTATACAAAAAGAAATCGCAAAACGAAATTTTTTTTAATTCGGTCCATGTTTGACCATAGACCCCATATAAAGTCCACTTCCAAAATTCACTTAAATACGTATAAAAGAGATATAAATAATGTTAAACGGCTAAAATTTGACATAAATACTCTTTATAGGCAAATAAATTGTTGTACTAAATTTTATGGTAGTCGGCCCAGAATTGGTCATAGCCCCCATACAAAAATCTTCCCGAAATATGGCTTAATGATAAATAAATGCCTATAAAATTGGAATATCAAGACAAAATTCAGCAAAAATAAGTTTTATACAAAAAGAAATCGCAAAACGAAATTTTTTTTAATTCGGTCCATGTTTGACCATAGACCCCATATAAAGTCCACTTCCAAAATTCACTTAAATACGCATAAAACAGATATAAATAATGTTAAACGGCTAAAATTTGACATAAATATTCTTTATAGGCAAATAAATTGCTGTACTAAATTTTATGGTGGTCGGCCCAGAACTGGTCATAGCTCCCATACAAGGACCACATCTGAAAAAGAGATTTTTCCATATATATATTGTATAAATATCGGTACCGACTCAAAACTTTGCACAGATCATTTTAATATATACAAAAATCATCCCACAAAATTTTGTGAATTTCGGTCTATTTTTAACCGTATGCCCCATATAAAGCCCTCTTCCGAAAATCACTTTAATACTCATAAATCGCTTATAAATAAGGGTACCAATCCAAAATTTTACACGGATCATTTATATACATGCCTAAATCTAACTGCTGGATTTTGAGAATATCGGTCCATATTTGACAATATCCCCCACATAAGGTCCACTCTCGAAATCCACGTTAATACTAATATATATCGTATATATACCGTTATTATGTTGAAATTCGACGTGAAATATCCTCATATGCATGAAAATAACTGTTCCAAAATTTAAGAAGATCGGCCCATAATTTGTCATACCTGCCATATAGAACCATTTCCAAAAAACAAATAAATTCGGGTCAAAAAATATTCTTTTCGGATTTAATCCATATTCGGTCCATATTTTATAATCATGATATATATCGTTGGAAAGGTATTTTTAATACCTTTTATTTAATGTATTATAAATTATCAGAAACCCAGTAGTTCCCGAGATATAGGCCTATGTATTTTCAACTTTAAGGGCCCGCCCCCTCGAAAATAGGCGTGACCGGCAACAAATTTTTTGTTGCTGGTATCTCCTCTAAAAGCCTTATTTGATTTTGTTTTTTTTTTTTTTTTTTTGAGCAAAATCACTAAAACCAAATTGTACTCCTTTTTTATACTCTGTTTGTTAAATTAAACTCAAGATTATTATGAACATCAGACAGACTCTGTAAGTTATGGTAAGAATTGGTAATTAAATCAATTAAAAAGGTAAAAATTATACAAAATTTCAAAATATTTAACATAAATTATGTTGGTCGTAAAATTGTCTTTCAAACAATATATCAAATACTAATAAAATTTGTACTAAGACTGAATAGAAAACACAGAATTAGGATATTCTAGTCTAGTGTAGTTTCTGTATTTCTTATTACGCTTAGGTGAAGGGTATTTAAGATTCGGCACAGCCGAATATAGCACTCTTACTTGTTCTGAATTGTATTTGTGAGTTTTTTAAAAAATTTTTGAAAATTCAACTTCAAGAAAATCACTGATTCTCTGAAGGATTTTGGGCATATTTGGACAAATCCTGCTTTGTGGCTCATATGGACCATATGGAAAATGAAGCCCATGGACTACACTATAAGACGCTATAACCCGTTTTTCTGAATTGTATTTGTGAGTTTTTTAAAAAATTTTTGAAAATGAAATATAAGACCCTATAACAGTGCTATTCTTATTGTGGAAAATGTTAAAGTTTAACATATAGCGACTATGTTAAATATACGTTAGTTTGATAAACATGTTTGAAATAAAAAAAAATCAATTGCAACGAAAAACACAACGGAGTAAATTCTTTACAAATACATTGATGTATGCCAATAAGATCTGTCTGAATTTTCTATTTTAATGACAAGTTCTTCTTTGTACGAAGTGAAAGTGAATTTTAAAAATAGTGTCTGTAAAAATTATAAGAATGTTAAATAAAGAAATATTTGGGTTTTTAACAAGAATTTATTATGCGAAAAATAATTATATAAACGGTTTTAAATGTACATTAATTGACTGTTTTGTTTTCGCAAATAAATTGTTAGAAAATTCTGGAATGGAACATATAGCTCCTAATAAAAAAAATATTTATCGGTTAAAAAGAAAAATTGCATTATTGGTAATTAAATAATATTGTCTATAAGTTTCAATTACGTTATTAATTGATTTTTTAAAATAGCATAATCAAAAATTAAACTTTATGGTTGAAGCAGATTTATTTGGCAAATGGTGTAGTGAACATGGTTACAAAAAATTAAATTTTGAAATTAAACAACTTCGATATAGTGAACAGATTTTTGTAACAGGTATTTATTTTGTGTTACAATTTTTCATAATAATAATAATGTTCGACATAAATATCAAATAGTACCTGCCAATAGAAAAGAAAATGGGTTAGTTTTCAGAAGATGTCATTTAAATTTAAATAACGTTGTAATAAGTCTGCAAACAATTGTTGCGATAAAATAATTTATTGGTCAAATTTAATTTCTGTGTTCAATATTTTAAAAATTTGCAATTTTTGGATCTCTTATGAATATTTTTTAAGGAAATGTTTAAAAAAATTAACTTTTAAAAAAACTTAATGTTTCGCAGACAATATTCTTTAATCAACTGTTTATACCTATAATGAATAATGGTAAAATTATAATATAAATTTGTTAACTTTAATTTATAATCAACCCTATCTTGAATAAAGATTCCACATGAAATTTGTTCACTTTTCACATTTTTCCTATTAAAATTAAATGTTAAAAAAATAAAAGGGAACAAATTTCATGTGGAATTTTTATTCACGATAGGGGTGAATATCTTAACATTCGTATATCGTGCGTAACATTTGTTAAATATTCGTTATATAAAGTAGTTTATGTTTATAGGTAGTTTGCTTAAACAAAATATATTGAAAATAAAAATCTGAATTCTTCTGAGATAAGCCATAAATATTTATGTCGATTTTTTTAATTTTTTCGTATAAACAATTTTTGCAATTTTATAATTCAATATAAGGTTCTGAAGTGTTAATGGAAAATCAACTTTTGGAAAATCCAATAAAGGGGACTAATACTTCTTCATCATCATCTTTAATACAAAATTTAATTATTTCTAAGGAAAATGTTGATATAGGTAACTTATCCACCAAATTTTTATGTATTTTTTTGTAATACGAAATTTTTTTAAGTAGCTAATGACCCTAGTGACGAAACACTTGAAAGTATCATTACCCAGGTATTGAATTCTCCATTTTCGTCAACAAAAATAAATTTGTCGGGCATCAATGACACCAACGAAAGCGATATTAAAGTTGATGAGTACGCTATTTTACGCAAAAAAATATCTGTTGAACCTATCCCAAATAAAAATATTATTTTGAAACACTTCGAAAAAGCGAATATTTGTGCAAAGGGGTATCCATACTTTGAAGGAAATTTTAAATTTAAGGACCAACAAATAAGCTTCCTCAATGAACATTTTATGGCAAATGGTGAAATAAAAAACAAGTCCGAATTTACAAAATATGTGGAAGACTTAATTCGAGAAAACTACAAAGATGTAAATAATGTTTGCCCAATAAACATAAATAGTTTCGCTTACACAAAAAATAATAAGAAGCTGCGGGTATATGGAAAATGTTTGTATGCGGATGAAGGATGCAGAAAATACAAATTTTGTGTTGACCTTTCAATATATACTGTTAAAGTTAGTACAAATTTTTCAAATATTTCCCATCCACTGCAAACAAAAGTACAACAAATTCGGGCTGTAAATAGAGTAGTATCAAAATATAAAATGCAATATCAGCTTCCAACAAATTTTCGCAATGACCTACTCATTTCACAATCAAGGCAATTGTGTGAAATTGGAAATATGCAGTGTATGCCGTCGAAAGATAGCGTTAGGAAAATGAAAAGCGAAATTTTGCAGAAGTCAAACAGAAATAAAGACATTGTTTTTGACATATTGTTGATGCAGAGAGACAAAAATTGGTGCCATTTTATTCAAAGGGTTTCAATTCCCCAAGAAATTTATTTGTTTTCTGAAGAACAGTTGCGGCTGACAAGAAAATACAATGGAATGTTAATGTATAAAAGCAGGCACACCTTGTTCATGGACGCGACGGGTGGCGTAGTTAAAAAATAAATAATAAAAAAAAATAGTGTAGTCCATGGGCTTCATTTTCCATATGGTCCATATGAGCGACAAAGCAGGATTTGTCCAAATATGCCCAAAATCCTTCAGAGAATCAGTGATTTTCTTGAAGTTGAATTTTCAAAAATTTTTTAAAAAACTCACAAATACAATTCAGAAAAACGGGTTATAGCGTCTTATAGTGTAGTCCATGGGCTTCATTTTCCATATGGTCCATATGAGCCACAAAGCAGGATTTGTCCAAATATGCCCAAAATCCTTCAGAGAATCAGTGATTTTCTTGAAGTTGAATTTTCAAAAATTTTTTAAAAAACTCACAAATACAATTCAGAAAAACGGGTTATAGCGTCTTATAGTGTAGTCCATTGGCTTCATTTTCCATATGGTCCATATGAGCGACAAAGCAGGATTTGTCCAAATATGCCCAAAATCCTTCAGAGAATCAGTGATTTTCTTGAAGTTGAATTTTCAAAAATTTTTTAAAAAACTCACAAATACAATTCAGAAAAACGGGTTATAGCGTCTTATAGTGTAGTCCATGGGCTTCATTTTCCATATGGTCCATATGAGCGACAAAGCAGGATTTGTCCAAATATGCCCAAAATCCTTCAGAGAATCAGTGATTTTCTTGAAGTTGAATTTTCAAAAATTTTTTAAAAAACTCACAAATACAATTCAGAAAAACGGGTTATAGCGTCTTATAGTGTAGTCCATGGGCTTCATTTTCCATATGGTCCATATGAGCGACAAAGCAGGATTTGTCCAAATATGCCCAAAATCCTTCAGAGAATCAGTGATTTTCTTGAAGTTGAATTTTCAAAAATTTTTTAAAAAACTCACAAATACAATTCTGAAAAACGGGTTATAGCGTCTTATAGTGTAGTCCATGGGCTTCATTTTCCAAATGGTCCATATGAGCGACAAAGCAGGATTTGTCCAAATATGCCCAAAATCCTTCAGAGAATCAGTGATTTTCTTGAAGTTGAATTTTCAAAAATTTTTTAAAAAACTCACAAATACAATTCAGAAAAACGGGTTATAGCGTCTTATAGTGTAGTCCATGGGCTTCATTTTCCATATGGTTCATATGAGCGACAAAGCAGGATTTGTCCAAATATGCCCAAAATCCTTCAGAGAATCAGTGATTTTCTTGAAGTTGAATTTTCAAAAATTTTTTAAAAAACTCACAAATACAATTCAGAAAAACGAGTTATAGCGTCTTATAGTGTAGTCCATGGGCTTCATTTTCCAAATGGTCCATATGAGCGACAAAGCAGGATTTGTCCAAATATGCCCAAAATCCTTCAGAGAATCAGTGATTTTCTTGAAGTTGAATTTTCAAAAATTTTTTAAAAAACTCACAAATACAATTCAGAAAAACGGGTTATAGCGTCTTATAGTGTAGTCCATGGGCTTCATTTTCCATATGGTCCATATGAGCGACAAAGCAGGATTTGTCCAAATATGCCCAAAATCCTTCAGAGAATCAGTGATTTTCTTGAAGTTGAATTTTCAAAAATTTTTTAAAAAACTCACAAATACAATTCAGAAAAACGGGTTATAGCGTCTTATAGTGTAGTCCATGGGCTTCATTTTCCATATGGTCCATATGAGCCACAAAGCAGGATTTGTCCAAATATGCCCAAAATCCTTCAGAGAATCAGTGATTTTCTTGAAGTTGAATTTTCAAAAATTTTTTAAAAAACTCACAAATACAATTCAGAAAAACGGGTTATAGCGTCTTATAGTGTAGTCCATTGGCTTCATTTTCCATATGGTCCATATGAGCGACAAAGCAGGATTTGTCCAAATATGCCCAAAATCCTTCAGAGAATCAGTGATTTTCTTGAAGTTGAATTTTCAAAAATTTTTTAAAAAACTCACAAATACAATTCAGAAAAACGGGTTATAGCGTCTTATAGTGTAGTCCATGGGCTTCATTTTCCATATGGTCCATATGAGCGACAAAGCAGGATTTGTCCAAATATGCCCAAAATCCTTCAGAGAATCAGTGATTTTCTTGAAGTTGAATTTTCAAAAATTTTTTAAAACAGAAAAGAAAAAAACTAATTTCCAAAATGGTACATAATTTGTATTACAATCTATAAATTTATAATAGTTCTTTAATTAATTTAAAATAAATTTTATTTTCATCAAATGTTGTTTGAATATGTTTTCATATTTAAATATATAGTTAAATATGTCGTTACGTCATAACATATTTAACTTTTGAGTAAGAGCTTACGTCAAAACATATTTAACTCGGCATATTTATCTTCACACACATCAATTATGTAATGTTTATGGTAATCAGTTTTATGATATAAAAGAGCAACATCTTATGATAAATGACTTCAACATAAACATGATTGCCATAAATATATACATAATTACTACAATCGCGTATATGATTGTAGTAATCATCTGAATCGTAACTTAACCATATTATGGTTACGGCAATCATATAAATAATTACAGTGACCATAATATTGTTAAAAAAAAAACTTGTAAAAATTTTGATGTTTTTATATTTTTTCTTTGTGTGTAAGTGTCAGTTCTAGACTACATCTTTAGACTGGTTCGTTTAAGAAAAACCCGATTATTGCATACTCGTGTGCAATCTCATTCTAACAGTTGCTTTTTTGTTTCGGGATTTATTTTAGCCATTGTTAGCTCTGCTGGGCAAGAAAGAATCAAGCCAATTTCGGATAATCCGTCCTAAAGTGAAGCATGTCACAGAAAGAGCATTCTACAGCGATCGAAACAAATAGTAGTCGTACAGGACAAGGTCTAGACAATAAGGCGGTTGAGGCAAAACTTATCAACCAATTTTTTCTCAATAGTTTTAAACAGATATTGCAACTCTTTTATAGCTGGACGCATATTCTAGGTGTTATTCGACCAATGTTAGCCTCAAATGTATCAGTTTCAGTCGGTACAGGTTGCCTGTGATGCCATTCTATAGATTTTAAATGGCTTATTAACAAACCACACGAAACCAGGCAACTAATCTGTGTCTAGATGATACCAAAGTTACTAACTCGACTTGGCGTTTTTACTAATAACTACATTTGTGCAACGAGTTATTTCAGTGATATCAGTTCCAGTTTGTTCAAAATAATAGCTTAAAATACCAACAAAGTTATATTTAGATCGCTTTCCAAATCTTAAGAAAACAAACAAACAAAACTCTTCTTAATATTCCTATTCATTATAAATACAATAAATATGTACACTAGAGCCCCGACTTGCGTCGTTAATGGGGCGGGAGAAATGCGACGCAAATCGAAACGACGCAAATTGAATCACCTTTTTCTATATAAATGCACTGAAATTTGATTTATTGGGGAAAATATTCAAAACAAAGCATGTATTTTTGATAAATACATATATAAATACATTTTTATTTTGATCATGTATCCAAATTGAAAGAAGGGACTCCATCTTAACTAATAAGGACTTTCTTGCTATAGTATCTTGTTTAGATTGGAGTGGTGTGACAATTTCAGCCAATTGATTTATTTTTCACTGTCTCTGTTGCAAATTGTTCTTACTGTTGTAGGTGCTAGTCCAAGAGCTCTTCCTATATTAACAGCCTTTTCTCCCGATTTAAAACATTTTATTACATCCAATTTTAATTCCAAAGTTATTACTTTTCTTTTACTTTGACTCATTTTGTACGTCCTGAATGTACTCTGGCGAATCACACACTAAATTTTTACCACAACCAGCCAGTGGTTCTTAGCACCACTTATATAACAAAGAAAAGGGAATTCCCCTTATTTCACACAATTTGAAAACTTCTTAAAGTACAGGTGTATTAGTGTTGCCAGAACTTGTAAAAATGCTAAAAGACAGGAAAGATGCTAAATCAGGCACTACAAATGCTAAAAATGGTAATCCACAATGCTGCAGTAAAAAAATTTAACCGTTTTTAGTGACGCAAATGGAAATAGAAACGACGCAAATCGGAAACAAAACGTCGCAAATCGAACAAACGCAAATTGGGGTCAAAACGACGCAACTCGGACCGACGCAAGTCGAAATTGCAACAACGCAAATCGAATTTTTCCAGTTTTTAAAAAGTGACGCAAATCGAAACGACGCAAATCGGGACGACGCAAGTCGGGGCTCTAGTGTACATACATATCGATGGTCTCATGTAGAAAGGCCCTAACTCGCATATTTGAAACTTTACAGGAGAAGGTAAAAACATAAGAGAAACTGTAATATTCAACATGTTAATTTGTTTGTACAACTGCTTATAAAAGCGTTATTTTTTACACTATTGCAATAAAATTTTGTGAGGAGGTGTATTTGCGTTAAATGCATTGGAATCGCAAAAAAACAAATTTCGAAAAATAGCGAGTTAGGGCCTTTCTACATGAGACCAACGATATGTATTTTGTTTGAAAATTATTGTTACAAATTATCATTTAGTAACATTAAAATATTATTGTACGAGTATATCTATTAATTTATTCACATTTTACTGTTGTAAAAACAGTTTTCTATACAATTTACTTTTTCTATTGTTTAGCAGTTTATTGATACATAATTGTGCGTGTTTCTGTTTTGTTTTTGTTGCTGTTGAATTTCCACGAAAATGAAAACGAAATGAAAACAGTGTTTAATTTTTATTTATAATTTCAATGAAATGTAGCTGCTAGTAAACACTAATTAAAAATGCATTTTCAGTTATAAAGCCCAGGCCACAATGCCTGTACAAATGCAATAAATATCGTACATACCTACATACAAATAATATTATTTTCATATTTATTTGAAAACTAATGCAATGAAAACTAATAAATAGATACATACAACAAAACAAAAATATATGCATGTATATTATTATAAATAGAAAGATAAAAATACGTAACGTGAGTAAAATTTGTTAATAACCACAATATAACAATAATATCTAATACAAGTGTGAGGTGCTGGTTGGTAGTCGTGCTAACAAGACAGAATGCAACATTAGGATGGGGTAGAATTTTGATGAACCCTGCATTGGAGACAACTTGGGCAAGTAGAAAAAGGGGTTTAAAAAGCAACTAGTAGAGATGGAAATCCATTTTATTCGTCAGATTTGACGATTTATCGTCATTTTGACGATTTTTTGTTACAAAAATAGTAAAGTGACGATTTGACGATTTTTCAGTGAAAATGACGATTTTCTGAATTATTAAAATTTTCTATCATTTGTTTGTTTTATTAATGTTTTTGTTGCCAAATTCTCTCTTTTTTGGAGACAACAACTATTTTTCTCAATTAATATCATAAATATTAAGCAGAAAACTAAGTAATAGTGATATTTTCTTAATTAATCACAATTGTTAAGTTTAAGTGTAATAATTCCAAATAATATTGAGTCAGGATCTTTGAAATTATTTATTTATCTGTAAATATAAAAAGCAATTTTAAATGCTGAATTCCATTTTTAGAGGAAACAATTTCTGATTTTCAACGTGAAAATTCTTCAAAAACTTCTTCTATTTTAACAAAACGTCGAAAGAATATTCAGCCAAATAAATTTAAATAACAAAAATACGGAATTCTTTGAAAATAAGTACCTGTATATGATGTATGAATTGGATTCTATATTTTTCACATTGTAATTTACTCTGCATTAAAAAAATATGCTAAATTCAGATATTTATTTATAAAATACTTTGTCTTGTTTCACACTCTACAGGTTTACCTGACCAGTTTTTGTTCAATTCTCTTTTGAACTTGCCATTTAATTCACACACGTCACTTCAGTTTTCATACTTTTTGATGCAAATGAACATGCATGAAAAAAAAACAAAATAAAAAAGAAAATTGACTGGTACCGTCAAATTTGCACCCCTTTTGTTCTCTTTTTCCTTCCCAGCCAAAAATACTTGCCTTGACGAGTCAGAATTGAAGAGTGTGAAAGCCGACTAAGATATTATAAAAAATATTACACAAGTTGTGTATAACATTATATTTTCTTATTTCTTATTTAAAAAGTTAAAATTTATGTATTTTGATATGTATTGTACAAGAGACTATATAAACTTTTATTTTTATGTTTTCGTTTAAATAAAACGAATTTCAAAATGCTATTAGAAATAGTGACTTTTTATTTTCCCGATTTTTTTTTTGACGATTTTTAAAATTCGAAATCACGATTTTTTTTATCGGGATTTTGACGATTTTGTCCGTAATTCATCTGACAGCCCTGGTTGCAACGCATATGATAGTCTCAGTTTAGTTGTTTAATATGTAAAGAATGATTGATTTGCATATATCGAAAAATCAATAATGCAAATAATATCGAATGCATACGAAGCGTGCCAATTTTATTTTGTAGAGATATGAACGTGACCCCAACACTTAGTGATGTTGACAAGTAAAATTTATTTAAAAACTTTTGCAAGTTTTTAAAACAGTTTTTTTTTAAATATTGCTTGTATAACATAAAAATGCAGGATTTTTTTTTTAAATTTTAAGCTTTTATGTATTTTGAAACATTTGTAATATATAAATTACAATTAAGCACTCAAGAAGTAAACACCAATAAATTTGCTCGAGATATGGTTTATTACTTCTTTTTTTTCCGAGAATCATAAAAAAGTCATCAATGTTTTTTTCCAAAGGAAAATTTTTGAAATTCATACCTTTACTTAATTGTGAATAAAAGCGAAACGCGTTCATCGATTTTCATGATTTATGTCTCATTTTGTTCATAGGTTATGCGAATTTACGTGAAAGTCTCACAGTGCAATTATTCTTTCTTTTTATTCTCTTGCCCTAAACGCTAAAATTACAATTACTTGAGGGTAATTACAAATACTTGAGAGTAAATGTAATTATCGTCAACAAAGGATTGACATTTTTATTTGTCTTACCCCGCCACCAATCCAAGAAGACGATTTATAAAATAACATACACGTTATTACATGGTTAGCTGTGATTCTTTTTTACATCTTTCTGGCAATATAGGGCTTTCTAGTCGAAAGAACTCTTAATCTTTGTCCAAATACAGTACGAAAAGTGCTTCATGAGTCTGGGTACAGCAGTTGTGTTTCTGGTAAACGACTTTTTAGAACATAGTGGTTTCTACGGATGAGAGTAAATTTAATATCTGTATATATGGAAACGATGGATAATGTAGACTTTTAACAGTCAGTTCTAGTGTGGGGATGTATGAGCGCTTCTGGAGTTGCAAATTTACATATAATCGATGTAAATTGACATTTTAAAAACTCATCTCCATCTTCATATTTACACAAGACAACGTACCCAATCACACGTCTCATAATATACATACACTTGGCAAATATTTGCCGAAAAAGACGTAACCATTAAATAACATATGTTTGAACTCGTTTATTTATTTTAAAAAAACTTTTCTTCTTTAGGCCAAAGCACAACAAATATTTAGTTTTAATTTATTTGATGCTGTTTGATCTTGCAAAACTCGTGCAAGAGTTAAACAACGTCAAACAAATTTGTGCTAAAACAACTGGTTACGCTTTCTTTAAATAAATATTTGCCAAATGTGACCATACCTTAAGTTTACGCTATTGTTTAATACTATAAAATAATGGAAACTTCCCCCCCCCCCCCCCCCAATCACCCGATATTAAACCGATGGAAAACTTGTGGGATTATTTAGACAGAAAACTTAGAGAGAGAGAAATAAGGAATAGGACTGATGTAACAATAGCAATAAAATTTCAACCTTGGTGACCCAAAGCTTAGTGTCTTCTATTCCCGGAAAACTAGAAGCCATAATTAAAAACAAAAGCTCCCATACAAAATACTAAAAAATTCGTTCTACATAATTTTTTATTTATTTTTTTTTCGAAGTTAAAAACTGAACATTTTTTAGTTGTGTGTTGTGACTTTGAATTAATTAATATTTTTATTTATGTTTTTGTATAAGTTTTAAATATTACTAAAAAAAAACCGCTCAAAAACCGCCATTTAAATTTAATTTATGGGTGAGCACTTACTTCCTGAATTAACTGTATTTGTCCGCATTGCTATTGCCACTAATGTCGTCATATACGGATACCCATCTCTAGACAATACAGAAGGTACAAAAAGTGTGTTAATCAGTTTCCTGTTTCCTATAATGACTGAAATTATTGTAATTTTTTAGCTGGTACAGCTTGTTCAATTAACAATAAATTTGTTTGTCACAATGAAATGTTTATTCTTGTACTTAAAATAAACTCCTATTAGCGGTCATCATGGGTTGGCGCATTTATGAATTTAGCACCTTTCTTAATTCGTACAGCAAATAACGATATACTAGAAATGATTTCTAAAACGATACAGAACAAATATTTCTCAAGTAGCCATTGTAGGGTTATTTAACGCTCTTCAACTCTTTACAGCAAACAAACAGCAACTTTTATTTAAAGAAAAGCAAGCAGCTTTTTCAATCTTGCCAAATCAAATCTAATGACAGTTAAAGCAACTGTCACTCCTGCTAGACATACGAGTACATTCAAACATAGCTGTTGTTATTATTACAGAGATACATACATATTTTAAGATATTTGTTGGCGGTATATCAAGAAACTGTCATTTAACACTCTTGTGTTAATATCTCTTTTAGTAACGTTTTTTTTCGTCTTATTTAAGATTTGTTAAATAAATATGATTTTAATAGACAAAATTCTTTTTTATAAATAAAATCTATTTATTTGATGGTCTTCGTCTTCTTAACAAAATATTTTTTTCATATTTCTATGAGGAATTTCTTTTTAAGAAAAGAAAAAAAAAACATTTTTTTAACTACAGTGGCTCACAGTTTATTTTATCCAGTGCATTTTTTGTTTTGTTTTTAAAGGTCCATAAGAAGAAAACTAACATGAACTTAAAGTTGACTATATATTTTCGGAATGATCAAATGTGGTCAGTTATGTATATATTAGTCACTTTTGCACAATACTCGATTTGAGCTTTTGATATTTGTATTTTTTGTATTTGTATTTATTAATTTGATTTTCTAATACAACAAGACACAACATTTTATAAATTACAGCATTAGAATCAGACAAGTTAAAGTTTTCATAGATTACACAGTGATACAAAATTGAATGATATAGAAAAACCTGTGACCCGATATTATTTTTCTTGTCGAATAAAAGAAGATTCCAATAGTGAAATATTGCGGACACCTCCAAAATTCGGCTTTACGGTTAAAAAAACGGTTTGGTACCTTTGCGCACTATAAGTCTGTAATTTTGTTGATAATAATCCGATTTCAAATTTCTTGCTAGATTTAGAAAGAAGAAACTGAGATCTTCCAAATGGTATATAATTTATCTAAGAAAACTTAAGAAATTTTAATGTTATTGTCGAGCAAACACAAATTTTGTAGATTTTTCAAAAACATTTAAACTTTGGTAAAGTTTTAATACATTATTTTATTAAGAAACTATAATGTTTGAATTTATTCAAAAAGTACGTTAATTCACAAGTACAACGCATATTTTGGTTTAAAAATAGATAAGTAATTGACTGAGTTATTAAACTTTTCATGAAAATAAACTTTTAAACATTTTATACAAATTTTAATAATCAGTTAACACAGTTTTACAAAATTGAAAAACCTGTGACCCAATATTATTTTTCTTGTAGGGCTTGTCGAATAAAACAAGATTCTACTAGTGAAATATTGCGGACACCTCCAAAATCCGGCTTTACGGTTAAAAAAAACCGGTTATGTACCTTTGCGCACTATAAGTCTGTAATTTTGTTGATAATGATCCGATTATTAATTTCTTTCTAGATTTGAAAGACGAAACTGAGATCTTTCGAATGATATCGAGCCATAACCGCCGAAAAAATGTATCCCACAAACTCAAAATTTTACAGGGGAAGGTTTTTTTTAAATAAAATCAGTTTGAATAAAGCCAATATTTTAAAATTTATAATGTAAATATTGTTTTGTGTAATACATTTAATTTTAATAATTTTAAATGATGTTGAACTATCGATTTCGATTAAAAAACAACAATCGATTAATAAAATTAAATGTATTACACAAAACAATATTTACATTATAAATTTTAAAATAATGGCTTTATTCAAACTGATTTTATTTAAAAAAAACCTTCCCCTGTAAAATTTTGAGTTTGTGGGATACATTTTTTCGGCGGTTATGGCTCGATATTATCCAGGTATTTTGGACTGTCGCACCGTGTTATATTTAAATTTAAATAGAGTAAAATAAATAAATTAAAATTGAAAAAAATAAAAAAAGAGTTTACATTTAAACATTAACAAAAAATTTATGAAAAATATTCCCTCATTAATTTTCTTAATCTTATAGCGTTGCTAGTGATTTGCAAATCATTTGGAAGTTGATTCCAGAGACGTATGCTTAATATAAAGTATTGGCATTCGGAAGCATGGTTACGATGACGAAATTGAATTAAATTTTTGCCTCTATACGATGTAGAAAACTGCAAACGTTCATAAAGATATTTTGGCTCCTTTGTCATTATTTTTTTGTGAAGTAAGATTAAGTTTTTAAATTGAAGATAGTTTGAAAATGACATATTGAATAAACGACAAGAGTGCTGTGATATATGAACAAATATTTTTAAAGAGAAAATGTAACGAATGATATTGTTGTATGTTACAGTCAGCTTTCTCATATCATTTATGTTACAACCAGTAAAAATTTCAGATGAGTATAAAAGTGTCGGCAGAAGATAAGTGTTTGCAAGTAATATCCTTACTTGCAGAGGTGTAAAGTGCTGTGTAGACCATAAACTTCGCAACATGCGTAGAAAATTTAAATAATTTGGACAATTTCATGCACAATATTGAATGGTGCACTGTATCAAAAGCCTTTGAGTGGTCCCATAATACCAAAAACGTTATTTTGTTCTCATCCAGGTTACTACGAATTTCCTCTATTACATCAGTAAGAGCTGAAGTACAGCCACGTTGAGGTCTGAATCCAGATTGACGATCAGTTAACAGGTTGTTGTTATTAACATGGTTATAAATTTGTTTATGTAACAACTTTTCAAAAACTTTGGAAAAATAGGGGAGAATCGCAATCGGACGATATTCATTTCCTGGTTTTGGTACTGGAACAATTTTGGCATGTTTCCACGGCGTTGGAAATGTACAGGTTATAATTATAGTATTAAAGAGATGTGTAACATATCGAATTATCCAGGGTAGAATAATTTTAACAAAATCATTTAATTCAATTGAATTAGATTTAATTGCATTAAAAGCGTTAACTAGTAAATCGAAAATGTGATTTTATACCCAGGTTATTTGCGCTTTCCAGCAAGTTGCCCTTCAGAATCTGATGGTATTAAAATATGTACATGGTTGTTTCAATAAATTTTAAAATGCCAGTACCAGCAGCAGACATACAAGCCCAAACCATCACACTGCCACCAACATGTTTCACTTTTGTAACTATTTAGGTTTTCTTTGTTGAGTTCTCTATTCTGGGTTTCCGCTAAACATACGATTTACCATCTGAACCGAATATGTTAAACTTATATTCTATTAATACAACAGCATATTACAATTAAATAATTTACCTTTTGAATTTTATGTTTCAAATTATATTATACATTCTCTAATTTTTAATTGTCTTTAATATTCTAAATAAACTTTTGTAGACAAAATATTTCCTATTAAATCTGTCTATTAAATTGGTTATGGGCTCAGACATGGTTGAAGGAATTTTTTCTGTGCAATTGTTAGATGGTGAAAATTTCGACAACTAAAAATTTCGCTTGGAAATAGTTTTAGACAAACATGGTTTGCGAAAATTTATTTAGGAAGATGTACAGCTTATCCGTAGTGATTAATAATTCTTGAAATGGAAAACAGTATATCTTAACGTTTATTCAGGCTTATTCACATTTAAAAAAAACACCCTTTATGTGTATGGATTTTTTATTTTTAACTATTTGTAACTATTGTTTTATTTATTAAGTTCTGTTAATTTTTTGTTAAATATGTTAGATTATTATGTATTTTTATAGTTGTCTAAATGACAACAATAATAATAACAAAACAACTGGCGTCATTTTTGCGGAATTCCCAACTTCTTGTTAAAAAAATAAAAAAGTTTCAAAAGATACAAATATTTCTATTTTATTTTTACACAAAAAATAACGAACCTAAAGTTATTATCTACCAATGGCGTTTCAATCCGGTTTCGTTATTCGATATTTTTTTTACTTTCGCTTTAATTAATTTATATATATTTTTTTTACATATTAGCTGGTGTCTAATTAATTTACTAAGTTAAAGAATTTATTTGAAGATCAAGCATGTTTTACAAACAATAAACAAATAACAAATTAAGGAATGTGGTTGGTATTAAAGCAGTGCCGTCGTGTGTTTCTTTTTTTGGTAAAACCAACAAAAACAATTAAATTCTAAGAAAATAAATCGGATTTAGGAGTTAGAAGTTACGTTAGTTAGTTACGTAACGTTACGTTTTAAGTTATCTGAAACAATTTTGATTTAAGCCTTTTTTCTTTAGAAACAATTCGAGAACTTTTCTAATAAACATTTAAATTATCGATAACTGTGCTAAAGAAAATTTAACTTTTCTATAGAAAATCAAAGTTATCAATAACTTTTCTATAGAAAATCAAAGTTATCGATAACTTTTCTATAGAAAATCAAAGTTAACGATAACTTTTCTATAGAAAATCAAAGTTATCGATAACTTTTCTATAGAAAATCAAAGTTAACGATAAATTTTCTATAGAAAATCATAGTTATCCATAACTTTTCTATTGAAAATCATAGTTATCGATAACTTTCGTATGAAAAATCAAAGTTATCGATAACTTTTCTATGGAAAATCAAAGTTATCCATAACTTTTCTATAGAATATCATAGTTATCGATAACTTTTTTATAGAAAATCAAAGTTAACGATAAATTTTCTATAGAAAATCATAGTTATCGATAAATTTTTTATTATAAAAATCAAAGTTATCGATATATTTTCTATAGAAAATGAACATTCAATAGAAAATCAAAGTTATCGATAACTTCTCAATAGAAACTTTTCTTAACTTTCTATTGAAAAGTTTAAGTTATCGACATGTTTTCTATAGAAAATTGATGTTATTGGCAAATGTTCTTTAGACAATAGAAATTTTCAAATCAAAATTTAATTTATGGAAAAGTCTTTTAACGAAAACTAATGTTATTAAGTTATCAAAAGTTATCGAACAGTTAAATTTTATTAAAATTGCAAACGTATTAATATATGCAACAGTTCATATATTATTCAGCGCTCTAATATGTATGTATGTGTATCAAAGTGCTCTCTCAAAGCTTTAATAATAAGCCTATTAAATAAGCCTATTAGAAAAAAAAAACTATAAATTTAAAGAATTGCCTATAATATTTTCAACATCAACTTTTGACTTTCAAATATTGAAAACAAAACAACAAATATGTACATACATGTATGTATGTATGTATATGAAATATCAAATGACAAAATTTAAACATATATAATTTGTTGATGTATGCAGATCTCTCTGTCCGTCCATTCGTCTGTCTAATTTATGTCATTGTGTCTATTTATCTACTCAACCCATTGTGACCACGTGTTACATGTACAATTTAATATAAAATTTATGATTTTTCATATGGCCATTTATGGGGTTTTGGACAATTATTAAAATCAAGTCAACAACTAGTGCTGCTGCTTACTTTTTGAATACATTTGTCTAATGTACGACTAGAGACTCAATAGATTTCAGAAAAAAAAACTCTGAACATTGTGAAATTTTTTATTTTTTATGTGTTTCTTTAAAACATTAAAAAATAGTTAAAAACACAATCTTTGATTGGATCGGATTTCATCGAATTTAGTTTCGGACAACAGCAGCAGCTACATGTAATAAAAAAAGAGAAGCTGAAGAGGAAAAAAAAAAACAAATATCGAAATAATAATGACAATCAAATGCTTAAAGTCAGTAAAAATCTTAACATAAAACTCGCATATGTGTCAAAATCTATAATTTTAAGTATAAATAATATAACAATAACAAAAACAGAGACAAAAACATAATAGACATAATAAAATATATAGACAACAATGCCATAAATATGGCAACAACAACAAAAATAATACGAGTATTAACAAAATTGTATAAATAATTAATAACTGAAATTAACATATTTTGAATAAACCACTCGTCTGAATACTCGTACATACTTGTACTCGTGCATTTAACATACACAGACAGACAGACAGACAGTTTGCTGGTTGGCTGTCTTCGACAGACATCATTTTACACTTCGATTTTTGTTTTATTTATTATAGTTTTCCACCTCTATTAACAAATTGACACATTTAAGTTGTTGTTGTTGTTTTTTTTTTTTATTCTTGCATTGATATGAAATATTAAAATTTTATAGATATTTAACGAAATTAAAAATTTTAAATGCAAATAATTACTGATAACTTTAGTTTTCCATAGAAAAATTATAAAAACCTTTGAATTTCTATCGAAAAGTTTTCGATAACTTTGATTTTCATAGAAAAGTTATCGATAACTTTAAATTTATTTAGAAAAGTTATCGACAGCTTTAATTTTTTTAGATAAGTTATCGATAGCTTTAAGTTTATATAGACAAATTATCGATAGCTTGGATCTTCCATAGAAAAGTTGTCGATAATTTTAATTTTCAATAGTAAAGTTATAGATTACTTTGATTTTTTATAGAAAAGTTATCGATAGCTTTAATTTTCTTCAGATTAGTTATCGATAGCTTTAAGTTTATATAGAAAAATTATCGATAACTTTGATCTTCCATAGAAAAGTTATCGATAACTGTAATTGTCAATAGAAAAGTTATAGATTACTTTGACTTTTTATAGAAAAGTTACCGATAACTTTGAACTTATATCGAAAAGTTATCCACAACTTTGATTTTTCATAGAAAACTTTAATTTTATTGAGAAAAGTTATCGATAACTTTGATTTTATTTAGAAAAGTTATCGATAGCTTTAAGTTTATATAGAAAAATCATCGATAACTGTGATCTTCCATAGAAAACTTATCGATAACTGTAATTGTCAATAGAAAAGTTATCGATAACTTTGATTTTTTATATAAAATTTATCGATAACTACAATTTTCTATTGAGAAGTTATCGATAACTTTGATTTTTATATCTGAAACCACTGAAATTGCTATCAATAACCAATCTGTTTAAAACTGTTAACCTTTAATTAGCATTTCTTTTACTATGACTAACTGACTGGCTGACTGCTTATTGTTGTCGAAGATAAAGTGTTGAACAAAAAACTATTTAAATAGTTTCCATACCAGATGTTAGTCTTAATTATAAAATACATCTGCTAAAGATTTGTTTGCATTTAAATTTATACTCATGTATGTACAATGTACATATGTAAAAACATATAGTACATATATAAAAGAATAAAACTTAAATAAATACAATTATTTATTTATAAACGTGTATGAAAGTAAGAGAGCTGTAAAACTGCAAATCTGTTTTAGTTTTGTTCGCCCCATTTGGGGTCAATGGAGCAACAGAGCAAATGATTGACACTCGTTTACACTTTTACAATGGCAACAATTACAAAAATGTACAGACACATGACAGACAGACAGACAGCCATACAGTCACAGAAATGGATGCATGAATGAACAGACAGATCAACGGATAAGCAGACGGAAATAAAGAGAAATAAATGTGTAGATTTGAAATTAAATGAACATTTAGTGATCACACATTCAACTTAAAGGAAGACATGCATGTGCACTTTTACAAAAGAATTTAAATTAAACATTGAAAATAAATAAATAAAAAAATGTTGTTTATTTAAATCAAAATCACCTGAGATGCATTTTAATTTTGAATGTTGGTGTTGTTTGTTTTTGTTCTTTTATTAAAAAGATTGACTTGAAGATGTTTCAAATTAATTCAAAGTATTTAGAAATAAAACGCTTAAAACAGAAAATGGAATGTTGAATTATTGTTATACAAGTAGAAAAATACATATGTGAATATATATATATATATACATAAATTGATGTCAATAAACTTGTGAATTGTGTGTTCAGTTTTGATGGCAAAATAAAAATATAAGGGAATTTAATTAAGTATACATTGTGGGTCAGTTTGCCAGTTTATGTAGCAATTATTTAAACGATTAGCTGGGGGAACTAGTATATTGGTTTTAATATACATAATTAAATTTATTATGAATAAATATAATAAATTATGTTCTGACATAAATATATTTTGTATAAATATAAATATGTATTTTCGTATATGCTAAAATGGATTTAGAATAGAACGAAGTTAAAACAGCAAACTATTTATGTTAAGACAAAAAGTCTTGACATTAAATGGCGTGACATAATATATTGCACCATAAGTGGTGTTGATTAGATTATATAAAGAAAAAGCTAAATTTTCACATAAACATCTTTAAATTAATTAAATAAATTTTATAACAAAAACAAATCATAATAAAATCTTAATGGAAAGCAAAATAATTTTAAATCATATTAGAATGATTTTTGCATATATTTAACTACTCGTAAAACAATATCAAGACACATATTTATATTATACGTTAGCAATCTTAAAAACTCAAAACCCTCTTCAATAGCATCACTGCATATAATGAACCCAACAAAAAAAAAAAGGAATTCACTTTCAGCCAGTTCAAACACCCCACTGATCGCAATCTGATCAACAAGTACGTGCTTGTAAATAATAATTAACAACAAAATGCCAATTTCGTTTAATAACTTCTTATTTATATTGCAGACTCGTATTGAAATTGTAACTTTTATTTGGGGGGATTTCAGTAAAATCTTCAAAAAAAAAATCATGATTAATGCAAGCGTTTCTTAAGCCCCAACCAACCATTCGATTAGACGGCCAGCCAGATATTTGCCTTTGTTTGGCATTAGTCACTTGTGTTGTTGTCTTAAAATTTCAGACATGACTTGACAGATTTTTTTTTATTTATGAAATTTTTTGTTTGTTTGTTTATTTATTAAATCAAGATCATTATTTGTGTCTGATTAAGAGTTGTTGGAGTTTTCAATTAAATTTATTTGTTGCCAGCAAAATAATTTCAATGGATTTATTGTCATAAGAAATTGTTTTGATTTATTTATATTTGTGTAAAATATTTGCTTACCAATTGTGATGAAATATGGCTGGCCATCATTAAGCAAATTAGAACTATGTTAAACTGAAGTGACCTTTGATCGTGTGAGCATACAATTAAAAAACGACATAAAGTGTAGATAGTAGTGGCACTCATTCAAAATTTAATCATTAGGTTCGTTACTAAACCATGCTGACTATAAATACATAAAACTTTTTTTTTAATTTTGTAAGTTAATTTTGTAAGTTTTACCGAAACTTATGTGAAACGAGCCTCTTTACCTTATTTTTCGTCTTAAAAATGTATAAAGAAATTAATTGGTATTTCATAACTATAAATACACTGGAACGAAAATAACTTAAAATTCCAATATACACAAAAAATTTAAGCTTTAATAATGTGTTAGAACTCCTTTTCGTTAGTCAACTAAAAAATTTAATCAGGCTACTGTGCACCAGATTTATTTTATATTATTTAATCGAGGGAATGCTATATCTGGGGCCCCTAATATTAAAGGAACTAAGCAATTACCAAATCCTCCAAATATAATTGCTATTGCTATTAAGAAAATAATAATAAAGGCAAGAGCTGTAACAATTATATTATAAATTTGATCATCTCCACACGCAGAGACACAATATACTTGTGCATATTTACCGCAACTATTTCAACTTTTTTAAATTTATGGTCACTGTAATTATTTTTATAATTTCTTCAACCATAATATCGAGCCATAACCGCCAAAATAATGTATCCCACACCATAATCGATTGTTTTTTTTTTATCGATATCGATAGTTCAACATCATTTAAAATTATTAAAATTAAATGTATTACACAAAACAATATTTACATTATAAATTTTAAAATAATGGCTTTATTCAAACTGATTTTGTTTAAAAAAAACCTTCCCCTGTAAAATTTTGAGTTTGTGATATGGTTAACTTACCATTCATATGATTATAGCAATCATATATATGATTACAGTAATTATGTAATGTTTATGATGATCAGTTTTATGATGAAATATTATACCATATTATGTTGTTTTCTATCATAATCAAAGAGCAACAAATTATGATAAATAGATTCATCATAAACATGATTGCAACAAATATATACATAGTTCCTATAATCGTATATATGATTTTAGTAATCATCTGAATCATAGCTTAACCATATTCTGATTACCGCAATCATCAAAATAATAACAGTGATCATAATACTGTTGGAAAGCTTGTAAAAATGTTGACATTGTTGTGGTAAACATGTACAACTATATTTTTTCTCTGTTTGCTGGATAGCTGACTGGATATTTCAACAAAATTTGGTACGTTATATTTTTTCGGCCCAAAGACAGATGGGATTGAAACTGGTGGAAATCGGTCCATTATTTCACCTGGAACCCGTACAAATGTCCTCCCGAAATAGGAGTTTAATGATCATAATTGTTTGAATTATGAAACAAATTTCACCACAAATGTGTAATAAATGAAGCGAAATCACTTCCGAAAATCACTTTAAAGGGCACAACTCTCTTAAAAAATGTAGGTATCCAAATAATATTGAAGTCAAATATGTTTCAGATAAAAAATTGGGTTGCTGAATTTAAACGTGGTCGTACAAGCATTGAGGATGAACCACGTACTGGAGGTCCAAAAACATCAACAACAACAGAAATTGTAGCCAAAGTGCATGATATGGTATTAACTGATCGACGAATAACAGTGTGTGAAATAGCCAATATCATGGGCATCTCAAATCAACGAGTCCATTTAATTTTGCATAAAGAAATAGAGATGAAAAAAATCTTTCTGCAAGATGGATGGCGCATTTGTTAACAGTCGACCAAAAACGCATAAGAATGATCGATTTACGAAAAATAAAATGGATTTTAAGCGTCGTTTCATAACTGTTGATGAGACATGGATCCACCACTATACTCCAGAGGCAAAAGAACAATCCAAGCAATTAACTAAAGCTGGAGGAAGTGCCCCAAAGACAGCAAAAGCAATTCAATCGGCTGGTAAGGTTATGGTTTTTATTATCTGCAAAAGCGTAAAACAATAAATTCAGAGTACTATTGCAATATTTTGGATCAATTAAATGTAAAAATTCGAAAAAAACGTTCTGGCTTAAAAAAATAATTTCACATCAAGACAACGCACCAGCGCACAATAGTGTTTTAAAAATGGCTAAAATCAACTAATTAAAGTACGAGTTGCTAATTCTCCTGATTTAGCTCCCTGTTCCCAAATCTAAAAAGAATTCCTAGCTGGCAAGCGTTTTACCTCAAATGAAAATGCAATTACAGTTGTAAATCACTATTTTGAAGGCCTTGAGGAAAACTATTTTAATCAAAGTGTATTGAAGTTTCAGGAGATTATATTGAAAAATAAAAATGTTGATATTACTTTTGTTTCGGCTCGAGTTCATTAATTTAATTTTTCATTAAATTATTTTTTACTGAAGATAGGATTATTACATGAAAATTATTATTAAAAATGTTATTGATAATTTTTCTTGGCTTAGGATTCGAACCTAGGTTGTTGGTTGAATTTACATATGTTTCGAGAAACACCACTTTCTCTCATCAGAATTCTTTACGTTCTTACCCTCTGCACCACTGCGGTGCCCGCTAGCCAACAGTCAAACATCAATCCTTTAACCAGTATTACTGGTGGTTCGAAATTTGCTGTAATTATAATTTTTCATTTTTATTTTACATGTTGCCTCCTTCTTCTTCAGTTTTTTCCTATTCATGCCGAGACTTCGTCTCGAAAACCTGAATACATTTTTTTATTTTAGGTTCGAATCCTAAGCCAAAAAAATTATCAATAACATTTTTAATAATAATTTTCATGTAATAATCCTATCTTCAGTAAAAAATAATTTAATGAAAAATTAAATTAATGAACTCGAGCCGAAACAAAAGTAATATCAATGATTTAAAAGTAACAGTTCAAATATAAATAATAATTATTCTTAAATAAAAATGTTTTTGAAAAACCAACTATTCTCTTTCTGTTTTAGGCTAAGAAGAACCGCCTTCGTATTTTTACTTTAATAATTTTCGGAAGATTTTAAGACGGAAAAATGTTTTTGTTTTTTTTTTTAAGAAAAATTAATATACAAGAAAGACCTATTTACTGAAATAGTAAACTGAGTGAACTGAAATTTCTTTATAGCAAAACAATTTATTGAATGAAAAATCATGTGTGACAGTGCTGGAAAAATTTAGGCCTAATGAGAAACACTTTTGCTAAAACGTTCCAGGCATTTCAATATTTTAACCGCAAAAACCTAAATAAATTAGTTGTTTTTTTTTTGCTGTTAAATATTTATTTGTTTATTTATGTTTCGTTGTTTAATTGTAATTCTTAGAATTGCGACAAACAATAAAAGCAATAAACCTAAAAAAAAAGAACAAAAACAAGGTGTTGTTCTTTATTAAAAAACCATAATTCAATATTTATGAGTTTCTGATGTGTATTCTGTGTATTGTTTTGAATATAGATGAAAAAAATCTGTAAATAAATATAAAACAATTTTAATGATTTTTGGCTGGCGCCAAAATTAGGTTTTTTTTTATTAGTTATTTTAACTACATACATGTTAAATAAAACAAGAAAACCAAACATACCCAGATTTGTAGTTTCACAAAATTAGTAATTCTTAGTTAAAGATTTGTTTATATGTATATATATTTGATTTGTAACTAATGAAGTAATTTACAGCAATATTGGACTCTTAAGTTACGGTCACACTTGGCAAATATTTGCCGTAACCACTAAATAAAATATATTTGAACTTTGTTTATTTATTAAAAAAAACACTTTGTTTATTTAGGACAGGACTAGTGATGGCAAAAAAAGGAATAATCGATTAATGGTTTATATGATTAATCGAAAAGAAAAAAAATAATTGATTGCAATAAATTGAAAAAATTTAATCGATTAATCGATACTTTTAGGTAAAATTGAAAATGATCAGAATTAAAAAAATCATTTATATAGCACAGAATTTAAAAATAGGAGCTTTGATAGCCGTTTCGTAGTTAATCTGTTCCGTTTTTGCGTTACTATTGCACCTGCTTTGGAAACAGATGTACCAATCAAAAAGCAATATTTTTGAATGTTCCATTTCTCCAAAGCGTCGTTGAAACTGGTTCAAAATGTTTGTTTTTATGTTTCAGTTTTATGTGTTGCATCATGTTGGATGTGTTGTTAGAGCTTTTTAAGAATTTAAGACACAACCGGCACTTCACATTTGTTGCATGTTCTTTTGAGAAATGCTTCCAAACTCCACTTTTTATTGGAGCCATTTATGTATATCGTTGGTCTCATGTAGAAAGGCCCTAACCCGCTATTTTTTCGAAATTTGTTTTTTTGCGATTCCAATGCATTTAACGCAAATACACCTCCTCACAAAAATTTATTGCTATAGTGTAAAAAATAACGCTTTTATAAGCAGTTGTACAAAAAAATTTACATGTTGAATATTACAGTTTCTCTTATGTTTTTACCTTCTCCTGTAAAGTTTCAAATATGCGAGTTAGGGCCTTTCTACATGAGACCATCCATATATGTATTTATTGTATACAAATGTATTTTGTCAGCCTATAGTGAACAACGACAACGTTTGTAATAATTATACACAACAAAAAGCGTGGAAAAAGAGTCACAAACATAGCTGCCAGATTCTACGATTTATCGCCATTTTGACGATATTTTTTCTTTTTATCGGGATTTTAACGATTTTTTCCGAAATTCATCTGACAGTCACGAAAAACGCTCAACCTTGCGTTTGTTCCTCTTCTCTTTTTCAATTTCTTTTTGTTTCTGGATGTCTATCGATTATTTTTTGGAATAATCGATTAACTCAATTAATCGAAAGAGAATTCACGATATAATTAAATCGTTAATTAAAGAAAAATAACCGATTATTACTAGTTTTTCGATTAATCGTGCCATCACTAGACAGGACATAACAAATATTTAGTTTTATTTTATTTGTTCTGGCAAAACTCTTGTAAGTTTAAACGACGTCAAACAAATTTGTGCCAAAACAAGTGGTTACGCTATTTTGAATAAATATTTGCCATGTGCGACCATACCTTTAATTGTATTGATTAATTTTTTGGTTTTGTTTGAAAATATTTATGAATTTGAATATTAAATGACAATGAATTGTGTAAAAAAAACACACAACGCAAAAAAAAAATAATGTAATTCTTAAAGTTTTATAACGAATCAAAATCACACTTCTCTAAATTATGTATTTTGTTAAGCAGTACAATATAAGTAAATGTCACAAATGTCAGCTGTTATTTATTTGCTGACTGTAGGGTTGAGGCTGTTGAGTTGTAAGTTTTTATTACCACAAATTTCAAACAAAAATTGCTTTTATTACTAATTTATTTATTAAGTTTTAAAAAGCAAAGGTCGTAAATATTTTTAGTTTTTATTTGAATTTGAATTGTGTTTGTTTACTTTAACATTTGTCACACTACTGATTCTTTTCTGCCATTTTTATCAACTCAAATATCACAGACTCTATATTAAATATTTTATTTACCTTTATTTACCTTATTCTATTTATTGTTGTTATAATTTAATGGTCTAGGAAATGTTTAATAATATCATTTGTGTATTCAGTTGTTGTATTGTTTTCTATGGGGTTTATTTAAGAAAAATAATCTTAAAATTGTTTTGTAAGAATAGTAAACTGACGTTACTGTCTCGTTAGCAAAAGTGATATTAGCTATAGTAGTCCCCTTAGTAGTATTTGTAGTAGTAGTAGTAGAAATGTTAGTGTCTAAATAAAATATAAACCAAGATTTTTATAGTTTTTAAATAATTTATTGATTTAGTTATAGCATGTATTTATTGAGGTGTTAAATAGCAATAAATACTTGTATCTTGTCGCTACATATGTTTCAATTCTTTTTTTTTTTCTTCTTAATATTATTAACTCTAGTCATTGATTGGAACACAACTATTTTATATGTTTGTTTTTATATTTATAAAACCGCAAGTGAGTCACATACACATATAATTAGTTGTATGTATCGTTGGTAACATTTAAGCTTTCTTATATTTTACATCATTCTTAGAAAAGCTCAACTTTGGCTCCCTGTAGCTTATTTTGTTTTCAAACTGGATGGTTATAAGTTGAGCTTCTGCCCTCCGCTGCAGCTTTCAAAGTAATTATTTTCCAATCATGACAGTAGTTTAGGAGTTTCATAAAAGGTTTACCAAAATTTATGCAAGATTTTAACTAAATAGAAAACACAGTATTTTTGAAACCTACACCACCATAATGGGAAGGGTGGAATGCGTTTGTGCTGATGTACGCCCAGATTATAACGCCCAGAAATATTAATCCAACACTTACCTCAAACTATACCGATCGATTTAAAATCATGTAACGATTAAACGACACATGAATTCACACATCAAACTAGCAAGTAGTGTGTTGTGTGTGATTTAAGAATCACACAAAATTTATTGTGTGTAAGAAATAACATATTGTGCAAAGCGTTCAATTCATTTTGTGAGTGTTGTGAGATAAATATTTGATTCAACTGTAAATAACAAATATGCTGTTTTACACGAGTAAATACAATTGTATTTATGTAAATCCAAACTAAATAAAAAACAAGACTGCTGGGCAACCGAAACACAACAACTTAGTAAACGCCCTATCAAAACAAAGAACGTTAGGGAAATTTATTAAATAGGGGAAAACCCAATTTTAACAAAATAAGAAACACAACAAACACACGAAAGAATTGTGTGATTCTTAACTTCACACAGGTTTTTTTTATTGTGAGATGTATGAATTTGAGTTTATCAAGCAATACAATATAATTGAGACACACACACAATTAGTGTTAGTGTTTCACTTTTTCATGAACGGTGTTGTGTTGGTCTTTCATTTAAAATGATTGAACGTGAATGACTAGCTCTCATTTGTTTTACACATTTGAATTGAAAATCAAATACACACACAACACTCATTTGGCTGCCAAATACATTTGTGCAGACCTCTAGTACATAATACATATTTCCAATCAAGGACGTTTGGTATTGAATATGGTTGAAGTCAGTCCAATATTTCACTTAGCGCCCATACAAATATTTATCGATCATAAATGTTTGGTTTATAAACGAGTCCAAACAAATGTCGCCACAAATAAGTTATACATATATAAAACTAAATCACACTTACAAATTTTGTACAGATCTGTCCATATTTACCCATAGCTCCCAGATAAGACCTACTTCCAAAAATCACTTTAACGACCATGAATATCTTAAAAATCTTGGTATCCAAATAAAATTCACTACAAATACAACTACATATGTCACAAAATTCAATTCCGTTCGGAAGTGGAATAATTTTTGGAAACATTTTTTTCGGAATGAAAACACTTTTAATTTGTTATGTGGAATTCTAATTTAAAGAATTTCAAGGTTTCATTCCGAAAAGAGTTTTCGTTTTACTTTTTCTACAAAAGCAAAATATGTTATTAATTTCACTACCGAACGGAATTGAATTCTGTGATATGGCTGATAATTTTCATATATACAGAAATCATGTCGCCTAATTTAATACCGGTTTGTCCATAATTAGTCAAAGGTGCCTTATAAGACTCACTTCTGAAAATCACTTTAACTTCTATGAATCTTTTAAAAGTGATTATCTACATATACATATATGGTGAATTTCACGTCAAGGGACCCAATTTTAAAAATCGATGTCTTCCGATTTGGATGAAATTTGCACCAAAGTTAGTGCTATTGGATAGTAGGCCAGACACAAATTTTCAGCAGAAGTGCCCGAGTTAGAGGGGACATTTTGGTAAATTTTGGTCATACAGGGTTTTTTAAAATGAGTGTAACTTTTCACCTATTGGTCCTAGATTGCTATTTCTTCAATCATTTCAAAAATATTTTTTTTTAATTTTTATAAAATTTTATTTTTAATTTTTTTTTTAAAAACTATTTTTCTTTTTAATTTGTTTTCATTTTGGGCCCTTTTTTTAAAGAAAGCTTATACAATTTACTTTAAGGCCTTTATAATCGCTTAATGGGATGCGAGTGGGATATCTATCAAAAAAATTATTTTTTAACTCAAGAATAGGATTTTTCAATATTTGGCACATGTATCATTTTAATTTTCCCCCATTTTTTTATTTTTTTTTTCAAAATGGAGTTTTTTTTATTTTTCCTCAAAAGAAACTTTAGACCATTTCCTTTAAGAGCTTTGTGGTCACTATATGAAGTTTTGTTTGGACTAATGGGAGTGACAAATTTAAATCACAATATTTTGATAATTTTTTGTCGTACGTCGATGATATTTGGTACATATCGAGCCATAACCGCCGAAAAAATGTATCCCACAAACTCAAAATTTTACAGGGGAAGGTTTTTTTTAAATAAAATCAGTTTGAATAAAGCCATTATTTTAAAATTTATAATGTAAATATTGTTTTGTGTAATACATTTAATTTTAAGAATTTTAAATGATGTTGAACTATCGATTTCGATAAAAAAACAACAATCGATTATGGTGTGGGATACATTATTTTGGCGGTAATGGCTCGATATGGTATTGGCATAATTAGGAATACGTACTAGGAGAAAATTGGATGGGACCACGCCCCTTTTTAGGCAAACTAAAAATCGTAATATAGTCTTAACTACTGGACCGATCGTCATTAAATTTTCACAATAGGATATTCTTACGAAATAATAAATTTTTGACTATGTAAGTGGATAAAGGCGCATGGCCTCGCCTACTGAAATGCATCGCTTATATGACGCGCTTCAGTATCCTATTATTTTTCCATATGGAGAAGATGGATATCACTTTAAAATGCATCAAATCAATCAAGCAACCCGTAAGGCCGTTAATTATCCTGTTGAGTTCTTAAATTCACTCGATGTGCCAGGCTTTCCACCGCATGTGCTACAACTTAAAATTGGAGTGCCAATTATTTTACTGCGTAATATCGATCACCACGGTTTTCAATGGCTCTCGACTTGCAGTAAAGAAAACTGAGAAATAATTTAATATAAGCCATCATTATAACAGGAAAATATAAAGGTACAGATGTACTTTTGCCACGCATCCCAATGCTACCAACATATTTGCCATTCGATTTTAAACAATTGCAGTTTGTTGTTCGGTTAGCGTTGACTGTTAACAAAGCTCAAGGTTAATATCCCGTGTAGGAAAACCCACCGATTTTTTATGTATCTGCTCCTGATGGGCAATCTAAAAATACTGTATCCTAAATCATTGCAATAAATAAAAAAAATTAAATAAATAATTTTTTGTAAATATGTATATAAATACGTTTTATTTTATTTTATAACAAGTGCGGGTAGCGAAGCACACCGGGTTTAGCTAGTATCGATATAAAATCGAAAACAAACAATATTGATATGCTTAGAAGTCATAGTTATAGTTATTTAATTACTACTTGTTATATTTTAAAAATGACAAATCAATATTTCCTTTTGTTTTACAATATTCTTTAAAAAAACATTATTCTTTACATGGTGTAACTATACAAGGTGTGTGCAGTAGCACAGCTGACTGACTTTGTTTACAATTTACTTATGTATGTCAAAAGTAATACTTTTTCAAGTGTTTTTGACACATAAAAGAGTTTTCTTAATATTATTTAAAGAAATTTTATTAAAAACATTATTTAATTAATGAATTTGGCAATACACTTACATTATCAAAGGTTCAAGCAATTTTGGATTCTAAAAACTCAGAAACTATAATGGACTTATGAAGAGTTATTAGTATGACTAATTTTTATCGTCGATTCAAGCCCCCTTAAACGCCGCCTACATGAAAGGCGCCAAAAAGAAAGACAAAAGAAGCCGGAAATTCGTTTGCAAACTGTAAAGAAGTTATCTCTAATGCCACACTTCTTGCACATCCAATTAAAGATGCGGAACTAGCTTTAAAAGCAGACGCTTCCAATAAAATACAATACCTACGATCGCGAAATTTTAGCTGCTTATTCTTCAATTATACATTTCCGATATATGCTTGAAGGGCGAGATTTCACGCCATTTAATCAAAACCTTGCCATTAACATCACTTAGATTTTATTGGACAATGTACCACCAAAATCCTCCACGCTCTATTTAGAATAAAAGAAATCGAAAATTTGATTGATTATATAAAACTAGCAAAAGCCTAAAATTCTGAACAAGAATCTTTAAACATCGGTTAACCAACAGAACAAATAGTGATTCCCGGCGCTAATCTCAAAATATACGTTGACGTTTATCTACCCAAAACGTTTAGAAAATCTGCATTTGATTTATTTCATAATCTTTCCTATCCCGAAAATCGAGCTTCAGGAAAACTTGTAGATGATCATTTTGTTTGGCCTGCTTTGAATAAAGACTGCAACAATTGGTCAAAGCATTGTCAGATATGTCAGAAATTTAAAGTTACGCGTCTCAACAAATCAATATATGCAATTTAAACCAAGTTCAAATCGTCTGTTGGAAGTTGGTCCCTTACCTCCCTCTGAAGGATACAATTACAATTTTTAAAATAATTGGTCGCTTTTCAAAATGTCCCCAAGCCACAATCATTTGGCTGCATCTTGATTAATGGAGCATTGAATTTTATTCTTAAATGTATCGAAGGTTGCAGAGTTGATAGCATAGACAAAAATAAATCCAATTGTGTTAAATCTGACAATCTAGGAAGTCAATTCTGATCATCGAAACGAGAGCAAATGTCTCATGCAGTAATTGTATTGTTTTACGGGCTGTATGTCATGGCCTTGTTGGAACCATATGTTGTGACTAGAATGAAATAATTCTGTTTTAATATTGCCATATCGAACACCATTAACAGTCTCTGCTATAAAAATACATCCACATTGTCTTCAATTACATTTAGATTCTTTAAGCCCCAAAATTGACAATTTTGACAAGCCTACAATTTGTTCACCCAGCGAAAAATGTCTTGTGTGAACAACTCTTGTCGATGTTCTTGTTCGCACAACTATGTCTGCCATTAAATGTCATTTAAAAAAACGACAAAAGCTACACGTTTTCCCCACACTAAAGAACGTGAACGTGTCCTTAACTCTGTCCACGTTTTATTATTAAGCACACTAATGATACCTCATCAAAATGTGGGATCAGAATAAACGCTTGCTTTCTTTATCCAGCTTGATTGCCGTTTCTGAAATTACTATTACCGATAAAAAGAAACGTTACCGTTATTTAATAAATTATTTTAAATTATAATAATAAACATTTTTTCTTACAAATTTAAAATATCTCTATTATTCTTCCCTTTACTTTTTTAAATATTCCACCTGTTCTGTAAAACGAAACGTTTCAAGTGACATTTTCGTTTTAAAACATATTCACATATTTTACTGTTCTGCAAATCGAAACCACACGATTCACTCGTTTTATTTACGACTTTTGAAAATCGTTGGTTTTTTAAGCCAATCTATTAACAGAATAGGGTGATTGGTTGGCAATGAAAACGCCATTCATTGTCAGTAATTTCCAGTAATGATACATTTCTATTAACCCTAAAATGTCAGCTGTCAAATTGTTTCTTCCTTCGTTGGTTTTCAATACTTGTGCAGTAAAGTAAATGGCGGTAAATTGAATTTTGAAACACCATTTATATATAACTAGTAGCAGTAGCATTCAATGTTGGCAACCTATTAAACACCTTATAGTAGCGGAATTGGGTGTCGTTGCAGCTGCGTATAAATCACCTATAAGTGTGTATTTGTTGCCTTTATTGTACTTTTATTTAGTAGCAGGAAAAAACCCAAACTGGGCCAAGAAAAAAAAAAATCACACTCTCTGAAAAGGAAAACGTTTATTAATGTGTGACTGGAATAAATAATAGCGAAATACTTTGTGACACTTTATGGTGGATATACATATGCATGTATGTAGATATAATTTTGAATAATGATGTTCCATGCAAATACTAAATACTACATAATTCTAACCACTGAGTTAGAGGGGATGACAAAAAAGATTATTAGAAATATGACTATTTTACACTAGTGATGTGCAAAACATTTAACTTATACAGAGTTTTGTTAATTAAACAATGGATTTTTGAAATGGTTTTAAAGAAAAATTATTACCAAATGATTGATAGAAAGATCAAAATAAAATTTAAGGGTCTCATGTTGACACGTCGTATTAGATAATTTGTTTTTAATATGTTTTTATACCCACCACCAAAAAAAAATGGGGAGTATATTGCGTTTGTCATTCTGTTTGTAACACATCGAAATAATGGTCGTAGAACCAAAAATTCTATATATTCTATAGTCCTTATAAGATTCTAAGACGATTTAGCCATGCCCGTCCGTCTGTTGTTGGCACGATAGAGCTTCGAAAAAGAGGCATAGAACAATGAAATTTTTACCAAACATTTTTTGGTCCACCGAAATGTTTGGTATTGCCCATGGGCAAAATCGGTCTAGTGGGATCTGAGTTATAGATCAAAGTTTCGATATTTTTCAGATATTTTTTTGTTTGCTATTTTCTTCAAATATAATGCAGATAATATTATGAAATTTTGCACACTTAATTTTTAATATAACAGGACAAGTCGTATTGAAATTAGTTGAAATCGGTTCACGATTTCGCATAGCCCCCATACAAATGCCTTCCCGGAATATGGTTTTATGGTACATAAATGTCTATAGAAAAACCGTATCGAAACAAAATTCTCCAATAATAAGTTTCATGCAAAGTGAAATCGCAAACAATATTTTGTTTGCATCGGTCTATAATTTTGATCATAGCCCCATACAAAGCAGAGAACGGATTGATTGGTTAATTTTAGATTTTGAATACAATCACAAAAAACGAACCTCATGTTGACAACATAAATCAATTCCGTAAAGCAATACATGTCATTATTCACAAAAGGGAGTGTAACGAAAAATGATGCTTGCATTGCATGTCTTGTACAAATGTAAACGTATACTCCCAAAAGCAACGAATACTTAACGATTGGTACGAATGTTTAACGATTGGTATGAATGGTTTCAATGCTGATTGTATAAGTTGTACATACTAACAAACAATATCAAACTTTACTAGTTTACTGTCAACAAATCGCACATAAAGCAACAACAAAAAAATATTTATTTTCTCATTAGGTTTTGTATTGTTTTTTGCTCTTTCTTTATGTTTGCATTCACTGAAAGCAACGAATACTGGACGAATGGTGTGAATGTTTTTAGTTTTTTCATGTGACATTGAATTATTTCGTTGCTTGATGTATAACCGCATAACAAAAAGGTAATGTAAAATAGCAAACAGTAATAAGGAATGAATAAACAAACAGCAATGCACATTTTTATTATTGTCGAGTAAAAGCAATGCAAAAGCAATGAATTTGCGAATGGTTAGCAGATGTGAATGGTCTCTTTCTGTTCTCTGATACAAAGTCACTTCCGAAATTCACTTAAATGAACATAAATCTTTTTTAAAAATGACTATGGAGTTAAAATTCGACAAGCCTATTCAAAATATATATTTAAATCATCGTACTAAATTTCATAATGATCGGTCTATATTTGACCGTAGTGTCCATATAAAATCCACTTCCGAAAATCAAATTCGCATAAATCTCTTATCAAAATGACTATCAAGTTAAAATTTCACAAGCAATACATCTAAATTGTCGTACCAAATTTCATGATGATGGGCAAAAATTTGACCGTAGCCCCCATATAAAGTCGAGTTCCGCAAATCTCTTAAATGCGCATAGATCCCTTATAAAACCATACGAGTATAGAAAAATCTTCGTTCTCAGATTTTTAATAATCAGTTTATATTTGACCGTAGCCTCCATATAAAGTCCGCTTCTAGAAATCACTTAAATGCGCATAAAGCTCTTATTAGCATCAGCAGCATGTTTAAATTCGACACCAATAGTTAATACATATATATAATTCGTCACTCTCAGTATGATAATTATCGGTCCATATTTGACCGCAGCCCCATATAAAGTTCACTTCTAGAAATCACTTAAATAATCTCTATAAATCTTCATAATATCTAATGACGTTTTCTTTTCTGGCAAAAATGTTACACGTTTTTCCCATTTCGCATCTTTTTTAATTTTTTTGTGTTCTTTTCTGAAAAAATGTCAACACTGCTATAGTGTAGTGTGTTCTTTTCTATAAATGTCACACTATAAATATAAAAAATGGTGCACCTTTCACACTCTGTATTTTTAGAGGGGGAGAATCGCACGATAAAACAGCTGACCAGTGATGCCAGCTTTTGAGACTCAAAACGCGTAAACATTTTTGAAAAAAGGGCTAAATGGAAAAAATCCATATAAAACCACATTCAATTTTCTTTTTTTCGCGTTGTGAGTGACTAAAATCCGGCTAAATCTAGCCCGAAAAGGGCTAAGTTGGCATCGCTGCAGCTGACATTTGTTTTGTTTATGAATGTGTATTTGTGTTAAGAAACAAAAAAGATATATACAAAATGGAAAATATTACTACTTTGTTATGTGCTGAAAAAATTTTGGATGACTTGTTGGATTCATGTTCATCATCTGATGATGATAAAATATTTTATATGATTATGGAAAGAAATCCACAACCGCGAGTGAAAGGCTTTGTAGAGAACGTAATTAATGAATACTCTGAAGTTAATGTATGTCAAATTTCATAGGACAATATCTCCTACTTCTTATATATGTAATGTATGTTTATATACATATATAATTTTTATAGTTTAAGAAGAATTTGCGTATTAGTCGGGAAGGTGTCATTGGTCTTTTTGATAAATAGTCATTGTCTTATTTCAAGCGATCTTACAGGGAGCTATCTGCTTCTTCTTTATTAACAAAAAAAAAAAACAAAAACAGCTGTACATGAAAATAAAGTGTTACACTGTTGTAATTTTATGTTCTATTCTGACCATTAAAAATGCGACATCTTTAAAATGTGGGGTAAACATTATAAAAATGTACATAATAAAGGTGTAACATTTTATTTCAGAAAAGAAAACACCATAAATCATAAAATCTTCAAATTGTTGGCAATTTTATGAAAACGGGTTGTCATATGGCGTCATCTATGTTTGCAATCATGATTGCAAAAAATTAAATTTATTGATGACAACCCGTTTTCATACAATTGCCAACAATTTGACAATAATTTGACAACAAAAATGACATAGTGAAAACGCGACCTAAGTGTACAAAAATGTTGGGCTCAGCCAGTGCTACACAAAACAAAATAAGGTTCTGTGAGTACTATTCTTCTACGAGTCCAGTCATCTATATTGCGCCCAGAATAATGCCACTAAAGTTAAGGATGTGTCGTGCAAGCATATTTAGCATATTCAGTTTTAGCCAAAGGTACGCCACGGTTTTTGTGAATTCGAGAGTTTTTCACGTACCATGGGACTTCAGTAATCGTTCGGATTACTTTATTTTGGTTTGTATAGTTGAAGTTTCGTGAACTTGGATTCAGAATCTATTTGTACAACAAAAGTTAACAGTCCTGCTTTAAGATTACAGATTAGCCAATTGAGTTGCACTGTTTTTAATTTCATCTGCACCAGTTTCGCGTCAATGTGGAACTTCCACGTTATGTGAATAAATTTACATACATATATACATTGTTCATTAATTTTTATTTTCCAAAACTCCAGCCATTTTTCCTGCCTCCAAAAATATCCCTGTAAGTTTCGTGATGCTATCTTAATGGTTTCCATGAACACTAACGAATGCTGTGTCATCAGCAAAAGTTGAAGTGTGAATTTTTTCTTCTGCTGGCATGTCAGAGGCATAAATCAAGTATAAGGTTGAATTGGTTGGGCAGGGCATATGAAATCCCGTTCTTAAACTCTAAATTTGTTTTTAACATGTTGCCAAGCATTTTCTGCATGATGATGAAATTGTATTTAATGGGTGGAATGGTATGTTGCGAGTTGTCAACAATAAGAAAAATATTTCCAATTTCATCTACATATAAATTAATAAACATCAGCCTTGAAATTTTCTATCAAGTAAGTGATAGAATAATTCCGGCAGTCGTCATTTGCCAAATACAAACTGAAGCAATCATTTTTGTGTCTGCTGTTAAACTTTTACAATTTTTTTTTCTTTATAAATTATTATTTTATTCATATTGAAAATATACTTATGTCCATAATAAAATATATATATTAATTATCTTCTCAACAATAACACATAATTTCTGGCTCCTTCCTTTAACTAAATTGTTATGGCCAGCTTAAAGTAAAGTAAAGTAAATATTGTGTACTTTTGTATATTTTTATAATACTATTATTATTGAAAATAAATAAATTAGAATTTTTAATTAAATTATATTGTGTCGTATGAGGGTGTCACTGCATGTTCGGCTAATCAAATCAACCAATTGATTGTTAAATATGAGAGTATGGCCTAAAGGCAAATCAAAGCAAAGCAACCAGCCACTGGAAAGGAACATTAAAGAAAAACATACAAACATGGCTATAAAGACATTAAGCCAAAGAAAAATCAACAAACAACAGCAAGAAACTAGATTAAGTGCTTGTTAATAAAATTGAAATGCTTGTAATATATTGTATACTTATAGAAAAGTTAGTAACTGTGTTTTGCAAAGAAAAAAACCAATGCAAAATTGTCTTTCAAATTCTCTTGGCTTTTGCACAAATTTGCAGATTTTACAAGCAGTTTTTGAGTTTGAAAGCAATCTTCATGCCTCCAATTCTTAGTGTTCAAACTTTTTTAGCTGGCCTGGGCGATCATTGTCCTTCGTGTCAAAATCACCACCATCTCACGCACGTTGAAACTAATGGAACGAAATTTTCAAATGTTTAATAACTAAGTGATAGTAAATGACAGATATGTATGTACTGGCTAAATAAATTACTAAAGACAAAAATCTAGTTCAAAAGATACCAAATGTTTTTATGTCCACCACCAAGAAGATGGGGGATATATTAATTTTATTCTTCTGTTTGTAACACATCGAAATATTGATTGAATAACCAAAAAGTATGCATATATATTCTAAGTCCTTCTTATCCATCCGTCTGTTGAAGGCAAAATAGAGCTTCAAAAAAAGTCTTAGAACAATGAAATGTTTGGTATTGAAAATGGTCAAAATCGGTCCAGTAGGATTCAAGTTATAGACCAAAGTTTCAGATAACCTCAATATTTTTAAAATATTTTTTTTTTGATTCTCTTCACATACATATAAATAATATCATAAAATGTGCCCTTTTTTTTTGTTATAAATACTTTTCGCTTATAGTCACTTCGCTTAGTGCACGCAATGTTGTGACTATATCGCTAATGTGATTATAAGACTAATTTTTTATATGCCACAAACGGTTCACGATTTCTCAAAATCGCTATATAAATGTTCTTCCGGAATATGGCATACAAAATTCTGCAAAAATAAGCTTCATTTCAAAGTGAAATCTCAAACCTAAATTTGGTTTGCATCAGTCCATACTTCATATACTGTAGCCCCGATTTGCATCCATCCTATCGCCCTTCCAAATGTGTTTTAATCCGCTTTGCATCGTTTTAATTCCGATTTGCGTTGGCTTTGAAATTTTGTATCAATCTGCTTTGCGTCGCTATATACCATAATTCAATAATTACATGTAAATATTTTGCCTACTTGCGTGTAAAAAGGCGAATTCCCATTTTATTCATACTTATAATTATGAATTAAATTAATTTTGGTTTTGCTTTTATGTGTAATATATCTATACTTTTCGTATATCTGTACTTTTCGCTTATAGTCCACTATTATAGTTGGACATCACTTGTGGACTTTAATCTGCGAATTTGGGCTATAACCGATTTTTTATAAGCAATTTTATGGATTATAACTGCAAGTCTTATATTCGTTTTTGGCCTTTAAGCGGAATGGACTATAAGCAAAAACCCTGTATGTATGTAAATATATTTTTTTTCTCCTTAAATATGTTTTTATTCCTTGTTTAAAAATACATCATAAATACATACATACATACATACATATATTTTCAATTATTTCTTTATAATAATAACAAAGAACTGTTGAAATAATTATAATCAAACGTACCATAGGACGCTTTTTAATAAAAATATGATTTTGCTTGCTAAATTTTTAAATATTGGACCCATTCAACAAAAAGTCAGTATACATATTTCTAAAAAAAAGTGATTCGATTTGCGTCGTTTCGGTGTGTGTCGCATTCCCCGGTCTCTATTAACGACGCATATCGAGGCTCTTGTGTATATCTATATCTATTACAAAATTCACCATAAATTTGATAGTACATATTAATTATTAAGTATGTATATCTATATTTATTATAAAAGTCACTATCAATTTGAAATTCAATAAAAATAATCCTCAATTTTATAACGATATAAAATTCACTTCTGGAAATCACTTAAATCTACAAAAATAATCAATAATAAGCATGATTATGAAATTTAAATAAGTCAAGTATAAAATACATAAATAGAAATTACGGTATAATATTCTATGACTATCAAGTTTTACACTGTTCATTTAATAATTTATAGATGTCGTTAGTTGATTTCGCTCTAATAAAAAAAACTTGGCTTAAGTCCGTTTTATTGACTTTTTTCAAATCACTATCAAAATTTTATCACTAAAAGAATTTTAAATTCTGATTAAAATAAAAAAATAAAATTGGGGCGGTCACGCCTATTTTCGAGTGGGCGGGGCTCCAAATTTTGTAATATATTGAGCTATATATTGAAAACTACAATTTTTTATTAGACGATATATATAGCAAATAAAAGGTATTTGAAAGACCTTTCCAACGATATATAACATGACCTATTTATATGGACCACCTATTGATACATTTCGCAAAATTATTTTTTGATCCGAAATTTTTTTAAAAAATCCGGGAAAAAGGTCTGTATGAGTAATTAGATAAATTACAATATTTTCAAGTCAAGAAATTAAGCTTTAATTTAAGGTATAACATGACCATGTAGGTAATATAAATCCGAAGACATTAAAGAAAGATTATGACATTTCACCATAAAAAATACAATCTGTACTATGCGAAGCCGGTGTTCTGTATACCATAGAGGAGAAAATTCTACCGCCCGGCCGTAGGCCGGCAATACAGGAAAGTTGTACAATGCGAAGCCGGTATTCTGTATACCATAGAAGAAAAAATCCTATCCTGCATACAAAATTTTGAAAAAATGTGTTTTTTGAATTTTTCAGATCTTATAATTCTATGATTGTAGTACCTACAGACACATATGATACCTTAAATTAAAGCCTAATGTCTTGGATATTTATATTAATAAACTAAAATAACACTTATACTGTGTTCAGATATGAAACTTAATTGAGTCAATATTCGGTTAATTGACAATATTATTTTAAGTGTTCACGCATAAGCAATTTTCAGCTTACTCAATAATCATTTGACAGTTGGAAAACAATACAAAAAATACTCTATATGGTTGTTGTGTTTATATGTAAAATCATTTGACAGTTGGAAAACAATACAAAAAATACTCTATATGGTTGTTGTGTTTATATGTAAAATCATTTGACAGTTGGAAAACAATACAAAAAATACTCTATATGGTTGTTGTGTTTCTACGTAAACAAACTTACCTTCACATTGATTTTTTAATGATTTCTTTTGTTGACATTTGCATTTTATACAATTTTGTTCACTAAACACAGTTGTGAACAGTGTTGCATTCGAAATCTTACTCAATATTATAACAATTTTGTACTTATTGCGCAATAATTAATTGAAATTTTATATGGAATATTGAGCTCAATAATGGCGTTAATTGCGATTAACGCAATTAAGGGTCATATCTGAACACGCTATTATATAGACTTTTTTTAAATTTTTTTAGATATGAAAAAAAAATTTAGGTCAAAAAATATTCTTTTCGAATTTAACCCATAGTCGGTCCATATTTTATAATCATAATATATATCGTTGGAGAGTTATTTTTAATACCTTTAATTTAATGTATCACATTATTATCAGAAACCTAGTAGTTTCCGAGATATAGGCCTATATATTTTAAATTTTACGGGCCCGCCCCCTCGAAAATATGCGTAACCGCCAACAAATTTTTTTTTTGCTGTCATCTCCTCTAAAAGCCCTATTTGATGAAATTTTTCTTTTTGTTTAGCAAAGTCACTAAAACCGACTTGTTCCAAAAACTTTTGCTGGGTTATTATAGTTTAATATGCATGTTTCCTTAAGCTGATAATTACATATTTCTCACACATTACCAAATGACCACCCACCACTACCATACAATTCATACAGTATATGCACAGAATAAATGTCAATTATGTATGTAAATTTTCTTCTACACTGCAGTCGGTAACGTTTAAACAATTATAAAAAACAACAAAAAAAAAATAAAAAAATACACAACACAATCATAGCTTATGATTTGATTAGAGATTTGTTTTGTGTTTTCCATGTTTTTAAGAGAATTTTCCATACAACAACTTGTGGCGAATTAAAATCATATTTAATATTTCAGTCTATAACTACGAGAACAAAACACGTAAGTACGTGTTGAACACTAAACAACAATAAAAACAACAACAACAACAAAATTACTATAAATTAATAAATAAATAACAATTGTCGCCACCTAGACGCAACATGATACACTCCAAGTCAACTCACCAACTCACTCACTCACTCTGTTGTATTGGCAGTTTTGTTGTTACCATGTTACGAGCAATGAGCACTCGCTCGCTATAACTGGGTTTCGATTTTATACATTTTCAAATTAAAAACAAAATTTAATTTTAAATGTTGTCAAAACATGTGTACGAGTACTCAAATTAATGCTTGTAAATACTATTGCTAGTGCATATTTAGTGACGTACATATGTATGTATGTACAAACACGTGTAATTAAATATTATACCCTACATCATCATAGTGTTATATGGGGTATATTGGATTTTAAGCATACGAGTACTGTTCGATTCAGAATCACTTTCTAAAGGCCCAACTATAATGTGCATATGCTAGCTTAAGCAAACGTGCGAACACATATAAATTGTATGTGGCAAACTATAATGTACTTAACGAAACTTTTCGTTAAGTTTTTCAACTGTCATTTGCTTAAGCAAAAAGCGAAACTGATCGCATATTCCGTACGGAATCAGCTGTTTGTTGTTTGTTTGTGTTTTTAACAAAATGGAAAAAGAAGAAAATACATTTTAAATTTAATAGAAAATGTGGAAAAAATAAGTGCCTTTATAATAAAAGGGCCCTTTTTATTTTAACAAAAATGTCTCTGTCGTGGTTTATTTCTCTGACAGAACAAGAGTGTCTTCTTCTTTTACAGTGTAGTTCACTTATTTCTTTTAATGTGCACAGGCCTTCAAGCGCTAACTTTAATATTTTTATATTATTTAAATTTTTAAGTTTTTTCTCCATTTTTGCAAACACAACACGAAAATTAACAAAACATATGTAAACGTTTATTATTATTTACAATTTAGTGCTGCCACAGCTGTACATTTTAGTACTTTTGCCGAAAAATTAAAAAAAAAAGGAAAAATTATGCGTTTATAATTTCTTTTAATTATAAAATAATATAATAATATTTATAAAATATAGTCATTTAATGGCTTTTTGTTAAAATAGAAACATTTTTTTTAAACATAAATGAGCAACTGTGGACAAAAAGTTTCAAAGTCATTGAAGCCACCTGAAAGTTAACTCTGAACTGGTTATGCATTTGACAGCCTTTTCGTTAACTTTTGCAATTTGCTTAAGCTTGCTTATGCATATTATAGTTGGGCCTTAAGTCTATGTTTGTCCATCTGGCTGACTGTCTGTAACAAGGTGAATTTAAATACAAGGTGACAGCATTGCTACAACAATTACAACAAGGCAAGAACAACGCATTTTTGTGCATTTTTGTTTGTGTAAAAACTTTCGTTACTGTCAAAACATCTTTTTTTTATATAAACTTTGACTATTTGTAAACAACTTTTTGACATTTTCAATTTCACCATGAATAATCAGCTGGCGCTATGCTGTCACCTTGTATTTAAATTCACCTTGGTCTGTAATCGGTTTACATGATTTCTCACCAAAACTTATGTTCCATTGTTTTCAACTTGCGACAGATGGTTTGTGCGATTCAGAAGAGGTGAGTTTGACACGCCAGCCATAAAAATTTAAAGATCAAGTTTTGCAGGCATTATTCCCTGAAGATTGTTGTCAAACACAACAAGAGCTTGCAAAATTGTTGGGACCTTTCCAAAGAAAGTAACGCAAGTACATATATAAACATACATATACATATATATTAGAGAGAGGTGCAACGAGTAAGTTTTTTCTTCATGTATGAAACTCGCTGTCGAATGTAGTATATCGTTGGTCTCATGTAGAAAGGCCCTAACTCGCTATTTTTTCGAAATTTGTTTTTTTTGCGATTCCAATGCATTTAACGCAAATACACCTCCTCACAAAAATTTATTGCAATAGTGTAAAAAATAACGCTTTTATAAGCAGTTGTACAAAAAAAGTTCCATGTTGAATATTACAGTTTCTCTTATGTTTTTACCTTCTCCTGTAAAGTTTCAAATATGAAGTTTCAAATATGCGAGTTAGGGCCTTTCTGCATGAGACCATCGATATATTTGTACTCTTACTAAGAGAACAAGTAGGGAAGTGAAGAGAATGTTTACCACCAATTTTTGATTTGTCATCCCCAAAAATCCCCAAACTGATTTTTTTGATTAAAATTTTTATTTTATTTGAAAAAATAACAATTCAATAAAATTCATTTTTATCGATAGCTACATACATATATTAATATTCAAAGTAATTCGATTTGTAATTATAAATTATAAATAAAGAAAAAATTACACATAATATAATATATAGAAGTATAAAAAATTATTTACAAGAGTTTAGCATTTCCAAAACTTCAGAACCAAAATCTTCTGATTCATCAGACTCAGAAATGTTATAATACATATTGCTTGTATTAAAAAGCTTTTGCATTTCAGCAGATGGATTAAATTTATCACAACAAATTGAATTATTTTTACAGTATGTGTTTATTCTGAGAAGTGCTTCTTCCATGCCAAACCATGGGAAAGAAACCATCCACTATAAATAATAACACACATTTTTAGACATGCCAGACGCACATTTTTTAGCTCAAAATTCATTCTTGTTACCATCAGTTATAAAAAAAATCTTCAAAAAAATCCTCTAAAATTGTGTTGCCATCCCCAACAAATCCCCAAAAAAATCCTCATATTGGGGATAAATCCCCTAAACTGACAACGCTGAGTTCATGTGTACTTCTTAACAAGAAATACATTCATGCAGAGGTTTAATATATATTGCCTGAGTGTTACTTCACTTTAAAAAAAAAAAATTGAGGTGCCACCGAACCCACATCATACGAGGATGGGGCAGTAGAGTCTATAAATCAGTAAACGGTAAATAGCCAATCAACCATCTACTCCGAAGAAATGCAGAATTAGTTCCGGAATGGCAAGAGGAAGATATCGTGAGACCACATTGTAATTAATATGGGATTAACTATAAATTCAATTTTATTTTCCTAATACTATAATTTTATTAAATACCCTAAACAAACAACCCAAAAAAGAGAAAGAAAACTTTAAGACCATCATCATCTGTTACAAACCGCCTCAAAGATGACATTAAGTCCTTAAGTACTCCTGTGTTCACACTAGTGAATGTATAAGTAGCGGCTGTAAAACTAAATATTTGTACGTTTTAATCAAAACATAACAATCAGCGTAATAAAGATCATAAACATAAAAATGGAAAATATGTACGAGTATTTACTGTATTAGCTGGTTCTTTTCATTTGTCTTTAATTGATTTTTTTTTTTTTGTTAAAACATTTACATATAATCATTAAACAAGAATTGTTATGATACATGTAAGCAAATATTTATGTATATTGCAATATAAAAATATACATTTTATGACTTACTTAAGTTAAATGTAATTATGGGTATTCATTGATTTTGAGATGGCATATGTAGATATTGAGATTATGGAGACAGATATTAAATGGAATGATTTGGATAATAAACATCCTTAGTGTTAATTTTGTTTTATGTGTAATTTATGTTAAAGTGCTGGATTTAAACATAAACATTTAATAGCACATTTTGCTGTTGGCCAAGCAATCATTAAGACATTAAAACGTCAAAGGAGGATATGTTTATACTGGAAGTGTGCTACATGCAATCTCTGGCATTGATGGATCACATAGACATCGGCTTGTCCTCGCTTGTCTTCCTGTTGACTCATTATTTAGTAGTAGTAGTAGTAGTAATGACAGTTAAATGTTTCAATCTGAACATAATCTGACCGACTAGAATATACTAAGTTCTAAAAATGCTAATATACTCTGGGAATACTTGTATGACTTGTTTGCAGTATTCGCTGGAATCATCGGCACTGCAATCTTTTCTAGGTCCAGTTTGTCCCAAAAATTTACAAAAGCCTTAAATTAAAATATGCTTTTCTACCTATATAGATTGTTATATTTTTACTAAATCATAAAGTACACAGCATAGGAATAGACTAGCAGGTCGTTCAAATTAACTCCAAGGCTTTGATGACTCATACACACTCTTTTGTTCAAACTGAGATAGTACTGAGTTCTTCGATCCATCGTTGAATTCTCTTTTGTCTATAAGTCTTCTAGAAATAGAAAACTAGGACTAGTTGGACTGTTAAATATGTAGAGGATGCCATGAGGACGTGGTACTAGAACGACTCTGGTTTTATGAAGCCGAATCTTGTCCGGAGTTGAGCGTCCTCCAAGTATGACATTCAAATGGTATGCTGACATCTCCATTAATGTCGTTCAAAGCTGTCATATACGAGTTGCGATCAAATGACTCCTACACATATCACTAGATGCTGTCAGGGGAGCCTCCAACTGTGTGATATGAAAGTTTGGTGAACTCCTCCGGTAAAACCCCTAAAGTACTGTTACGTAAACTTGACATTGTATTCCGTGACCGGTAGATCCTTAGTCTTCTGGTGAAGTATGTTACTTTATATAACCTACCTTAAAATAAATCTAATGTTGTTAAATCATGTTGTTTGAGGGTGCTGTAGCTTAATTGGTTAGCGCATTTGATCATTAAGCATGTAGCCCGGGTTCGCTTCCTAGCCGCTGCCACTCAAACAATAACAATTTCTGATAATTATTAGTTTTCTTTCCATCCATCATAACTAATATTTATCACAGCGGCCTCCTTCAGTGGTATAGCATTCATACGCCACCGAAGTAAAATACATAAATAAAGGCTATAAAATGAAGCTTTAAAAAAATAATGCGCCTACTCACTACCAGAGGCGCTGCAATGCGGCACTAAAACAAACATAATGCGGAATATCAGATTTGTGATATAAAGCTTTCTTCTATGTTCACCACCTTACGTCTTCAGTCTATCCCATTTCCAAAGAAAGTAAGGCAATTATATAGGCATATTAACTGCCAAGAGCAACTATTGAGAAGCCCTGAAGCCGTGATTGTCAATTTAATAATGGATTATTGCTTGTAAGCATATGTTAAAGATAGAGTCTATAAATAAAAATCCATGTCAGGATTAACGAAATTGACAAGGCTTTTGGTCAAAATATGATTGAAAGTTTGTATAAAACAGTCGACTTCTGTATACATGGTCGTGGTGAACATCTGTCCAGTATATTTTTTAATTTATACTAGACAAACCTTACTCTTTCCAATACATTAAAAATGCGCATGATTTTCATATAACTTCTTTGTTTTGAAAACAAAAAGCCAACAGCATTATTAATGCAGGTCATTTATATAAAGATGCCAGGTATTATTAAGCTTCAGAATAAACCAATTCACCTCATATCTAAGCTAAAATGTGAAACATATTTCCTACTACCTTCACCTGTGAACACCCCAAATGTTCTCAATTTTAAATAAGCCTTCTGCTCAGCCGAAAAAAAACAAATCTTCCAAAGATTTTGTTTTAATTTTAAACTTTTTTTCTGTTGAAATTGTAGCATAGAAACTTTAAGACTAAACGAAATCATGTTGCTTTGGACAGCCAACAATAAAATCAATGACAAAACGACCAGCCGACCCTATCACTAAAAACCACAACCACTTAAAAGCGCTTCTTACAGTTTGAGTTAAACTTTATTGGTTTAGTTTGTTCACAATTGGTTTGACTGGATTTTAATAGTGCTTTGTTGCTGTTTTATACATTTCATTCATACCATTTGTTTCATTTTGTTGCTCCTTTAATTCAATTAACAACTTACAACAGCAACGATAAAAGAGGATTTTGTCATTAACCAAAAAAAAAATAAATGAACAACAACATTGAAATGTGAAAAGAAAGATACATTTAAACATTCAGTTCAGCTTAACAACGATAACAAAGCAACAATGCAAGAAAAACAAGTCATTAAAGCAAGATCAGTGGAAGTGGAAGTGGAAAATGAAAAGGAAAAGGAAAATAAACAGAGAGAGGGAGAGAGAGAGAGAGTGTGTGTGCGGTGGTTTAATCCCTAGAGTAGCAGCGATAATAAACAAATGGCGCCAACAAATATTTACTTATTTACTTACCTTGTTTACACAGCTACACTCCATCTTACATATTTAGACGATAAATGTAAGCCATAAACCTTAAAGGCTTAAAAGCCGTAAAACAAACATACGAGTACAAATGAAGAAATGGAAATACGAGACAGAATTAACATGAAAAATGCCCCTTTTAAACTTCATTACAGGTTTCCCTCTTAAAGTAGGCAAATCAAAAATACCCTAAAGAACTCTTCATTTGGACAAAGCCAATAGATTAAGTTCGAGATAAGATATCTGTATATCATAAGAAAGCCCGGGTTTGAGATCGTCTAAATGTTTCTTATTACACAGGGCCGTCTGTTTCCTCCTTAAAAAAACAACACTTAAGTAAAAGTTGACATTGTTGCAACAGATCTACAGCCACAGATTAAAAGGACATAACCAACCCAGTTTCTTAAACTGAGTTAAGCAATAAAAGCAATTTAAGCTTAAACTACAAAATGAAACGTTTACATGACGGGGGAAGCAAACTCAACAAAAAGAACAGCATAAAATCGATCTTTAATGTCTCAAAAGAAACCATTGAAGGGAAACAAATCAATGATCTTTGATTTACATACGACACATTTAAGTTTTGTTGCCAGGGCTCTTAAAAGTTAAAACCTGAAAACAAAATCAATAAATAATGGCCATATAAAATGAGTCCTCTAGAAACGATTGATGTTTTGTTTCATTTTATTTTTCCTCTTTGGCCATAAACTTGTACTTGTCCATAAAATCCAAACAAATAAAAAGAAAAAACTACAAACAGCTTTATTAATCTTTTTGTTTAAATCTGGTACAACGACAAAGATGAACGAGCAAACAGAAATATATCCCATCGTGGCTGTTTTGTTTTTCCCCACTAAACTTTCATTTCGCTTTTAAGCCCTTGATGTTGACTAAAGGAAAAGCAAATTTAATGTAAAACCTTTTGTTAAAACCATTAACTGCTTTATATATTGTAGTTACCTGTACTCCTACGAGTATTTGGGATGTTAAATCCGAAATCCCGGAATCCCGGTCCAAAAAACAGCAACAATAACAGAAATTGTAGCCAAAGTGCATGATATGGTATTAACTGATTGACTAACAAAAGTGCATGAAATAGCCCATATCATGGGTATCTCAAATGATCGAGTCCTTTTAATTTTGCATGAAGAACTGCAGATGAAAAAGATTTCTGCAATATGGGTGCAGCATTTGTTAACAGTCGACCAAAAACGCACAAGAATGAACATTTCTAAAGCTTGTTTAGATCGTTTTAAGAAAAATAAAATACTGATGAGACATGGATCTACCACTATACTCCAGAGACAAAAGAACAATGCAAGCAATGGACTGAAACTGGAGGAAGTGGCACCAAAGAAAGCAAAAACAATTCAATCAGCTGGTAAGGTTATGGCAACGGTTTTTTTTATTGATTTACTATCTGCAAAAGCGTAAAACAATAAATTCAGAGTACTATTGCAATATTTCGGATGAATTAAATGTAAAAATTTGAGAAAAACGTCCTGGGGCCAAATTACTGCATTCGATATCGAGTAAAATTTATCGTAATTTTCTTATTTGAGATTATGGCATACGATAACGAGCAAGGAATTTAGTACATTTTATCATAATTTCGATATCGAAATCATTTATCGATACGATTGCTCATTCGATCACTAATGCGGTAATTTGGCCCTTGGCTTACAACACAAAAAATATTCTTTCATCAAGACATCGCACCAGCGCACAGGAGTGTCTTAACAAGGGCTAAAACCAACGAATTCAAGTACGAGTTGCTTGACCACCCACCTTATTCTTCTGATTTAGCTTCCAGTGACTTTTACCTGTTCCCAAATCTAAAAAGAATTCCTAGCTGGCAAGCGTTTTACCTCAAATGAAGATGAAATTACTGTTATAAACCACTATTTTGAAGGCCTAGAAGAAAACTATTTTAATCAAGGAAATTGAATTGCTAGATAAGCGTTGGACTAAGTGTATTGAAGTTTCAGGAGATTATATTGCAAACTAAAAAAAAAATGTTTTTGAAAAACCAACTATTCTCTTTCTGTGCTAGGCTTAGAAGTTTCCGAACCGCTCTCGATTGAGAACAGAAGAATTCATTTCTTCGGATTGTCTCTAGTCGTTTGTATTGCTTGATCAAGAACATAATAGCTGTATTTAAAACATATTGGAAAAACCAGAAGCAAATTATCAAGACACAAGGCTAACTAAGCTGCCCTAAATATATTTCACAGCAGGCAAACCAATATAGAATCTGGCGGGACTAAGCATACTCCAGATGGACACATAGCTCTACAGTAGTCCAACCAGTACAAATCGTCCAACGTTATTTTTCAGAAAAGAACGGCATTAGTTTAGGAAAATCAAGTGTAGCCCGAAGTTGACAGAAAACTCTCGATATATTTAATGGTGAGTGCAAATCGGCAACAAATACAGAAACAACAGGCATTTTGTTTGTGTAAAATAATGTAATACTGTCAAAAACACTTGGAAAAGTATTACTTTTGACATACATAACTAAATTGTAAACAAAGTCAGTCAGCTGTGCTACTGCACTCACCTTGTATAGTTACAACATGGTATATTTGAAGGATCTGTGTCTGTAATAGTCTATCCCCCTGGCCCACAATGTCGAACGATAACGTTTGCTTAGATAAGATTTAAGACACAAACTTTTTATCGCATCTATTTTTTACTCAATCAAGTTTGTTTATTCCACAATAATGTTTGTGTCTTAAGTCTTATCTAAGCGAACGTTATCGTTCGACATCGTGGGCCAGGGGGTATATTTCAAATAAAGTGTACATGGGAATTTGTAAAAATCAAAAAGTTCACAGAAAACTCTTAATATACTTGAAACAAATGATATCATTTAATAGAAAGTTCTGTATATCATTGTCCACATTGAAATTAAAATTCTCTTGAAATTTATAACTACTTCTAGATGTATTATTTTCATTTCAAATGGTAATCAAAATTCTTGAAACTGTAAAGCAGAATTCAGGGGAATTTTATAGAGAACAATTTCTACTCTAGGGTGGCCCCGATTGTATGGAGAAAAAAATAAGGTATCCATGTTCCCGACTAATATGAAAATTTGATTCATTTTAAGACTATGTTTCTCAATTTGTTTGTCTTGGGATCAATATTTGGTGAGCTGGATCCAAGGATAAAAAAGTCCTTTTTAGAGGTTTTTTGATTTTTTTCACATTTCTTACAAAGGAACTATATATAAATTTGGTATCATATGAAAGGTCTTTGAGAGGCGCATTTAATGGGTTATCCAAAATTAAAAAAAAAATTTGAATTCAAAAATTTTGAAAATTTCAGACAAAATTTAGGGGCCACCCTAATGTACTCGTATGTTTGGTAAACGATTTTTAGAAATTTTTAAAAATCAATAGAAATTGGAAAACTAAATGTTTTTTTGGAAACAATTAAAAAATCAAGAAATTTTATTGCAAATCACAAAATTTCCTAAGAAATTAAGCAGTTTTTTTTTAACCAACTTAGATATTGCCACATAGTTGCCAATAAAATCATATACACCAACCATTATATCGCGCATTTAATAAGCAATTTTGAAAACACAACAAATTTCCTTATTATGAAATTGTTTATAATGAGAATTGGCGTATTATTTAAAAGAAAATTAACAAATTATTTTATTTAGCAATAAAACACCTGTCTGCCTGCTTTGTTTGTTTGTTAGAAAAATAATATTTTCAGGCAAAATCAATCTAAAAATCAATGATGAAAATGATAATAATTAGAAAATTTGTTTAATTTCAATTTGCAGACAAATCAAATAGACAAAGTGCTGAAATTGGCAAAGAAGGTAAAAGAAATTGGTGGCAGCCAGCAGAAAAATAATAAATTAAAAAATTAAAATGTTTACCTTGGAAAATTATAAAAATTCAAAAAGACGACGGAATAGAAAACAGCAACATGGTGTGATTAATGAATTACAAGCAACAGCAACAGAGTCTACATTAGCAGCTGTAAATGTATTAGAAAAAGTGCCAACAACATTATCATTATCACAAATAACAAAAACAACAACAGCATTTTCTACAACACAAAACCACCACAGAAGACATCATTCAACAACAACAACAACACCAACATCCAGAAAAACCATGAAAAGTATTAAAAATCTCTGTATGCCTTGTAAAATTGTTCCATCATCAGCTGCAACATCATCATCCTCGTCATCGTTATCGTCATCATTGTGGTCGTTGTCTTGTTCCTCCTCAATTATTGCTGGTAAAATAATATCAAGGAATTTATGGAGAACCACAAGAAAAACACCAACTCTAGACACACAAACAACAATAACTGCGACATCATTATGGCCGCATGCTGCAAGTATTACAAGGAGACGAAATAATTGTGGTGCTGATTATTGTGACGATTGTGGTGGTGATGGTGATGGCAGTGCTTTTGATCGACGATGTCAAAGTCTTAGACGACACAGTCATAGACGGCATTTTTTATTGACTTTGATGCTGTTACTAGTTGTCTGCATTGTCAACACTTCATCAGTAAAGGCTGCTGACAGTTTAACTGGTAAGTGCCACATTTCTTTATCTGCCTCTTATCTACCCCTCCTCACACTCTCTCACTCTCACCCTCTCTCTTTCTGTCTGTCACATTCCTATATTTACACAATATTGTTATTTGTCATATGAAAACTAAAAGTTTACTTTTTTTACATAAATTTTGTAATCCAACACTTAGCTTTTTTTTGTTGTTCTATGGCCACAAATCAACTATAAAATTAACTGAGAAAATATATTAAAGCCAAAGAAATTTTTAGAAACCACATACATATATGTACGATTTTTTTCTTTATATAACAAATATTGATATGGATGTTTTTCGTTTATGAACCTTTTCGACACCGAATTAATGTGGAGATGTTTAGACAGTTTTTTTTTGGTACATACAGTGGTTGCTCTAGGATCCGTAAGAGCCAATTTACACGAAGCAATTGTCTAAGCTAAGCTAATTACCTTGTAGACATCTGGTTGAGGGTAAGATAGCACGAGTACACACTTAATTGTACTTACAATCAGGGCTGTCAGATGAATTTCGGAAAAAATCATCAAAATCCCGATAAAAAAGAAAAAAAAATCGTCATTTCGAATTTAAAAAATCGTCAAAAAAATCGCAAAAATAAAAACATCACATAGCAAAAGACATAAATTTTAAATTTTTAAATAAACACAACTTGTGTAATTATAAGATCTTAGTCCGCTTTCACACTTTTCAAGTCTGACTCGTCAAGGCAAGTATTTTTAGATGAGAAGGGAAAAGAAAACAAAAGGGGTACAAACTTGATGGTACTAGTCAATTGCATTAAAAAGTACGAAAATTGAATTAACGTGTGTAAATGAAACGGCAAGTTCAAAAGGGGATTCTACAAAAACTGGTGAGCTAAACTGAAGAGTGTGAAACAAGACTTAAGCCTTAGTTAGCCGACTGTAATGGAATGTAACTGCAACAGTAAGAAACAGCTGATGGATATTGTTATGTGTAAAGTAATGCAAATGGTTATGGAGTAACCGTAATGTATGAATCCGTAATGTATGAATCTGTAAGAAATAGAATTTCTTTACATTTGTACGTCATTACACTACTTTCCGTTACAGTCGGCTAACTGAGGCTTTATGGGTTGATTATGTATAGCAACCAAACTGCATTGCCAATTTGCAACCTAACTGACATGCAAGTTGTTATTATCAGGTTTGTGATGGAAATCGAAAACGAAAACAAGTGAGTTTTCGAAGTTAATTTTTACGTAATATTTCTGTATTGAAACAGTTTTATCCCACAAAATATAAAGATAATTTGCTATTAAAGAGAATCTTAAAGCAAAAATTTTAAAAATTTGATTAGAAATACTTTAAAATGGATTTCAAAAACTCACTCGTTTTCGTTTTCGATTTTCACCACATACCTGGGGCCAAATTACCGCCTTCGATATCGAGTAAAATTGATCGTAATTTTCTTATTTGAGATTATGTCATACGATATCGAGCAAGAAATTTAGTACATTTTATCATAATTTCGATATCGAAATCATTTTTTTGATACGATTGCTTATTTGAGCACGAATGCGGTAATTTGTCCCCTGTATGTAAGGAAACTTTCGTTTTTGATATTTTTTTCGTGTAGACAAAATATATAGTATGTACGTATACATACAAATATAAATAATTTAACAACAATATTTAAATGATTTAATAACTTATATTTCTAATGACTTCTGCCAAACATACGTATTTGCCGACGACATACTACTATTATATAATGCTAATTCTGATGTGTTTGGTAACTTTGAAAATCGTCTGAACGAGCACTTAGATACCATTTACAATTGGACACTATCAAATTTGCTCGAGATAAACCCAGATAAGACGAAAGCTATTTACTTTGGACCAACTAACTCTCACACTATCTTACCGAAGATCTGTATTAATGGGAGGAATATTCAATATGTTGACACTATTAAATGTCTTGGTATCACTATTGACTCTAACCTTAGATTTGATAACCATATTGACACATTTATGAATGGAATTTGTTTTCTACTGAGGAGATTATATTCCCTAAGAGCATACACACCGTTTCATATCAGACATCGATTAGCACACTCGTTACTTATGTCAAAACTAAACTATTGTCTTGAAGTTTATTCTGGAACCTTGTCAGGGAATTTGGACCGTCTAGATGGTACTATTAGAAAAATTGTTCGCTACACCTTTAATATCAGATCTAATGATCATGACCTTGTTTCAGACCTAGTTTGTAAATTTCTAGGAGTTAACTTCAGGGACTATTTAAAACTAAGACTTTTACTTTAATTCTACAAAGTTAAAAAAAATTGGGCGTCCTATTTCTCTAGTAAATAGCTTCTCTTTTATTAATTCAACTCGCAACAGTCAGATTTATATACCCCTAATACATATGTCGGTATTATGATAAGAACTTTCCGCATCTGGAATCACTTACCAAACACTCTAAGAATATTCTCTTATTCCAACCATACTTAAAAAAAATGGTTTTGGAATTTCTACGTTCATCAAGAGAAAACCAATAAATCTCTTAACATCTCTATCACAACGTTTTTGTTTTTCTTCTTTTTTTGTTTTTAATTCTCCTTGTATTTGTATTTATATCAAAAATACAAAAATCTACAAAAATAGTAATAATATTGGATATCCAATTTCAAATTACAAATCAATCAGACATGTGATGCAAATCGAAATCGAAGGCAAATCAGTTTTAGAAATACATTTTAATGCATTTATAATTTAATTTTTCAAAATCTTTGTTTAAAGATTCTCTTTATTAGCACAATATCTTTATATTTTATGAGATAAAAGTTTTCCAATACACAAATATTACAAAAATGACTTCTAAGACTCGTTCGCTTTCGCTCTCGATTTTCAACACATGCTTGTATAACCTAAAAAGCTTTTTAACACATTTAATTTTTTTCCTCTCAAAAACTATTCTCCTTTTCTGGCTTTATAGATTCAAATATGCAAAACATTATCTCTAATTAAAATAATTATGGTAATAATTTATACGGCTAAGGAGCCGCTTATATATAATCTAAATTTTTTATTATAATCACATTAATTAAAATATAATTAAATAATATACATACATATATAATGACATGAATATAGTTCTTAAGATACATGTATAATTGGTCACAAGGCTTTCTATGTATTGAAAATAAAGAATTGAATTGAATTGAAAAATTAAAAACATTAAAAATTTACCACTTAAGATGGATTCACCCATTCGTTCTTAACAAAAAATTTGTTCGAACAATTTTTTTTATATGAATGTTTGACGTCTCCCTTTTTGAGAGCGAGAAAATATTTTTTACGAACTTGAATTGGTTTAATTTTATAATTTTTCTGGACAAAAATTAATTGAGTTGCCAATAGGTTGCATTTTTTCATACAAATAACAATACCTTATGTATTTCAATGGCCATCAGCAAAAGCAACTTTCTTTTTTCATTCACTTTGAATACACAATACTTTAAAATAATTTAATATTTGTATTTTGACACTTAAAACCCAAAGCAAAATAAATCAATTGCCGCACTTGTAAAACCAATAGATTTTGTTTAAATATGACAGCTTTGATTTTTCAGAAAAATCATTTGGAATGGGTGAATCGTGCTGCAAAAAACTTGCATTAAAAAAATTTTTCTCCGGAAAAAATTTGTACTGCACATGAGATGCAATAGTCATTAAAAGAGTAAATTATTATGTCATTATAAGTCATTAGCAAGTTTTTTTTAAGTAAGCCATTCATAATGAAGCTTAAATTAAATGATTACTTCATAATAAAATGATATGGCCCCCTTTTTCTTGTTTAAAAGATGTCATATCATCAAAATATTTCAATTCTGGCGTTAAATCATTAATCACAGCTGCTTAAGCCAAGAAACATAATTCACACACTCATAAAAACCTTTTAAATTTTGAAATGATTTCACTGGAATTTTATTTATTTTAAAATTTTTAAATCTCGACATACAGAAGAATTTACACCCAGTAACTGGTAAAAGTTGTGGCCACAGTAAAACACTCTCGTATTTGCTTGTTTAATGTCCTGCTGTGAAAATTGTTTAAACAGGCCCTTTAGGCTAATTAATGTTGTACATTGATTAAAAACAATTTTTATTGATTGCTTTTATTATTATTATTATTTATACAATTGTTTTTATGTAATTTTTGTATGCACTCAACAGCTAATCGAGCTGAATAATTGAAAATCATCAAACAAATTATATACACAGTGGGTGAGACGAGAACAACTATGTATGTATTTAAAACAACAAACTTGGGAAATAGTTAAAGGGAGTTTTAACACAACAACTATAAATTATAATAAGGGTAATCACAGGTTAAGAAATTTTAGTTGAATTTTAAAAATTCTTTGGATTGTTAAAACTTATTTAAAAACTAGATATAAATAACGTTCACAACTATTTCAACAGCTAATTAAACGATTTCCTTTTCGAATCGAAATACACAGTCGTGCATATAATTAAGAATATACCACAAATAAATCGACTTAGAAAGTGATTCTGAGTCGATTGCTGGGTGTTGGACCACCGTTTAATGGAGATACTTCTTTGCGAACTTGGTTGCTCTTCTTACGGTTGCGTTCACGCAATAATGTCTTCTTTCGTGAAATTCTGCCAAACAGTCAAACTTCTCGCAAACGATATTTTAATGTTAAATACATGTAAGGTTTTGGCTTATTTTTTTTTAACAAAAGTAACGCTCAGGCATAATATGCCTATATATAATTGCGTAACTTTCTTTGGGATAGTTTAAGAAGTAAAGTTGGTGAAAGAAGAAAGCAATTAAATTGCGCATTATGTTTGTTTTTTGTGCAGCAATGCAGTGCCACTGGTGGTGAGTAGGCAAACGTTGTTTTTAAAGCGTGATAATTTTTATAGCCTTTTTTAATTATTTTACTTCGGTGGCGTTTGAATGCGAAGGAGGGCGCTGTGATAAATATTAGTTATGACGGATAGAAAGAAAATTAATAATTATCAGAAACTGATGTTGTTTCAGTGGAAGCGGCTGGGAATTGAACCCGGGCTAGAAATACTAACCGATGCTTAATAATCAAATGCGCTAACCAATTAAGCTACATGATTTATGCGGATTTTTTTTCGACTCGCGCACAATCTGTCGTAATACGGCTTCTTTTGTTACGGGTCAGCTGTTCTGTAGTCGCATGCTTTCTAAAATATTTCACCGGTAGAAAACCCATTGTTTTTGAAACATTCAAGGCTGTTACCGTATCCCGATAAGTGTCTCCATACTGGTGCATTAGTACAATAATCTTTCGAGTACTGATACAGGATTTGCTTTTACCCATGTTAAGCAAGGATTAACAACTTTTCATATACTGAAAAATACTCTGCGTAATCGTAATTGATACACTGTTGCCATATTTGACGATTTGACGATTTTTGGTGTCAAAAATTACTCTTTGACTATTTGACGATCTTTGCCCCTATTTTGACGATTTTTCAGTATAAATGATTTGCAACACTTTTTTTCATATAAAATTTATAATTTGGTTTCGAAAAAAGAATAGAGTTTACTGGAATTTTGGAAACACATTTCGGAAATTCAAAGGAAAGATTTAAATCTCTTGTTTTCCATCCTAATCAAATTTATACAAAAATTTTAGTTTTACCTCATTCTTCGGCAAATGTCGAACGAGTATTTAGTCAGGTAAATTTACACAAAACAAAAATTAAGAATAGGTTAGGAACGCCTTCTTTGGAAGGGATTTTATTCACTAAAGATTTTTTACAACTAAATAAATGTTGTTGTTTCAATATGAATGTTAAAAAGTTTAATAGGGAATGTACCTACAAAATTAAATATACTAAACTTCACAATTTCCAATTATATTTTAAAAAATTTCAATTATATTTTAGAAATTTCTAATAATATTATAGAATTTTCAAATTGTATTTCAGAAATGTTCAAATGCATTTCAGAAATTTTCAAAAGCATTTGAGAAATTTTTAATTGTATTTGAGAAATTTTTAATTGTATTTCAGAATCCAAACATAACTTTAACTTAACTTTTATGATATACGATAAGAATATTCTAAAATACAACTAGAAACTACAGAAATTCAATTGAAATTTTTTTAAATATAAAATTCTGAAATCTAATTGAAAAATTCTAAAACGCATAGTGTTGTAAAAAGTTGATATTTTGTATTTACAACTAGAATTTTTTATATTTTAATTTTTTTATTTTAATTTGATATTTATAACTATTTTTTAAGCTTTTATCGATCTCTTAAACATATTTATTTTTTTGTTTTGTATACTTTTTGTTTTTGTATTAAAAAAAATTTATTTGAAAAAAATAAATAAAATATTGAATTGATAAAAAGTTTTATTTTATTTGACGATTTTTTGACGATTTTCTATTCAAGATTTGACGATTTGAACCCTTATTTATCTGGCAACTATAAATTGATATAATCTAATTTTTGAAAATTACCTGAATTTGAAAATGTTAATAAATTGATGATTCTTCTTAATTTAATGCAAGATTAATTTAATTCAAAAATTATTAAAAACACCACAAAGAAAAAAAATATAAAAGTGTTAAATTTTAGCGTTTTATTTTATAAAAATTACGTTTGACATAGTTTTTCTGTAGTTTTTCTCTGCATGTACAACTCAAAGCCGACATAAAATATAATGTATAAAGTATATAGTAATGTGTTATTATTTTATTGCGATTTGAATATTATTTCGCCGCGCTTTTACTTGTGAGTTCAAAGCGGGAACCTTCCTCACAAAAACTTTACAGACACACTTTTTCTGTGAAATGACGTGTAATTTTCATACGTCAATTGTAGGTGATTGTCTATATAGAAACACCCATATTTAATAATTAAATTTTACGCTAATGAATATTTCAAAATCTTTGATGGCCTGTGGAGAAGTGTATAAAATTATTAAAATCAATTTACTAAAGCAATACTTAATAAATAATAATGTGCAGTGGAAACAACCGGCCAACCTCTTTTGGAATTTTCAAATACATTTTAACTGCTTTTAGAATTAGTTTGTCATTGATTTTAGCACAGTTTGCAGTCATTTATTTACAAATTTATTCTTTTGTTTACATAAAAAAACAGCAACAACAACAACAAGAACATATACGATATTAAATATTTATATTTAAATAAACAATTGTTTAATATCACTTTACTGCAATTTGGTGTTATTATTTATCTATTTATCTTCATAGACCAAATGGATCGCGTGCCTTATGCTTTTCAATTCATATAAATCGTACCCTGTTGTCCCCTATTCAATGGTTTAAAATTGTTTTTTTTTTTTCAGTATAAAAAATAATTTAAATTTAATAGAATTGAAAAAGTTACTCTCTCACTTTCATAAATAGTCAAAGTGTTGATGTAAGACATGTCGTTTGTTTGGCTCTTAAATCAATTCCAGTTAAACAGGGTGTGTCGTTAATGGTCATCAATCAGCAACATTGTAACGTAATGACTAACAGACACCTCCTACTCCTACAACTCTGCAGCAAATATGTACATATTTTATCAATACCTGCTTTTTATTATTTTTTTTCTTTCAACAAGTGTGTTTAGTAAGTGACAGTAGAGATAAGCTGACAAAGGCGGTTCAAATGGCATTTTGTTTAAATATTTATTTAGGAAAAATGTATGTAAATACATTTTTATTTACAAATTTAATGTAAAAGCACGTTGTGATTAAAAAAAATACACAACTTGCTTTTCATTAACTTTGAAATATTTGTATAATGAATTATTTATTATCCGTTATGTAACTGCTTCTTTGTAATAGAAGTTGAGATTACATGTTACCCAAGTAAGTTATTATTCAATAAGTAAGTCCCAATTTACACGAAGCAATTTTTATTGAAAAGATAGATACAAGTTTTTCCTTTAAAATTCGTCGGCGTTCACACAGCGCAATTCTTATTGCCTAAATCATTCGTATTTTTATTTCAGAGTATACACAGATTTGTATACGCAAATGTAATATAAATAATAGAGTAACACGAATTGCTAGTACAATCTAGTTTGTGCCTGACTTATCTTCCCCTCACCACGGTGTCTAAAAGGTAATCAGCTTAGCTGAAAGAGTAGCTTCGTGTAAATTGGGGCTAATGTGTATTGCGCTCCACTCGTACGCAATTGAGCAATAAATACTGGCTGGAAACATGAGTGCATTAGGAACGAGTTCTCGTTATTGATCTTATTGTACAATTATACCAATGAATCAATGGGACAAAAGTTCCGCCAATACAAGTAGTCTTATGTTTTTGATTGAATTAAAGAATGCAATTTTCTTCTGTCTTAAATTTATGTTCTTATCTTTTCTAGCTACAACATACCGTCTGCATTACTTAGATATAGTCGTATAATGACTTAATTATTATCTGTTATATACATAACTGCTTACTTACTAAACATTTGCACAAGCATATTTTGTTTTGACCTTCATACTTGTAACTACACCTTTTCCAGTTAAAATTGAGAAATTCCAAATTTATATTGAGAAATAGCAAATTGAAATTCAGAAATCGAAATTGATATTGAAATTGAAAAAACACAAATTGAAATTGAAAAATAAAAATGTTCATTTAAACTCGTATTATGTACTTTATAAGCAAAAACGATATTTGAATTTAATATCACTAAAACTACACCTTTTCAATTTTAGATTGAGAAAATACAATATGAAATTTAGTAATCCAAATTAATATTTAGAATAGACAATATGAAATTTTTGAATCGCAATTGATATTAAGAAAATAAAAATTGTAATTGAGAAATTAAAATTTGTATGAAATTTTTCAAATAGCTTTTCTTCTAAAATACTTAACACGAGTTTTTAATCTAATAGAAATTATTATTTCTCAATATCAATTTCAATTTCCCAATTTAAATTAATATATTCACAATATTAATTTATATTTCTTAACTTAAATTTATGTTTTTCTCATTATCAATTTGTATTTCTTATTTGCAATTATTTATTTATCAATATCAACTTAATTTTCTGAATTTAAGTTTTCTTTCTCTTAGTATTAATAAAGATTTCTGAATTTCAAATTGTATTTTCTCAATTTCAACTTGAAAAGGTGTAGTTTTACGATAGTAATATTAAAGTAAAGCTATTTATAGACGATCGTCATATATTACAACGTTGTCAGATCTAGCAATGTGCTAGCAGATGACTGTAAGAAAACTAACAATTTAATTGGTACACAATTGTCACACAATGAATTTATCTGTCAACCGAAATTGTTTTTCCAAAATGTATATACAGAGTTGCATTTAGAAATAATTTCTATGACAATGCTGCCATTGGCAGATGCATAAACTTTGAACATATGACAATGAAAAGTGTTTAACAATTGTCTTAAAACAATGACAATGACAAAATTGTGTGTTTACACGATTGTTAGATGTCTGACAATATTTTTGTCTTCCAATGTACTGAAAATGCTTTATCTTACAACGATGGTAGACAAATATTTTAAGTTTACACGGTTGTCAGACATATTCTGAACATTTGTCGGACAACGTTGTAATATCTGACGATCGTGGACACATATGTAAGTTTTTGTATACAGAAATAATGACACTTAATTGTATAATGGTCGGTCCATAATTAGTCGAAACTCTCATATAAGAGGGTCTTAATTCACTTTAACCTCCATAAATCTTTTAAAAGTATTTATATCTAGATAAAGTTTAACACATATAATATTTATATTCACAGACATCATGCCATTAAATGTTTGTATGATCGGTCCACAATAGGTCATATCTCCCATATAAAGCACATTTCTGAAAAACTGTTTTATACTGGGTGTAGGGTATTATATGGTCGGGCTTGACCGACTATAATTTGTTACTAGTTTTAATATACTTTTTTAATTTTTAAAATTTTGGTCTAAAAATCATAACATTAATAGAAATTTCGAATCTAGTCGATCAATCATGTTCAAAATCAAGAACAAAATATAAAAATTATACAATTCCTTAGGTTTCACAGGCGAGACAAACACACAAACTTTGAATTGGTCCTCTTAGTAAAAGCTCTGAAATCATTGGTCTTCTTGAGTGAGTTGTTGGTTGAAGGCCACAGAACTCATTGGTGTCATATGGGTTTCGATGTTATTGTAAAATTTTGTAATATTTCTCAATTAAGTACATAAAGTACATTTATACTTATTATATGAGTTAAATATTTAACAATTTCGAACTATTTTAGCAATTTCTAGCACAAACAAATAAAAAAAAATCATTAAAATTTTTATTTCATTGACATTTATAAATGAAAAATAATATCGGACAGATGTCCACCACGACCACTCATATATGTAGATGGTGATGTCACAGTTTTTTGGAGAGTCTATTTCGTTAATCACACCACGGATTATGAGTTTTAAGGCTGTAATGCCAATCTCTTTTAACTAAAAAGTATTATCTTAGTTCAGGGACCGTAACTGTTATGACTTTAATCGAAAAAGTCAAGAAAAAAAGTTATTTCTTAACTTTTATTTTTTAAGGCAAAAATTAAAAGTTATTTTTGACTTTTATTATTTTACTCAAAATATAAAAGTTATTTTAATAATAATAGTCAAAAATAAATTTAATAATAAAAGTCCAAAATAACTTTTAATTTTTGTCTTAAAAAAAATAAAAGTCAAATTAAAAGTTATTTTTTGAGTTTTATGAAAAAAGCCACAAATTTAAGTTATACAAAAATTTTGCATGCATTAGCGTCCTGCTGAAATCACATATCGTCCACATCCATATCTTCCTATTCGGGCCATAAAAAGTTCGTTATCATCTCACGATAGCGAACACCATTCACAGTAACTGCCTGACCGGCCTCATTTTGGAAAAAATACGGCCCGATGATGCCGCCAGCCCATAAACCGCACCAAACAGTCACTCTTTGTGGGTGCATTGGTTTTTCGACAATCACTCTTGCCCAAATGTGGCAATTCTGTTTATTGACGAATCCACTGAGGTGAAAATGTGCCTCATCATTGAAGATGATTTTCTTCGAAAATTCGACTTCGACTGTTGCCATTTCTTGCCACCATTCTGCCCATTCACGACGTTTGGAATGGTGAAGAGGCTCTAGTTCTTGAACCAATTGCACCTTGTAAGCGTGTAAATGCAAGTCTTTATGCATAATGTTTATCAACGACGAGCGTGAGAGGTGCAATTGTTGTACGCACATTTGGACGATCAAATTGACCAAAAAAATCACGAAGTGCACGATATGCATTTTGATTTGAACGCCCATTTTCATAATAAGTCTGGATAACTTTAACACGTTGTTGGATTGTGTATCTCTCCATGGTACAAATTGAGTAAGTCTGAAAAAGAGAAATGTCAAATAAAATTCGGAAAAAAGCTTGGCGTTTAGGTGTGGTTCACATTCAACATCGGCCCTTACAATTTAACCACCCTTTACATCACCTATGTATCATAATGATAAGAACCAACATTTTCTACGATCATTTTTTATGTGTGCTTTTTTGATGTAAATTTTTAAAAATAACAGTTATTTTCTGTGCCTGTTTTAGTTTCATTTCCTTTAGGATACTGCTTAGAGTGTCCTGGATCTTGTCAGATATAATTAACCACATAGACACCTCCCAATTTAGCGCAGACTCTATGGCTCTGCCTATTAAATTACTTACAATTTCTAAAATTACAAATTATTAACGAAATGTATGTATTTTGTTTATTTTATACTTTCTCATTACTGTTTGTATTGCATGAAAGTTTATATATTTCCTTAAAAAAAAAACGGAAATTTATTCATGATTAAATTTATAGACCTATTTCTTTAACGATTTTATGTGTTTAAGATTTACACACTGGCAAAGAAAAGACCAAGTGTTTATTTGAACTTTAACCAGATGTAAATATTATAAAATAAAATGTTTAATGCATAATTTATCTATGCATATTAAATGCATATTGTATGCATATTCTCTGCCACTCTCTTTGGCTATGCATTTCTATTGTACAAAAAGACATTTCATTACAATAAACATTTTTCAAAAAAAAAAAAAACAGCTAAATGAAAATAAATAAAACAAAATTTAAACTTATATACATACATACATATGTACATACATACGTAGATTTCAAATAAAATTTATGAATACTAAATCTTAAACTGGCTGTCAAAATCTTAGATTAAACAACAATAAACAATTGAGAGAAAACAAAGTTATAATTTAAACAATAAATTTCAACAACAGCAAAAACAACAACAACAACGATGATGATATTAAAATTGTAAATTTGTTTCGAAGGGGGCAACAAAACAAAATATTTAAAATAGTACAGCCAGAAAAACATGTAAAAAAAATAAATAAATAAATAAATTAAATGCTTGCACACGTTCTATGGTGAAAGAAATCTGTTTCAAACATAACATTTTTTAAACTTATTTATACGAATATATGTCGAATTTAAAATGACAGATTAAGTGGGCCTTTTACAGTTTATGGAAGATTGACTGGTTAAATGATACTTGAACACACAACACAATAAACTTAAGATAAATAAACGTATAAGTGAGCTTTGCTAAGCTAATATACGAATTAGGAATGCCCTATTTAAAGCTGGTACTTTGTGTTTACAGGTAAAGGCAGAAAACTAATTGACAAACGACTACAGCATTTCCAATTGTATTTCAGAAGTTTCTTATTGTATTTGAACGTTTTCTAATTGTACTTCAGAATATTAAAATTTTATTTCAGAAACTTTTAATTGCATTTCTGAAATTTCTAATTGTATTTCAAAATTTCAGAAATTTCTAAATTCAGTTGGAAATGGTGTAGTTATGTGAATAGTTACGATTTTTCACAAAACCCGGCTTTCATAAACAATCGGGATCACAAAAACCGGTAATTTTCTGAAGCGTATAAATCTTAATGGTTTTCATTACATTCTGAAAAGTTTCCATTTTGAATTGCTTTGTGTGTAAATATCTGACAAACAACTTAACGATGTTAATTTACCTTTTAAATAAATAGCTGCATATAGGAAAAGATCTTAAATGACACATTTTATAAAGTATTTAAATATTTAAATCATATTACCATTATAAAACAGTAGGGTACTTTTTTTTTTTGTTAAAGAAATTTTCAAAATAGAAAATCTTATCACTATTATGAAGTGTGTCTGCGTGTTTTTATTTAGAGTGTTTTTTATTGTGGCATGCAGCCTATTAAACAATTATGTTGATGCCTGTTGTATGTTTTAGATGCGGTTTAAAGTCGAGCGACCCAGCAGTTCTCGGTGACTAACCCGAACTAGTGATTTTGCTTATAATTTATGGTCACAATTGGTTAAATAATTAGCTATGTCCTTAGTTGACTCTACAGAAATTACAATTATTTGGGAATGGAACATACTGCTTTTATAGAGCCACTTATCTCACTAGCTACCCAACTGTTTACTTTACTAACTTTGTTACCAAATATTTTAACATGTATTTTTTTCGGTGGAAATTAAAGACATTTCTTAGTTTTTAACCCAAGCAGATATAAGCTACTACGAGACAGCCTAAAAGTCGTTGCTTAGAAGTTGACTCTTACTCAGTCCTAGGCGGAAGCTTATTAACCCCAAACGGTCAGTTTAAAAGTCATATTATTTATACTTAACCCAACCATATCCAGTTACTAAGAGATAGTCTAATAGTCTGTTTAATAGAAGTTGAATTATAATCGGGGAACTCATGTATTAGTTACAAAGTTATACATATGTAACTCAACTGATAGCATGCAGTTACTTATCTTACTAGCTACCCAACTGGTTACTTTATAACCTTTGTAACTAGATTTTTAAAATGTAAGTGTCCTAGTCGGAAGTTAGTATATTTAATCTTAAACACATCTCCTAATATTCAACCCAAGCCCCAATAGTGAAATTATTAATGCTGCTGATTTCAATGTTCGCTAAGTAGGAAGGCTGGTGTGAGTCACCTCACACCCTCACCCAGAGACCAGTATGGTCCATTGCGAAAATGTTCGCTATGTTCAGCATTAATTATTTCACTATTGGGACTACTCTCAAGAATCTTCGATGTCACTTGAATTGGTTGTATATTAGGAGTTGTGTTTAAGATTCAATATTTTAACTTTCACCTCGCCTTGGCTTCTCCATTCAAGCCATACAACTGCAGAAGTCCAATAAGTGCAACTATTCGCGGAGCAATTAGCGAAAATTGCATCCCCTAATGGGCAGCAACACAACACTCGCAAACTGTTTTTTAAATTTATATCATGACAGATATGAAGGATACGGTTTAGTTAATACGGATCATTGCACCATTTTTGTCTCCTTTCGCTCTCCGAATGTTTCAGGACCAGGCGCCAAATTACCTCATTCATGATCGAATGAGCTATCGTATCGAAAAATTTCTTGCTCGATATCGTATGCCATCATCTCAAATAAAAAAATTACGATAAATTTTACTCGATATCGAATGCGGTAATTTGGCCCCAGCTACGAAACGTTTAACTTATATTGCAAACTTTGTTTTTTATACCTAATGACCATAAAATGATGAAAAAACATTAACTTTATCAAAGAAAATTTCGGTTAAAACTTGTTTTAATCACAAGTGCAAAATGGCAATTTCATTCAAAAAGGAAGCATTACAAAAATGCCGAAACTGATACGCTACGCAAAAGGAAGAGATTTTCGGGTGGATAATGTTAGATAATCACAAGTGCAAAATTACAATCAGATCTAGAGAGAGAGAGAAAGAGAGAAAGCATTAAAAATCTGGCGTAATAACAAAAATGCCGAAACTAATACGCTACGCAAAAGGAAGAGATTTTCGGGTGGATAATGTTAGATAATCACAAGTGCAAAATTACAATCAGATCTAGAGAGAGAGAGAGAGAGAAAGCATTAAAAATCTGGCGTAATAACAAAAATGCCGAAACTGATTTGCTAAGCAAAAGGAATATATCTTCGTGCGCCATGGTGCTGAGGCGAGGAAAACTCTAAACGAGCAGCGAACCTGGTTAAGGTTATTTGGAAATTCGTTAAAAGAATCTAGCTGCTAGCTAGCTGCTTAATCTCTACTCATTTACAAGTAGCATTGTGACTGAATTATTTATTTGAAAAATATAAATTAAAACAAAACTTACCGGAAAGTATTCAACTATTTAACGAGCTCGAAAAATTATCAGTGACTCTGCCGAATACACTTAAAAATATACCAGGGATTTCAATAAAAATAAATCTTCTGGACCGAACGGTGTACCAATACTGGTCTGGGTGCGGTGTTCTTCGCCGGCATTCGTAGATGATTTGGTAGCCTTCTTTTTGCAGGGGACGACTCCTACTCATGAAATGCATTGTGTTGGAACTAGGAAAATAGGTTATGGGGGGGAGGATAGAGGGAGTAGTGTTTGTGAACATTTGATTTGAATTTTCTATATTAAAAGAGGCAGGGAATACTTCTGCAGGTAGATTATTCCACATACGGACAGTACGGCTAACAAATGAATTTCCCTATAGTGTGTTTTGCCATCCACTGTCCAGTCGACCATGAGTAAATGGGCCCTGACTGAAGAATGTTTATTACATAAAAACTAAGGGCTTTGGAAGCAAGTTCCCTGATTTCAACAGAATACATTTCATTATAGTATCGATAGAATAGTGAAACACAACCCACATTACGATGATGCTCCAATGAATAAATAGTGTTGAATACCCTACTGTCACCGATAGGTATCTTCGCACCGACCCATACATGAGAGTTGTACAGTTGTTTTCAGTTAATTGAGCCCCGGTTAATTCTGCTAAAAACCATGAAACGAAATCATTCCGTATAACAGTCTATGTAAAAGTACCCGTTTAATTGAGTTCCGCTTAGTTGCGCCTCCCGTTTATTGTTTCGTAAAATGCGACTGCATTGCGAAACACACGAACAAATGTTTCGGTTAATTGATTTCGTCTGCTTAATATATTTTTCTCCACAATCGCAAAACTATTTATGTTGCGCAAACATTTTTTTTTTTTGTCGTGTTTCTGTGTTTCTGTTCACCATGTAAAAGGGCTTTTTCCTGCACATCGTGTAAATGTTTTTATACATTTTTTACATTTAGTATAGCAAAAAAAATTCAACAGGTGGAAAGTTCGCTTTAAATCTTAAACAAAATTTAATTGGTGAAGCTAAAAAATATGACAAAAGTGATCTTTGTGAAAAATATAAGTGTTCTAAAGCGAGAATCAATAGAATTTTAAAAAGCAAAGAATCAATTGTTGAAACATCAGAAACGTGGAAATTGTCAACAAAAAGAAACAGAAGCGGTGCCTGTTCAGATGTTGAGAAAGCCCTTACAATTTGGTTTAAACAAATGCGTGATTCGGGAGCCTTAATGTCCTGCAACATAATTTTAAAAGAGGCTAAAAAATTCGCCATAGAAGTGAGTGTCAATTTCAATCCGAGCAATGGTTGGTTACATCGTTGGCAGAAGAGGGAAGGCATAATTCTAAAAAAGGTGCAAGGAGAAGATGCGTCTGCTGACACTGATGCAGCGGATGCATTCCTTGATAAAGTTCTGCCAAATTTAATATCAAAATATGAGCCTTCAGATATATTTAATGCAAATGAAAGAATTTCACAGTGCTTATAGTTCAGTCTAAGTTTTTTTTCCTTTGCTGAGCAAGTCGATTATGAAGACGATATTGTGGAACTTAACACTGATGTTGAATTCGAAAATTTCGTCCGCTGCAATGATAATCTACTGTGTTGTGGAATACTCACAGAGCAGGAGATAATTGAAGATGTTGAACATGTTTCGTCCTCGGATTCTTCTGAGGTTGAAGAAGACGAACAAATTATCAATCCATCATTTAAGTGATTTTCGTTTTAATTGCGTCGGCGAATCAATTAACCGCAAATCGCTTAATTGAGAGTCCCGTGTAATTGCACCAAAAGTCGTGCATTGTTAGAGATTCAATTAAGCGGAAATAACTGTATTCCATTTTCGGTCGAATATATCTTATCGGACAAATGATGTCATTCTACTCATCGTTTTGCGAAAGATGTTTCCAAGAAGTTCGGTATAGTCTGACATGCTGCATTTTTCGCAACTTATTGCTTCTCACGATTTATATCTCAGGATTTCCACCTTTCAAATTATTAGAGATGAGATATAATCAAAAGAGTTCAAGATTGAATCAGGGGAACCACAATTTTTCCTTTTTTTTCCTAGATTATATTTTATTTTAAAAAAATTGAACCCTTTGAAGATAATACCAACATTCACCAGTTATATTTATGCGACTATAGGACAAGCTTGTCGAATATTGAGGCAAAACATTAATAATACGCTTAATCAAGATCTTGTGATAATCTGTGATAGAGGTTATGCGAATAGAATCGATTTCAAAGCACATGGTCACACATGGCAAATATTTGCGTAATCACTTGTTTTAGCACAACTTTGTTTGACGTTGTTCACTTTTACAAGAGTTTTGCAAGATCAAACAGCATCAAATAAAATAAGTCTAAATACTTGTTGTGTCTTGTTCTAAATAAACGAATTTTTTTTAATAAATAAACGAGTTCAAAAATATTTTATTCAATGAATGCGTCTTTTTAGGCAAATATTTGCCAAGTCTGACCATACCTTAAGACTCAATGCTGTACGTTAACGCTGTTTCATCTGTTTTTATGGGCGATATAAATATTAAAGAATCAGAAGCTCTTTATATACTAGGCATGTGAAGACATTTAAGTGTCGAAAGAATAGCGACAGCATGATCAGACATTTGTAAAAATTATTATCTTTAAGAGATACATGGACTGCTTGTAAAACTGCTGGGCAATTTCAAATACATATGTAATAAATATTTGTGTGTGTGGCGTCTATTGTAATGTGTTGATGTTGTGATCAACATAGATCTCCAACATAAACTTTCCTTTCCATGTGTAGCAGCAGACATGTAGGCGGTTTTCAAAAACTCTCAACATTAAAGTACAAATTTAACGAACACAGTTGTTGATCTTAAGAAAACAGAAACAGAAACTTAAAGAAACGAGAACAAAGCAACGCACTATGATTTGTTTTTTTTTTTTTTTTTTCTTTTCAATTTTTTATTTATTTAGTTTATTTTTGTTTGGAGTATATGGGATAGTATGCGGTTTGTTTAACCTTTGAAGTGGCGCTTAATTTTTTTTCATGTTTCGTTGCGTTACATTTCATTATTGTCGATGTTTTCTTTAGTAAATTAAAAAAAAAAAAAATAAATAAATAAAAAAACAAACATTTTCTAACAAGCCACACAATAGACTCGTAGACATGAAATGAAAGATCATAAAACAAATTGTATAAAGTAAAGAAATCTTAAATAAATAGCGCTGGTGGTGGATGGAGTGAATGTACATAGAAACTGAGTGAGTGGTACTTGTACAATAAGCTACAACACTTCATGTACATTGTACGTTAAGTTACAGTGGAGATGAAAAGTGGTGGAGAATTTAATTTAAAGTTAAAGTTATCTACAAAAGTCTATGCCAGCATTTTTTTTTTGTTTTCTAAGCTTAGGCATTGAATACTTTCAGCTTTATTTCGAATATGAACCCCCTGGCCCACGATGTCGAACAATAACGTTCGACTTAAGACACAAACTTGATTGTGGAATAAACAAACTTGATTGAGTAAAAAATAGATACGATAAAAAGTTTGTGTCTTACGTCTTATCTAAGCGAACGTTATCGTTCGACATCGTGGGCCAGGGGGGAAAAGTATTCAAAAATATTGACAAAAATCGAAACTCTTTTGTTTTACACTGCACCTATGTGTACATTTGCCACCATAGACAGTAACCACTAATAAGTGTGTTTGAATATGGTTTCTGGTATTATTGTTTATTATTTTTTTTTTTGTACACTTTATTCATATGTATTATTTAAAAATACTTTATACCTATATATATAATATAAATCGTGTTGATTTAGTGTGTTTTACTTGTTTGTATTTATTTGTTGTTGCTTTTTTTCTTTGGTCTGTTACTAATAAAGAAAAAAGCGCAACAAATCTCTTTTACGCATTACAAACGAAATCAAAATGTCATATTTTGTTGTAAAACAAAACAAAAATAAAACTAATGTTGCCACTTGAAAAACTTCAGCTCAATAATCGTGTGTAGACCATAATGGAGTATGTACTCGCACATATTAGGCAACCAAAGACCACCAAAGAAGTTGTTTGAAATTATGCTGCATGGATTTGAAAGAAATTTAAGTGTGACATTTGTAATATAAAAGGATTTTGTGTGTTTAGTTGACTATTCGCTTAAATTTTAATTACGTTAATAACTAGTTAAGAATGATAATATTCGGAATACATATATTAACCTTCTTATTCATAAACGATTATTAAATTTAACAAACGTTTATTAAGGCAAATTTTATATGGAAATCTGTTTTAATAAACGTTTGTTAAATTTAATAATCGTTTTTAAATAAGGGGGTAAATATCTAGTATCAATCTAATGACTAGGGCTAAGATTTTCATGCACTATAGAATCGAAAATATGCGCTTAAAATATGCACTAAAAAATCCAAAATATGCAGTAAAACTTGAAAAATTTCAATAAAAAAAATATTTTGTTTTTTAATTTTATTAAAAACAAAAAAAAAAACAAAAAAGTCAGTCTATTGTTATTTAAACGTAAATGTTTTAAAAAACTAAAATATGTAACTAATTTAAATTTTTGTTTGTATAAACAAATAAATACTTTTTTCATTATCAAAAAAATTTTGTACATAGAAAATGATCTCTCAACGTCAACCGAAATTATAGGAGCATACTTGCAGGAATCCAATTCATTTGAAGAATATTCATTTTCTAATTTAGAGCCCACATTTGATTCCAGATCAAAAATCTTTGAAATTTGTTTTATTTTTTGAAATCCTTCATTTTTTGCAAAACGCTTTGGATTTTTGTTTTAATTTGTTGGTCTTTTCTTCCCGTCCACATTGTTAATTTTACTTTCTGCAATATTAATTAATTTGATTTGAGTATTAAGTGAACCAAAGCCCTTCAATTTAGTTATTTGTATTGGAAAATACAAATGCTAATTGACTTTTGATGTTATTTAAATTTAATATTTCTTTTACTTTTTTAATTGCATACGAATCGGTATCAACAAGCTCGTCAATAATATTCTTAAATTGCTCAACGTTTTTTGAATAGTATTCTACAGCGTCTAGCCAGGTTCCCCATTTTCTTAATACTGGCTGCGGTGGAAGGGGAACCAAGGGATACATTTCTTTTAAAATTGCAACTCGTGAAGGAGCCTTTAAAAATATTTTTTTTTTCGTATGAAATCAATAAATCAATACTATCGAATTTGCTTGTAATTTTCTCTGCAACGCGGTCTAACCTATGTTGCAAGCAGGTAACATGTAACAGTTTTGGATAAAAGAAGTCAGTTTTTCTCAAAAATACGTTGAAAAAAAATTAAAAATTACATTTATGTTTTTATTTGAAAATTGAATGTGAATGTGTTATAGTATGCGATATCAAGTTATGTAGTATATGCGTCTCCTTCTAATATAAAGTTGTATTTTAAGCAGATCACTAAAAGAATTTATTGATGTTTTTTTGTTTATTTGGAAATTTTTTGAAAAATCACTCAAAAATTCTAAAATATGCAAAAATATGTATTAATAAATTTAAAATATGCATTTTAAACCAAAATATGGAAAAATATGCAAAAACAAATCGATGCCATTTTAACGCAAATTTCTTGATTTTGAAAGATAATTGGTCGACATCGCTCATAGACAATCGACAAAAAAGATGCATTTGCATGGAAATCGCAGCCCTACTAATGACCAATGAAATAACTACATACACACTTTGTAGTTTATAGAAAATGTACAACATCATTATTATCCATGCAAGCAGTGTAAAAAGCTAAACTTTTGCATTAACTATGTTAAGATACGGTCACACTTGGCAAATATTTACTCAATAAAGCGTAACCACGATAGAGCTTTTAAACATAATTGCTTTTTAAACGAGAACTTTGTTTTTTCAAAGTAAAACAAAAAATTTATAAGAAAATCATTAAAATTTGTATTGTCTTTGAAAGATTAAGTTTTGACAATTATATATGAAAACTCATATCGGACCAATGATTATTTTATTAAAATTTTCAAAAACATTTCATTTTCGTTACGTTAATCAGAAAGATTATTCAAAATAAGAAAGAAATTTTTACAAGAAATTTTTACTGTGCGAAACCCACATAGAGGAGAAAATCCCTTTTTGTTTTCTTTTGCACTGGAATCCGAATAAAAAATCATTTTATTTTAATAATTGTTTGTACCAAGAACAAAATAAACAAAACGAATCAGCTGACTCAAATAATAGATACATATGTATGTGTGTTATATGTATCGATAATAAGACGACGCACAGTGGCGTCATTTGAGTTTTTGCGTTGCAAAAATCATATTTTTGAACCGAATAATATAATTGAACAGTTTAAACAGCATATGATAGATAACTGTTCAACCTATGAAATGAGTGTTTGGAAAGGGTGCTACGCTTTGTAGGGCCTACTTATGGGTTATCAAAGTTAAAATTAGTAGAAAAATCAATTTTATGGTAATTAAAAAAAAATATTTTTACATTTTTAGATTGTTTCTATTTTTTTTCTTTAGGGTTTTATGTTTTAAATTATTACCCAACAAATTAAAAAAAAAAAAATGATTTTTTTTTTAAATTTATTTTTTCAATTTTCATCCATTACCATAAAATTGATTTTCCTGTTCAATTATCTTATGCGGTTCAAAAGATATGATTTTTGCAACGAAAAAACTCAAATGGCGCCACTGTGCGCCATACAACTTCTGTAACCATGTCTTTTTAAACTTTTTTTACCTCTAGAAGCCAAACGGGCATGTACGGGCAGATAAGACCTTCTGAATTATGTAAAGAAATAATCAAAGAACAGGTTTTGCAAATATGGCAAATATTCAAAAATATACATTTTTTTTATTTTCTGTCAAAGTTGAAAAATAGTGAAAAAAGGATAGTTTTTAAATAGTGATTTACCAGGAGAAACACAAAGCAAACAGGTAATTTTGTTTATCATTATACATTTAATAAATACATCAATCAATACAAAGAAAAAATATGGCAATTCGTTACCTATTTTTCGTGATATTACACCTGAAATCGCAACAAATTGACTAAAAATTGTGTGTTTTTTTGAAAACCGAAAGGCGGTCAACTTTGAACGGTTATATCTTCTAAACTAAAAATGTGATATTATTAAGAGTGGCATATTTGAAATCGTTGAAAAGTTTCCTATAACATGGGTTTATTCAAAACTTCGTCGGCGCTCATGAACATTTTGATTTTTGCAACCTCGTTTGCTCTACGGGTGCCACTGTGCGACGTTGACAAAAGACTATTAGGGAATACCAAATTTGTATTGATATCGTGTTAAAGTGACATTGACTCAAAATTGACGACGATGTCGACGACGCCAAACAGAATAAGGGTGATTATATTAATATACAAATATTACACATTTCAATTGGTTCTGTAGTTATTTGCATCCACATCTCTCCAAAATTTGTAGATCTATATAGGATCGTGACTTATCATACCTATAGTTAAAACCAAAACTCCATTGTTGACTAAGGAATGGCGATTTTAGTAAACCCTCTAGTTTACAGTGGCCATAATATAAAAATAATTTTATTTTAAACAAATTTCATTACTTATTTTCATAATAAAAGTGCGTCTTCTATTAGGAAATACAAAATGATAACTCTGCCAAATTTATATGCAACTAAACTTACAAATTGCAATATTTTGTTATCGTTTTACAATTTAATCTTTTTATTTAATCTAGCTTGAAAATTAAAAATTAATGTTGTTTGTTCTCTTTATTACAGGTATTTTGCAATCGTGTGCCAATGAAGGTGAAGAAGTTCAAATTGCCATAAAAAATTCCAAATGCTTTAAATGTGCCTGCGAGGTATGTGACAATAATTACAAAATATTTTCTTAAGAAATATAAATTAATAACAATTAAAAACTCATACATACTCATATATACATACTCCTTAGGGTGTCCCAAATTTCTTTTTGTCAGAGGCTCAAGCATAATTTGAAAGCTTACAGGCTCCAGTATTTTTGAATTTTTTTTTTTTTATTAAAAATCTGGTTTTTCGGCCATTTTTTCAAACTTGACTCATAACTTTATCAATAACCACGAATATTTCGAAAGAAAAATTCCCAAAACTTTATTTCCATATGCAAAAACTTTAAGTTCCGGCAATATTTTTGTCCATTACGATTAAGTATTTTTGTAATTTTTTTAACAAATTCTGTAAAAAACGGTTTATTACTTTTCAAGTTTATATGAAAGGTATAAAAACTAGTGACACGATTTTGAATACCGATAAGTTCTAAACAATTAAGAAAAAGAATAATGGAAGTTTGTCCTACATTTACCGAGTTACACTGTTTTTATAGTTTGTACCTTAAAAATGGTGATACTTTTTTCGTTATAATTATTGTATATTTCCATATCATTTCAATTTAATCCGCCGTTTAATTGGATTTTTCCCAATATCTTCAGGTTTAATATTGAGCAGCAAACCACATCACCGCAAATAAAACTTTTAGCCACACTCCAGCAGGGGTGGGAGGGAGTCTAATAACAACTCTAGTTTTTCCGACTGCATAAATCACAAAATTGTTGAAAAGATTATTCTGGAACCAATACGCGAAGACTTAAGCAATTTTATTATAGGCCAACTTGAAGACACGCAACCAAGAGAGGACTCCATCTGAGTCTAATCTTTTTGGGTAATAAATCTATGTCCTACCCAACAGTAAAAACTGCAGGAGCTAACAATCGGGCTCTATTCTTTGAAAATATGCATTTTCCGAAACCAGTTGCAATCTTATATATACAAATCAACAGTTGATGCCTTGCTTGAATTTAGTTCATTTATTTTAAGAATATGTATTAAATATTTGTACCTCTGCCAGTGCCCTCGATACACTCCTCTCAATGATCTGAACCTATTAAAAGAATTGGTTGGTTATAAAATTACTAATAAAGCAGTTGCAGAAGCCTCGCTTAAAACTTTTCTAGGTCATCGGTGTTAATTAACACCGAAATGGGCTGTCTTAGCGTTTTTTGATGATCGTTGATCGACACCAGAACTCTGCGCTTAATGACAAAAAAAAAAAAACTCCATGCACCGATTAAGTAGCAAATGTCACTTTAACATTAGAAAACTTCAGAAATAAAGAAATTCAACAATTCATTTCAAAAGCCAGTCTAACTTTTTTTGAAGCTTGCAATATTTCAGTAGATTTTTTAAAAATAGATCCAGAGAATTGCACAGCCAACAAGTCATTTCAAGAGGCAAAGAAAAAAGTTCAACAATTACAGGTGGTAAATGATGTGGCAGAACGAGGTATGGCTTTGGCTAATACTTATATTAATGTCACAACTTCTGAAACTGATTTGCAGAATTTATTGCAAGGTATGGAATTACATCGCAAGAACCTCAATAAATGATTTTCACAGAGCAAAAGAAAAGTTTTTTTTTTTTTTTTGTTGATTGGGTATGATTGGTGAACTGGCAAACAGCTTATAATAATATATACTGGGTATAAAGATAAAAACGGGTATAACTGAGGAACGATAAGAACAAATTTAAAAATTTAGAATTAATTTGTCTTTCAAACTGCATCATTAGTTTTTTTTTCGTTTTCATTTAAACTAAAAAGTTGTAAAGCGTTATTAAAAAATTACGAAAAATTGTAATTTAGAGTATCTACATGAGTATACTCATCACTAAAACTTATAAGTTTTTCACACAGGAATAAAGCTTGGATACTTTTCTTTAAAACTGTTTCCTCAGGAGTGAAGAAATCCGTGGCATTAAGCAAATTATGAGTAAAGTTAAAAAACGGCCGAAAACTCCATTTGCGCGACCTCTAAGCCTATTCTAAAAATTCTTAAAAAAAAACAAAAATACTTTACCCTATAAGCTTTTAAATTTTGATTGAGCACCTATGAAAATCAGAAAGAAAAAATATTTTTGGGACACCCTAATACTCCTATTTAAAATGACTATAACAACAAAAGCTATTGTTCTTTTTTAAGAAGAATGTTTATTTTTTTTTTGTATTTATTTTGAAAAGTAATTTATGCATATTGCTGTAATTCTATTTTGAAATTGTATACCGGAAATGTAAACTGTATATGGCGTGAGTGATATTACATGAATCATAGCAGGGTGGTTTTGGGAAATTTAAGCAAACATTTCTCTTACGAACATTTTAGGTTTTAAAACAACCCTCGTTGTTTTGCAAAAATTATAGCAAGTAGTTAGAATTTAAAACAACAAAATTGCTGGCTGTTGCTAACAATTGCTTTAAGTATTTTTTTTTTCTGAACGTGTTTCATTCAAAACACATTTTGTGTATGGATTTGTGTGTTGTAGTTTTTTTTTTTGGCAATAACTGACATTTAACTACTTGACCTGGCCGTGTGCCATTTCGATGTTGTCACAAAGTTTTTTTTTTAACAACCTGCTTCTTTGCAGAGGCTGTTGAGAGGGCAAAAGGTTTAAGTTGTTTTTAAAGCAGTTTTTTTTTTTAAGAAAAAAAAATCAATATTTTATTTTGTTGCTATGGTGCATTTAGTTGTTGATTCTCTAAAAGAGTTGGCTTTAAGTAGAGACTATTAAAATATAATTTAAAATTAAAATGCTATAAAAAGTTAATTCATAATTGTTGAATTTCTCTTAGAAAAAATAACTTGCATAGAGTTGGTATTAGTTTAAATGTTGGAGAGGTCATACATCATATGGCTAATGTAACAACTTAGTCTTGTTTCACACTCTTCAGTTTTAGCTGACCAGTTTTTGTTCAATTCTCTTTTGAACTTGCCATTTTATTCACACACGTCAATTCAATTTTCGTACTTTTTAATGAAAATAAGAAAATTAACGAATAACAAATGTTGCTATATTCTGCAAAAGAATAGATAGGATTCGAAGTTTGTCTTTAGTTAATCAGGCATGTGATGGAAATCGAAAACGAAAACGAATGAGTTTTAGAATTCATTTTTTTCGTAATATTTCTATAGTGAAAAACTTTTATCACATAAAATATAAAGAGAATCTTAAAAGAAAAATTTTAAAAATTAGTTTAGAAATGCATTAAAATGTACTTCCAAAACTCATTCGTTTTCGTTTTCAATTTCCATCACATGTCTGAATAGCTTTTTGCTACCACCGAATTGTGATTTGGCCACATAGAACACCTTTTTGGGACTCTTGTGTGCACTGATTGACTTACTTTAAGCTGTTTAGCTATTACTTTTATAGAATAGCTAGAATACCTCAATGGCTCTTGACAGTTGCTGCATTAGTATTTATAAAAATTTGTATTAAAATTTGATTTGTGTTGGATAATTTGCAAAAAGTGTTTACTACAATTAATTAATTGAAAAACAAGACAGGTCATAGGCCTAATTTTTTTATTACTTGCGATTTATCATTAATGTACATTTGATTTGTCTTAAACTTTCAGCGGATGTCTGAGGAAATTTTCATTTGTTTTTTATTCCCTGCAAACAATGTATCTACATTGTTTATATTATTTGGCTAATAGAATTAAACGTCATATAAATATTTTTATTATAAATATTTATACATATGTACATACATATGTATGTATGTATGTCTGTATATTTGGATCATAAAACTTAAGTAAATGCAAAATTTGTTTTTGTCATTTCTATTATTTAAAATAAAACAGAAAATATACAATAATATTTTGCTCATACGACAAAATTTTTGTTATAGATTTTTATTACTATTTTCATATTTATGAGGCCATAAATATTTTTATTTAAAGGATGGACAAAATAAACAGAATTCCAAACAACAACAATATAGTAACAAACAAAAGTATTAAAGAAACAAATTATGAGTTGCTGACAGATGATTTGAAATGCATGTTAAAGGGGATTTTCTCCCATAACTCCCTGCTTCCTGATACATTGTAAAGGGATTTGTTAAGTGACATAAAGTGGCGCCTTTCATGTTAACATATACTCGTACATACATACATACATACATATGTATATATTTCAGATTGTTGTGCTTTTTGTGGTAACAAAAATATAGAAACTGAATTCAGGGTGCATGCAATTATTATGTGGCTGCAATACACAATAGCATAAAAATGCGTAAGTAAAGTTGTGTTAGGAAAAGAAAATAAATTTTAAAGAAAATTATTAGATATAGTTTTAGCAGCAGCGATGATTATTATAAAAGTTTTTCTCTCTTAGTCTCTCACTCTCTTTTTCTCAGTCTCTTACCAACAAAAGAAAATCATATAATGAAAATATTTCAATTGTAAACTTTGTTTCTGAACTACTTTAAACAGGTCAATAACTTTGGTCAAAGTTTAAATTAAAAAAAAAAACAAACAAACTGAAAACAGCAACTGACCATTATGTTAAAGCTGAATAGTTGCCAAATTAAAGAAATAGAAATGTTGTATAATTTTGAAAATTTAAAGTTTTTTCTTTTCTCATCATTTATTATTGGCTGGTGAGTTTTTTTGACAAAAAAAAAAAAAAAAAAAAACAATGTGAAAAAAAATTAAGACATTAACATCGGACACTGTATTAAACATTAAATTATATTTCTTCCCTGAAGATGATCAACAAAGTTGGTCGAAATATTGGAAACGACTAAAATATAATAAAAATTAAAAACGAACAAGAGTTTTTATATTTTTAATAAAAGAGACCGAACTAATAAAGTAAAAAGATTTAAACAAAAAACAATATTTAAACAATTAAGAGGTTTTACGTATTTCATTATTTTTAGCTGCTTTTGACAAACCACTATATTTATGTATAAACAGTGACTCATATTCAAAGTCGGGTAAGATGATTTTAAAAATTTATTTTCAATAAACACTTGTGGACTGTATCTATTAGCACTTTAAAAATTTACATGTTCCATTCAATTTATTTGGGTCCGATGGCCGGCGTTATGTATGGCGCAAACCTAATGACGAGTTTTGCCCTAAAAATACTAAGAAAACTGTAAAGCTGCTTCCGGTGTCGAAAATCTTCATTTTATAGAAGGCATAATAGATAAAAACATGTATCTTCATATTTTAAAGGCCAATGTTAAACAAAGTGCTCATAAATTGGCGATTGCCAATAATGACCCGTAGCGCACATCGCTAATAGCGAAAAACTGGTTGTTGTATAATTGTCTTAAAGTTCGCAATACACCTGCGCAAAGTCCAGACCAGAGACCTGCAACGAGTACTAAATTTTCGGGTATACTTAATCATGCATATTGATTTTTATGATTTAATCGTTTTTGTTCAAATGCACAAAACGCTCGTTTACGCAACCGTTCGTTTCAAACATTCAGTTTTATTCACTGGTTGTTTTTTGCGAACATGAATATTCTGACTGTGTCGTTAAATGTATGAAGCTCGTTTTACATCAAAGCCAACGTGTTGTTAGCCGAACATGAGTTTTATTCATTTGTTGTTTTGTGCGAACATGAATGTTCGACTGTGTCGTTAAATGTATGAAGCAGCTCATTTTACATTTTTTCTTTAATTTTTTTTGCTGTGCAAAGATATATTTGACAAACTGTACATATTACAAATTTTATCATTGCTTTGTCAAATAAGTTTTCTTTTCGACGAAATAATGTTAAATAGGTAGTAAATGCACATATTTTATGTTTTCATATTTTTCTGCCAGCCGCTTTTTACTTATAAGTGGCTCGTGTGTTTTTAGTTCAATTCCAATCAGATCATGCACAACAAAGCCGACATGCAAAAAACAAACTGTGTACAAACAAGAATTTTTGTTTTCAAACATTGCAATTCGAACCAAGTGTTGGAAATGATTTATACTCGTTGCTGAATTTTCTGTGTGTGCATAAAAAGTGAATAAACATAAAATTGAATCATACTTGTTTGTATTGTTCTTAAAATTCAACGTTAGTGAATAAGTCGGCTCGTTCATACTTGTTGCAGGTCTCTGGTCCAGACCTTAATGTAATCAAGTATTTATGGTATGAGCTCGGACTTTCGATGCCAATTAGATTATGTACCAGAGCTGCGTTACTAAAAGAATGAAACCAAATACTCGTAGGTCCTGATGTGTGCAAAAAAACTGGTTGAATTAATTTCAAAAAGACTCCAAGCTGTCGAGACTCAAAAAGGATACGCAACAAAATACTAAATATCTTATAAATAATAGAATTTAATGACCTGACCAACTTCAATACTGATCATACTATTAATGTTTTTCTAATTATTTTGTTTTTGTTATATTAAATTTAATTTTGAAAAATTTTTTAAAAATTCTAAGCTCTCTCTCTTTTTAAATAGAGTTTAATCTATATACATATATAAAATATTTTATAAAGAGTTTGCCCGACTTTCAATGTGAGCCACTGTATATTTTATTTATTTATATTTACTTATAACTAACTGACCGCTCCGACTTCGCTCGGTATTTACTAATGATTTGTATTTCATATAGAATGAAAAAGAGGCTTTGGTGTCAGTTCTTCGTTTCTTAAAAAAAATGTCTCTTATTAAGAAAAATGAGAAGTGAAAATGAGGCAGTAAAATTTAGTTCTTTGTGTTTTCATAAAATTGTCTCATACTTAAAAAATGAGAAGTGAAAAGGAGTCTTTGGTGTCAGTTTTTCAAGTTTCTTCAAAGATGTCTCTTGTTAAGAAAAATGAGAAGTGAAAAGGAGGCAATATATTAAAACCTTAAAATTTCCGAGTTTTACCCGGAATTTTTTAATTTTTTTCTTTACAAACCATCTCCTAAGAACATGGTCGACCAAAAAAAAAATCAGCTAAATCGCTCCAGCCGTTCTCACGTGATGCCATACATGGACCATTTAATTTTTATATATATGGTGAATAAACCCTTAAAGCAAATTGTATAAGCTTTCTTTAAAAAAAAAAGGCCCAAATTGAAAAAAAATTATTTAAAAAAAAAAATTAAAAAAAAAATATTTTTGAAATGTTTAAAGAAATAGCTATCTAAAGTCCTTTGGACAATTTTTGCTAGGGTCAATAGGTGAAAAGTTACACTCATTTTAAAAAACCCTGTATGACCAAAATTGACTCAAATTTCCAACTTTGACCCCCTCTAACTCCAGCACTTCTGGACTGATAGAGCTGAAAATCAAATCTTTAACATTTTGTTTTATTGTCAAGAACTATACGAGTATAATCATTCCGCTTTAACTTTGCTTTGGCAAAAGATAAATATGGTTCAAAAGTTTTGAAGAATTGTTTTATTTTTCTATTTTTCATTGCAACTTTTGAACACCTACAGGGATGTAGAGGAGACAGCAAATGTTTTATACATATAAATATCTAAAGTCATAGTTGAAAAGGTGATAAATTAAGCTGCTCTTCATACCACCATTACAAATTTAACAAATTGTCTAATACAATGGGATTTTTACTAAGAACATTGTCTGTCAAAACAAAGAAACTACAAAGAAATTATTCAAATTCTTGTTATACTATGTTTCCATAATCAGCTGCTTCGCGTTCTGAATCATGTTTATGAATCATGCTGTTTACATGACTAATAAACTTGATTCGATTTGACAGTTGTCTTTAATAAACAGACAGAATAAAAAAAATAGAATTTACAATTTGTGGAATATAATTTTTTTTTAATGGACAAACAAAAGTGAGTGGAAATTAGTTAGCTTATTTGAAAAAAAAAACATACATTCGTAAGTATTTACTTTCTTTATTTCCAGCAACAAGAAAATAATTTGCTTTGTTTACAATAATATTAAATTTTTACAGCTAGTGCAGATAAACTTGCGATAAAAATTAGAGAAGAGTGCAATTTTTCGTGCTTCGCTCTTAAAATTTTGTATGGTGAAGCAAGTTGTTTCGCTCATGATTGGGGTGTGAAGCATGAATGGAGAGCGAAGCATGTACCGTGGAAACATAGTATTACATTGGATAAAGTAAAGTTTGGCTACTATATGTGAAAAATGACATCGGCTGGATGTTCACCACAATTACGTATAAGTAAAAAGTGAGGGATTTTTTTAAATTCTTAAGGTACGGTCACACTTGGCAAATATGTGCCGAAAAAGACGCAACTACTGAATAACATATATTTGAATTCGTTTATTTAAAAATACTTTTCTTAGTTAGGCCAAAGCACAACAAATATTTAGTCGTATTTTATTTGATGCTGTTTGATCTTGCAAAACTCTTGTAAGAGTAAACAACGTCAAACAAATTTATGCTAAAACAAGTGGTTACGCTTTTTTGTGTAAATATGTAACAAATGTGAAACATTTGTACAATATGAAATTATTGAAAGTAGTGGCCATTATAAGCACGGATCTTTTCTCATCGTTCTGGTAATATATGAATTCGGCGCCCAAAGCACTGCTCATCTTTTGAGGTCAAGATTCATTCTTCAATTCAGTCTATTTCAAAAACCCTGTTCCGAAGTGCAGCGTATCCTAGAGAGAGAGAGAGAGAGAGAGAGCTCTGCATTGATCAAACCAATTTGCGTTCGGACGGGCAAGGCTTAGACTAAAAGACTGGTGAGGCAAAACTAATTCACCACTTCTTCCTAAATAGATTTTAACAGGTATTGCAGCATGTGGCCGAGCGATGCCATGATGGATTATTACTCTTTCTGCATATGCTGGTTGTTTTTCGGCCCATGTTTTCTTTAAATAAATCAGCTGCATTCGGTAGAGTTCTGACCTTTTGGTCTCACCAAATACATAGCATTACCTTAGCGCCATGAATATTTGTCTGTGGTGTCAATTCTGCTGTTTGGCCGGGCTCTTACGCTTCTGGTTATCGTAATGAATCCATTTTTCAGCGCAAGTTATGGTTCCGTGAAAAAAATTAATTCCTTTTAAGCAACATTTTGGGATATGCAAAATCGGGCTTCAATTCATATGGTAAAGAATTTCCCTGTTTTTGGATGAATCCTGCTGCTCACATACGTTTTAAAATTGCCAATGAGTTTGCAAGCTCCTGTGGAGTATGATAATAATCTTCATGCCTCTAATACTTGGTTTTCAAACATTTTTGACAGGTCTGGGCGATGTTTGTTTTCCGTGTCAAAATCACCACTTCTCTTGCACGTTGAAACCGATAGATCACATTCACCATAAGTAATTGTTGTTCTTTAAAATTAAAGAAATAAAGCCCAACTTTCTCCATTTAACGCATTGTTTGCAAAAAATTCAACATTTTAAAAGCAAACAAATACTTTGTTGTTTACACTATAATATTCAATAACTAATTCTAAATGACATGCAAGTTACTACAGACAAAATCCCATGTTCAAAAGAAACGCCATTTGTTATGAATCCCGCATTTTAAGTTATACACCTAATAAAAGAGCGTTATTTTTGAGTGAAAATTACTTTTTATGGTAGACATAATTGTTTGAACAAGAACGCGACTTGGACAAGAGTTGTCCACACACGACAAATTCATGTGGGAACAAGAAATTGTTCGCTCAGTGCACAAATCGATTGCTTGTTGTCCATAAGATAAGGTTTGCTTGTAGCGTTTTATAACATCACTGACCCTGACAATGTCGGATTTTCAAGAAATTTGTCAAACGATTTTTTATCTATTTTGATGCTTCATTCTGACTGATTAAATTGTTTGCCATAATAACGGTTGTTATGTTTAAAAAATAACTCATTAAACAAAATTAAAGTGTAACCAGCCGGTTTTTACAAGAACAGTTTCTGTAGTATGCCCGAATTTTAGCTGCACAATATTGTATTGTATCTGTTATAATTCTTACTTCATCTCGTTTCTCATTGGCATTTAATTAAATCTTTAGACTTTAGCAAACAAAAAGACAAACATTTCAAAGTTCATGCCATAAATTCAACCTTGACTTATCAATTAAACCCAGTAAGATATTTAAAAATTGAAGTACGAGTATATATTGAATTTAATTAATTTTAAACTTAAAAAAAATCTATGATAAAACATTAATATAAACCAAAACAAGTACAAAAGTATAGTCGGTCAAGCCCGACCATATAATACCCTACACCAAGTATATGTATAAAACAGTTTTTCAGAAATGGGCGTTATATGGAAGATATAACCTACTGTGGACCGATCATCCAAAAATTTAGTGTCATAATATCTGTGAATATAAATATTATATGTGTTAAACTTTATCTCGATATAAATACGTTTAAAAGATTTATGGAGGGTAAAGTGATTTTCGGAAGTGGGCCTTATATGGGAGCTACGACTAATTATGGACCGATCATAATATATATGTACCGTATTATTTCTATATATATGAAATATGTTTGCGTTTAATATTATTTGGATACCAAAATTTTTGAGCGAGTTATGCTCTTTAAAGTGATTTTCGAAAGTGGGCCTTATATGGGAACTACGAGTAATTATGGACCAATGTGCACAAAACTTGCAGATGTGATTTGGCTTCATTTACCACTCATTTTTGAGGAAATTTGTGTGGATACTTGCATAATTAAAACATTTATGATCGGTAAAACCCAATTTCGGGAGGACATTTGTTTGGGGGCCAGGTGAAATAATGGACCAATTTTCACTAGTTTGAATCCCATCCATCCTTTGGCGGAAAAAATATCATGTATCAAATTGTATCGAAGTATCTTTAAAATTGCGACCTGTACTCTGCGCACAAGCTTTACATGAACAGCCAGCCAGCCAGACTGACGGACGGACGGACGGACATCGTTAAATAGACTCAGAAAGTGAGTCTGAGTCGATTGGTATACTTTAAGGTGGGTGTTGGACCAATATTTCTGGGCGTTACAAACATTAGCACAAATCCAATATACCCTCCCTACTATGGTGGTGTAGGGTATAAACCAGTGATGGAAAAATGAAAAATTGAAATGGTACTGACCGTCAACAAAGAGAGTACTTTTTTCAACATTTTGGTACTTTTTAGAAAACATATTTTTATTCAAAAATAAAATTAATTCAGTTTAATAAAAAAAAGCTATTATAACAACAAACTAAATATTAATTAATTTTTATGTAAAAATATATGTTTTGAAGTTTTCAAACTCATATGATACACAAAAAATCTCAAACTAGAAATGAGAATTACAAAAATGTATGAAACATAAGAAATTTAAAAAATTTATCATCTGTTGACTTTTGTGGATTAGCTAATCCCACATCAAATAAATAACATGAATAACGAATTTGTGTATTCCTTATGTTCTTGTTTTAAAGCCAATGTTTGTCAATGATTATAAAAATAGTAACGTTGGATTTCTAAACAGGGAACAAAGCAAAACAAACAAAGAGTACTAAATAGGAGGTGGGGGTACTGTGGTATTTTTGTTGTGAAAAAGTAATGAAAATAGTACAATAGTATTGAATTTTCCATCACTGGTATAAACTGCAATTTGAGTAATCCGCAATTGTAATCCCCACTTAAACCCTAAGAAATGAAAAAAATTTTAAATTAAAAAAATTCTTAAAAAAGGAAAAACAAAAAGTTAATGAAAACTTCTATACATACCTATATATTAAAAAAATAAATTGATAAAAAAAGCAAACAAATCAAAACCAAAGACAGTGAAAATGCCTAAAAATTAACAAAAAATTTAAAAAAAAAAACAGCAGACAGCTGGAATATTTAAAAGAAATAGCAAAAAATAAAAGTTCAATTTACTACAACAATAATTGATCAATACAAAAATAACAAACCAAACAAAAATTAAGCCACAATAAATTCCCCCCAAAAATTAAACAGCAAAAAAATAATAATAACAACAACACTAACAACAGCAACAGTATTTAAATTTAAATTTTAAAAGTAAGGTGGCGCCAACACATTTTTTTTTGGTTACGCCCACTTAAAAAACGAAATAATGAAATAAAATTACAACAAGACCAACAACAAAAACAACAATATAAGAAAATCACACCAAGTTTAAAACACAATCAAAGATGTAGACGTCTGCAAAAACAGCAAAAAACAATAATAATAACAACAGTTAAAATCAACAAATCAATAAGAGACGAACACTACAAAAAAAAACAACATTTTAATTTAAAGAGAGTAAGACTAAAACAAAGAGGCCTTAAACTTCAAGGCTTAAAAGAGTATTAAGTTCAAATTAAAGAAAAAACTGTTTATAAATGTTCAAATTGTTTGTTTATTTAAATAACGGCATTAATTATAAATTTGTGGAAGAAAGCTGGCAAAATAGTTTAAACTTATAGAAAATTACAAATTTTGAGGTTTATTATACCCTCCACCATCATAAGTGGTGAATGGCGGTATATATAAGTTTGTCATTCCGTGTGAAACTTTGTTTATATTCATCTGAGACCCAACAAAGCATATATGGATATTCTTGGTCCCTACATAATTCTAAGTCGATTGACCCATGTCCGTCTGCCTGTCCGTCTCTGTAAAACACTCTCACGTCCAAAGGACACAACCGAAATCAACAAAGATATTACCATGAAATATTATACACGTTATTTCTATGACAAAAGAAGAAACTGCGAGAAAAATAGTAAGAATCGATCCAATATTTCTCATATCCCCCATACAAATATATTCCCGAAATATGGCTTACTGATAAAGAAATGTCTGTAAAATGGGAATATTAATACAAAATTCGGCAAAAAAAAAGTGTCATGTAAAAAGAAATTGAAGAGCGAAATTTCGTTTTGTTCGGTCCATGTTTGACCATAGACCCCATATAAAGTCCACATCTAAAATTCACTTAAATACGTACACATCTGGTATAAATATTGTTACCAGGTTAAAATTCGACACAAATAATTCGTATAGATATATAAATTGTTGTACAAAATTTTATGATGGTCGGTCCATAATTGATCATATCTCCCATACAAGGACCACATCCGACAAAGTCATCTTTATATATGTACATATATCTTAAATATCAGTATCGATTCAAAATTTTACATAGATCATTTGCATATACACAAAATAAATGAAAATATCGATCCATACTTGACCATATCCTCCATATTCCGAAAATTATGTCAATACTTATATGTATCTTAAATGTACTCATATCCTTCATGTGTTTCTAAATTACATTCCAGATTGCTATGAAAATCAAACAAACTCTGTAAATTCAATTTTAAATGATCAAAATTATATAAAATGTTTAAACATTTGAAATGAATTACATTCTTCATTAAATTTTAATTATTCAGGTAGTTATGTGATGAAAATTGTTCGATTTGAAAAGTGAATCGCTTTTCCAAATCGTTAACTATGTCACTGATTTCGTTCAATTTCATTTTCCACTTTTGTTTCATTTCCAATTGTCTTTAATAAATACAACTTTGTGAAAACTTAGAATACAATTCTGAACTGTGTTTTTGTGAATTACATTTGAAAATATTTATAATTAAAATAAACAAAATGACTGATGTTTTTTTTTTTTTTTTTTTTTTGATGAAGCCGAATATGTACGTAGGAAACGCTTACGAGAGAAATCTGGCCCCTTAAGCTTACCCGAGGAATGTAGTAATAAAAAATGTTTATTTGTTTTATTTATGTACTAGCTACCTCCCTTAGAGGTAAAGCCGTTAATAAACGTTGGAAAAAAGTAGGTGCAGATGTGCATGGTCAAAAAATATTATCATGTAAAAAGTATTCCTGAGTCAAAGCTGTACGCTTTGAAAATTTAAGATCGGTTAACAAGTCCAGCATCCAATATATCACAAACAAAGGGGCGTGCTCCCAGCACTTTTCTTTTGGTACGTATTTATATTCATGCCAATTTCATTTATAGCAAATACTGCCGCCGTTGGTCAAAAAATACCCAAGATATAACGATTTTAAATTTTGGGTTATATGTGCAAGGCCACGCCCTTTTGTCCACTCACAACTATGTCGATTTAATTTTTTGGGTTATATGGACGGTGCCACGTCCCTTTGTCTACTCACACCTTTATAGAGTCAAGAATTTATTATTTCGTAAAAATATCCTATTGTGAAAATTTAATGACCATCGGTCCAGTACTTAATATCCTAATTATGCCAATACCATATGTACCACATATCATTGACATACGTCAAAATATGGCGATTTAAATTTTTGGGTTATATGGGCGGTGCCACTCGCGTGTGTACAATCAAAACTTCATATAGCCTATTATTCCATCCAGAGTCACAGTAACATTCAAGGGTTTCAAGGCCTCCTATTTAGCATAAACATACAGACAGGCAGACAGACATTAATTTTTGTATATATGTATATGTAGATACACTTATGCCCTTATTCATAAAACTTACAACAGGTTTATAATTTCCATACAAAAGTTGCTTTATAAACCGGTTGTAAGTTTTTATGAATAAGCGGGTTAATCTTTAGATTCATGGAATACTTTCGATTAAGCAAGATAGGTTTTATAATGGTTTTAAATAAGATTGGAAATAGGTGGACAGGCTCATCCATTCCTCTGACAATACAATTGGCAGCTGCCTTAAGATATTTTGCAGAAGGAAGTTTTCAACGATCTGTTGGAAATGATGTAAATATTGGCATGCATCGCACTACTGTTTCAAAATGTTTTTGAAATAAAAATTAATTTTAAATTTAATTTTTTTAATTTTTAATAAATTTAACTTACATTTCCTAAATATTCGTCACAGGTAAAAACGTCGATTTGAAAAGTAATTAAAACTGACGTTATCGAAATGCGTCACATGTCAAAATCGATGTTTTTTTTATGAAAGAAAACGGAATATGAAATCGTTACAGCAAATCGACAGGTTGTCACACATCACATCTATTAACGATTTCAAATTACTTTAACGACGAAAACGATTTTCATTACATACCAGATTATTTTATACTCCTTATTTTAGTTGTAATTTTCTTAGGTTACTTATGAGTGGTTCAATATACTCGTATTTTGTTTTAAATGTGTAAATTTGTTTAAACAATATTAGGTGTTTTCTTTATATTGATGCTCACAGTATTTATTAGCATTTAATCGCTACAGTATTACAAATTGCATTTCTTAACAATTTCATAATAACCAAGCAGCAGTGCTTATTTATTAGCTTTTTTTCCTTTCAACTGTAATTGATTTTAATCCACAACATTAATTTTATTTGTTACACTCTTATCATTTGATTTATTGAAATATTTCATAATCAATTGACGATCATTTTGAGTAATTAATCTTTTCTTTCCATTTCAAATACTATTTCAAGCACGCTCGCTCTCCACCGTTCTCTGGTGGTGGGAAGCAATCTTTGTTAGACTCTAGTTATTTTTGAAATACTCTGAAACAAATATTTGTTGTTGTTGTTTTTTTTTACTAAAGGGCCTGCAAAAAGGGAAGGGGATGTTGGCTGGGCAAAGCGTTTTTTTTTTTCGTTTGCAGCCCGAGGGCCGACTGACTGGCTGGCGACAGTTGAATAGAAAAAACTCTTGTTATTGTGGCCATCACTGCCGCTGGTTACGATCACCACGACATACAGTTGTGGCTATACAGTGACTCACAGCTTTTTTATGCAGCGCATTTTTTTCTTGTTTTCAAGAGAAAACTACCAGGAACTTAAAAAAGGAAATTGTTGACATGCAAAATAAGAAATTTTATAGTCTATCAAACAAAAAACATTTATTCCACAAATGTACATTTTAATATATTAAAACTAAACAAACAACAAAAATTGCTATTTCTCACGACACAGCTTATTTTATGCAGGATTTCGAAGACTCGAATACTGGCAGTTACATTTGGTGTGATACCCTTTATTATCTACAACATATTTTAGACGATTTCGCATACAGGCGAGTAATACTCGGCGAAATATTTGACCACTCCGTCAGTAGCGATTTTTTTTAAATCATTTTTGTTAAAAATTGTGTTTCCTTATGCTGATTTATAAAATTGACCAGAAATATTCGATAGAATAAAGGTGTGGCGACTGTGGTGGCGATGCCATCAAATATGGACAGTTATAGATTTGCACCATATCCGATTTGTGCTTTGGATCGTTATTCTGGAAAAATCGAAAATCTGTTTTTCTGTGCTTTCCAACAAGTTGTCCATTGTTGTTTAAACAAATGTTAAGTCCCCAGTACCAGCAGCTGGCAGACAGATCCAAACCAGGACACTGCAACCACCATGCCTCACTGTTGCACTCAAAAAATTCTGTACGTAAAATTAACTGAAATTGCAATATAAAATAAATGAATATTCAGTTAAAACCCGGTCTACTTATTATTAGTTATTAACTAAAATACATACAATTTTATTTTAGTTAATAACTAAAATAAAATAACTGAAAAGAACTTGAAATAATTTTCTAAGGGTCGGTCTATACATAGTCATAGCTTTCGTATAATACCTACATATGAGTCATTCCATGTCAGACCGAACACCTTTTTTACCACACCTCATCCGATTTACTTTAAATTTTGCAGACATATTGTTCATTAAAAAATATTTTACACGTATTTCCAGAAAAAAAAAATTAATTTTTTTTCAACAAGTTATGTGCATTTGAAAATCGTCAAAATCATAAAAAATCTTCCGACATGACAACTTTTGAACTTATATTTCGCAAAAACTTGTGGATGGATTTTAAAGACCAATGCCTTATTTTAAAGGTATTTGAACCTCCTTTTTAAAAATTATTATTTAAATTTTTTTATAATTTTTTTATTTTTAAAATTTGCTTTTTTTTTATTTATTTTCTCTTTTCCACCACCTTCGAACAAGTCGAAAAATCTAAAAAAAATATTTTCTTAAAGCTCAATATCACTTTAATATTTTCAGTAAATTTCAAAATGGAAGTCGAATGAATTTTATTTTTTTTTCGATTTTTTTCCCTTGTAGTACCATGAAAAATTACATTTTGCATGTGAACATTATAAAAACACTCGCTGAAAAATTAAAATTTTTCTAGAGCATGCTTTGTTTTCTTTTTTCTATGTGCCGTTAGAAGTAGCCGGGGTATTTATTGGATTGTCAATATTTGTCACACTAGCTCGTGCTGCTAATCTTTTAATTGTTCCTCCAAGCCCATCACTAGGGCCCTTTCAGTGCGAAGTTGCAAAGAAGTGCCATTCTGCTTTTACAGCGAAATCATCTTCGTCAAATGCAAGGTTGACAAAATGTTTCTTGTTTTTATATTGAGCACTTGCTCTATCTGAGAAGTAAAAATTTTTTTAAGGAACTCAATCTTTCTTTACATTGATTTTTTTGTATACATAAAAATTCTAACGGCACATAGAAAAAAGAAAACATGCATGCTCTAGAAAGATTTGAATTTTTCAGCGAGTGTTTTTATAATGTTCACATGCAAAATGTAATTTTTCATGGTACTACAATGGAAAAAAATCGAAAAAAAAAATAGAATTCATTCGACTTCCATTTTGAAATTTACAGGAAATATTAAGGTGATATTGAGCTTTAAGAAAATATTTTTTTTAGATTTTTTGACTTGTTCGAAGGTGGTGGAAAAGAGAAAATAAATAAAAAAAGCAAATTTTAAAAATAAAAAATTTATAAAAAAAATTTAAATAATAATTTTTAAAAATGAGGTTAAAATACCTTTAAAATAAGGCATTGGTCTTTAAAATCCATCCAAGAGTTTTTGCGAAATATTAGTTCAAAAGTTGTCATGTCGGAAGATTTTTTATGATTTTGACGATTTTCAAATGCACATAACTTGTTGAAAAAAAAAATATTTTTTTTTTCTGGAAATACGTGTAAAATATTTTTTAATGAAGAATATGTGCTAAAATTTTGCAAGTTCGGCGATATCAAAGTCAATTTTTAGCAAAAATCGTTCGGTCTGACATGGAATGACTCATATGCATATGTATCTTATATTAAAATTCACATTGACTGTTTGAGAATTATAACATTTGAAATTAAATGAACTTTTTGTTAAAATGAAATGAAAAATAAGTAGATCGGTTTTTAAGTAAATTTTCAGTTATTTTAAATTACAGTTTCATTTAACATACAAAATACTTTAACGTAAACAACTGTCAATATCAAATGCAACTGAAAATCCGTATTAATGTGCACTTAGTTTTTTGAATAAATGTTAGATTCAGTTAAAAATACATTTTCTTAGAATTTTAAATGTTTATTTAGTTAAAAACAACTCCACGGAATACTTCCCGAATAAACTACATTCCGTTACTGTAATAAAATTGTGAGTCAGTGTTGCCATTTTAGCACTTTCAGTGCTAGATTTAGCATTTTGTTTCTCGAAAATGCATTGAAATTTTTAAAAATTATGCTAAATGCTTTTTAGCATAATTTGCTTGATAAAAACATATTTTTTTTTCTCAGACAAATTTTTACTTTTTTACTCCAAAAAATACTTTTGGAGAAATAAAAAATAACTTCTATTAATATTTCAACTAAATTTCTTTCGGTGTGGTAAGTAAATGAACACGGAAGTTTTTGAATTAATATATGAAATGTAATCTATTAAAACAAGTCAACAATTGTTATGAACAAAATTAGAAAAAACTATAATTTATATTTGTAACATTTGAAATAAAAATTGTATTGTTACATTGAAAAAATTTAGCACTTATTTTTTTCTTCTGTAGAACATTTTAGTACTTAGCTTTTCAAGTTTTAGCATATTTTGAAATTCATTTTCTGGCAACACTGTTGTGAGTGTGCCTTTAGCACCTAAAGTTTAGGTTTTCTTTGTTGAGTTCTCTATTCTGTGTTTCCGCCAAACATACGACATATCATCTGAACCGTATATATTAAACTTAGATTCATCGGCGCAGATAACGGAATTCCAAAATGCAGATTCCTTGCAAACATGATCTTTGGCGAAATTTAGCCTAGACAATCTGGTTTTCGGGTTTATAAACATTTTCTCGGCCATTCAAATGTTAGCGCAAGACACAATGAATAGTTTCAATGCAACATTGTTTGCCCAGGTCAGCTTCAACTTCGGAGGCCAGTTTTGAAACAGATAGCCTTGAATTTGCCCTTAACCCTTTAACGCCTAAGACCGTCTATAGACGGTCATCAGTTGAGTATTAAAAAAACCGTTTTTGGAATTGGAACTGAAATTCGTAATTTGCAGATGAAATACATGCTAGAACAAAAATTTCTGCAATTTGAACGTATTTTCAATTGATCGTAATTTTCTTATTTGAGATTATGGCATACGATATCGAGCCCGAAATTTAGTACATTTTATCATAATTTCGTTATCGAAATCATTTTTCGATACGATAGCTCATTCGATCACGAAGGCGGTAATTTGGCCACAGGTATTTAAGTGCTAAATGACTTCCTTAAAACGTGACGCTCATCATGCTCATTGTAAATTTTATTTGGTGCCTTTTTCCGACCTCACGGATGAAGCGCTCAATGATTTATTGGATTGTGGCCATTTTGAAAATGGTTTAATACCAATTCTCGTTGTTCTGTCGTTGCAAGCAAACTCATTAGAACTATTTGAAATTGACACTCGACGTTACAAAATCGAACTCACAATTTAACAGAAAATATTGACAGAAGTGGAAAAAAGAAAACAACATTGCATTGAGCTACCGGTGCAGTGGGAAGTGACTGCATAAAATAAGATGTGACGTGAAAAAGAGCCTTTTTTTATTTAATATTTAAAATGTACATGTTTGCAATAAATATTTTTGTTTTATGTTAGACTATAACATATTTTTACATGACACCAATTTTGTTAAAGTTCCTGTATGTTTTCTTTTTATAGAGCTTTGAAAACAAAAAAAAAAAAAATGCTCTGCATAAAAGAAGCTGTGAGCCACTGTAGATACACACGCGCACAAAACAGCAGTAGCCGCAGCAATTGTATTTAGAGATGTTTGGCTGGGGCTGCTGGAACTGTTGCTGTTACTGCCGTTGGAGGTGAAACTAGTGCTGGTGCCGGTGCAGCTTAGAAACGTTTTAAACTCATGTATCAGCTTTAATTTGAACACACATTCACTCACTCATGTATTAGGTTTTGTTTTTGCCTCCTGTATTATCGGCTTCTGATGTTAATGCTCTTTAAGTCTCTATTTTTGTTGTTGTTTACACAGGTATTGTTTTTGTTTTTAATAATTTTTATTGCCAGCAAACATTATAGATTGTTTAGACGGCGTCATTATCTATGTAGTTTTGTATGTGTTTAACAGCAATAATAAAAAAAAAAAAAAAGAAATACATTCATACGTATTTATTGTATCTGGAAAATAAATGAGTTTGAGAAGTTATAATCAGTTAATCGCTAGATAGGTGACATCTACACTAAACATTTTACACAATAGCATTTGGGCTTATTTTTTTATATTAATTCTCTTACCTAACTGCTTCCAAGAAGCACATTTTTCGTAGTTTAAGAAAACTGATTTTTATTAACGTGGTACAAAAAAAAAACTCAAATTTATACTGCGCTCTTTCGAATTTCTAGAAGTGCCTGTAGGATTTGTGTTGTATTTGGAATATAAGTGCATGGTATTTGTTGCCTGGATTCGCTTCCCAGCCACTGCCACTCGAACCACATCAGTTTCTGATAATTTTAGTTTTAACTATCCTTTATAACTAATATTTATCACAGCACCCTGCCTAGGTGCTATACCATTGCAACTTTAAAATGATGTGGCTACTCACCCACAGAGGCGTTCCAACGCTGCACTAAAAACAAACATAACGCGCAATTACACAGTTATTATACAAAGCTTACTTCTATAGGGTGATTCCAGTAGAGATACTTTTTTCAATTGCCTTTTTTTTTTGACAAATCACGTGTGAGTCGTGTCATGCTGTCTTGTTATTTTTGTTTAGTATTGTTTGGCATTTCATAATGGAACGACTTACGCCTGAACAACGTTTAGAAATCCTTCAACTTTATTAAAAAAATTCCCGTTCTGTGAGGAATGTGTTTCGTGCACTTCGCTTAACTTATGGTCAACATAATCGGCCTACTGAGCGCACTATTCGTAACACCATCACCCATTTTGAGAATAATATTCGACCGAATAGACCACGTCTAGCACGCTGTGAAGAAGATATAGCGGCCGTAGAATCATCGAACCATATTTCTTTAAAAATTATGCCAGTGCGAGTGTAATCGTCAATGGCGACCATTATCGTGCCATGATAACCAAATATTTAATGCCTGAAATTGAAGCTCGTGATATCGGCGACATTTTATTTCAGCAAGACTTCCCACACATCGCATCAATTAATGGATTTATTGAGAGAACACGGCGGTGAGCACATAATTTCAAGTTTTAGGCTGCTCTATTGGTCACCAAGATCGTGTGATATCATACCGTTAGACTTTTTTCTGTAGGGATATGTAAAGTCTAAAGTTTATGCAGAGAAACCTGTTTCGATTCAGATCTTGGAGAAAAACATCACGCCAGTTACCAGTCGAAATGCTCGAACGAGTCATTGATTAAACTTAACGGATAGACCATCTGCGACGTAGCAACGGCCAATATTTGATAGACATAATCTTCAAAAAATTAATGCCAAATTATAATAAACATTCCCCATTAAATTTTAATTTTTTGTGTTTGTTTTTTCTTTAAAGAAGTAGGGAACCTCGAAATGCATCACGCTTTACTTTCACCGCCTTTATTTCTTCAACCTATTGACTTTCTAAAGAAAGTAGCTCAATTATATATAAACATATTAAATGCCTGAGTGCTACTTCTCTTAAAAATTATGAAATTAGAGAGAAATTGACTAAATCCTGTTTAGAAAATCATTTACAAGAGATAAAACATTTGTACTATAATAACATATTCATAGTATTGGCCATTGTTAGCTATGACCTTTTCCGATCTTTCTTTAAAAATATGGATTACACACCAAAAAGAGCAAATATCGTTTGACGCCAAGATCGAATCAAGACAATTTCGGATGCCCTGTTCTAAAGTAAACAAAGAGAAAGAGAGAGAGAGGGGCAAGGTTTGAACTATAACGAGGGTGAGGCATAACTTCCCAACCCCTTCTTTCTATATAGTTTTAGATGGGACACTTTTGTTCCCAACAAATACAGGGGATTACTTTAGTGCCTTGCACATTTGGTGTCAATTGCTTCGGGTTATCGTACCGGATCTTATTATGATCGCAAGTAATTTTTTTTGTACTTTTATTTAATTATTGTATCTTTATTAAAAACAAACTAACAATAAGTTTTTCAAATCTTATATCTAAAAAAATTTCAATTATTAATCCAGTCAGTGCCACACGAAAATTGTTTGACCATTTTTTATTTTATTTATTAAGTTGGCATTCTTCTTTCGCTGTATCCCTTCTTCTTAGTCGAATATAGCCACTATTATTCGCAAGTAATGATTCCAAGAAATATTCAAGCCAATTTAGGGTATCTTGTTCTGGAGTGATGCGTATCCCAGCAAGAGAGTTCTGCATCGATCGAAGAAAAGGCAGTTGGATTCCAAGAAATCCGACAGGTCTTGACTATAAGGCGGGCAATGCAAAACTTCCCAAACACTTCATTCTAAGCAGCGTATTCTGTTCGTTTCCCGGCCAATGCTGGCTTCAAACGAATCAGTTGCATTCGGTGGAGTTTCCATGTGATGGTCTAGCCAGATTTAAGTAACTAATCATCCCTATCGTGAATAAAAATTCCACATGAAATATGTTCCCTTTTATTTGTTTAACATTGAATTTTAATAGGAAAAGTGTGAAAAGGGAACAAATTTCATGTGGAATTCTTATTCACGATAGGGGTGAATATTAGTTCCCTTTTGGTAACATCAATTACAGTTATGGATATTTGGCTTTGGTGTTGATTGGGTTGGTTATCCGGGTTTTATATGCGATCTCGTACACTTTTGCTTATAGCAATGGATACATTTTTTATCGCAATGAATGATTCTTCCTTTTAATGCGTTTTCTTTCCTATTAAAGCGTTTAAGCATAATTTCAATGGCTATTGGCTCAATTCATACGTTAGCCATTTTCCCTGATTTTAGATGAATTCTACGTTTTGAAGGCTCTTGTTGAGTTTGACAACAAACTTCATGTAATAGTGAAACCAATTCTTGGTCTTGAGACCTTTTGGGCTTGCCTGGGCGATCTTTGTCTTATAAAAACATACTTGACTTAAACGGTAGTGTACACCTAAGAGTCGGTTTAACTGTATCTTAAAAATAAATCATCAATTCGATATACATATGTATAAGTGCTTATTTTGCTGAATCGTATTAATAAATATTTTTCTTGACTTGTGTGTGTAGATATGAGTACGAGTAAAGTTTCTAATGCGGCGCCAAGTGTGCCAAATGCTCATATTTAAAAATTTGTTTTTATTGTTGGATTTTTGTGGTTTTTTATACAACATACCTACATATGTATGGATGTTTGTGTAAATGTAAAAATTATTAAGTTTATTAGTTGTTATTGTTGCTGTTTAATTTTTTACATGTGTCATTCGTAGAGAATGTAAAGCATCGTTTAATTGACCGTTAAATCTGGCGATAAAAATTATCTATCTAGGTGGAAGGTCCGTCTGCCCGTTTCAATATTTATTCCTGGTATAATTTATCCAATCAACGTACTTTTTTCATAGCCATATCTCAAATCGAATATAATATAATTATGTTTATGAGTAGTAAACAGAAATCCATATTAAAAAAAAAAAAATAAATAGAAGAATTATAAAAATAAAACAAACAAACACACACACACACAAAATTCATCATTTAGAGTATTTTATAGTTTATAACTCGTTTGACGACCTTGAGTCGTAAAAATCAATTTCAAAAGTTTGAATGTTCGATTGCGATTAGTTGTTATTGTTGTTGTTGTTGTTGTTGTTGTTATTACTGTCGTCGTTGTTTGTTGAGAATTTAGTTTTTGTCACATTCAAAACGGTTGGTTGGTTTGTTTGGTTTGCCTGGCACAATTGTCAGTCAGTCAAGCCCCAGCCAGGCTGTTAGTTTTTTTAGATTTAATCTTTTTCTCATGGTGTTGTCGAACAAAGTAAGTAAGATTTTGAAGACATTTACATACCGAACAGAGATAAGAGAGAGAACCACTAATAGAACCAAAAGATTTCTATTAAAACTTATCTTAAATTGAAATTGACAGAAATTTGTGTTCAACTAGTCGAGTGAATGGCTTAGAATAAATTGATTAGCAAAAAAATTGGGAATATTTTTAAAGTTTCTATTAAGTTTGGAAGGAAATGCTTTAGAAGGAGAGCTAGGTTAACTTGGAAATTGATGAGTGGCCCAAGCAACGGAGTTTTTCATTGATATATTGATATAAGCATTAAATTAAATTTCACTCAAAAATTAACTACGAAAATTACCTATGGATTTCTTAAAATTCGTAATATTAAGAAATTGGTTGATAATATTTCTGAAAATCTCAGAGCAACTGTTGACAAGCCTTTGCATGCTGAACAAAGACACCATGTATGGACCAATGGTTTAACCACGACTTCTCACCGTGATTAAACCATTAAAACCATTAAACCACGAATAATAGGCTAGAAATGCGGTTACCTTATGTGTAATAAGCTATCGAGAGATGTTATCATACCTATTATTGATATCAATGTCCTGTGTTTTCAATAGGACAAACAATAAATGTCCCTATCGCATAACTTCCCGTAATTAAGCTGTTAATTGGCCGGGGGGCGATTTAACGCCATTGGAATATTATTTGTGTTGGTGGCTTTGCTAAAAATAGAGAGCCAATTGAATCTATAACAGCCATAAAACACAAAATCTTTGACTCGCAATTTTGTAAAATATGATTGGAAATGTTGAATCCTACTGACCACACTGTTAAAGCTCTTCCAAATGGTTTGAAGTTACTCGGCATTCTGCCAACTGTTTCTTCACCATTGATCACAAATTCTCAATCAGCTTGAGTTCGCAACTGTTTCCTGACCACTCCATCAATTTTTGAATTATGCTTTGGGTCACCATTTATCCACATGATCGACACTCTTATCTACAAAGTCGAGAAGCTTCTTCTTTCCTCATTATTTCTTGGCTTCTTTGCAGTAGTCCGAGATGCCACAATGTAAAGCCAGCCCATATCATGACGTTCCTCCCACCCAGCTTCATTGTTTTCTTAACATGGTGCCTTAGTATTCTCTGGCCTGTTCGCCGCCAGCAATATTGTTTACCTTGGGATTGAAAATGATTAAATTTAAATGCTCACTGGCAAAATTTATCGCGCTTTAACATTTTTTTTTATTGGCAATGTAGGTTTTAACTTCTTTACTATTGAGATGTAACCAGTATCGCGTCGAGCTAGTCTTTCTGTCCATCGACTAACAGGTTTGCCTATTGCTATAAAAGCATCTTTGGTTGTTAATTATTATTTATCACGATAATTGACTTAGTTTAAGGTTTTTAGCTATTATTCTCGTACAATAGTTTCTTCATTATTTAATATAATTTGATTTGTGTTGGATAATTTGCAAAAAATGTTTACCACATGCAATTAACTTAATATTAAACTATTGTTTTTTTTTAAGTCATAAACAAAGCAAATACATTTTTGCTCTTCACTGTATAAGAGAATTAATACCAAAAGGAATTAGATTAAGTCTCAATTTACACGAAGCAATTTTCTAAGCTAAGCTGATTACCTTTTAGACATCGTGGTGAGGGGAAGATAACACAAGTACACACTTGATTGTATTAGCAATTCGTTACTGTCTGTATACTCTTAAATAATAATAGGAGCGAATTAAGCAATAAAAATTGTTCTGTGTGAACACCGAAGAAATTGCAAGGAAAAATTGTATCAATCTTTTCAATAAAAATTGCTTCGTGTAAATTGGGACAAATATCTGTGATATAAATAAATAATAAATAAAAGTAAACGTTAACGCTTTCGAAACCGAGCTCAAAGTTTAAATGTTTGAATATCTGTTATTTTTCCTTAAAGTGTTAAGGAACTATTTTGTATTTGTTAGTGGCTTTGGATGAATATTTCCGAGATATATTCCATGAAGTCTGAAGCTTAAATTTTAGTGAAAATTAACCCTTTGCTGTCAATAAATGCAGAAGATTTGAACTTCGTTTGAAAAATAATATTCCCTGAGATCAACGGTATTCGATTATTGCGGTAACGGCTTGAGATAAAATGTTACAACTAGAAACGGTCCCTACAATTTTGCAACCAGTTATTCTCATGTTTAAAGTTCTGTACTTAACATTTAAGGTTTTTCAACAACAATATTTGTTGTCGGAGAGGAAAGTTGTGCTATTCAGCCATGTCACAGAATTTAATTGGGTTACACCCTAATAGATTTCAGCCAGCAGTAACTCACTTTTAAAACTTTCATTAGAAAAAGAAAAAACAAGATCTAGGAAATCTTTTTATTGAAACCTCTTATCATAAATTGATTCTAAAAACTTAAGCTCCATGTTTTTGCAGATTATTGTCAATAAAATTTATAAATATTATTTTAACATTTCATAGAGAATTTATAAAAATTCTTAGACACAAACTCCCTTTTAGAGGAAAAGGAAAGCAACAAATATATTTAGAAAAAATGAATTATAGTACCAACTGGAATATAAAACCGGATCTGTAGAGAATTAAAAAGCTAGTTTTATTTTCTTCTGCATACATCTATATGTCTTCCATATATTCCGCAACTTGTTGTAGTAGTTCTTCTTTATATTATAAATGCTAAATAGTTTAGTAGACAATGATGTCTTTCTAAACTCTCTTTTATAGTCTAAAGACGTGAGTGGACGGACGTATGAAACGTCTACTGCTTGTACTTGTAAATTCTTTATAATTTATGACATTTAAATTTTTTTTTATGTAAAATTCGAAATTATGTGTTTCGTGTGTGAATGTGTGTGTACACTTAGAAAAATCATAGAATTTTGTACAAGATTAGATGAAATAAAAATTTCGTTATGCACAAGATCATGTTATCCAAAGTTAGCGCTAAAAATTTTTTATCTTTTAATATGAAACATTTATAAGTAAAAATTTATTCAAATTATTGACCATTGTTAGCTATGACCTTTCCCCATTTCTCTGGCAAGGTACTGTAGCTTAATTGGTTAGCGCATTTGATCATTAAGCATGAGTTGGTATTTGTAGCCCGGGTTCGATTTTTAGCGCTGCCACTCAAACAACATCAGTTTCTGATAATTATTAGTTTTCTTTTCTATCCATCATAACTAATATTTATCACAGCGCCCTCCTTCGGTGGTGTAGCATTCAAACGCTACCGAAGTAAAATAATTACATAAAAACTATAAAATCAAGCTTTAACATTAATGCGCCTACTCACCACCAGAGGCACTGCAATTCTGCACTAAAAACATACATAATGCGCAATTGCAGAGTTGTGATATAAAAAAGCTTTCTTCTTTCACCACCTTTACTTCTTTAACTATCCCCTTTCCAAAGAAAGTAATGCATAATAATTGCCTGAGTGTTACTTCTCTTTAAAAAAAAAATAACTGCTCATGTTTTGATGCCAAGAACGAATCAAGTCAATTTATAATAGAGCTGTGTCGTTCATGAACGAACGGGTTAAAATGAACGGATCAATTCATTGAACGGAATGAGCCGGTCATTTAACTGAACGGTTTTCGTTCAATAGTGTACGGATCAATTTCTTTCAGCCGCTGTTTATCAAAATACAAGAAGAAAATCGCATTCAATAAGGGTTGTATTCATTCGTTAAAAGTGAACGATTGAACGAGTTGAATGAACGAATCATTTTTGGATTAATAAACGAAAATGACCGGTTACTGAAATGAACGACCGGGCACAACTCTAATTTATATTAGGTACTCTGTTCTGAAGTTAAGCGTACACTAAGAGAAAAATAGTTGGTACATTGAAAGTTCTTCATTAGAAATATGACAAATTTCATTGCATATATGAAAACGCTCATTGGACTAATGAAATTTGTCATATTTCTAACGAAGAACTTTCAATGAACGAATTATTTTTCTCCTAGTGTATCCCACTAGGAGAAAAATTTGCTAAAGCAAATTGTAATCGCACGGTGCAAGATCTAGATAGAGACAAAACTTCCCAACCATATCTAATAGTTTTTAACAGGTATTGTAACATGTGGCCAAGCGTTTGTCATGACGATATACTTAATAGTCTTTCATATTTAGGGCGCTTTTTAGCCAATGGTCTGGTCAGATTTCAATAGGTCATAATAGATAGGACCTTTTTAGACCAGCGAAAGGCAACCTATACTATTACATTTTGCAATTGTATTAGTAATATACTCTCTTCGCTCTCAACACAAATCGGTATTGCCAGAAAACTTTCGTCACTTATCCCCAATTAAAAATTTAAAATCTCCAAAAATATCTATTTATTATTTGCGAAAAATTAGAAAATCAGTCAGGAAATTGCATTACATCTTCAACATTTATTTCATATGGGCAACATTTTATGCGTATTAAATGTTCAAATGTCCAGCAAAACCTTCTTTTTTACCCAACATTACATTGGCACCATCAGTGCATACAGAGGAAAGCTTACTCTTATCAGTAAAAGAAAGAACTTTTTCATAATAATAATTTAAAGAAAATAAAAAATTCATTTCATATTCATCACACATTTTTAAAAAAGTTGGGAAAAATTTTTTTTCTGGCAACACTGATTTTTAAATTACACAACCTGTCTGTTTGAATGCTCATTAAACTTTGTTTATTTCTCTACAATGCGTGTGCACACGTACGTAAGAGAAGAGTAAATGAAAAACGCGGCGCCCATGTTTTGCCTTTCGCTGTTTTAGACCCACCAAAAACATATCATTACTTTAGCGCCATGGATATTTGACTTTGTTGTCGATAACAGTTTGATTACAATTAAGACCGCTATCGACAATCGTTTGTTGACGTGTTTGACATTTATTGAAAATATCTTTAACATTTTTGTATTCCACTAACAATGCTACATAATTAAAATATTAAAAAAATCAGAGGACATTCAGCGCGGTGGTTGTAGTCCCAATTATAATGAAGCTGTAAATTTAAATCAGAGGACTAATTACTTAATGATGTTTTAAAAATAGTTTGTATTTTTAAAAAGGCAAGAGGCCAAGAAAGTACAATTTGTTATAAATCAATAGATGCTGTTTTTTATCACTTAAACTATTTTTGAGGGAACAAAAAAAAGTTGTAAAACACAAAAACAAATTTGCATAATAGGTATTAAATTTTAACGGTTTTAAGAGTGTGTAACCGGATAATTTAACTGATGGGTAAAACCAAAAATCACTAAATATTATGCTTTAGCTGGCTTTTTAGAGACTAGCAAGAGACACACAAAATATTAATAATAATAAAAAAATGCGGTAGCAATTCTTTTTTTTTCAGTTTTTCTTTAATAAAATAAATTTATAAACAGCAGCCATTTATAAGCAGCACACAGTTATGTACATACCGGCATAATACGCACGCACACACTTTTACACGCAAGGTCGTTAAAGGCCGTTTGCATAAAAGAAGATAACAGCAACAACAACAACAATGTGGAAACACATAAACACATATTAACTCTCGTTTACTTTTTTTTGCCACCACTCAGTTGTATAGAGAACCCCCGTAAAAACAAAAACAAAAATTGTTAAAAAGGAGAGTAAGAGAGAGAGAGAAGGCGAAAGAGCTTAAATGAACATGCGTAACTGTATAAAATACCAATAAAATCAATCATTTTGAAAAAAAAAGAAACACCACCACGTTTCGATAATAATACACTTAGAAAAATACTTATATGTTTGCATTATTAGTTACAACTACAATTAGACACAATTTATATATTAAATTTAATGGCTTCGTAAAACGCCAGCCTGTTAAAATGTGGGCAAAACATTTTTATTAAATAATTATAAAAAAAATTTAGTTATTACAGAGTTTCCTGTTGCATATGTAAGTACTTGAGTTTATAGTTGCTGGCGAGAAACTTTGAATTGAAATAAATGTCCTTTTGGCATGAAATCTTAGAAATGTTTTCAGTTTATTATGGTTAAGATTAAATATTTCAGATAAATTGTGTTAGATAGTGGATTAAAATGCAGTTAATTTAGGATTATGAAAGCTAAAACTATAGCTATTGTTACTAACAGATCAAAGGTGTGGTGAGAGTAGATAATATAAATGGTTTATTATTAAATAAATGAAGTATTTGTGCATTTAAAATAAATATAAATTCAAATAATAATTCATATTAAGTGTCATTAAAAACAAAGCAATATCCGCTATATAGTTTAAAAAAAAAAGTTAAAATTGTTTAAATATTTAATTTGTTTTAAGTAAAAAATATGAATTTTGTACCTCATTTTGTCTTGTCTTGTTCAAAATAAAGCTTTACTTTTTAAAAGACTCTTAGCTTGTACATGATTTTTCAACAATAAATTTGTTTTTTAAAACAAAACAAATTATTTATATGAAAATCATTCGAATGCTTAAGGTACGGTCACATTTGACAAATATTTCCTCAAAAAAGCGTAACCACTTGTTTTAGCACAAATTTGTTTGACGTTGTTTGCTCTTACAAGAGTTTTGCAAGATCAAACAGCATCAAATAAATTAAAACTAAATATTTGTTGTGCTTTGGCCTAAATAAGAAAAGTTTTTTTAAGTAAACAAATGAGTTCAAATAAATGTTATTTAGTGGTTACGTCATTTTCGGCAAATATTTGCCAAATGTGACCGTACCTTTACAGTAAGGTTTAACAATTACAACATAAATGAAAAATGATATCGTACCGTTGTCCACCCCGACCAGGCATACATTTGTGAATTCAGAAAGATATATTGATATATTAAATCTATATAGATCTATTTTTAGTTTTAAGTCTGTAATCTATTCCTAACACAGTATAATACAATATAAATACAAAATATAATACAGTGGTGTTAAATCGCATGATCGGGCAAACAATTAACGTGAAATACAACTGTTAATTTGACTGTGAACTAATCTATTAAAACCACGTGTCAGAGTCATTCGTATCATCTATAATATATCAAAATTTAGTTGTTAACAGCGTGATTCATTATCCGTTGTCCGCATTTCAAGCCGATTTTTCGGAAGAAAAAAAATCACGACCCCATATACAATTCCCATCAAAGACGCAGTTTTTGTTTATTTCTAATTGGTTAATGTTGACATTAGTGATTTTTGATCTCAGAAAGATAGCCAATGAAAAGAGTATTCCATAAACTGACATAAACCGGTTTTCGAATTATTTGAAAAATTGCATTTTCTAAGAAACCGGTTTCAAATACGGTTTTAGCTGAAAAACAGTTATCTGGTTTTTCATTATATGCGGTAATATTTAAGTTTTCTTAATTTTTATACCTTATACCGCGATAAGTGGTGAATGAGGGTAAATCTATATAAGTTTGTAATTCCATGTGTAACAGTGAGAAATACTCATCTGAGACCCAACAATGTATATATATATATATTCTTGGTCCTTACGAAATTCAAAGTCGATTGAGCACTGTCCGTCTGTCTGTCTTTCCGTCTGTATGTGTAAAACACTCTCACGTCTAAAGGACACAACCGAAATCAACAAGGTTTACAAAAAACCACTTATAGTTCTCCTAAGCAGTTTGATATTGAAAATCGGTAAAATCGGTATAGTAGAACAAGAGTTATGGAGCAAAATGTAAGACAACCTCCATAAAAAATTTATATTTTTCTTGCTATATTTTTAAATATATTGCAGATAATACCATGAAATTTTGTACAAGTTGTTTTTATGATAGAAGAAAAAAGTATGAGGAAAATAGTAAGATTTCTCATAGCCCCCATACAAAAATCTTCCCGAAATATTGCTTAATTATACATAAATGCCTATAAAATTGGAATATCAATACAAAATTCAGCAGGAATGAGTTTCATGCAAAAAGAAATCGAAAAACGATTTTTTTTTTAGTTTTAGTTTTTTTTAGTCCTTATTTGACTATAGACCCCACCCCATACGTATTAAATACGTATAAAACTGATATAAATAATGCAAAACGGCTGAAATTTTAAAAAAAATATTCATATAGGTAAATAAATAGTGGTACTAAATTTTATGGAGGTCGGCCCATAATTGGTCATAGCTCCCATACAAGGACAATATTCGAAAAAGCCATTTATCTTTATATACATATATCGTATATATATATACCGACTTAAAACTGTATATATCTCATTTAAATATACACAAAAATCATACCACAAAATTTTGTGAACTGCGGTCCATTTTTAACCGTATTCCGAAAATCACTTTAATACTCATAAATCTCTTATAAATAAGGTTACCAATCGAAAATTTTACACGGATCATTTACATACATGCCAATATCAAACTGCTGGAGTTTGAGAATATCGGTCCATATTTGACTATATCACCCATATAAGTGGACCTTCCGAAATCCACGTTAATACTAATCTATATCCTAAAGATACCGTTATTTTGTTGAAATTCGACGTGAAATACCTTCATAAAAATCAGTGTTCCAAAATTTAAGAAGATCGTTCCATAACTTGGCTGCACTTCATATACGATTTCTTACGCTTTGATTTATCGTAATGAATTCATTTTTCTTGCAAGTAATGATTCGGTGCAAAAATGATTTCCTTTTATAGCGTTTAAGCAGCATTTTGGACATGCAATTCGGCTTTCAAAGTCTCTTAGCTTCAATTCATAAGCCATGCAACTTCCCTGCTTTTGAAGTTTTTGGGTTTGACAACAATTTTCATGGATCTTCTTTTCTTGATCTTCAAACAATTTTCACAGGCCTAGGCGATCCTTGTAGTGTCAAAATCGTCCCTGGTGAACCGCACAAACCATCGCACTTTGAAGCCGATGGAACACATTCAACACAAGCTTCGGTAAGCAATCGGTGTGCTTCATCGGCATTTTTTTTTTAATTAAAGAAATATAGCAAAACTTTAAGCATATGACGCTTCATCTTTGGGGAATCATAATATAAATTTGAAGGCTTGTATATTAATTTAAAATGTCCCAGATAAACCAATGAAAATTAAAAAAAAAAAAAAAGAAAAACTGTTCCTACAACTGTAGGAGAAACAAATTAGATGTGAAATATGTATATTGATTAACCTCTGAGCTATTACTATCGTTAAAATACGTCATCAACTTGACTAGAGTTACGAGTATCAATTCAATGGCCAACCTTGAAATGAACAAATTTCCACCATCTAATTGGTGCACTCTAAAATGTGAAAATGAAGAATATTAATTTTGGTTCGCTTTTGCCCTGAAACTCCACTTTTAGTGGGATTCTAATGTTATGACATTAAGTTTTGAAAACATGTTTAATTTCACTCGAGTTATATTGTTCATTGTCTTTGTATGTCTTGTCAAAAATGTATGAAAAACACGGCGTGACTTGAAAATGTTTGGTGTCACACTTGTGCTATACTAGTTATTATTACAAGGACGAGTTAACTGCAAAATGGTGTAATTTTGTAGATATTTAATTTTTTAAAATTGCTTAATAAAGAAATGTTTATTCTCATTAATATTTAAATAAGTTTGAGAATCTCTGCATTTTTCAGCAATAAATACTTGTTGTGTATCAGCTTGTGTCTTAATTATTTGTATTTTATTTCTATTTTTTTAATAATCTTAAACAACTGTCGCTTTTAATTTATTATTTCAACTCTGCTAAGAATTTCAACGCTTAATTATGGTTTCACTGTTCAAAAAACAAAAAACAAAAACATACTCAAAAAAAATTCACCTGAACAGCAACAGCCGTTAGCCAAATTGTTGCATTTTTTTTTGTTTGAAGTTTTTTTATTGATTTTTTTTTTTTTTTTTTTTTTTTTGTTGATGTATTTGGATCAACAGTCAGGTGCAAACAAAATATTTTTATACCCTTCACCACCATAAGTGGTAAAAGTTTGTCATTCCGTGTGTAACACTGAGAAATAGGGACTCATCTGAGACTCAACAAAGTGTATATATTCTTGGTCCTTGCGAAATTCTAAGTCGATTGAGCCATGTCCGTATGCCTGTGTAAAACATTCTCACGTCCAAAGGACACAACCTAAATCAACAAAGTTTACCAAAAACCAATTATAGTTGTCCTAAGCAGTTTGGTATTGAAAATCAGAAAAACCGGTATAGTAGAACCAGAGTTATGGATCAAAATGTAAGACAATCTCCATAAAAAATTTATATTTTTAAACATTTTTCTTGCTATATTTTTAAATATATTGCAGATATTCCCATGAAATTTTGTATACGTGTATCAATACAATGAGTTTCATGCCAAAACAAATCGTAAAACGAAATTTTTTAGTTCGGTCCATGTTTGACCATAGGCCCCATATAAAGTCCACTTCCAAAATACGTTTAAAACTGGTACAATTATTGTTGAAATGTTAAAATTTGACATAAATTATTCTTATAGGTAAATAAATAGTGGTACTAAATTTTATGGTGGACGGGCCATAATTGGTCATAGCTCCCATAAAAGGACCACATCCGAAAAAACCATTTATCCTTATATATATCGTATACATATCGGTCAAAACTTTGTACAGATCATTTACATATACACAAAAATCATTCTGCAGAATTTTGTGTATTTCAGTCTATATTTGACCATATCCCCCATATAAATTCCTCTTCTGAAAATCACTTTAAAATTTAAGAAGAACGGCCCATGATTTGTCATAGCTTCCATATGGATCATTTCCAAAAAACAAATAAACTCACAAAAATGTCTAATAAATATCGATATCGAACCAACTTTTCTATAGATCAGTAATTTTAATCCAGAAATTATACTAATATCGCTTATACGGCAATTATGCTACTGGACTTTGTAGTTATCAATCAATAATTGACAATAGCTCCCGAATTAAGTAAGTGGACTTAACAAGCAACCATATAACTCTTGTAAATAACGATACTAAGATGAAATTCAACCAAAATAAGCCTCAAATACGTAGAAACCACATTAGTGGATACTGGATTTAAAAGCTATCAGTCTATAACTGGTCCACTTCTACTAAGCCACCCATAAATTACTTGTAAATAATATTATTGAGATCAAATTCAAACAAAAAAGCCTCAACTTCTATCTTATAATTTTTAATACACTGTTTCTTAAAGCTAGATTTACACGATTGAAATTTTCTTCAAAATTGATCTTCAAAATACTGCAAACTCGTGTAAACAGCAAAAATTCTTCAAAATTTATTAATTTAATAGTTATTAATAGTTGTTAAATAAATAAATTTTAAAGAAATTTTGCTGTTTACACGAGTTTGAAGCATTTTGAAGAGCAATTTTGAAGAAAATTTCAATCGTGTAAATCTATCTTAACTTGTTGTGAATATGGAAAAATGTTCTTTTAATTATATAAATTGTTGAATTACACTCAACATTATTATGAAAATCAGACAAACTCTGTAAATTACAGTAAGAATCGGTAATTACATCAATAATAAATGGTCAAAATTCGATAAAATTGCAAAATATTTAAAATAAATTAGGTTATTCGTAAAACTGTATTTCAAACAATTGGGGGATTCACAAGGTGTCATAAAGTCATATGTCTTAAAATAATAACATGAAAAAATACGACTGCTGTGAACAACCCCTCATAATTCAGTGTGCTATTTTGAATTTAAATCAGCTGATTTAAAACAAATATAAAAATTAATATTGTTTTCCACAATGCCAAAAATAAGTGAACAAACTAAAATAATAGCCAGTTTGTGCGAAAAATACATTTTAGATGTTGTGATGGCAAACTCAAGTAAATAAACAAAAAATTTTTTAATTACGACAGCACAATAAACATAGCAAGCAAAGTTCTATTAATTTAAGACACTTTTTGTTTACAAAGCAACAACAATATTTTTAAACCATTGTAAAATGTTAGAACATTATGACAATATAACATGATGCACACCTTGTGAATACCCCAAATATATAAAATAATTATAAAATTTGCACTAAAACTGAATAGAAAACACAGAATAAGAATATTCTAGTTCTATAACCAGTGAAGTTTCTGTATTTCTTATTACGTTTAGGTGGAGGGTATCAAAGATTCGACACAGCCGAATATAGCACTCTAACTTGTTTTTTTTTTGTAAATCTCAAGTTTAGATCAACTTAGATTTCGCTACAAAGTGTCTGAAATGCAGTTGTTTTACAAATCAATGTCTTTTGGCACAAACCATATTTTTAGTTAAGTTTTGTTTTTTTTTTGTAGGTTATTTGTTGCTATAATTTTGACTTGTTGCTGTAATCGATCAACTTTGAGTGCTAGCAAATATTGAGATACATTCGTATGTACATTATTATCTTATTTTGTGGTTTTTTTTATTGTTTTTTTTTCTTGCTATATTTAGTTTTATTACAAGAAATAATTTATTAAAGTAACACACAATTATTTGTGCTAAAGACAATTTAGACAGAGTTTTAGTTAAGGTTTTAATGAATTGTTTAAATACCCTACAACTTTAGAAGAAATAGAAACTGAATTTTGAGGTATTACAAAATTGTTTGAGTTTTTAAAAATTCTGTCGTTTGCATTTTAAGGAAAATGCCATTGGTTTTAAAAACGCACGTTTCAGATAGCTTCTGATTCTTTAATATTTACATCGTCTTACAGTCAGTCTTACTGGCATTGAAAACGACTCTATTAGCTTAAACTCATTCAGAGATTGTCACAAGATCTTGCTAAAATGTAAAGCTACATATGTATGTCAGATCATACAATGTTGTCAGATCATGCAATGTGCTAGCAATGTACTGACATTTAAAAATTGTTAGCATAAGGTAAATTGTCTGTTCAGACGACTGTAAGAAAAGCTTACAATTTCATTGGCACACAATTGTCACACAATAAATTTATCTGTCAACCGATATTGTCAGTTCCCGCGATTGTCAGGTTAATGTGTGGCAAAGATTGTCAAATTTGTTGTGCGGCATTGTGTGTGTCTTTAAAAATTTTAAATATTGTCATGGAACAAAAAAAAAAAGCAATTGAAACAATATGTCCTAGAAGAAGACAAAATAATAAAAAACGACGCAAAGTTTAGGTGTAGGATAGGATGCTTCAGCGACAGCTTAAATGAGGTGCGAAGGTTTGCCCATTTTCCTTTGCATTCATTCCATTTAACTGTATGTAATCTGCGATGTCTTGCCATAAAATATTTTTGAAAAGTTAATATTTAACGCAACCAGCATCCCATAAACTTCACCGTGTCTCAACTTCCTCGATAAGTTTTTGCGGTAGGGTTTTTGTTTCAGCCTTGATTTTTTGTTGGTGACAGAATAGAATACAATTTAATTCAATTGGCTCATAGTTGCACTCCCTGAAACAGGATTCATTAATATATATGTGGCTATCCATTTATTATTTACTTTAATTTAATTCTTTAATTTTCTTACACTTTTTTCCAAAACGTTATTGTTTGTTTGTTTGTCTTAAATACAAACAAACCTCCTTAATAGGAGAATTTATTTGGTCTGGTCACCAATCCAATACCAATATACGGCTTACGCCTAAAGGCGACTTGTCCAGAAAAATCCACCGACCTATACCTTCGTATGGGAAACCGGACTTCTCGTACTCAACTGCTGAGTTTAATGGCCTCCACCAATATCCAAAATGAGTTTTGTTTGGTACTCCACCACGACAAACTTATAGGTTTTAAAACCAAAAAACTATAGCATGTGGTCAATGCAAACTTTGAGAAACCGTACAGTTATACGACGCCAACATTAACCAATGCGAGCGAGTCGCAAGACTCTCGAAGGCCGCGAAGCAAGGACGGCCTGATTACCCGTAAAAGATAATGGCAATTACGCCAGAGTTCTTTCTCCACACAGAGCTGAATTACGACTGTTCCAAATGCACACTTTTGTTTGTTTGTTTGTTTATTTATGTATATACAGAGTTGCATTTAGAAATAATTTCTCTGACAATGCTGGCATTGACAGATGCGTAAACTTCGCACATAAGACAATTAAAAGTGTTTGATAATTGTCTTAAAACAATCTTACAATGCCAAAAAAAATGTGTTTACACGATTGTTAGATGTCTGACAATATTTTTGTCTTACAATGCTGTTTCTTACAACGTTGGAAGATAAAAATTTTAAGTTTACACGGTTTGTTAGACATTTTCTGAAAATTTTTCGGACAACATTGTAAGATCTGACAACCGTCTGTACAAAGCTATTCATGTTGTGCCCGTTGCCCAAATATCCGACAGGCTTGGTCTATAGTTGCATAAATATTTTTTTTTTAATTTTTTTCTATTTCTATTTATTTATTGTATCTTCATTATATAACGAACTAACAATACGTCTTTTAAATCTTATGCATATCAATTAATTTCAATTATTTGGCGGACTAAAATTGTTTATCCATTGTTTCTTATATTTATTAACCCGGCGCCGGATGGGATGGGTCATAATTACCCGTCAGTTTTTTTCTTCTCTACGCTCTTCTCAGTAGCTGGAGATATTGAATCTCTTTCAATGTTATAAATTTCAAATAAGTCACATAGCGATTGTACTTCGAGTAACACGTGCTTAAAGTTAAAAAAGGTAAATATGACCCACCCATTCATATGAAAATAAGTGTTTATTATATTTAAGCTAGAAGAAGCCTCCTTTGTTAACTTTTTTAATATGAAATGTTTTTTGTTTAAAATTAAAAATAAATACGTTATTTTTTAACAAAGTCATGTTTTATTTCTTTAATAAGGTTAGATTCAATCTAAATGGTTTTTTTTTTCATAAATACAGCAAAAAACCCGAGTTTAATAAGTGGGTCATTATGACCCAACCCCCATGTCCGTGTAGCTAAAATCTACACCCCCGGCGCCAGGTTAACTTGACATTCTTTCTTATTCTCTCAACTCTTTAAATATGACTTTAGATATATACTAGGACGCTAGGACGTAGTGTAATCTGGAGATCCAATTTTCCATGAATTTTTCCAAAATTTGTGACCGTATATCGGCAATAATGCGGTGAATATTGTCCTCCAAGTGGTCAATCGTTTCGGGCTAATCGGTGTAGACTAGCGGCTTTAAACATAAATCACTTGACAGCTGACAAAATGGCGGGCAGTTAGAAAAGTGTTGCCAACTTAAATTTCTATACATCTGAAAAAAAAACACCCTACACAAATGTTTCAAAATAAAGCTTAAACATTGGAAAATTAACCCCGAAATAGTTGTTTAATAACTCCTCATTCGCAAGTAAGTTTCTCTTAAAGCAATATGTAATGCTTTTCTCAAACACCATGCTTTATTTTAATCATTTTCATATAAAATCTATTAATTATGAGTTTAGCAGTTGAAAAGCCAAAAACAACAGACTAAATATATAGATATATACATAAATATGTATGTATACTGAAATAAATATTTAATATTATTTTAAAAGCATAAATATGCATAATTTAACATACAATTATTATTATGATTGGAAACAGATAATAAATGAGTAGAAAAAATACAAAAAAAAAAAAGATTTGTTCAAATATTTTGCTATCGTTGGTTGAGGTTTTTTGTGCTAAATTTTTAGTTGTTGTTTTTTTTATTTGTTACAGTTTTTTTGTTTGTTAAATTGTCTCGTTGTAATGTAGATCACCTTGTATAATTTAGTATTGAAATATGGTGAACAAAAAATCAACTTGTGATCAACTACATATAAATAAAAATATAAATAAATCTGAAAAGTCATAAAACAAAAATTGTTAATTGTTATAATTTTCATAAATCAGCAGTAATAATTTATAAGTATTTTGGGGTAATAAACGTTATTTTTTTTTTCATTAAAATGATCTTGAATTATTATATGGAAAATAATTTAAAAGTTGTCAAAGGTGAAATAAAAATATGTATATGAGAAGTAGAACTTTTAAGTGAAATATAAAAAAATTAAACTCTTACAGACAACCCCACGTTTTCGCAAGACAACAATTTATACTACAAGCGAAAAATGTCTGGCCCTTACATGAATATGTCTGGTGTGGACAACTCTTGTCCGTGTTATGTTCTTGTGTCTGCCAACAAGTGAAATTTTTACACAGAATATTCAAAGAAAGCTAAACGTTTTCCCCACATATATTTTTTGCCAAATATGTTGTGATACAAAATCAAATTTCCACAAACTCCAAAACTTTTTCATTTATTTTTAAATAATTATTTATTTCAATGTGATTTTTTTTTTTTTCAAGAAAAAAATTTTGTAATTTGCATGAATCTTATTAAATCAGGCTTAAAATTGTTTTGCTCACAAGACTCGTTATTCATAAGGCAAAATATGTTTGCCAATATATGCAGTAGCCGACATATAAGTTTATAGTCTAACAGTGTATAGATGTGTCTTTAACCAACTTGAGCATAATTTTTATCAACTGTCGGCTGTAATGGAGTTAGGTAAAGCGAAAAAATTAAATGAAAACAGAAACTAAAGAAACAAATTACAGAGTTATATTAAATGAAGTGCGTCGTCAGTACAGCTGCTGGAGTTATTTAAATTTTGTATCTTACAGTGAAGTGAAGAAATATGTAAACACTACCTACATACATATATTTACAAGGAAGAAATTAATAGATAAATTATAGATAGATTTTACTTATTGAAAAACTGATTGTGAATATGTACGAGTACATAAAACATTACAGCCAAAACTGGGTAATGACTTGGCAATTACTCAATCCTTCTTACCATCTGCATTACTTAGAAGAAGTCGTGTAATGACTTATTTATTATCTGTTATATAACTGTTTTCTTAACAGTCTTCTTTAAAAATTAGACTGGTCAAGTTTGTTACTGTTACATGTTGGAAGAATTATTTCTGTCTAAATTAAATAATATTGCTGCGGACCATATGTGGTCTCATGACAAATAGACCGTGAAAGGATTCAAAATTACTACTTGAGACATTGCTAACTGTGTTTTCAAGTTGATTTCAATGTAACGTAAATTATGGGATTACCCCTTATAAGAACATCAACTAGAAATTAAAACTTGATGGATCTTTGAAGCGGTATTATTTTACTAGCACACAGTATGGTGGAAAGCCATGATGAAGGATCGTTGCGTTTTACAACATTTCACGCACTTTTCACACTAATAAACTGACTTTTAATTGGGGTTGAAAGCGATACAATTGGTTCTAAATACGACAGAGAATTAGAAGCTGTAAGACCGTGGTCGATGGAATGCGATTATAAAACAACTTTGAATAATGTTGTAGACTCTACGCCAAATTTGTCTCTTAAGAGAACCATTGGCTATCGAGATTCTCTCTACCTCAAATGTGCTGGCGATTAAACTTTGAATATAATACAATTTTAAGTAATTGTTCTCTGGTTCCAATCAATAGTGAATCACAAGCGGAAAGTCTGTGCTCGATGTTGAACTGTGAACAAAAAACAATTCTAAGCCATTCTTCTTTGTTTCAAATCAATAGCGGAATGTCGGTGGTCAATATTGAATAATTGTACTTTTAACGCTAATAAACTGACTGGTGATTGATTTGATCGATGTAAGACTGCGATCATAATATATCTTTGAATAATTTTGTAGACTATTCCCAAAACCCTACCCTGAAGGGAAACATGGGCAATCGAGACTATCAAAATAACAGAAATAACAGGGAATCAAAGTCGGTGGTTATAATTGAACTTTGTATATAATACAGTTTTAAACAATTCTTCTCTGCTTCATATCAAGAGAGAATCAGAAGCTGAAAGTCGATGGTCGATATTGGAATTCGAACATAATAGAATTTTGTTTAAAATATCAGTGGCTATCGATATCCTTTCTGCCCTGGAGAAAACGATTCGAAGAGAGAGTATGTAGAGTATATTCTTTTCATGCTAATATACAGACTGCTGATTGATTTTATAGCGAGCCAATTGTTTCTAAATACGACATTGCATCAGAAGCTGTAAGACCGTGATCGATGTGGGACTGCGAACATAATGGAATTTTGAATAATTGTTCAAAATGCATCGTGATGTCGAGTATTACATACTGATGCTATTCGCCCAGTGACTATCGATATCCTTTCTGTCCTGAAGGACACAATTCGAAGATGGAGTAGAATTGTGGATTTCTGTCATATTCCCTGAAAATTGCAATGTACTGCAGGCGGATATCTCTGCCATAAGAAGGCTCGAAAACTGGCTAAGGTATTAGTGGGTAACAATAATACGAAACATTAGGGAGTGACGCTTATTTTGGTTCCGGAGCAAGCAACTGTTTTATATTATATGTACATGACCTTTTCCCAACTTAGTAGCAACATATGGATTTCGTGACAAAGGAACAGCTCATCTTTTCAGGCCGACAACAAATGAAGCCAATTTCGTATAGTCTTGAGCGTAACCCAGAGAGATCATTCTGCAGCAATCAAACCAAATAGTATTCCAAATAGTAGTTCCGGAGCATGCAATTGTTCTGGCAAGGTGTTCTTGTAAAAAGATGTGATGATCAACCAATTGATTGGCATAACGCTTACACAGTTTAAGCAAGAAATTTAGCATAACCCTGACGGACTATATGACCTATTGAGTCTGAGAATGACATTAATTTGTATTTCTTTCGTTCGCAATTTCAAGCACTACAGTTTGTTATAACAGAACGTTTGAGGATCGGTTTTGCTTTCAACCACTATTGCAGAAGTTGACTTATCTAGGATCAAACCTATTTCAAGGGTCATACAGAATGGTTTAGAGAAGCGGTTACACAGTGGAAGTGTTACAACCTGGTTGTGCCACCTTTACCACAAGTAATAAGATACTATATCATAAATTTCAATAGAAAATCTGGAAATTACTTGAAAAGTCTTAGATATTTCGATTCCATCTAGAAAAATTATATGCTTTTGACTGCCAGCAAAATATTTTGGTCTGAACTTAAAATGAAGCGAAATATGTATATATAGGGCTATCTAATAAAAACACTTTATGGTAAGATAGCATGGCAGGGAGGGTTAAGACCAGAAGGAAGTGAAACCATCTTCTTCCTTAGCTAAGTTCCAGACCAAACATTTTATTTACTATAACTATTCTATTTTAGTTTTATCTATTAGTTAACATTGGTCATTTTTAAGCTACCTCTTAAATTTATTTTATGCGGTTCTTAACTAATTTCCAGGAAGATAATAAACCACCCCGGATGAATAGGTAGCACAAGTCTCCCGAGAGATAGGGCCAATAGAAGTTTGGACCGTTACATAAATAAAATGACTACCTTTTTAAATTAATTAAGTTTTGTATCGAATCTAAATCCAATTAGATAAAGACAAGAACCATTCCAATTTCCCCGAGCACGGCCGGAACAACAGGTAGCATAGTCTTTAGATAATTGGAGCCTTAGTGGTCGGTCCGTTACATAAATTTAAAAAATATTTTAAAACTGTCCTCACACTTTTCTTAAACACTGTAATTTTTTTTTTATATTTTTGGAACAAACCATTAAGCTTTACAGTTTATTATACTTATAGTATATTTTAGTATATTTTTGTTGAAATCTTTTCTGCAGCCAAAATATTATTGCAAAATATTTCTATAGCTTATTTTTTTTAGTAAATTTATGGGTCTTTTATTTATTTGCGCTTAAAGATTTCAGTAGTTACTGAAATTTAAAACTAAAAACAAATCATTTAAATAAAAAAAAAACAAGAAATACACCAAAAATAATAATAATTTTTGTAACAAAAGCTCAAGAAAAACACATATTAGGAATCAAGTAGAAATAAATTTTCTATGCAAATTTAAATTGAAGTTAGAGTTAGAGTTTTAATGTTAAATTTTGCTTATAAAAAGCTGAGGCTGATTATCATGTGGATGCTTAAATAAAGTTTATAGGAATGAAAAGCCTCTGGGCTTTAAAAAATTAAATTGTTTGGTTTGATTAAAAAGAATGGAGCTTGTTAGACATACTAACATTCATATATACATTCTTGTACATATGTATCTATGTCCATATATGGCTGAAATATGCCAACATTTATTTAAAAGAATATGAACCTTAAATTTAATTTATTGCAAATAATAATAAGCTTGAGTAATTTAATGTTTGTTTTGTTTCCTTTACATTTAACAGAATGGTTTCGTTAAGTGCCAACAGGAAAGTTGTCCGCCCATTGATGATTGTTATTTGTTGGAAAAGAAAACCTCCGATACATGCTGCAATAAATGCAAAGGTAAGCATATGACAATTGTATTTATATGTATGTTACAAAAAACAAATACGCATTTTTAATATTTCTCTATGTCGCTTAAAAAGTGACGTCAAAAAATTCGTTTGAAAAATGTTCGATATACAGAAATATTTCGTCTTACTTTTCTTTATTGATTGACAGATTCAGAAACACTAAAGTTAAATTTATTTTTATAAAATAAAAATTTTTAATATATTTTGAGTGTTTTTTATATAAAATTGTAAAAACAATTAATTGAAACTCATTCACAAAAACACCAAATTTATTCATTAATTTAATTTAATATTAATTTATTCAACATTGTAATGATACATTTTCACCGATTCAATTTATTTAATTTTTCAGGCTGCATTTTTCGTGGCATTCCCTACGGAAGTGGATCAGAATGGACGGACCCTGAAGATCAGTGTAAATCATACAAATGCGTTGGCAGTGTTGTTACCGAAACAATAATGAAATGTTACACGCAGTGTGATGACAGTCAATTGACAAAGCCAAAACCGGGTGAATGTTGTCCAACATGTCAAGGTAAATGACAGATGAAATTAATTTTAAAGCAAATGTAGATACATAAGTATGTAAATATGTAAAATAAGGTCCCGATGTTCCCGACTAATATGAAAATTTGATTCATTTTAAAACTACGTTTCTCAATTTTTTTGTCCTGGGGTCAATATTTGGTGAGCTGGATCAAAGGATAAAAAGGTCCTTTTTAGAGGTTTTTTGATTTTTCTTTTTTTGGTATCATATGAAAGGTATTTGAAAGGCGCATTCAATGGGTTATCAAAAATCAAAAAAACAATTTTTTTTAATTCAAAAATTTTTAAAATTTCAGACAAAATTTTAGTGTTTTTTTATTTTTTCATAGAATATAATTAAATAAATAGTTGAAATTTCTTGATTATAAACATCATGCAATTTAACCCAAATGATCTTTCCCGTTTTTTAGCTTATAAAATTTACGTTATTTTAATACCCATTACATTAACGAATTAAGTTAACAGAGATTGTCAGATAGGGAAGAATTAAGGTTTTAAAAAAAATGAATAAAAATTGAAATAGGTAGAATTTTAAACTTTGTGTATAACAGTTTTTTCTGTATAAAAGTTGTGTATAACAGTTTTTTCTTTAAAAAAAAATTATGTATAACAGTTTTTTCTGTAGAAAAAATTGTGTATAAAAGTTTTTTCTGTAGAAAAATATCTGTATAACAGTTTTATATATAGAAAAATTTCTGTATAACAGTTTTTTATCTTCAAAAATTTGTGTTTTTTTATAGAAAAATTTGTGTTTTCTATGGAAAAATTCTGTATATGAGTTTTTTCTATAGAAAATATTTCGTATAACAGTTTAAAAATGCTAACAGTTTGAAAATGCATTATACTTTGTGTATAACAGTTTTTTTTTGTGGAAAAATTTCTGTATAACAGTTTTTTATATACAAAAATTTGTGTTTTCTATGGAAAAATTCTGTATATGAGTTTTTGCTATTGAAAATAGTTCGTATAACAGTTTAAAAATGTATTATACTTTGTGTATAATAGTTTTTCTTGTAGAAAAGTTTTTGTATAACAGTTTGTTTTATAGAAAAATTTTTATATAACAGTTTTCTCCATAAAAAAATTTGTGTTTTTCTGGAAAAATTTATGTTTTTCTATGGAAAAAATTGTGTATATCAGTTTATATGTATGTATATGTACGAATTTTTCTATAGAGCAAACTATTTTTGGTATTAAATTTTTTTATAGATAACAGAAAACTTTGTGTATAGCTTTTTCTGTAGAAAACTTTGTGTGCTTGTTTTGTCGAAAAATGTCTGTATAACTGGTTTTCAATGGAAAAATGTCTGTATAGTAGTATAACAGTTTGCATAATCTGTATAGAAATGTTTCCTTAATTTAAATTAAGATTTTGACAACAAAATCACAATTATAAATTTATTGTCACCAAAACATAAGAAAATGTCCTAGCCTTGTACCCATAAACATGAAGTAGTTCTTGTAGTTAATCATGTTTTCTTTCCCCTAAACTAAGACATTTGTTGTTTATTATCTAACTATATTAAAATCATGTTCGAGCATGTAGCAACTTATTGTGGTTTTGTTTAAACAAAACCAAACAACAGTAACAGCTACATACGAGTACATACATACTATATATGTATGTATGTATGTATATACAATTGCCACCACTACTGTGTTCTCTAACATGTCATGTCTTGATTCTCATATTAATTTTCATTCAAGCTTAAATAAACACAAAAACAGCAATAAACAATTAAAGAAATTAATACAAAAAAAAACAGAAATAAAATATTTGTTTGTGTGGTCTGTGGAAGGAGGCCTGTGTTGTTGCAGGGGCAAGAGGAACAAAATAAACTTTAGAACAATGAAATCGTGATTTCACCATTGAATGCAACATGATTGAAAACATGACTTTTTTGTTGTTGGAATTGTTGTTGCTGCTGTCTTATTATCCCTTTTTTAAGAGTCTCATAATTAACTTAACAACTGCAGCAGATACACAAAAAAAAACAACAGCAGACATAATGTTGCTGACTTATTTACGGTTTCCTTTGTTTACCTGAATACCCTGCTTCAAAAGTGATTAAGGCACTTAAGTTGGTCGTTATTTTGGCAACATTAATGGATCTTTAGAGATCCTTGTAAAAATGGTTATACGGAAATTTCTTTCAACTGAATTAATCTATAAATATTTGGTACCGATATGGTCAATTTTATATTAATCAAGTTAGAACTTTATTTATTCATACATATGTACATATGTCTGATAAACAACTTTAGCTTTGAGATAAAAACTTTTAAAGATTTAAATTTTCATTTAGGGGCATTTCTATTTAATATATGTACATACTTATGTACATAAATACATTTCAGTAATATGTAGTGTGTATAAAATTCGTCTTTGCTTTATTTAATTTTAATTTCTCTTATATTTATTTCCTCTCGTTTTTTTCTTTTCTGTAAATAAAAAGGTTGCAAGATCAATGGACAAATAGTTTTGGAAGGCCAAGAGGTTGTCGCCTCAATCGATGATCGTTGTTTGGTGTGTCAATGCACGGGTAATCAATTAAAGTGCGCCAAAAAAACATGTCCTGTTTTACAGTGTCCCATTTCGAAGCAGAAACTACATCCCAACGAATGCTGTCCACGTTGTACGGAACAAAGGGAATTTATGCCACTACCAGGTGAGACAGATAAACAAACAAACATAATCATTTATGTTTTTTGAATTTAAAAAGGGGGAAAAATGTAATTGTTAATTGTTAAATTTTAAATCTATAAACAAACATAGTTATATTCATAATAAGTACTAAATTGTGATTCCAAAAAGATATAAACGTAAAAAATCGGTTGTAAAATTTTCGATTTATAAAAAAATTCAATCTATCATTATGTATCCAAGGTTATATGTACTAAAGGGGAATTAACAACTTTAACCCATCCTTAGGATTTTTCAAAGCCGTTTTTACTTTTCCAACTTCATTAAACATCGCATATGCATTTTAGTTTTAATAGGATAATCCCCCGTCTTAACAAGCTATCAGTTTTGTTAACTCGGCGAACAATTTCTTGTCCGCACATGAATTTGTCTTGTATGGGCAACGTGAGAACATCTGGATTTTTTTTTTTTTTTTGTTTTCGAAGGAAGTGAATCGTTTCACTCCTTGTCTCCCTCAGCTAATAAGTAATCTTAAGCTAGAATTACACGATTCAAATTTTCTTCAAAATTTCACTTCAAAATGCTTTAAACTCGTGTAAACAGCAAAATTTCTTCAAAATTTATTGATCAAAATTTATTGAACAAAACTTTTGAGGATTTTATTGATGCCGTGTAAATAAGCATCAAAATCGCATCTGGCAATATTGATAACAATAAATAATTTGACAGCATGTTCATTATTTTGATTCAATACATATCAATACATATGAGGAGGTGAGAAGCAAAACTCGTTCGTTCCATGTTTACAAAATTTTGGTAAAAAGATAAAAACTTGCTACAGCTTAGTAAATGAGCAAAATCAATTGAAAGCTACTAATTCTTAAATATTAGGATATTTTTTATTAAAACCTTAAAATTTACAAAATCAATACTCCTCCACTTAAAAATTAAGTGTTGAAGTTTGGAACGAAACAGTTTTGCTAAGAACTGCAATTTTAGGATATAAAAAGACATAAGAAAGGATATGAATTGATACCATCGGTATGTTTATCCTTATAAAGTAGCAAAAAAACTAACAGCATCCATCGTTATCTCAATTTTTGAATTTTTGGAACGAAAGAGTTTTGGAACTCACACGCTCATATACATGTGCTGGTGCTATAATATTGATGTGTTTTCCATCTAATGCCCCGATTGAATTGGGAAAATTCCACGTTTTATTTATACTTTGGGAAATACACTCCCATTCCTCTTCTGTTGCTGGCATCTGTACCAATCCAATAGATATTATTTTTGATATGTTTTTTTATTTAATAAATTAATATTGCATATCGATGATCTTGATCTTGATCTTTTAAACAAGGACATCAGACTTGGGTAACTGTCCCCAGTCGCTTAAAATCTCAATGTAATTGTTAGGCGTTCTCCGGGGCATATAGATTCTGGCATATTGGCCTTTTCTATTGATGGGGTGACGAGAATAAGCAAATAATTAAAATCGTCTGGTGCCACAAAGTGTTTGTATAAATCAGGATCATTCCTCATCAATCGCTCCCTAAAAGAGACATACCTTCCAAAAGCAAAGGTCGAACCCAATGTTTCTTTTGTTTTCTTCTTATTTATGCATTATTATCAGCTACTTCTTCCTCCAGTAGTAAAAATATTGATGCTATGATGTGATTGTGTTGTCGTCCATACTTATCAATTGTTGCTTTTTTTATAATAATAAATTATTTCACAAAAGAAGCAAAACAGCTGATCAAAGTAAATATTTTCAATATAAAAAGTTTACCAATGGTGTAAATTAGCTTCAACAAATTTTGATCAAATTTTTATCAAAAGATTTTGAAATATATTGAAAGAATATTTTGATAAAATTTTTGAAACGTATAAATAGAACATCAAAATCAATTTTCAAAATTTTGATAAGACTTCAAAATACCTGCAATCGTGTAAATCTAGCTTTACAACGTGTGAACACAGACTTGGCAAAAACTAAAAAAAAAAAAACATTTTTTCCAAACATCAAACCGCACGAGTTTACGTTATCCAAATTGACTTACATTTTCGATAACTAAATAGCTTTCTATACCTACATACATATGTATGTATATAGATATTGTTTTCACTTCGCTTTTAACTAATTTCCTCATTACATATTTTTTTCAATTCCAGGAAAATGCATTTTCAATCACAAAATCTTCAACGACAAAATACAATTCATGCCCGATCGCTGCACAAACTGCACCTGTACGAATGGCACCAGCATCTGTGAGCGTAAAACCTGTCCCATACTTGAATGTTCACCCGAATATCAAGAGCTAGACGGCTGCTGTCCTCGCTGCATTACATCCGAGGTGCGCAGTGAATGCATATCGAATGGTGTGAGTTATCAAAATAATGAAACCTGGAATTTGGGTCCGTGCCGTTCGTGTCGCTGTACAGCGGGAAATATACGTTGTTCGGAAATGCGCTGCCCGGCCATTAAGTGTCGCTCGAACGAGGAGCTGAAAGTGTTGCCGGGTGAATGTTGTCCCAAGTGCATTGAGACGGCAGGAACGTGTACCGTGTTTGGAGATCCTCATTTTAAAACATTCGATGGTAAATTCTATAGTTTCCAGGGTTCGTGTAAATATTTGTTGGCTTCTGATTGTCGTGATCATAGTTTTTCCATACGACTCACAAATGATGGTCGTGGTACGAATACCTCGTCATGGACGAAAACAGTGACACTGAAAATGCGTGGCATAAGAGTGAATTTGGGCCAAAAGATGCGGGTCAAGGTGAATGGTAGCCGTGTAGTGTTGCCCTATAGCCAGGGGTCTATAACCAGCATAGAGCGTTTAAGGGAGAGTATAATTTTGAAAACTGAGTTGGGTTTGAGCATAGAATGGGATGGTAATAACTACTTGCAAATCATGGCTCCCTCTTCCTACAAACGTAGACTGTGCGGCTTGTGTGGCAATTACAATGGTTTGGCCCGAGATGATCTCACCAGTCGTGATGGTGTCAATCACACTGAAGTATGGCGTTTTGCCAATTCCTGGAAGGTCGGAGGCCCCAAGGCCTGTTCGCGCAAAAAAGAAAATATAGCCATACAACCCATGTGCAAGCAAAGAAAAACCAATGCCTTGTGTCGCCCCCTGCGCATAGCCGAAGTCTTTGGCAATTGCAATGATCGCTTGAATCCCAACAACTACATAGATGCTTGTAAAATGGACGTTTGTGAGTGTCCGGAGGGTATGTGCCATTGCGACAGTTTCGCCGCCTATGCCCGTGAATGCCAGCGTTTGGGAGTCACCTTGCCGGATTGGCGCTCATCTACCATGTGTCCGTATGGTATGTGGAAAAGGGATTTTAATACTACTCTACACCTGCTGCAGGACAATCCCTACTATGGCGACTTGAGTTTTCTGCGCAAGCCCATGGCCACACAAAGGGCGCAGCGTAAGCACAAAAAAGCACAGCACAATTATAATGAAATCCAAAGGAAGTTCATTGACAAACATGTACCGAAAGTTTTATTAACATCAAAGACTCCAGATCGCACACCGCTACCATTACATTGAAGCAAATGAGAGGCAGAAAAGCAAAAACTAAAGAAGTGCAAGCGTTTTCCGGTGTAAGAAGATATAAGCGTTACGGTTTTGTTAACTATACTCTATTGTAATAATTAAAATTTAAATTAATATTAAATGAAAATAGCTATAGATCAATTTTATAAAAAATTTTCTCTTCCTATAATTAAGGAGTAAAGAAATGGCATGAAATTAACAATCTCTTGTCATACGAAAAGCAAAATGTTGGCTCTCTCTCTCGCTATCAATTGTTTTCAATTTTTATTGGCCTATAAGAAACTAAATATATTTATATTTGTTCAATTGGTAACTTTTCTATTTAAAGGAAAGAGAGTGAAAAAATGAGAGTTGGAAATAACAAGATTGTGTTTTTTAGTCGCCTAAGCAAAGTCATTTCTTTCTCTTCTATTTAAACCTAACAAAGAGAAATATTTATTTTTCTAATACCCTGATTATTAAGAGCATATTGCTTTTTTATATAAATTAATTTTAATTTTTAATAATTTAGCTTTTTTTTAGAAAATTATTTGTTTATTTGTATATTTTCAATGAAATGGCTCTTGTTTTAAAAACTATATTCTAAAGCAGATTTTTTTTTATAGAACACTAATCACGTTTTCTTTCCTGAAAAATAATATTGACTCTTTTCTAAGCTTTGTTTCGAAGCAAAAGCTTTTGTATAACGATCAGACATTAAGCTGGGTACTTTTAGCATAAAAAACATATAAAAACATATTTATACATAAAAATTATACCAAAATATAATTTGAATTCTAATATTTTGAAATCTTTAAAAAAATTATTTCGGAAATTTTTTATTTACTATATTGTACACATTAAATTGCTTTCATTTAAAGAATAATTGATCTGTAATAGATATTTTTTTTAGTAACAATAATACGTTTTTGTAAAAGCTTGCAGGAAAACGGGCAATATTATTTACAGAGAAGAAAACTTTATACTCTTTTGCTTTCATATTTCTTTCAGTAACTGTGAATGGCTGTGAACTGTTAACAGCTTGTTTCAAAGCTTAAAGCTTAGCCAAAATGGTTATTGAATTTTAAAACTAACAAATATTTGTCCAGTTTTTTGTTTCAAGAACAAATATTTGGAATCTCAGTAGTTTTTCTTCGTATATCCTATTCCAATCCAGTTTTAAGCTTTAAGGAAAGCTACTTTATCCATTGGCATTTTTCAGTTATAGGAGAAAATTTAAAACTTAAATTTGTGTCAAGAGGATCGAAGTAAAAGCGGACAAAAACTTGCATTTGACATCTCCGCTATACTATATATCAAATCAAAAACATTTCCAACAACGATTCCAGTTAAAAAAATATGACTTCTTGAAACTTCTTCTTGGGCAAAAAAAAAAACATTAAAACTAGTTCATAATTGCTCATAACTTTTTAACTAGGCAATGTATAATTTCAAAATTCGCTTGATATTGCTTTATTCAATAGATAGATTATTATCTTGAGATAAGAAGTTCAAACGTCTATATCTCCAAAACCAAATTTTTGAAATTTATTGAAAGCCCAACTATAAATATAATGATAAAAAGAACTCTCTTATAAACTCCAATAAAGCACACTCATTGAGTTTAAAAGGTTTTGCTACAAATTTATACGAAAAACTTGACTTGGCAAAAATTTTAAAAATTTGACAGAGTAAATCAAAAATTATATTTATCTTCAAAACTTTTGTTTCAATTAAAATGAGGTAAATGCCAATATTATTGAGAATGTATTCAGTTAGAAAATTTATTAAATTATAGTTTTTTTTTAAATAAAAGGCATAAAATACTTTAGTAAAAGTATTTAGAAAATTTTCAAAATTTGGTTGGAATTTTTGAAAATGTCCCAAAGATTTGTGGTAGGCTTAAAAATCGATTGTCAAAAGCAAATAATTTTAACTAAATTCAGGTTTTTAATTAGAAACGGTTTTGAAAATTTTCGAAATTGGTTTCGAAGTTTCGAAAATTTACAAAAACTAGAGGAAACCTAAAAAATCGAGTGTAAAAAGACAAGAATTTTTTTTGTGTTTTCATGTTTTTTTTTAATATTAACAGAATTGGAGATTCTTGCTCTGTATTTTGAAATTTTTCGAAATTAAGTTTGAAATATCGAATACCAAAAACATTACAATATTGTATAAAAATGTAGAATTTGTAATATATAGACATTTAAACATTATTTGTATAAATAAGATTTTCGAATATTGAAATAGTTTACAATTTTGCAATAAGGTTTGAGTTTTTGAAAATCAAGAAAAATGCTGAAATATAATAACAAAATACTGACGTAAATACACAATAAATTATCGAAATTAGGTTCGAATATGTCATAATGTTATACAAATTTTACCATAAAGTTTGTATAAAACTTAATTTCATAAATGTACATATGTATAGCTGGGAGTTTACAGAGAGTATATCATCCCTATCGTGATTAAAAATTCCACATGAAATTTGTTCCCTTATCACATTTTTCCTATTAAAATTCAATGTTAAAAAAATAAAAGGGAACAAATTTCATGTGGAATTTTTATTCACGTAGGGGTGTGTAAGAAATAAGATTTGCAAAATTTTGTAAATTGAAATAATTTTCATGTTTTATAGCCTAAAGATTATTTTCAAGTATATTCGAAAATTTCGAAATAAAGTTCGAATATTCGAAAATGTATAAAAATATTAAAATATAATAACAAAATGGAAAATACACAAAAAATTTATATTTGCCAGCTTTTTGAATAAAATCTTGTAAAATCCTTTACTTAATTTCCGTCATAAATCCTTAAATTTTCGAACATCAAAACTTTTTTTTTAAAAATGCTGACTAATTAATTTTTATGCACCCTTTGACCAAAAATAACATTTTAACTGTTTTCAAGTATTTTCGAAATTAAGTTCGAATTTTAGAAAATTAGGAAATATGTACAAATATTCGAAATTTTAGTGGAATAACTTTAACCTAAATTTCATTTAAGGATTTTAGGATTTTATAACACTTTGTATTTTCGTTTACTTTGAAATCGGACCCAATGTGAGTCATTATGTGTTTGTAGCTAAAAACTTTGCGCAAATTTAGAATATATTTATTTTCAAAGGTCTGTTTATTGAATATTGTACGTATATATATGCTCTGTACTTCATAGATCTTTGATTAGTTGATAGAAAGTCAACCTGAGGTTTTTACCATACTTAGCATTTTCCGTTTACTTTGTAATCTCTCTTACTGTGTGTCATTTTGTGTCTGTTAAATAAATCATATGAATTAGCTCATAACTCCATAAATAAAATAGTCTGCAACTTAAAACTATGCCCAGATGTTTTTCGAAAAAAATTGGTTTTAGAGATATACGACTTTGAACATAGTACTTTAAAACTGAAACCTAATTGGTAGAATGAAAACTTTGCCAACTCTTAGGCAATAATTTTATCGTTGAAATGAAATCAAACTAACTAATTGTAGTACATTGTATATTTAAAAATTTGTGGGCTTTTATAAAGTTGTGCAGATTCTTTGTACATTGAAGACTTAAAATTTATGGAACTAATTTACGGAAGTAAGTGTCATCATTCAAAAAGCTAAGAAGCTGATGAATATTTTTAATATTTTGTGATCAATTTCATTGTACAAATCTATAAATTTAATATTTCAGGCCGCTTTAATTGGATTCTCTCACATATCCTTTAAATTCAAATCCATTTCATTTAAATTTCATGTTTTTTAATAATAATTAAAGAAAGCTTGTTCGATTTTAAATGGATTCTTGCTCATTACCTCCAAGTCAAGTTTTTATTTTGTGAAAATGAAAATGTCGTTAAAGCTTGTCATTCTCAATATTTTCCAAACAAAAGTAAATTTATTGTCTTCAATATTAGTCCTAACTAATCATAATCATTCTAACTAAACCTTCATAACACTTCCTTTCTTGCTACCACATCATTTTCATCAGCTTGAAACTATAATTATGTTTACTAGTTAAAACAAAGCTTTTGTAAAGCTTTGCAATATTGTTTTTAAATAAGAGCCATTGAATTTTATAAATTATTAAACTTTTTTTAAAACAAAAAATTTAAAAAGATTTAGAAATCAAACCTAAAATAGATCTCAATTATATTAAAAATATTTTATTATTATTATTACTTATTTCTAATTATACATACATACATTAATTACAGCATTAGTTTATATTAAAAAAAAACGCATACAATAAAATTATTCATCAAACATTTCCATTTATAAAGAAATCTTAAAAGAGTTATATATAAATTTATACTTAATTAAGGATCAAAAATTTATGGTTAATATTAAAAAGCTATTTTATAAACAACTTAAGACGTGCTTTCAAATTTAGGCAAAGCTTTTGTGTAAGCTTTTTAAGTATAGAAAATTCCCAAAGAAAAATTGCTAGCACTACAATATTGTGAAAAGAATACAATATTGAGGTGAAAATAAGAAGTATTTTTGCTTTAATAACATGGCCTTTTTAGGGCTAAGATTATTTAGCGTTATCATATCGTTTGATGTGCGCCTTGCATCAACTTTAAAATCACTGCAAGGCTCTAAAATGTGTAAATATCGGCTTTAAATCTGATCTGTTAAACGCACTGTTTACGTATTTTTAGCAATAATTGGTAAATATCAGAACGAATTATTCATTCCGTTGCGCGATTGTGCATAATTTGCAATTATTCATTCCGTTGCTGCTGCAGGAATAAATAATTACATTTTACATATCGATCGATATTTCTTTAAGCTTAGTCCATTATGAAATTGCAAACTAAATTTTGTGGATTGTAATAATTCAAAGTAAAACTAGCGTTTAAAAAAAAAAACTTCAAACTATTTAAAAGCACAGAAAAACGCTAAATTGACAATAAAAAGTTTATAAAGACGTTTCGAAATGCAAACAGTTAAATTAGCTAAAAGTTGATCGGTAATAATTAAACGTTTAGTTTAACAAAACTATAAACTTCTAAAACGCAGTTTAAAATGACTTACATATTTGCAGGTTAAACTAAGTTTAAACTGAGTTTTTCAAAGTTGAACTTCAGAAATACATGTTTGAATGCAGAAACTTTGATCTTTAGTTAAGTTTAATACAATATATTTAAAAAAAATTCAATTATTTTTGATTATTTTAAACAAGACTCGATTTTGAAGAATTGAAAACTAGCAATTCTTAAAAAACACTAAACAATAGGCCATTAAACAATTAAAATACATGCAACTGAAACAAAAACTCTAATAAAATATTCACCTCATCAGCCTTATTTATTTTCATTTAGCAATTAAGCCAATAATATAACTTTAAGCCTTAATAAGTAAAGAAAGCCTTAAAAACTATAAAAAAAAACAAACAAACAAACAAAAATCAACTAGATAAACATTCTCAATGTGGTATAAACTATATTTAACTAAATACTAAGTGAATCTAAAATGTATTTCAAATAATTTTATTTTATGTTAAACTTTTTGATTTAAAAAGAACTTGGTTTTTTTCTGCTCTTTAATAATAAATATTTTGCACAAACAGTATTTTTTGCTTACATGTACTTTAAAGAAATGTATTTTATATTCTATTATATAAATTCTGTTTATTGCTTAAGTTTTAGCCAATACTTTTTTTTAGAAATTTAAACAAAATACATAAATAAATTTTACTACTTAATACTAAAACTAATAACAAGTAAATGTTAAATTTAACTAAAATAAACTTATTACTACTTATACATACATCAATAAATTTATATGAAATTAAAATTAAAGTAAAGTAAAGAAAACATCAGCCATATTACTTAAACAAATTATAAACATACATCTATGCATAATTCCACTTAAACTAAAAGTTAAACGCAACTTATAAAGTTCAAAAATATATTCATACTCGTACTATAAAAAATATAAATAAATAACTACAAATAACAAAAATACGAAAACAAAAGAAAAAAAAAACAAACAAACAAACTATTTTACTTGAATTATTTAAATAAATAAATGAAAAACAAGAAATTATTAAACAAATTATATTTGTGTTTTTTTTTCTCTGTAAACTTTAGCTTGGCATTTATTTAAATAATTAGCAAAAAATAAACTGAATGGTGTTCAATTAAAAAAAGTATCTATTCTTTAATAATAATCGAATAAAAAATAAAATCAATTGAAATAAAATTTTAAATAAAAGTGATGGTTTTATTTCCAAACAAGTAAAGGTGCTATCAGACGGGATGTATTTTACATATGTACTGTCAAATTTTCCATCTGTAAAAGTTGTACACATCGTGTAATACATATCGTCGTTCCGAAGTTATCTTCACGTATCTCCTAAAAATATTTTTTTTGGGAAATTGAGTTTTAAGTTTCAAAATCGAAAAAAGTTGTCCAATATTTTTGTCAGGCGTAGTGCTTGCTATTCTGCATCGATTAGGTGAAAAATATCCAAGGTTGTGGAAGAAATTTTTTTAGTTAGAACCATTTTTTTATGGCGCATACGTGAAAATAAGCCGTAAGAACCGTACTATTGTTTTTCCGAAATTATATTCACGTATATCCACGATTCATGCAGGTTGTTAGAATTAGCCAGCACTAATAATTTAAAGAGTGATAACGATAAAAATCCAGTGTTAAACATATCACTACTTCGTTAGTTGAAGGTTAAATAATTCTCTTTAATCCGCTCTTCCTTCACATTATTATTTCTATTCTCTAAGAGATGAAAAAGACTGAACTATTCCTCGTCTTTTGCTTTTTTCTACTTCATAGGTTTTGCATAAAATAAATAATCTGAAAACAATCGTTCAAAAATTTTCAGAACCAGGTCATTCACAAATCCAGGATATTGACGATGTACATAGTGAAATAGACCGGTTTTAAAATTAAAAGAAATCTACAGTCCCTTAGATTTGATAACAAAATTAAAAAACTATCCATCCAAAAAGTTTGCGCTAAAAATTATAGAAATGATTCCGACCGATTTTTAAGTTTATTCGTCTTTAGCAAATAAATTAAATTTTCAGAATGTTCCATTCAGTAAAATTAAAGCAATTAAATATAATAAATACAATTTATTTTCTCTGCAATATAAAACGTCTGCAACTGAACGCAACTTTCAATCATCAAGCCTAAGAAAACAAGCGAAAAAGGGAGTTATTGCAACTTCAGAAACCATTTTTGCAAAAGAACTTAATACATGTACAAAGATAAACATTAATCCAGACAAAAAGAAAGATATTGAAAGCCTCTACGTTTTCCTTCCAGAAAATCATGTGAGATTCTTTTCAGATTTATTAATGTAAATTTAATGTGTATACATTCAGCTAAATTTCCAAAACTGAATTTATGCTCGAGTGGTATACAGGTATATTTGATATTTTTGTGTTATTATAATTATAAATCTTTTTATCTTTTACTATCCATCTATATTTATTAAAAAAAACCCCCCATTGACTTAATCCGAAAATATTATTGAAATAAAGGACACAAACGATATGTATATACATACATACTAATATTGCGATAATTTCTTTCAAATATTTTTTTTTGCACATACGTGAAGATAACAAATTTTTTTTTTATTTCATATATTTTTTAATGTATATCCACACAAATTGTTCATACGGTAACATAAGGCGTTAAATTTTTAGCAAAACTGGATATACAACAAAATGACACCATAATATCTCAGGAACCGTAAGAGATACGAAGCTGGAGACGGGACAGATCGATAGATCTTAAAAAATTAAGTATTTTTCGATTTTTAATAAATTAAATTATGTTTATTATATTTATTGCAGTTAGATTGGCGAAAAGAAGCAATTCTTGAAATTTATACACGTTAAAAAGAAAGCTTTTGTTTACATTTATATATTGGTTATGTCATACGCACAACATAAGCAGGTGTGATAGCAAAAATTATGAATCGTATGTAAAATGGAAATTTTGACATACATAGGGAATTATATATAGGTAAGAAAAGTGACAGTACATATGTAAAATACATCCCGTCTGATAGCACCTTAAAGGCTCAGTTAGCCCACTGTAATGGAATGTAACTGCAACAGTAAGAAACAGCTGATGGATATTGTTATGTGTAAAGTAATGCAAATGATTATGGAGATGTAAAGTAATGCAACACCGTAATGTATGAATCATTACACTACATTCCGTTACAGTCGGCTAACTAAGGCTTAAGAGTTTTTATACGCCTAATATGCCATTTACACCTAAGCGAAATCTACTACTTACGGGATTTCAAGCCAAATCTGGTAGATTTTGATGAGATTTCCCATACAAAACAAAATGCAGCAAATCTAGTAGATTTCGCCAAAATCTTTCAAAATCTTGCACTACTTACTAATACAACCGTGATTTTCCTATTAATGTACTAAAAAACGCAACACTGTTCAATTAAATTTTGACACTTTGACAATAAAAAAAAGCAAACAAAGAGCGGTATTTTTTGGAATTTTTGCGGCAAAATTTAAAATCGTAATAATTATTAAAGATAATTGGCAATGGAGCACCAAATAGTAAATAAAGTGTAAGTATATTGTTGTGTACTTTTTTAAAAACAAAAAACTCATTGTGAAGCTCATTTTTTGCCACAAAAAAATTTAAAAATTTTCCTTCCTTTTTAGTTAGCTGTTTTTGTTATGAAAATGAAATCCCACAATATGACAAAAAACAGTAGTGTAAACGGCAAAGATTTCCTTGAAGATTTAAACTGAAATCTAGTAGATTTTGCGTAGATGTAAATGCAGTATAAGCTTAATCTTATATGCATACCCACCACCAATATACCAGTAGTGTGATCTATACAGACTTGAAACAAATATCTGTTATATTTTATTTTTCGAATCCCTCACAGGGGAGCTATCATCTATTATGGGGCGATCTTTTTAAAATATAGTGTCAATAACTGACAAGAATTTTATAGTATTCCAAATTTTCTCTTAAGTGGATCTTATATGGGTGCTATGGCCAAATATGGCTCATTGAGGCATAGCCTCGGCCAACACATACTCGTATACATAAAATAATCTTTAAACATTAAATTCTATGTCGCTGGCTTAACATGTAAAAGCTCTAAGTCCACTTTTATTTAGAAATTGAGATTTTGATGCAGTTGTGTTCAATAAGTAAAAACACATCGATTACAAAAAAATACAGTTATCTCATTTGTTGTTGTTGTTGTTTTGTAGTGATGAGTAAAGGCGCTAAATCCAATTTATCACATCTTTGTGTAATATCTTACTTCTTCCAATGTTGACATATCAACTGTTTCGCGCGGAATAGTCTGCTACTACATTTACACCTACGCAAAATCTCGTAGATTTTAATTAAAATCTTAAAGAAAATTTTTGGCGTTTACACTACTACTTTTTGACATATTGTTGGATTTCATTTTCATAATAAAAACAGCTGATTGAAAAAGAAAATAAATTATATTGTAAACTTTTAGTAACAAAACTGGAGAGACAAAACGAAATTTTATTATATTTTACATCCAGATCTAAAAAAAAAAAAACAATCGGAATTAACATTTTTGCGTAAAAAAACAGCAGCATTTGTTAAACGTAAGGTTTCACAAACTTCTGCAAATGTCCTACACGCTATTATTATATAGGAGAATGGAATGGATACACGCAAGTATGGGAAATAAATTGGCATAATTTAACTAAATACATTTATATTATAGACTGCCAGAAGAAACGTTTTCTGTAAATTGAGCTTGCTTGTAGCATTACAGTTTATATTAATTTACATACCCCTTTTTATTAATTTACATAACCCTTATTTATTATTGGTTTATCCATTTCCACAAATTTTTATTTATTTATTTATTTAGTATACAGTGTAGTTTGCCGCACATTTAATTTGTATCCCGCTCTTTTTATTATTTTTTTTTTAAATTTATTTTTGTGAAACTGTCAAATTTTTCTTGTTCAGTGCTGTATTTTTTAGTACCTTAGTATGAAATTCAGAGTTGTATTGCAAGATTTTGTGAGATTTTGCCAAAATCTCGTGACGAACTAGATTTTGTTTTGTATGGGAAATCTAGTAGAAATGAACAAGATTTCGCGTAGGTGTAAATGTAGTATGAGAGTCCAACCAATTGACATAATATTATTTCTCATTGGCTACACTCTCGTTGGTTTGAGTATCAACACCATTGACAGTCATGACATTAGTCGTCATGATCAGCGTTGCGCACCATTTTTGGTGCTTTTTTAAATTTTTGGTGCGAAAAATTCTTTAGTTGGTGCGCGGTGCGATTTTTTTTTTTCAATTTTGGTGCGCTTTTTAATTTTTGGTGGCACCAAAGCAAATTCAACACAACTTTTTTTTCAGTGTGAGAAAAAATCTTTCATTCAACACTGAAATCTTTATTTTTACTAATTTTTAATTGCAGTTTTTTTAATAATTCATAACTTATGAAATCTATACGATGAAAAAATGTATTTTAAATACGAGTATATGATAAATGAACTCAAAATTCTTTAAAAATCTTTGTTTGAAAATCAAATTAACATTTTAAACATGTAAATAAAAATTCTTGTATAACCTGATGGTTTGGTCTACTGAACTGTAGACGAACAACCAGGGTTAGAGTACCAGTGGAATCCTAACAAATTTTATTGGAAAAAATCAAATAGAAGTACTTTAACTAGAAAACAAAAATATAGAAAAAAAAGTACCAAATGTGTACTGAAAATAGCCTTTTTTACCATTAGTACTTTAGTTTCGAATATCATATTGTGAGTTAAATTTTAAGTGGTTAAATGCTTATTTTATCTTTATTAGCTCATTTATTAAAAAAAAGGCTTTTACTATTATTATTTTTACTAAATATCGTTAAAAAAAAAGCTTTTTATAGAATTTATGATATTAAAAAATTTCAAATTAATTCAATAAATATTTGAAACAAAAACGAAATTCTTAACTTGGTGCGTTTTTTTCTCCAAGGTTGACAACGCTGGTCATGATGTTACTTATTTGGATCATTATTTTTTTTTTTAATTTAACTAATTACAATTTTGTAAAAATATTCGCCCTGGCCGTGGAAAAGGCAATTCCAAAGTGACGGACATACGAGGAATACAATACACACCAAATGGTGAATTTAATTTTAAACTTAGATTTCCTGATGAATGGGAAAATCTCCACCAAAAAATAAATGAAAATCTAGTCGCACTAGAGTGGTCGGATTTACACCAACTTCATCAAGAAAGATGAAAAATAAAGAAGACTTACAATATCTAAAATCCACTTTGCCTACAAAACACCATAAATTTTATGACGATTTGCCATATGAATAAAAATAGTCGTCGCCAGTTATCTTACTTTTAAATCCATTAAAAATTTTAATAAATATTACTTTTTTATAACAGCAATGAAATAAGACTGAATAATTTTTCTTTTCATTATGTACAAGTATATAAAGGGTGTCCCAACTAGAACGCAATTTGTAAATTTTGAATAAAATAAAGATATTTAAAAAAAAATCGTGGAACTTTATTATATCGCAAAGTAGACAGAATGAGGTTATGTATGGAACAAGATATCGTGCAGATGGCCGCCGCGGCTTTGCTGGCACACACGCGATCTTTTAATGAAATTTTCAATGACCTTTTTGCATAAATGCTGCGGTATTTCATTAATGCAGCGTCCAATTTCCTCTTTTAAGGCTTGAGTCCTCATCGGCTTAGTCGCGTAAACCATCGACTTCCAAAAACCCTAAAGAAAAAAATCCAAAGGTGTTAAAACGCACGATCTAGGCGGCCAATTCTGGTCTCCAAAACGCGAAATAACACGACCGGGAAATGACTGATGCAGCAAATGAATTGATTTTCTGGCTGTATGACATGTGGTGCCGTCTTGTTGAAATCACATGACCTCCACATTCATTTCTTCAATTCTAGGCAAGAAAAAACTGGTTATCATTTCACGTTACCGAACACCATTGACTGTTTGCGCTTCACCTGCCTCATTTTCACAAAAAAAAAAAACGTCCAATGATTCCTCCAGCCCAAAAACCACACACACCACACAGCGATACGTGAATCACTTGAGGATTTTCCTCACCCCAAATGCTACAATTCTGCCTATTGACGAAGCCATCAAGATGGAAATGGGCCTCGTCACTGAAGATGATTTTATCGGCAAAATCAGCATTTTCTAGTTGTCTCTCCAATACCCAATTAACGAACTCCCTTCACTGTCCATGGTCAACTGGCTTCAGTTCCTGAGTCAATTGAACTTTGTATGCATGAAGATGCAAATCTTTCGTCAAAATTCGCTGCATAGTGGATTTGGAGACACCAATTTGCTGAGCTCGGTGTCGAATTGAGGTGGATGGAGTTTGAGCGACATCATCACGTACAGCTGCGACATTTTCGGTCGATCGACCTGGTCGAAGGCGCGTTGTTGTCTTTACATCACTAACAGACGCAGTTTCGGCAAATTTATCCATTAATCTCTTTACAGTTGACTCTTTTGCAGCATTATTGTGATCACAAATTGATCGCAATTTGCCGCAAAACTTTCACCATTTTGGTAAAACAATTTCACAATGAGAATGCGTTGTTCACTAGCAAACAATGACAATTGTTCAAATGTCAAACAATGACACTTCGAATGGCGCCAAATTTAAAAATTGCGTTCTAGTTGGGACACCCTTTACAAATATCGAAATTGAAATTACAATAATAATCAGGCATGTGATGGAAATCGAAAACGAATAAGTTTTAGAAATACATTTTAATGTATTTATAATCTAATTTTTAAAATGTTTGTTTTAAGATTTTTTAGTAGCCCAATATCATTATATTTTATGTGATAAAAGTTTTTCAATAAAGAAATATTACGAAAAAATTGACTTCTAAAACTCATTCGTTTTCGTTTTCGATTTCCATCACATGCCTGAATGTTATTCATATTTTTGAATAAATTATGTTTCTTTTTTTACAATAATCAAAACAAACTTTAACTTTTTACATATTATTAGCTTTTTAAATAACAACAATAAAAAAGCAACAAAAGTACACTTTCATTGCAGTAAATAAGAAATATAAGTAGAGACAAGTTTGAAGAAAAAGATCTAAGTCCATGAAAACATACAAGCTAAGCAACAGGAAAGGCAAGAAAAATACAAAAACAAATTGCATTTACAGATTTCAAAAATGTTTATTCAAAAAAAAAAGTTTGATTGTTTTTTGTCTCTCCTGTAATATTGTAAAATATGGACTTAGAGCCTTTACATGTTAAGCCAGCGATATACTCAAATAAAGATTTTATACATTTTTTTAAATTTTATGTGTTTTTTTAATCAAGTCCGAAAGCTCTTAAAAAAAATCAGTTTTTATTAGAAATTTCCTAGTTCTTTATAACTTTGAAAAATCACAACGAGTTCTTTACTTTGTCATAAAAATAAGTCTCTATTTTATAGAACATCTACTGATTTTCAATACTTCCAAGTTTTTATATTTAACGTATTAAGGCGAATGTATTTTTCAGACTTCGAAGTCTGTTAGTCATAACGAGAATTAGCTAAGATAAAATTTTGTCGTACCGTGAGTTACAATTGTAAATATCTAAAGACTACATATTCTTCATTCGATATTAATGAGTGCAAAGGTCTTTTGCTATTGAAAATTATACAAATCTGTTCAGTACGACATTTAGTTTTGACCATATAAGCTAAACAAAACTGTGCAGAATATTAAGGAATCTACAAATCCAACTCAGATATGGATACACAGGCAAAGACAGAAGGAATTTGCCCTTAAAGATGGAGATTTTTCGGAAAAAAAATTCATTACCTCGTTTATTTCAATTTTAAAATATTTATAACTTGAAAGCTATAAAAGATCAAGAGCATACGCAATCGTGGTTTTAAAGACATAGTTGAAAACTTTCATAAAATATAACAAGTAAGAGTTTATATTCGGCTGTGCCGAATCTTCTATACCCACCACCAAATCACTTATTATGGAGAGTCATAAGATATTTATGCGCTTTTAAGTGATTTCCGGTAGTGGACTTTATATAGGGACTACGATTGGACGATTTTTATAAATGTATGGACTATTTGCGTTGAATTTCAGCTTCTTAGTGGTTTTTATTAGAGATTTATGCGCATTTAAGATATTTTCGGAAGTGGACTTTATATGGGGACTAAGGTCAAATATGGACCGATCATCATGAAATTTGGGACGATGATTTAAATGTATTTTTCGATTATGCTTGTCGAATTTCAGTTGTTGTTAGTAATTTTTACAAAAGATTTATGTTCATTTAAGTGATTTTCGGAAGTGGTCTTTGTATGGAGCTATGGTCAAAATTATGGACTGATGCAAACAAAATATTGTTTTCAGATTTCACTTTGCCTGAAACTTATTTTTGCAGAATTTTGTTTCGATACGGCTTTTCTATAGACATTTATGTACCATAAAGCCATATTCCGGGAAGACATTTGTATGGGGGCTATGAGAAATCGTGGACCGATTTCTACCATTTTCAATAGGACTTGTCTTTCTGTAATAATAATAAAGTGTGCAAAATTATATCTGAAATATCTGAAAAATATCAAGGTAGTCTGAAACTTTGATTTATAACTTGGCTCCTACTGGACCGATTTTGCCCATTTTCAATACCGAACATTTCGGTGGATCCAAAAATGTTTGGTAAAAATTCCAATGTTCTATGTATTTTTGTCGAAACTCAACAGACGGACGGACATGGTTAAATCGTCTTAGAATCTTATAAGGACCCAGAATATATAGACTTTTTGGTTCTGCGACCATTATTTCGATGCGTTACAAACGGAATGACATACGTTTTTGGTGGTGGGTATAAAAACAAAAGCGTACACAAATTGAATTGATTTATTGTTAAAATAGACTATATAGAACGCGTCAAAATAAAGTAAACTATGGCATCCTTATGCAAAAAATCCCTGGCATTTCAAAATTTCTTTTAATTTTACTTTGTTTGAAAGTATGTAATACATGAATGTTCGACTGTGTCGTTAAATGTATGAAGCAGCTCATTTTACATTTTTTCTTTAATTTTTTTTGCTGTGCAAAGATATATTTGACAAACTGTACATATTACAAATTTTATCATTGCTTTGTCAAATAAGTTTTCTTTTCGACGAAATAATGTTAAATAGGTAGTAAATGCACATTTTTTATGTTTTCATATTTTTCTGCCAGCCGCTTTTTACTTATAAGTGGCTCGTGTGTTTTTAGTTCAATTCCAATCAGATCATGCACAACATAGCCGACATGCAAAAAACAAACTGTGTATAAACAAGAATTTTTGTTTTCAAACATTGCAGTTCGAACCAAGTGTTGGAAATGATTTATACTCGTTGCTGAATTTTCTGTGTGTGCATAAAAAGTGAATAAGCATAAAATTGAATAATACTTTTTTGTATTGTTCTTAAAATTCAACGTTAGTGAATAAGTCGGCTCGTTCATACTTGTTGCAGGTCTCTGGTATGTATAACAGAAAAATGTCGTTCAAAAGAATTAAAATTAAAGTTTCAAAATTTCACTTTAAATGAGATAAAGTTGTGACGTTAAGTAGTGAAAAATTTAAAATGGGAAATGGGAGCAACATCAATTAAGACTCGGCAAATCGACTTATATGGAAAAGGTAAAGTAAATCTTTGGAAGGCAATACCGTAGAAAATTTGTATGATGTAAAACGACCAAGGCGTCTTAAAAAACTGAAGTAAGACCTACATATAGAAAGAGAAACTTTTCTTTGCATCAAATGGCCCTTTCTATCAAAGAACAACCAAACGTTTGAATTTCGCAAAAAAAATATATAAATGAGCCTCAAATTTTTTGGCATAATATTCTTTTCACCGATGAAAGATATTTGGAGTCAAAAATCCACCAAAAATATGGCGAACCAAGAACGAAGCATTTAGTAATAAATATGCCACCAAGAATCAATAATCTTACATTATAGAATCTGCAATGAAAAAGGAAGATTATCTTGACATTTTAAAAAACAATGTAGCCCCTAGTGTAGAGAAATTAGAATTAGTTTAGAACTGGATTTTCAAACAGGACAATGATCATCCTTCCTCAATCATCCAGAACTCAATACAATTTAGCACCCGTGGAAATATCTGGACCAAAAAATTAGGCAAAGAAATATGTCTTGCCAGGATAATCTAAAGTTAGAAATACAGGATGAATGATTTCACTAAAAACTCGTTGATTTTATGTCTAGAAGATTACTTATTTTCTTAGTTTTTATTAATGAGGTAATGATATTTTGCTGAATTTACTTATGAATTTTGCAATATATTTTGTTTTAAATTTTGTACTTAATTAAATTTTGTACAATATTAGGTGATTACTTTATATTGACGCTCACAGTATCTCCACAAAAAGCACTACTGTAAGTTGCCAAATTCGATTGATTTAATACTGGCAAACGATGTCAGTTGGTAATGTAAGCTATTGCTTAGATGTTTATTATAACCCAGCATACCATTCTAGGAACGCTCCGAAAAAAGGAGTCAGAAAAGAGTCCAACTAAAGAGCATTTTCGGAGCGAAAGAAAAATTTGCTTGTTACTGTCCTCAGTATGACTCAGAAATTCCACTTAATTATGTGTATACCAAAGCGTTTTTGTCCTGTGATTTGTGCTTTGAACAAAAAAAAAACATAGCTGTACCACACAAGAATGACAAAAACAAGATTACACAGCGCCCAAAAAACCCTCATAAAAGACTCTTTTCTGACATTATCTAAGAGCTCTTTCAGAGCCCAAAAAACCCCTCATAAAAGACTCTTTTCTGACATTATCTAAGAGCTTTTCCTGACTGACCATTTTCGAATGTAATGACCCTCTTTTCTGAAGGTTTTCGGAGCAATTATGATTGTTTTTTGGGCTCATAAAGAGCGTTAACACTCCTAAAAAGGTGTCAGAAAAGACTCTTTTCGGACTCATATGGCTTGCTGGGAAGTTATTTAGCTAACCTCTAATTTTATTCCCATCTCACTTTTAAATATTTCATTTAAGAAAATTTATTACAAATTGAACAAGTCAAATGATTCAATTTAATTTAAAGATCTATAAATTAAGTATACATAAAAAATATTTTATATTTTTTTAATTATGACAAATACTGGCAAATTTTTTGTTATAAATTCCATTGGATATCCTTGTTCTGTCACTGACATCACCAAATGACTAATGAGTTGCAATCAAATTTAATGTTTACCTTCAGCTGGCTGACCACTTACGTACTTACTCATTTCCCGAACAACCTACGCACTTTTTTGTGTCGTTAAAATGTTGAACAAAACTTCTAGGTGCTCCCTTCTAATTTATGACAAACATAAATTTTGCAAATGTGATACACAATTCGATACAAAACAAAATCGTTAACAAATATAAACGCAAAATTATTGTACAATAACAAAAAAAAAAACAGCCCATTAAACACATACACATGTAAATAATAACCCAGCAGTTCTGCAATGACTTCTTTTAAAGTCAATATTATCACTTTTAGACAGTAATGTTTTCTAATATCAAATATATGACTGACTGCAATTTATACATATATTTTTGCAGAGATAAGTCAATTGGTTACTTTATACATAACAGGTAATCTATCGTGTAGTCAGTCATCACTTTAGTGTCTCTAAGTAATCTAGGATGTAGTCTATTGGTGAATCAATTGATCAATTTTTATAATTTATGCACAGTCAATTGACTTCCGCTTAGTGCTGACTGCTTAAAGTACTTTTTCGGGGCAATTATTTACAACTGCTGAGCACAATCAAACGTACACAGCTATGACGGATTCTAAAACGTAAAACAATTATTTTTACAGCTTTAGTTACTATTTGTAAATTTATTTTAGTTTGTATTTATTGGTTTCATGCAACAATAACAACAACAACAACAGCTACTGCTTTAACTGCAACAATAATATTAGTAGCATGTGTTAAACAATTATTGTTGTTCATGTTGATGTTTTTCTTTTTTGTTGTTTCAATTTTATTTTATGATCTGCTCATAATAAAATAAACAAACTATTTTACAAGTACATAGAAATTAATTCAGATTTTAATACCCTACACCATGGAATTGGGTCAATTGCGTGATTGTCCGAGTCACTGCCAGAGAGCTTTTGGCTTCCCCAAAAAGGAACTAGTTACACAACTAATTCTTTGGTGTTGCTATCAATAATTTTTTTTTTTTTTTGAAATTGTCACCTCCTGAACTGGTTCTAAAGAAGTTAGCACACATTATTTACAACAGTTCTGGAAGCAATGACTTTTGTGTTAAATTATCATCCTCGGAACTAGTTTTACAAAAAATTTACGAAATCAATCTAGAACAAGTCGTAGGGGTGAGGGGGGCACCTTAGAACACTTTTTGCTTTCAAGCCACATAAAAATTTATATTTTTGAATTATTGACTTTTTACATAATTTAACTAATATATCGTCACCTGAAATGCCCAAAGACGTAACCCTCAAAAAATCAAAATTCGTTTTTTTATTGAATCTGAAACACAAGGCTAAAATACAATAAATAAGAAATAAGTTTGTCGTCTATCTTAAGACAAGATGTGAAGAATCGCGATTTTTAATTAAACAGTTTTCATTTTATAACGTTTTTTGCTTCTCCTGTAAAATTATGATAATGAGGGTTACGTCTTTGGGCATTTTAGGTGACGATATATGGAAATAAACTTAAGTCTACAAGTAACTTATTTTTAGTTCGATTTATATTTTTTTTTTTTTTTCTAATGTATTTAAATGTGCGGGGCAGCTTTGAACTAGGCTGGGGCAGTTTTGAACGGCAATTTTTTCTTGTAGCACTTATGCCCAAAAATAACATAAACAGTTATATTTTTTATATATATAATAAATTTTATTTATTTATTAAGAAAAACATTAACATTAACAATTAAAAAAAAAAATCAGATCAAAAATAAGTTTTATATTATTAAGACGGAAAAGGCCTTGCGATTTTAGGTGACATTACATTTTCCTTTAAAGCAACATGATCAACATTGGATTCGTCATTTTCAGAAAATAAGAGAGAATCAACAATGTTTGGTACTTCGGTTGATAAATTAACATGTTCAAAGGTGCCCCCTTTTTCTTTGTTCAAACCTGAACTGGCGTGCCATAAGGGTCGGAAAAAATGTTAAACTGAGATTTTATCAACATAGTTCAAAGGTGCCTCGGGTATAAACATGCCCACCCTCTCCCCTACTAGTTACATAAATCAGTTGAGGAGTATTCTTTCCTTTTCGTAGTTTTACAGTATTGAAAAAAATATTGGAATTAATTTTTCAATGATTTTAATGTTTTTAAAGCGGTTCCAAAAAATGTGTTATTGAAGTAGTCTAGATACACTGTATAACAAAAGATGACATTACTAGCACCAAGACTGTTATTAAATAATCTGAAATTTATAGTACAAGTGCCTTTAAACCAGCCAGACTATCCAGGAATACTATGATAACGTTGTAATATACCGACCTAATGGGTATCAACTTAACTGCTTCACATACTGCAAATACTTCAGTTTAAAAAAAGCTACATGAATCTCTCAGTCTGGAAGAAGGCTATCTCATTGTCCCAATATAAGTTAGTCGTTATTTAATTGGGTTTTCTGTTCGCTAAGTGTTGATAAAGATGAGTGTTTGGATCTTCTATTTGGTTAATTTACATTGATTTATTCATATTGTCTCAAACTGATTAATTAGAAAGTTAACTTTGTAATTGACACATGTCATGACTCATGACCTATGTGATTGTCAGGGAGAAAAATAGCTGACCAGTTTTTAATTATTCAAATAACGTCCATCCCCGACAGCTTCGTCAGAATGTTCAGTATATATGGGAGATTTTATCTTCTAGCTTGTACACCGATCAGGCAGGGACTTGTAATATCTGAACAGATCTCCTTGTGAACTTAATCCACTACGAGTATCTGGCTTGTTCGCTATTATACTTATATATCCAATATCTGCACGATGTGACCGAAATTACAACTAATATATCAGCCTAACCATCTGTGAATGGGACTCCTATGTTGGTTATTGTATCCGCAATGCATTTTACTGGGATATTTACTAGATGTCCCGTTATCCAGAAGAGTCCAACTCAGTATTGTTACGCCATAACATTTAGAGAGATATTCGAGTTAATTTTTCAATGATTTTAATGTTTTTAAAGCGGTTGCAAAAAGTGTTTTATTGAAGCAGTATAGTTTAGGTCTTAGTTGCACATAGGCACGGAAAAGTTTTAATAACATCAATAAGTTCGTGGTCCTACAGGCTGAATCTACATCCGAAATTGGATGTAAAAGCTACATTCGAATTCGAGCTATCAGAGAAAATATCATTTAGGTTATTTTGGTGGATTGTGTTCCATCATTATTCCTTCTATTCCTGATCGATATAATCTGTCGGACAAAATAAAGTGCGGTTTCAAATATTTCCTGTTCTTTTGATTAACATATGGTGAATTTCTGTCGTCCGATTTGGATGAAATTTGCACCAAGGCTAGTACTATTGGATAGTAGGCCAGAGACAAATTTTCAGCTCTATCAGTCTAGAAGTGCCGGAGTTAGAGGGGGTCAAAGTTGGACATTTTCGTCAATTTTGGTCATACAGGGTTTTTTTAAAATGAGTGTAACTTTTCACCTATTGGTCCTAGCAAAAATTGTCCAAAGGACTTTAGATAGCTATTTTTTCAATCATTTCAAAAATATTTTTTTTTAATTTTTGAAAAAAAAAATTTTAATTTTTTTTTTTTTAATATTTTTTTTTTCAATTTGGGCTCTTTTTTCTCAAAAGAAAGCTTATACAATTTACTTTAAGGCCTTTATAATCGCTTAATGGGATGCAAGTGGGATATCTATCAAAGAAATTATTTTTTAACTCTCAGAGAAAACAGGCCCATAATTGAAACGACGGCTGCAACTTCACGACTTGTCATTTAATGCTTTTATATTTCTTTTGTGTACCAACCTGTAATGCCGACGGCTTTTCCAATTTTTGTCCACAAATCTTGTTTTAAATAAAAAGTTTTGTACAATGGCGACTTCAAATTATATATGCAATCATGCTTTTTTACTTCTTCAATTAATTTTTCTATAATATCACTTATTTTCTTTTAAATTACAAAAATCTCATTTTTGAATTCACTTTTAAACGTTTCTTTGATTATTTGATTGTTTTTATTTTGCTTGGTTTTGTTTACAAAATGTATAAAATTTAATAAAAATATGGCAATATTGTTGAGAGCATTTGTGTTTTAAAGTGAGAGCATAAGAAAAAACGCTGTCAAAATAAAATAGATTCTATTTTCACGACCGCATTCTGTGGCATAATTTTATGTCAAACTGTATGGAAAAAAACGTTCAGCCCTAGTTCTGTTTCATCATTTGGAATGAAAATTTCTAAAGCTTGTTTAGATCGTGGATCCACCACTATACTCCAGAGACAAAAGAACAATCCAAGCAATGGACTGAAGCTGGACGAAGTACCCCAAAGAAGGCAAAAATAATTCAATCGGCTGGTAAGGTTATGGCGACGGTTTTTGGGACTTCAAAGGTATTGCATTGATTGAACCATAAATTCAAAGTACTCTTGCAACATTTTAGATAAATTAAATCTAAAAATTCGACAAAAGCGTCCTTGTTTACAACACAAACAAATTATTTTTCTCAAGACAACGCACCAGCGCCCAAGAGTGTTTTAACAATGGCTAAAATCAAGGAATTAAAGTACGAGTTGCTTGACCACCCATTCTCCTGATTTAGCTCCCAGTGACTTTTACCTGTTCCCAAATCTAAAAATAATTCGTAGCTGGCAAGCGTTTTACCTCAAATGAAGATGCAATTACAGTTGTAAACCACTATTTCCTTGAGGAAAACCATTTTAATCAAGGGATAGAATTGCTAGATAAGTTTCAGGATATTATATTGAAAAATAAATATGTTTTTGAAAAACTTACTATCTCTTTCTGTGCTAAGCTAAGAAGTTTCCGAGCAGCCCTCGTACAGACATGCTCGCCCATCAGATTCAATAGACAATAGAGCAACTTTTAGCTACGCAATCTAGCTGTAGGGTATAATGTGTACAATCAGACTTACATGTTAGTTTTGTTTTAATTTAATGTACAACCAACTAAAGGGAGTGTGCAAAGCGGTCTTTGGAAAATATTTAATGAAAGAACAAATAAAGTTGAGTTGATTTTTCGTAGGTAATAAAATGGGAAATTACAATTTATTATGGGAAGCTCTAGACGCACAACAAAAATAAATAAATAAAAAAAATACTTGCAACCGCGAATACACCTCGAACACTTGGTTTATTTACGATGCATATGAATATCGAAGAACAAACGAAACACAGTAATAACAATTGTTGTTTGTTTCTTTTTGCAATCATTATTACTTTAGTGTTTTTTTTTTTTTTTTGATTTTATTATTTTGTTTAATTCTACACTGTAGTATGGTGTAGTTTAGTGGTGTGGTGTTTTATTATTATTGTTTTCGTACAGACTTTAATGTGTCAAGTCAATATTGAAATGACAGCTTATGATGGTCAAAGACGTACTAAACAAAAACAATAAAAACAACCCAACAACCACATGCAAAAGTGACATAGTATAGACAATAAACAAAAAACTATATAATTAAATACATGCATATATACAAATCTGTATGAATGTAACTTAAAACACTCGAGTTTAGAATGTAAATCACGTACTTTGTAAATATGAGAAATTTACACACACTGGCAGTGTTGACAAAAACAAAAACAAAAAAAAACAACTTTTGTTAAAAATGGTCAAGAGACAAATCGAGTAGTAAGAATGAATGAGAGAGTGAAAACTGCATAAATGATCCTACTAACATACTCTATGAAATAATGCTTAGACAAATGGACAGACACAGGGAAATATCATATAAAACCCAATGATAAATTTTGTAAATTTAGCTCATCATTCCGATCACAAATACAGATTGATCAAAAAAAAAAAATTTTTTAAACACCAGTATATGTATAAAACAGTTTTTCAGAAATGGCCGCTATATGGGAGACATGACCTATTATGAACCGATCATCCAAAAATTTAGTGCCATGACTTTTGTGAATATAAATATTATGAATGTTATACTTTATCTCGATAGAGTCTCCCATATAAGAGTTTCGACTAATTATGGACTGAATATTATAAAATTAGGTGTCATAATTTCTGTATATATGAAACTATTTTGTGTTTAATTTTATTTAGACCAACATTTTTAAGAGATTTATAGTCGTTAAAGTGATTTTCGGAAGTGGGCCTTATATGGGAGCTATGGTCAATTAGGCACCGATCTGCACAAAATTGTACCATATTATTTTTATATATATGAAACATATTTGTGTTCGATATTATTTGGATACCGAAATTTTAAAGAGAGTTACGCTCAATTAAGCACCGATCTGCACAACATTTTTAGATATGATTTGGCTTCATTTACCACTCATTTGTTGTGAATTTTGTTGGGATACTGGCATATTTCAAACATTTATGATCATTAAACCCCTATTTGGAAGGACATTTGTATGGGGGTCAGGTGAAATAATAGACCGATTTCCACCAGTTTCATTACCATCCGTCCTTGGGCCGAAAAAATATCATGTACCAAATTTTATCGCAATATCTTAAAAATTGCTACCTGTACTCTGCGCACAAGCTTTACATGGACAGCCAGCCAACCAGACGGACGGACATCGTTAAATCGACTCAGAAAGTGATTCTTAAGGTGGGTGTTCGACCAATATTTAATGGTACAAATCCCTCCCTACCATGTTGGTGTAGGGTATAATAAATGTCTTTTTATGCCAAATTATTAAGACGCATTTTAATGATGTTGGTTGGTTCCTTCTAATATAAAACTGTTGCAATGTTAAGTTATTTTTATCAGGAGTACAAAAGTTTATAAAGAATAAAATCCGGATAAACAGTTTAATAATAATGGGGTTTTAAACAAGAACTTTGCGTTTCAACAGCAGCATTTCAGAACAACATGAATTTTACAAATTTTTCAGTTTACTTATTGCCATATCAGTAGTAGAAACTTTGGCCATAGTTACAATGAATTAAACTTCGTTCAAAAATCTCATTAACGTTTAAACTATTCGTGATATTTTCGATATATTGTGAGCGTCAAAATAAAATCAACACCACATACATATTATTAAAAGCAAAGCATAATTATATTTTTATAAATAGTAGAAAATTCTTTTGCATTTTGATATACATAGTTACATATTTAAGTTAAATTAAATTAAAATTAAAAAACAAAATTTAATTGACGACGACGCTTCAAAATAAAGTGAACAGTGCAAAAAAACCCCTGTCATTGCAAAAGTAGTGGCAATTATTTGAAATTTTCTTTCTTCGGAAGTATGTATGTATATGTAGGTAAAGTGCCGTTTAAAATAATTGCAAGTTTCATAATTTATTATTAAAAGAAATTAAATTTAGCTAATTACTTTTTAGACATTATGGTGAGGGGGAGATAAGACACTTGATTGTACTAGCAATTCGTGTTACTGTCTTATTCGTATTACAAATGAGTATACACACATAAAAAAAATACTACCGATTAAAGAAATAAGAATTGTGATGTGTAAACACCAAAGAAATCTCAAAGAAAAAAATTGTATCAATCTAATAATATTGCCCTATGTTACACATATATTCAACAATATAATTACCACTAGTCATTTTCCCTCAAATTGGAAAAAATCTAAAATTATACCAATACCTAAAACTAAATCAGAATATAGGCCAATCGCTATTTTACCCTTTATGTCCAAAATATTTGAGAGGATAATACATAGTCAGATATCTAATTTCGTAAATGATCATAATTTGCTTAATGATAAGCAATCTGGGTTTCGGCAAAAACACAGTTGCATAACTGCTCTTGTAGATGTTGCGGAAGATATAAGAAGTGAGATAGATGAACGAAAAACCAATATTTTAGTACTTTTAGACCATTCGAAAGCTTTTGATACAGTCGATCATAACGTCCTATGTTATAAACTACGGCACATGTTTATGTTTTCTACAGCCGCTACACAACTAGTATTTACATATCTTACCAACAGGTATCAGTATGTTCAAAGTGGTAACGATAAATCAAATTTACTACCTGTTATGAGAGGTGCACCGCAGGGGTCAATTGTTGGGCCTCTACTATGCTCGCTTTATGCTAATGACCTGCCGTGTCAACTTACGCACTGTAAAATCAGAATGTATGCTGACGATATACAAATTTACATCAGTTGTGATTTATCTAAAATTGAACAGTGTGTCTTAACTCTAAATACCGAGTTAAAACATATTTAAAAATGGGCTACTGCTAATGGTCTTAGTATCAATCCAAAAAAGTCTAAATATCTTCTAATCCAAAAACGGGCTACTATAAGTGATCATATACCGGATATTTTTCTGAATGACACACGTATAGAAAGGGTAAACTCAGCAAAAAATCTTGGAATTATTTTTAATAAGAATCTGACATGGAGCAATCATATTAATTATGCATGTGGCCGTACGTATTCCATGCTTAGAACTCTCTGGCAAACGCAGTATTGCACACCTGTCAAAATAAGAGTACTTCTTGCAAAAACCTATTTATTGCCAGTTCTGATGTATGGATGCGAATTATTTGCCAAATGCGATACCGCAAGTACAGGAAAACTAAACTCAGTTTTCAAAAGTATTGTGCGCTATGTATATGGCGTGAAAAGGTTTGATTCTGTTTCGCCTTTTACGGCAAAACTATATGGTATTCAGTTTGATGCCATACTCAAAACAAGAGTACTCCTGTTCATGCACAAAATCGTGTATACCCAACAACCACAACATCTCTATAACCGCTTAACCCTATTGAGTTCTAATAGAGGAAAGCGAATCTTATTGTTTAGACATCATAGTTTAACTTCTGATTGGCAATTTTTCTTAATGCAATTCGGCTTTGGAATCTACTCCCGCACAACATACAAATAATAAGTAACGCACTGAGATTTAAAAAATGCATTATTAATTTTTTTACATGTTAATTTGTTAACTAAACACTTTTCTTTTTCTTTTTTGTTTTCTTTTATAAATTTACTAGCTAAACCCGGTGTGCTTTGCTACCCCCCCCCCCCTCGTCATAAAATAAAACGTATTTATATATTTACAAACATTTATTTATTTAATTTTAATGTATTTATTGCAATGCTTTAGGCGAGACCATGCCCCTTTGTCCACTTACATAGTCAAGAATTTATTATTTCGTAAGAATATCTTATTGTGAAAATTTAATGACGATCGGTCCAGTAGTTAAGACTATATTACGATTTTTAATTTCCCTAAAAAGGGGCGTGGTCCCACCCACTTTTCTCCTGGTATGTATTCCTAATTATGCCAATTCCATATGTACGACATATCATTGACGTAGGTCAAAAAATGCCCAAAATATGGCGATTTAAATATTTGGGTTATATGGGCGGTGCCACCCCCGTGTGTACAATCAAAACTTCATATAGCCTATTATTCCTTCCAGAGTCACAGTAACATGCTGTGAAAATTTCATCAAAATCGGCTCAGCCGTTTTGGAGTCCATACGTTACATACATACATACATACATACATACATACATACATACATTGAATTTTATATATATAGATAGTTTAATTAATTAAGTAGTTTAATCACTTTATCTTTAAGAATTATAATTTTTTAATTTTTTTTTCTTTTTAATGTTTCTGCTAAAACAATGTTCTATACTGCAATAAGAGACTTTAAGTCTTGTGTATAGAATTGGAAATAAATAAATAAATAAATCTTTTCAATAAAAATTGTTTGGTGTAAATTGGAACTATGTAGTGAAAAATTTATATTGGGAAGACAAACTTTAATAGCCTTATATAGAAATGGCAAATCCTTGAGTGAAATAGGAAAAATCGTTGGAAGACATCACTGTACAATAAAAAAAAATGTAAAGACTAGTATAGCAAACACAATACTGTAGAAAATTTGTCTGGTGCAAAACGAGCAAGACGTCTTACAAAAACTGAAGTAAGAGCTATACTTATAGTAAGTAGTGCAGTAAAAATAGCTAAAAATGTTACAAAATCTTCTAGAAAACCTGTAAGCGCCTGAGTAAGATTAGAGGATCTATGCATCAAAATGGCCTATATTATAGACTGCCACATACGTATCCATTTATATCAAAAACCAAGCAAACCAAACGCTTTCAGCTTTGAATAAATTTATATTGAACAAATGTTTCAAAATAATATTTGAAAACACAATAAGAAATGAAGTGTTTAAGTCGGAATTTAATGACGTGTCTTTGGATTTGATTGCACTCTTAAATATATGTATGTATATTTTTTGCTGGGAGATACATGAACAGACATAAAAGCAATGGATTTTAACATGAGTTAGTAGTAATTTACATCAACGTGTTCTAAAAAAAAATTACACAACAGGAATATGATTTCTATACATATGAAATTTTATAGCAAAAAGTTAACAAAAACAAAACAAACTTTCAAGCGAAATCATTAAAATGTCATTAGAGCGCTAGCGATTATAATTTTGCGCAATATTGAAAAGGTCAGCAGCGTAACGTGGAAAACAATAGACAAGATTGACATGTGACAGGCATCTATCATAAAAGTGTCAGGCTGTTCGGTCATTTAATAGTTCAGCAATACTCTAGTATGACTTCTAGCAATGTTTTAATATTAATTTTAAGTTTGTAAATAAGATTTTTATAAACTACCAGGAAGTATTTGTAAAACTTGGTTGTTTATGACAGTTGTTGTTGACTTTTTCTACCTCTTTTGCTTTCTCTCTAACTCCCGCTCACTTTATGTTTTATGGCATATGCGTGTGGTTGGTTTCTGTGTGTGTTTTTCTTTCTGTTTTTTTTTTCAGAAAAATTTCTATGAATTTTATTATTATTCTTTTGATTTGTTCTTTTGGCGTTGGTAAACTTTTGTTATGAGTACGAAAACAAAGAAAATAATACGCCCAAATTTGGCAAACACTGGCGCCATTAACAATGTCAGTCAGTGCCCATTACGATATGGAAGTGTGTACGTCTTCTTCAGTTGTAATGGCACAAGTACACTCTCTATCCATCCATCCATCGACATCGACAATCCATCCATGGTATGTATCGATTCGTATGTGTCGTATGGTTATGGAAGAGCGTAGATTGAAGTACATATAAGTATGTACGAGTATGTTAGCGCCAATTAAGTTTGATATAATACTCGTTCGTTGCTGTAGTTCTGCAATGTAGAAACATAAAGTATTGACATACGTTTGATATGTTTTATATTCGCCAGATAAACTAAATACAATAAAATAACTATCAACGTATTGTTTATACACGAAGGAGTAGATTTTTGTGAACCTGTAAAATGTACATAAAAGGAATGAACTAAACTGAACTGAACTGAATATTATGCTTGTGTTATAGTTAGAGTTGCCAAATTTGGTTTAGATATGAAAATTAGGTATTTATAGTAGCGGAGAAGGGGGCACTTTAGAACACTTTTTGCTTTCAAGCCACATCAAAATTTAACTTAACTTATTTTTAATTCGATTTATATTTTTTTTACTTTTTAATGGATAAATTCATTGTACTCAAATGTGCCCCCCATACGGGGCAGCTTTCAACTAGGCTGGGGCAGTTTTGAACAATAATTTTTTCTTGCAGCGCTTATGTTATATTTTGTATATATATAATAAATTCGATTTATTTATTAAGAAAAACATAAACATTAACAATTAAAAGATAAAAAAAATTCAGATCAAAAATAAGTTTCATATTACACTGTGGAACATTTTTGGGATTATTGTCTGGGGGGTGAAAAATTCCAAGTCAGGGTGATGGTACTAGGTCAGTATAGTAAAACCCTCAAAGGGTTTGGCGTTCGTATGTGTCAGTTTTTTTTATGACCTTTTAAATTGTTTCCTTATCTTGATGTTTTTTCGCTTAGTTGTAACATTTTGGCAAAAACGTAGTTTAACATAACTCGAGAACCACTTGTCCGATTTTGATGAAACAAATTTAGAAAAATTAAGAATTACAATTTCTCTAATCTTTTTCTATACCGTTTTCCTATATGTGTAACATTTTCGAAGTTAAAAATTAATGTATGAAGGGAAAAAAGTATTTTTTGCCTAAAAATTTAAATATTTTTTTGTCATTCAACAGGTGCCGACGAACGCGAACAGTGTTGATAAAGAATTTTCAGGACATGCAGAAGGGCCAACAGTGGAGTCACACATTGACATTATGTGTGGTTCAGAAACTGATGATAGCGATGACTGCGATGCCACTAGTCCCGAACAACCACCATCGAAAAAGTCTAGGCAATATTTATTAAAATAAATAAAAATAAATAAATAAAATAAAAATAGAAAATTATAAAAATGTTTACTTAATTTTTTTTAGTAGTTTATGGCCAGAAGTCTGGAGTTATTGGGGAAAATTTATAAAAAACGCGATAAATGACATTTTTTTGAATAAAAACAAAAATGGGATACCTTCACTTAATTGTAAATAAATAAATTCTTAATTTTTCTAAATTTGTTTCCTCAAAATCGGATAAGTGGTTCTCGAGTTATGTTAAACTGCGTTTTTCCCAAAATGTTACAACTAAGCGAAAAAACATCAAGATAAGGAAAAAATTTAAAAGGTCATAAAAAAACTGACACATACGAACGCCACCTTTGAGGGTTTTACTATACTGACCTAGTACCATCACCCTGACTTGGAATTTCTCACCCCCCCAGATAGGCTGTTGTACTGTGTTATTAAGACGGAAAAGACCTTGCGATTTCAGGTGACATTACATTTTCCTTTAAAGCATCATGATCAGCATTGGATTCGTCATTTTCAAAAAATGTTCAAACCTAAACTAGCTTGCCATTTCACGGAAATTTATAATAAATATTTTCTTTTTACATAAATATCAAATAACTTAACTTAATTTTGTTTGAAATGAATTTTAGACTGCAATAAATTTCTTTCACGAAAGAAAACGATCACTGAATACTTCTTACACTCTTACAAAAAAATTTAAAAAAAATTTACAATGACACTGCGAAAACTTGTTCACCCAACTACATTCGGTCGACGACTGAAAAAACTAGCAAAAGTTGTTGACGTTGCCAGAAAACAAGATTGACATGTGAAAAAATGGTTAAGGATCGAAAAAAATGTTAAAATGGGATTTTATCAACATAGTTCAAAGGTGCCCCGGGTATAAATCTGGCCCCCTCTCCCTATTTCTCATTGTCATATTGTCCATTGTAAATAGTTAGTAGTGAACTATATTAACCCATATCGTCCCGATGTTCGATTTTTCGAACAGTAATTTCAAGCGTTTTTAAATAATTTGTTCTCTTTTTAGGAAAGACTTACAACTTTCTTTTTTTAACAATAAGATAGATATTGTAGGAGCTTAGCTACAAATAAGGGTTCGTTTACAATATTCTATAAATTCTTTGAAAAGTTGCTATTTGAACACCTGATACGATATCAGAACACTTTTAGTATTATACCTGACTATCAATTTGGTTTCAGAACTCTTATCCGAATAACATACAATATTGATACACATTACTTATAGATATCTTTCATGAATAGACTAATATACAAAATGAATTCTCAAATAAGGTCAAATGATGAAAAACTCTTCACAGCAAGGATTTTCTCATACGTCCAACTTTGCAGATGATACTGCATTAGTAACCATTAAAACTCCCTCGGTAGCATCCGAGTCTAACATATTCAGTCTAACATAAATGAATTACAGAAATGCCTAAACAAATTAAGAATAGAAGTTAATGGTACGAACTTTAAGAATTGATCAATATCAGAATTGAATTATGTAAGACATGGATATATTGAACGCCGTCGAATATGGGATGACCATATCAAATGCACAGGATCATTGCCCTAGCCCTAGATCTGTACTACAAGATCTTCTTGTTTAAATCAGTTATAAATTCAATATGGTTGTATGGCATTCACATATAGGGAACAGTGCTCATTGGTATATTACATATAGTAATATCCATAGGAATGTTAATATTACAACAATACGCGAGGAGATCTTTAAACCACATGAAACAATTTATTAGTTATCCAAAACCTGTTGCTATTCTTTGAGGCTCTCAGAATAGAAAATTTGTACCCAGCCATATTATCTTATTCATATTATTTTTCTTGTCTATTGTAGTGGCAATTATAAATACTTTTTTTTAGCCGAAGCCAACTTTCATTTATCCAGATACATTAACAAAACATTTGGGGCTCCAAGTCTATCTAAAGTTCTGACTTCATAATATTCCAAGAGCTACAAGAGCTATTGTTGAGAAGTCTATCCTTGTTTTGAAACACAAAGTTCTATCTAAAGTTCTGACTTCATAATATTCCATCCACTCGTGCAGAGCTCATCTGCAGTAGAGTACATACTTGGATTTTACCCTGTCACATTTCATAGACTTCAGCGCTGCCTAACTATTATATTAGTCAACAACTTTGTCCATTACAAGCTCTAAAATCTTTATATCAACCTAATTTCAACCGAAAAGAGACTGCATTCATCTGAAAGTCTGTAAAACATCTAAAACAATGTTTTTCCTTTTTAAAATTTTTCAAGACTGAAAAATATTTTTTTATATTTTTATATTTTTTTACAAAAAGTTCAAAGAAACTATTTTTCTAAAACAAGTATTTTATGGTAGAGTAGTAGTTGCTACATATACTCCCCCTCTGCTGCGGAATCTTGAGCATGTCTGGGCATCTTGCGTGAAGAAGTCGGGGTCACCAATTTAAAACAATGTTTTTTCTTTTTAAAATTTTTCAAGACTGAAAAATATTTTTTTATATTTTTATATTTTTTTACAAAAAGTTCAAAGAAACTATTTTTATATTTGATTTTGCTAAAACAAGTATTTTATGGTAGAGTAGTAGTTGCTACACATCTCTGACTGTTCGTCTTCGTAGTGTAGACACAAAATTTAGTGCCCGGGTCTATCGTCTATCCCTCTCTGAATACCTCACAACGATTTCGTGATCCCTTATATTAATATGCTCTCCCAATACTGCATCTCTAGTCGTCGATTTCAAGATAATCGTATTCGCTTACAGAGTCCGAAACTGTCGTCTTTTTCACTGCAAAAATTCAACAATACCAATTAGGGCACATTCTCCTGTGTGTTCTTATTCAAGAACACTCTTAGTAACATATGTCACCTCATATGCTGGTATTAGTTTCACTTCTCGTATTTCTTCGATATCTTCTAGTGAAGAGAACTTTTCCGGATGAACATCATCCAATCCTTTGGTTTCTGCACAGGATTAGAGTTTATTAATCGTAATGTCTGCGCTGGGATGGTGGAAATAAATTTCCCTAAATCAGTACCATCACGTAATCGGTATACCGTACGACGCATAGATGTTAATTGCTAATATTGTGATCTCGAGGTTTTAATACTACAATTACTTGAAAATTTTCGTTACAATGTAAGCGATGATACTTAACAATACATCGTGATAACATATAAAGAAATAAAAAGATTTTTTTTGATAATGATTTAGCATTGATGAGAAATTTAAACAACTTAAAGGAGTATATTTATAAGTCTCTATAAAGCTTCCCGAACCTTAGTACTTGACAAATATCTTGCGTTTTTTTTTATAAAGTTTCCAATAATAGAAACCTTGCACTAACTAAAACATGGGTATGCGTCGAGTTTCGTTCTCGATACAAACAAAATGTCTTTATAAAAACAAAATGTTGAAATGTTTGTATAAAGAAGTTGGTTTAAATTATTTGTATTTCGGTGAAGTTCAGATAACAAATTAATGTAATTAACAGAACGTGAAATAACAACGAAATGGAGATTTGAATTTTCGCGTCCTTTAACAACAACCATGTCCGATATAAAATCGACAATATTTTAATATTCCTTTGCACAAAATAACCGTATTTTAAATTTTTGCAAAAAGTATTTATTTACATATTCATCATTAACTATTTTGCCCTTTTCAAAGTAATCCCCCTCAGCAATAATACACTTATGCCAATCCTCGAAACACTTCTGAAACTCAATTTTTGGTATCGCCAATAGCTCCTGCTCCGATTTTTCTTTTATCTCCTCGATCGTAGCAAAACGCTTTCCTTTCATCGGTGCCTTCAGTTTTGGGAAGAGCAACGAACAAGTCAGCGGGGGCAAAGGCGGGTGAATGCGGTGGTTGGAGCATGATAACGATTTTGTTTTTGGTCAAAAAATCACGCACAAGCATCGATGTGTGAGCTGGTGCGTTATCATTGTGCAAAATCCATGATTGGTTTTTCCACAATTCTGTGCGTTTCTGACGAATTGCCTCACGCAAACGGCGCATAACTTCAAGTAGTAGTATTCCTTATTGACCGTACGACCTTGTGGCAAGGATTTATGATGCACCACGCCATTGCAGTCGAAGAAAACAGTGAGCAAAACCTTCACAGTTGACCGAACTTGACGTGCTCTTTTCGGTATTGGCTTTTCTGGACGCTTCCATTGGGATGATTCGTCACCAGTTATGACCAATTTGAGGAAATCTGGATCGTCGTTGACGATATTCAACAGCTCCTGAGCGATGTCCATGCGACGTTATTTTTGCTCAAAATGTAGCAATTTTGGAACAATCTTCGCTGTCGCATGTTTCATGCCTTAAACATACGTAAAAATTGCTTGGCATGAGCCGAACGATATACCAACATCATCAGCAACCTCTCTGATAGTGATTCGACAATTATCCAAAATCATTTTCTTTACTGCTTCAATGTTTTCATCGCTTGTTGACGTGCTCGGGCGACCAGGAAGAGCATCGTCATTGCCATCTTCTCGGCCTTTCTTAAACCGGTTATACCACAATTAAACTTGTGTTCTGCTCATACTAAACTTGCCAAACGCCACAGTCAACATTTCAAATGTCTTTGCGAATTTAATTGAATTTTTTACACAAAACCTCAGTTACTTTGATCCATTTTTTTGAATAGTAAAAAGTCGAAGAGCAAACCCAAACACGACTAACCTTTTTATCTGTCAAAAACAAACTGACAATCCAAAATGGCTGATATTACCAACATATATAACGAACGAAAATCGAACATACGTAAATCACGAAATTTGAAAATAACGGTTATTTTTTTATCAGATCTCGTATATATAATGTTACAACATCTTTAGTCTTTCCTTCACATGTTTTTTCACTGTGTTATTTCATAAATAAATAAAGTTGCATTTAACAATCTTTATGATCTACCCTTTGCTGACTTCCCCAACATAAAATTTCCTCTTTGGCAATCACCACCATCCAAGTTTCTTTAACATTTATAAATTGTATTTCAAAGAATAAAATTAATACAAACCAGGAGAAAAAAAACGTCTCCATTGAATTATTCTTCTTAGCTAATGATCATTTAAAGATGCGATTTCTTTTATCTTATTCGTCTTCTTCAACAACATATTTAATTTAGTTTTTTTTTCTTTTTTGTTTCGCTGTCTTTTTTCGCCACCAAATCAAAAGCAAAACGAAGAATCTTTAAGAGGATTGTGCTGGAATTGGCACGAGTCAATCTTTGTGCGACTACATGCGTACGCGTGCAATAATTTGATTTTGTTTGAATTTCATAAAAGGAGAGACATGATGCCGCTTTGCCAGCACTGCATCTTCGAGCCAACGAACGTATAGTTTAAATAAATGTCCATATTTGTACGAGCATTGATTGTGCTATAAATTAATTCACTTTTCACTCACGTTTCATGTCAGATATTCTTTAAATACCTTGTCTGATCAATAAAGCAACTGCAACAAATACAACTGAAAAGCAGCAACAACAATGATAATAACTTTAGAACTTAAAAAGACGACAAAGACAATAAGAAAAAAAAAACAAGTTAAATATTGTTAACATCTGATGTGCTTTTACTTATAATACAGCCATATGTTTGTATCTGAAAGGGTTAAAAAGGGTTAAAAAATCTTAATAGAATGGAGGAGTTTGAAATGATTTGCTTTGGAAGCAAGTTACACTAGTAGATTGTAGATCAAAATGAATGATATTGAATGGTTACACATGAGACGCTATAAATATGTATATGAAATCTATACAGAATTATCCATCTAAAAAGATATAAAAATAATATATCGGTTGGAGCATTTTGAGGTAATACCAATTAACAGGGTACTTACAAACGCCTCTTTTGCCAAAATGAAGAAATATTTGTGAGGCAGATCTGTTCACTAAATCTAAAATCGAATCTAATAACATCCAAATATTCGAGTCCTAGTACAATTATATACACGGAATCCATCAGATAATTTGCTAGGATTTGGTCAAGTCATTATATTATTTATTTCGGTACCTCGTTTCCACTACGTTGAGATTCACCTCTCCCATACAACTTTATTCTGGCGGCATTTCTGCGAATCTACTAAGAATAGCAAAGACTCTGAAAAGTTCTGGCGATCTATATAAAAAGAATTTATATTTCCTGGTCCAAATCCTTCACGGATCCTTTACTCAATACAAATGGGCAAGGTTATTCGAAAATGGCCGACATCCTCAATTGAATCCTAAATTGATTCACATTGAAATCAATAGAAACAAAATGTCTCCAAGGATGGAATTTGAGAGATTATATAAACTCACTTTGTTTCTGTCTCATCGTCTTTCCTGTTGAAAACATTGTAAACACTCAGCGATTCTTAAACAAGAAAGAAATTTAAATATTCTTCAGGACTCCCGACCTACCAATATGCCGTAGTCATTCAGTTTAGTCAGATGAATATATTGGAATGACTCAACTATTCTTAAATAAGGTGAGAACCAAAAGCGCTTCCAAACTATTAACATGTTGTGTCGTGCAATGGAGACTCCCTAGGTTTCAAGAATCATAAAAAGCATTTTAATTCAAACAATATACAATAGCTGCTTTCCTAGACATATCAAAAATCGACGTGTTTTAATAAATATAATTCGGCAGCTGAATATCGATAGTTATTACTACATGTCTTGGGAACAGACAAGCAATGTTAATAACTTAAGGATCTCTAATTTGGTGAAATGCAACGAAACGTCTCTTCAGAAAGCCAATAACGCCAAAGTCCCAATAAGCCTATCATCTTTTCTGTTGAAAACATTGGAACGATTCAGCGATTCTTAAATAAGGCAGAACCTGGAAGGCACTTTACAATTCAAATTTATCTACCCAATTTTTAATAGTGGTCTCATTACAGATTCACTCTTTTTCATAGAGAATTTTGAATATTTAAATGCAATCTTCGGCAAAAGATGTCTTGAAAATTCCAAAGGCTCGATAACCCTATAATTCTTGTTTAAAGAAATTGAAAAAACACTACGTTTCTTAAGAAAGAAGCTGGAGGGCTCTTCACAACTCCTGAGCTATGTCGTGATCGTACATCTTAGACTGGCGAATACATTGGAAAGACTAAATATTAAAAAAACTGGAGCGCTATCAACATGTTGGAGTTGTCCAGCAGAGTTTGCTTAGTTATCATTTCATTTCATTTTATTTATCCATAATATCGGAAGCTGAATATCGTGAGTTATAATTACATGTCATGGGAACAGACATACAATGATAACATCTTAAAGATCTCTAATTTAGTGAAATGGAACCAAATTGCTCCTTAAAGGTCAAATAAGTTTATAATCTTTCCTGTTGATAAAACTGAAAAGGCTCAACGATTCTTAAATAGGTAAGAAACTGGAGGTTTCTTTACGACTCTCGAGCTTGTCTTGGCCGTTCTGCATGAGGCTTCAAGTACCATTGGAAGCACTTACAATCAAACAATATACAATAGTAGCTTTCCTAGATATATAGAGATAGCGATTAAAAATCTATGTACGAGTATGTATGTGTTTAAACAGGTCTATATCAGCAGCTAAATAATGGATATGCTTATATCGAGGGTCTTGGGAACAGACCTGCAGTAATACTGATCTATGGATCTTTAATTTGGTGGAATGCAACAAAATTGCTCTTCAGGATTTTATTAAGGGTATATGTGAGAATAAAAATCTTTACGTATAATAAAATTCAAATTTGTGTGATAACTGTTCAGCCTATGAAATGAGCGTTATCAAAGTTAAAATTAGTAGAAAAATTAATTTTATGGTAATGGATGAATATTTTACAGAAAATTGAAAAAATAAATTTTAAAAAAAATTATTTTTTTTTTTAATTTGTGGGTAATAATTTAAAACATAAAACACTAAAGAAAAAAAAAATAAAAACAATATAAAAATGTAAAAATATATTTTTTTTGTTACCATAAAATTGATTTTTCTACTAATTTTAACTTTTATAACCCATAAGTAGGCCCCTACAAAGCGTAGCACCCTATCCAATCGCTCATTTCATAGGCTGAACAGTTATCTATGGCAGAAGAACAAATGTTATTAAATAACTTTGAGGTTATATGCCACTGGGGGAATGTTAATGACCATAGGCGATGTAAATGGTGTCTCTAAGTCAACGATTTCAAAAGTAGTAACTAGAGATGGGACACTCTTTTGTTGCGCTTTTAAAGGACCATTTTATAATATTTCTAAAATCACATCAGGAGATTTCCATTAGCAAACAGCAATTTTATAATGCTACCACATTTGTATAAGAAATTTTTAACGATGCCATATTTTTATTATGTGTAAAATATGGTAACATCAAATAATAAGAGAAAGATAATTATAAATACGGTACGATTCGTTATTTAAATTAAATTGAATTCTATCTTTTAGAAATGAATTCCCAAACTTCAGAGTCAATAGGGCATAATCCAATTTTACTTTAAAATTTTTAAGAACATACAGCTTAAAATTGCCAAAAAATCATAGAGATTAATTAATCTTTATGATTTAAACAAACTTTGCAAGCATTTATCATGGTTCCGCTATTAACTTTGAAACACTGCCAACATTTAGTAAATATGACTTAATATTTGACTTTATAAAATTTGTAAAAATTAAAACTTTTCCACTCAATTAAACAATTAATCCCTGAACTTACTGTCAAGTCAATAATTTACTGTTTAGCACTGTTGATAAAAATTTGTTACTTTGTTGAAAGCTCAACACTATTTCCAAAAATAAATATTTTAAATTTATTTGTCTTTAATGTACGATTTTCTAAATACTCGAACATGTATTTCCAGTTACATTTCAAAATATTTCAATTTTGCTTAAAAATTACAAATCAAAAGTTTTCAATGAAAGCGTTTAATATATAAAACAAGTTATAGTGCTATATTCGGCTGTGCCGAATCTTAAATACACTCCACCTAAATGTAATAAGAAATACAAAAACTACACTGTTTTTAGGACTAGAATATTTTTTTCTGTGTCGTAGTGCAAATTTTATTAGTATTTTATATATTGTTTGAAAGACAGTTTTACAACCAACATAATTTATTTTAAATGTTTTGAAATTTTATCTAATTTCGATCATTTATAATTGATGTAATTGCCGATTCTTACTGTAATTTACAGAGTTTGTCTGATTTTCATAATAATCTTGAGTGGAATTTAATAATTTATAAAATTAAACAAGTAAGAAAGTATAGTCGGTCAAGCCCGACCATATAATACCCTACACCCAATATATGTATAAAACAGTTTTTCAGAAATGGGCGCTAATGGGAGATATAACCTATTGTTGACCGATCATCCAAAAATTTAGTGTTATGATGTCTATGAATATTAATATTATATGTGTTAATCTTTATCTCGATACAAATACTTTTAAAAGATTTATGGAGCTTAAAGTGAATTACGGAGAGGGTATTATATGGGAGCTACGGCTAATTATGGACCGATCATAATAAAATTGATCCGTTTTATTTGCATACATATGAAATATATTTGCATTAAATATTATTTGGATACCAACATTTTTGAGAGAGTTATGCTCTTTAAAGTGATTTTCGGAAGAGGGCCTAATATGAGTAATTATGGATCGATTTGCACAAAATTTGGAGATATGATTTGGCTTCATTTACCACTCATTTGCGATGAAATTTGTTTGGATACTTGTATAATTGAAACATTTATGATCGGTAAACCCAAATTTCGGGAGGACATTTGTATGGGGGCCAGGTGAAATAATGGACCAACTTACACTAGTTTCAATCCCATCCATCCTTGGGCCGAAAAAATATCACGTACCAAATTTTATTCAAATATCTTCAAAATTGCGACCAGCCAGCCAGACAGCGAGCCAACCAGTCAACCAGCCAGACAGACGGACATCATTAAATCAACTTAGAAAGTGATTCTGAGTCGATATTGGACCAATATTTCTGGGCGTTACAAACATCAGCACAAATCCAATATACCCTCCCCACTATGATGGTGTAGGGTATAACTACAAAAGCAAAAATAATGCTCATTTTTCACGTCACAGCTTATTTTATGCAGTCAATTTCTTCTGTACCGATAGATCAATGCAGTGTTGTTGGTTTTTCTTTCTTTTCTACTTCTATCAGTATTTTCTGTTAAATTGTGAATTCGATTTTGTAACGTTCGCCTACAACGTTGGCACAACGAGATTTGGTTTTAAACCATAAATTTCTAAAGGAATGGAAATGACCCAAAAGTAATTACGTAAATCCTGATATTTTTATCATGAATTGTATGTGAACATTTGAGACCATTTTTAAGCTGTAAGCAAAATGATCCAATGTAAAAAACCTCGCATTAAACTAAAGGCGAGAGAAGTGACATAATAAACCCGGGCACGTTAATGGTTTCCTGCTGTTGGAAATCACTTCTAGGTCTAGTTATTATATGAAATCCAAATCAGAAACGGTGTAGTGTAGACTTTAACTATTACTTTAAACAATTTTGCAAACTTTGCCAAATAATGAATAACTCTAAACAGTGAGGAAGCCTTGAGACATACGATTGAATAAATCATATTTATTATATAAATAAAACATATGTAAGTAATAAGTTAACTAAATATATTTGTTACTTTAATGGTCTTCCAAAACAAACAAAAAATTTTAGTTCCTTGGCAACAATGATATAATGACCAACCAATGACAACATCAATCTATGAGAGACTTGTTTTGTTGTTGTTATCCTTCTTAGATTCATTTAGTCATAGTTGTATACACATTTGTGAATAACAAAAATAACAGCAAGACAAGACCAATTGGTGACAAATTTTATTGAATAGAATAAAATTATGAAGGGATAATAATTTTTCATGATTACATGCTGCAAAGGGACCACAAGGACATGCATACATCAAATAAATAACATATACATACACCAAGTCAGTAACTATAGGAAAGTAATAGATGTATTTACAGTCAGAATAAAATGTTGATTTATAAAGAAATTACACAATACAAATATTAATGTGTATGAAGTTAGCACACGTTTCAATTCTGACTCTTCAAGGCAAGTATTTTTTGGTGAGAAGGGAAAAGAGTATGACGGTATGTACCTCTTTATTGTCTATTTTCTCCGTCTTATTTTGCATGAAAAATGAGAAGATACGCGTGTAAACGAAATGGCAGGTTCAAAAAAGAATTGAACAGAAACTAGTCAGCTAAAACTGAAACGTGTGAAACACCAATATACCTGTAGTAGGATTTATTGATACTTAAAACTAATTTGTGTATCGATAACGACATTTATACGAGTTGTTTTATCTTTCGGATTCCTCAAATGTGAAATATCAACTATTAGGGGGCAAACGTCATAAAATATTGTGCCATAATTTCTAAGTATTTGAGGCTTATTTCAGTTTCATCTCCAAAAAATTTATACATAGGAATTCCAGTTATTCTCGAATGTGGATCTTATATGGCAGCTGTGGCGAATTATCTATAAACCTTCAGAAAATCAAGAAATATAGTTCTTGTATACTTATAATTGATGTTTGTAAAATTTTGTTTCAAAATCGACATTTATGAGATATTAACAATTGTTATTAAGCTTTTCGGAAGTAGTCATGAGCCGATCACAATTAAATTCGCTATGACGATTCATATAGATGTATATATATTATGAGTGAATTTAAACTTGACAGCAGCGCTGCCAACTTTGACGATTTATCGTCATTTTGATGATTTTTAAGTCAAATTTATTGAAATGACGATTGACGATTTTTCATTTTTCCCGCGAACAAAAATGACGATTTTTTAAAAGCAAAACATATGGTAACCGTTTTTCCTAAAAATTCAAATTTTGTAAGTCCCCTTTGGCAATGTAGAAATTGAAAGGCAGACAGATCAAGTTTGTTTGTTTGCGAGGGGTTGAAGAGCGTGTAGTACACGACTATGTGTACTGGACATTTTTTTTGTAGAAGAGTATTTGGTTTTATTTTGAAATCCAAAGTTTTAATAACAAAGACATATTATTAAATGAAGATGAAGTGTATCTTGGCATTTACGTGAAGGAGAACCAATCTAGTTTAAATATTGTTGAATTCTGCGTTTAATTTTATATTGAATTGGTTTCACAAATTTTAAAACGTTTTGATTTTGGCGATAAACTTTTAGAAGAATTAAACTCCATTGAACCAAGCGTAGCTTTAAACAAAAAAAAAATATTCAATTTTACAATTGACCAATTTTTTTCCAAATTTATTAAGAACTTGATAATGAAGTTCCAAAATTACGTAATATGACATGCACCGCACTCGAAACATTGGCGTTTTGGAAAAATGTTTCTAATTTAAAGAGAGTCAATAATGCACAGGCCTTCCCAATTTACGCACAATATGTTTCGAGTTTAATGGTTTTTAATATTGTAAATTTAAATAAAACAAAAACCAGCAATGCTTGGATTATTCAACATTACAAGGAATATTGTTTTCAAAATATTATCTACTGCACAAAAGATCTCATAGGTCGTAGTGCATGAGGCCTCACTTAATAATAATAAAAGATTATCTTAATTTAAATAATCCTCAGTGTTTTAATATAGCAATTAAAAATGACTTATTAATAAAATGTCACACAGAAATGTACCAGAGTAAAGTCACATAATACCAAAATTAAATTAATTATTTTTTTTATTAAATAATCAGGTATGTGATGGAAAACGATAACGATAACGAGTGATTTTTAGAAGTTAATTTTTTTGTAATATTTCTGTATTAAAACAGTTTTATCCCACAAAATATAAAGATAATTTGATATAAAAGAGAATCTTAAAACAAAAATTTTAAAAATTTAATTAGAATTACTTTAAAATGGACTTCAAAAACTCACTCGTTATCGTTATCGTTTTCCATCACATACCTGAAGAATTTTATTTACATGTAAATAAAATGAAAATATTTAAAAAGTTAATAAAAAAATGTTTTTGGTATTTTTAACGTATTTTTATCTACGCGATTTCTTGACGATTTTTTTTTCTTTTTAACTTGACGATTTTGATCATTTTTTTAAAAAAAATTGTCGATTTCTCTAAAAAAAAAAGATCGCAGCTCTGCATTAAGGTAATGTTAAAAACGGAGCTAACGCACATCAAAAATTATTGAAAATACAGCTGTGAAATAACCACTTCCCAGATGTTGTTGGTTAGGCGAATAAAGACTAAAAATAAACATACATATTAAAAAAAACAAGCGTAAGCAAAAAAAAAAAAAAAGGGAAACCCCGTTTTTAAAAAACGTGAAATATTTAACAGTGTCTACAAAAATAAGTTGTGTTTGGCTTCATTTTAAAGAAACAAAAGAAAATAAAGCTAAATGCAATCAGCGTTACCGTTGATGCGACTAAAGTGGCAATTTGACCCTTTCACAGATGCCTTGCCACTTTTTGTGTACCTTTTTTTTTTTGTTTTACTTGATACATATTAGTTTTTTTATTAATTTGTTTATTATATGCATATGTAAACATATGCGTTTTGAGTCTCAAAAGTTGGCATCACTGGTTATCTTCTTGATTTAAGAGCACATTGGACATAAAGTAAAGGCCCAACTATAATATGCATAAGCAAGCTTAAGCAAATTGCAAAAGTTAACGAAAAGGCTGTCAAATGCATAACCAGTTCAGAGTTAACTTTTAGGTGGCTACAATGACTTTGAAACTTTTTGTCCACAGTTGCTCATTTATGTTTAAAAAAAATGTTTTTATTTTAACAAAAAGCCATTAAATGACTATATTTTATAAATATTATTATATTATTTTATAATTAAAAGAAAACTTCGTACCCGAAACGCATAATTTTTCCTTTTTTTTAATTTATCGGCAAAAGTACTAAAATGTACAGCTGTGGCAGCACTAAATTGTAAATAATAATAAACGTTTACATATGTTTTGTTAATTTTCGTATTGTGTTTGCAAAAATGGAGAAAAAACTTAAAAATTTTAATAATATAAAAATATTAAAGTTAGCGCTTGAAGGATTGTGCACATTAAAATAACCGCGACAGAAAGACATTTTTGTTAAAATAAAAAGGGTCCCTTTTATTGTAAAGGCACTTATTTTTTTCCGCATTTTCTATTAAATTTAAAATAAATATATTTTCTTCCATTTTGTTCAAAACACAAACAAACAACAACAAACAGCTGATTCCGTACAGAATGTGCGATCAGTTTCGCTTTTTGCTTAAGCAAATGACAGTTGAAAAACTTAACGAAAAGTTTCGTTAAGTACATTATAGTTTGCCACATACAATTTTATGTGTTCGCACGTTTGCTTAAGCTAGCATATGCATATTATAGTTGGGCCTTAAGAATTTCTTACTCAATAAATAATAAAAAATGATTTTGAGAGCTTCTGAGAGAGTAAGTTTAATTTCGCTCATTTCTTCTCTGGGATTGATTTAAGATTTTTGTTCTTAATTTAAGTTTCGTTTTAAGATTTATCTTCTTGATTTAAGAAAAAAATGGACTTAATTTAATAGTTTTTTTACTTAAATCAAGAACACTATTCTTGTTTTAAGAAAATCTGCGCTTGATTTGTCAAATAAATCCCGATTTTTACTTATTTTAAGTATGAACTAGTAAAAACGTTCTTGAAAATTTCAGACTAAAACTGAGAAAAATAAGCTTCATTTGAGAATGCCATTTTTCTTTCTGTGTAGGGATATAAATTAATCGACATTGCTATCCACAAGGAACCGAAATAAACATGCAAACTGAATCACAAACTTACCACTAATTTGAAGGATATACGAATTAAAAATCGTGTTTTCCAAAAGAATGCTAATTATTAGAATAATTGACCCGACTTTTTTTTGAAGTATATTGTAGAAAATTCTCCTCTAAATTTGTTTAATTATTCCTTTCTTCGAGTGTAGCTCAGTGAATAAATAAATAAATTTATTTTGCTTACAGAAAAAATGAGTTATGAGTTGTGGTTCAAAAAAAAAAAAAAAACAACTAGCAAAAAAGGAAATGACCCTTATGTCGCTTCTTTCAAAGAGCAACATATATTTATATTGTACTCGAATATACACACATACATATATACCTACATATATTTATGTATATATTCATAATAAACAGTGGGCGTTTGAATTATTTTAAACAATTTTCAACTTTTCTATTTATGAGTAGTTTTACGAGTTATTTTGGCAGCATCTTTTATACCAACAATGTGGCTGAAGGAATACACAAAAACAAACATTTATTGTATTTTATGGTTAAACATAAATTATAGGATAATAGTTGCAACATGAACAAAACCCACTACAAAATACATGTTTTCTGGATATTAGTTTACAAACTACAAAATAAAACACTCACTCACTCACTCACTCACTCACAATAGAATTTAACTTATTACAATAATTTGAAGATTTCAATAAATTAAATTAATAAGACTTTTATTTGTGCCAGTACAAGCCAAAAAGCGTCAAGTCAAAATTAAAGCAAAACAAAAAAAATCACATTTAAAACAAAACTGAAGAGATAGAATTACATGAATGGCATTGATTTCGCTGGCACGTACATAAACATGTCTCCATATGAAACTGGACGATGATGATGGTGATGTCTTCTTTATGTAGCTAGTAAAGGCGTCCAGCTGAATAACCAAAGTCTAAGAAATAGACAGACAGACTTATGAGCATGTCGCTGGAGTACCGGACAATTTACCACAACAGTATCAAAAACATTTAAAAGAATATTTTGTGTTTTTTTTTTGTTGTGTTTGAAAATGAATCTTTAGCCGCCCGCCTTTTACTGAAAGTTTATTCGTTTTTATTTGTTATTATTTACAGAAATATTGAATTACACTCAAACACTCATAAATGTTATTGGACGTTGGACAAAGCGGAGTACAGTGGAATCGAAAGGAGACAATTAAGAAAAATTCAAGAATTTTCAGTTTAAACTTTTTGAATAACAAATCATTTGTTAAGTATTAATATTTTATATTGTTGCTCGTTTTTAGCAAAACAAGTTAATAATAGTTTAACCCCAGCCATAAGGAATATACACAGAATATTTTACTGAAACCAGCACAACCATCAAAATTAAAAATTTTCGATTTTTGACAATCATACGTATGCTACACAAAAAATTAACGTTAGTAATTGTTTACACTCTAAAACTATTTTTATAGTATCTTGTTAGTATTTAGTTGAGCCTCCGTTTGCATTTTCGACAGCCTTCAACCGATTGTTCATTGAAAACAACAATTTTTTTGTAGTTTCGATCGCTATTTGGTCCCACTATTGTAAAGCTATGTGTCCACGATCGTGGATAATACAAAAATGTAATATATAAAATAATAAAATATAGTTCACTTTTTTGATACATTTGAATATGTATAAAATAATAAATATCTAAATGTTTTATTTTGAATCAAAAAGTTGTTTTTAACATGTTGATTATATGAAAAAAAAATAACCTGTGACGTCATGCGCAGAGAGAGTAAATTTTGTTTACATTTTTTGCGCAATCTTTATTATTTGATTTACGGATATCAAAAGAGAATTGTACACTGATGAGTTATTTATATAATAGCGTAGACAGACGACACATTTAATATTCATTAACAGTCTTAATTCGAATTAACTTGTGAATTATCGATTTTTAATGCGCATTAAGTTAGACGTAAATACACAAAATCAAACTGAATTTATACTGCATTTAGCTATTTCAATATGGCAACATCGTCGAAAATCAATAATATGTTATCAAATTGTTTACTATTCTAAAATAAGAAGAAGACAATTGTAAAAATAAAATAATAAAAATAGATTTCCACAATTGCCTTTCTCTTATTTCAGAGTGTCCCACTGCGGTCCCCACATGTAGCAACACGTTCAGGTTGATGGTTGCTAGTGCATGAACAAGTTTTGCATTATGAAACAGAAATACTCTTTTTTCAGCAAATGCCAAACAAATTTTTTCATAATTAAATAGTTGTTGACAAACAAACAGCTGTTACCTAAATGCAGTTTAAATGCAGAAACTGTCGTCTGTCACGGTAAAATCTTAATTCACATTAGTGAGTTTTTAATGCGCATTAACTCTGTCGTCTGTCCTCCTTCTTAATCCTTCTTAAACCTGTTTGACATTTTTGGACCACTGTGCCACATTAACATCAACATCATGTGTATTGTATAGTATTGTATTTTATACATTTGTATTATGACTCCTTTTCAGATCACAAAACAATAAACAACCACCACAACAACATTATCAAATACGAAAAATATCCGGGAATTATGCTACCGTCAAGTTAAAGAATAACACGACACGAGTCAAAATAATACAAAGAAAAAAAGATCGAGAAAAAATATTCATAATTCTCCGCCACAAGTAGCACAAAGGCAAATGGAACAAGAACAAGAAAACAGCTACAATAACAATGATGAACAATGGAGGCATCTTTTATTCAACCAAAAATTATGATGAGTATTGTATGAAATATGTATATATTTTGCCAAATGGTGGCAGTGGCTGGCGGTGATAGTGGTGGCATCATTTGACCGCAACTTCGAAACGACAGAGACCTTTCATGCCACCAACATATTCTTTCGCATTGCAATTTGTTTAGTTTAGACCATGATATTAAGTTTCTAAAAGAGTAAATGGCCCTTGAGTGGTTGATTGGCCGGCTAGATGGATGGATGGCTGGCTGGATGAATGGTCATAATAAGCACGTGTATATGGCCCGGCCAATGAAGTCTAAATGGTCTTTGTTTTGTGCAAATGAAGAGAGAGAAAAGAAACGCACAACAGCTACGAAAAATTATGTATATGACCGTGGGATGATGACATATGATTTTATTTACTACAATTCATATTTTTTTTTTTCTTTTTGGTTTTTGCTTTTGAACTAAAGCAATGTTGAAGTAAGTTATTTGTTACTTTACGTGCATTATTCGCACACAATACGCAAACGTATGTATGAGTCACTTTTTAGGTTTAAGTTTCAAATTGCAAGTAACTAAATGTCAATGTCAGAACAGAATCCATTACGGGCTAAAGTGGACAATAGGAAAGTGAAAATGGCACTTATACAAATTATTTTATTAAAGGATTTTGTTACCACTAGCTAGTAGTATCATTGGTAGAAATGTTACCAGCTAAAGGTACGGTCACACTTGGCAAATATTTGCCGAAAAAGATGTAACCACTAAATAAAATATATTTCAACTCGTTTATTTATTAACAGGACACAACAAATATTCAGTTTTATTTTATTTGATGCTGTTGGACCTTGCAAAACTCTTGTAAGAGTAAACAACGTCAAACAAATTTGTGCTAAAACAAGTTGTCGTTTTTTTTTTTTTTTTTTTTTTATCTTTATTTTAATGATTTAAAAACAAGCGGCAGAAAAAGTCGAAAATTATTACAAATTCTGCCAAGAAAAATTCAGGCAAATTTTTAAATGCTTTAGAAAGGGTCATAATGCTACTGGTCTATTACTAAATATCACAGAGGAGGTTCGAATTGCGGTGGACCGAAAGAATATAGCCTCTATAATTAGCCTTGACTTTAGTAGGGCATTTGAATCTATTTCTCACGAAGTGTTACTTAATAAATTATTTTCAATATATGGTTTGTCGACCTCTGCATGTAGCTTGATTGATACGTTTATTATGGGCAGATCGCAATATGTTCAGTTTGGAAATTCAGTATCATCGACCAAGAACCTTTTTCGGGGTGTATATTGGGCCCATTACTATTTTTAACGATATATTGAACGATTTACATCCATTGAAAGGTTTTCTGTATGCTGATGATTTACAATTAGTGTCAGTCTCTAATTCAGTTCATGAACTGAATTGCACGATTAATATTTGTATGCACACTATTGATTCCTGGTGTATGGAAAATTTTATAATTTTGAATGTTTCAAAGTCGAAAGCAATGTTTTTTGGCGTAAATGGTATATTGAGACCAGTAAATGGTCTACTTAAATGGTGGACTTATTGATATAGTTTCATGTATCAAGGTTTTACGAATTTATGTTGATGATAGGCTTTCTTTTTGTCAACATATTAATTTCATAATTTCCAGGACTGCATTTGTATTGAGAAGAATTTACAACACTTGCCATAACTTACCTAGGAAAATTAGAAAACTAATTGGTCATTTACTTCTTATGCCACTGTTGAGGTATGGCTTCGGAGATTTTTTCCGGAACAAACGCCATGAATTTATTAAGATTAAGACGCATATGTTTTAATAAGATCATTCGTTTTGTCTACCGACTGAGACCTAGGGATCATGTATCGGAATTTGTTTTTGACTTCGTGGATTGCACTTTTAAGGATTTTATTAATGTAAGGTTGCTTACTGTTTTTTATAAGGTATTTAGTCTTAATACTCCGTCATATCTAGTTGCTAGATTCAATTTTTCGAATTCTTCGCGAACTTGCTCCCTTATTTGTCCCAGATTTAATACGACTATTATGCAAAAATCCTTCGTTGTACGTGTAATTCGTTTATGGAATAACTAAATACCATATAGTGATCGAAATTTTTCAAAATCTATTGAAAGCTTTGTAAGAATGGTTATTGGTCTCATGAACTGATATATAAAATTGTCGTTGTTGATACTAAATTTTGTTAGATAACAATTTTTTCTTATTCGTGCTTAGAAATAGAAGTAAGTAAATATAATTCGAATAATTAAACACTTTTAAAATATAATTTTAGTTTATCATAACCCTTTTGTTAAAATTATGTTTTAAATATGTAATCATTTTTGGCCTTAATAGGCTTTTCGATTACAATAAATAAATAAAAAAAAAAATAAATAAAATAAAAATAAATGCTTTGGAAATATTTTTACATATTATAGCTGAGGTGATTTACTAAATTTCAATGAAAAACTTGAAATAAAATTGGAAGACGGAATCTGTATTATGAAGCGAGAAAACAATTTTAGTCAATTTAATTTGAACGTTGAATGGCCTGTACCTGTTCCATTCAAAAGGTCCAAATTTCGATCAATCTTACCGCGCATGACAACTATTTCCAGCATTGCAACTTGTACGAGGGCGGTTCGGAAACTTCTTAGCCTAGAACAGAAAGCGCCGTATAATGACCGTAACTTCAACGAATAGATATCTACCAGTGCGTATATAAAGGGTGTCCCAACTAGAACGCAATTTTTAAATTTAACGCGCCTTTGACCAGGTCGATCGACCGAAAAAGTCGCAGCTGTACGTGATGATGTCGCTCAAACTCCATCCACCTCAATTCGACACCGAGCTCAGCAAATTGGTGTCTCCAATTCCTCTATGCAGCGAATTTTGACGAAAGGTTTGCATCTTCATGCATACACAGTTCAATTGACTCAGGAACTGAAGTCAGCTGACCATGGACAGCGAAGGGAGTTCGTTAATTGGGTATTGGAGAGACAACATGAAAATGCTCATTCTGCCAATAAAATCATCTTCAGTGACGAGGCCCATTTTCATCTTGATGGCTTCGTCAATAGGCAGAATTGTTGCATTTGGGGTGAGGAAAATCCTCAAGTTATTCACGAGAAGCAAATGCATCCTCAACGTGTCACTTTGTGGTGTGGTTTTTGGGCTGGAGGAATCACAATGGTGTTTGGTATCGTGAAATGATAACCAGTTTTTTCTTGCCTATAATTGAAGAAATGAATGTGGAGGACATGTGGTTTCAACAAGCGCCACATGTCATACAGCCACAGAAACAATTCAATTGCTGCATCAGTCATTTAAAAATTGCGTTCTAGTTGGGACACCCTTTACCAAGCGTGTTAATAAAAATTGGTAACTTTAACACGCCGGTAGCCTTGCCGACTAGATAAACAACAGTGTATTTTACACCAAGGATTGTAGCGGGTTAATCGTCAGGTAATTTTAAAAACAATTACAGAAAATATGAATTCAGAACTTCTAGAACTAAGAACTTTGAGAAATATCATAAAACAATATTCCCAAAGGTTAGCACACAAATTTAGGGAAAGAATTGACCATTTTAAAATTTGGAATGATTTAAAATGTATAAGATTTCGTCTTTCAAAGAAGAGTGCATCAGCTGTTTTTTACCCCTCCAAGAAATTAGCATTTCTTTTGGCACCTTTTTCATGTAGCTCTAAACGTCAAACACCAATGTTACCACATTTTTCACCGAATGCAGTCGGTAGTTACACGTAGGTGAAAAAAACGTTAAAATTACCAAATTCTTTTTACCGGTTAGGTAAGGAAAACTAATAGTTATAAACTCTAGTAGTTATCTATTTGTTAAAATTACGGTTTTAGAAACTTCTATCTCTGCTATTACCACATGTTAAATTTCATTTCGGTCTGTCAACTCCTTCTTATAGAAACAGGTGTGTTTACAAAAGACAAGGGCATCTCTGACTGAAGCTGAGCTGGAGGAAATGCCCCAAAGAAAGAAAACACAATTCAATCGGCTGGTTAGATTATGGCACGAGTTTTTTTGGAACTTCAAAGGTATTTTAATGATAGACTATTTACAAAATGGTAAAACAATAAATTCAGAGTAAGGGAGAGGGGGGCACGTTTATACCCGGGCACCTTTGAACTATGTTGATAAAATCTCAGTTTAACATTTTTTCCGCCCTTAACCGAGTTTTTCACATGGCAACCTTGTTTTCTAGCAACGTTAACAACTTTTGCTAGTTTTTTCAGTCGTCGACCGAATGTAGTTGGGTGAACAAGTTTTCGCAGTGCCATTGTAAATTTTTTTAATTTTTTTTTTTTTTTTTGAAAGAGTGTAAGAAGTATTCAGTGATCGTTTTCTTTCGTGAAAGAAATTTATTGCAGTCCAAAATTCATTTCAAACAAAATTAAGTTAAGTTATTTGATATTTATGTAAAAAAAAAATATTTTTCATAAATTTCCGTGAAATGGCAAGCCAGTTCAGGTTTGAACAAAGAAAAAGGGGGCACCTTTGAACATGTTAATTTATCAACTGAAGTACCAAACATTGTTGATTATCTCTTATTTTTTGAAAATGACGAATCCAATGCTGATCATGATGCTTTAAAGGAAAATGTAATGTCACCTGAAACCTATTTTGATCTGAATTTTTTTATTTTTTAATTGTTAATGTTTATGTTTTGCTTGATAAATAAATCGAATTTATTATATATATAAAAAATATAACTGTTTATGTTATTTTTGGACATAAGCGCTACAAGAAAAAATTGCCGTTCAAAACTGCCCCAGCCTAGTTCAAAGTTGCCCCGTATGGGGCAAAGTTACTTGTAGACTTAAGCTAAAGTTTATTTACGATGTTGTAGGGTTATTTATGTAAAAAGTCAATAATTCAAAAATATAAATTTTTATGTGGCTTGAAAGCAAAAAGTGTTCTAAGGTGCCCATAATTTTTCATCATGACAACGCACCAGCGCCCAAGAGTGATTTAACAGTGGCTAAAATCAACGAATTAAAGTACGAGTTGCTGGACCACCTTCCTTATTCTTCTGATTTAGCTTCCAGTGACTTTTACTTGTGCTAGGCTAAGAAGTTTCCGAGCAGCCCTCGTAATATAGTATTTTAAGTTCAAAGTCTTTTGACTTTCCATAACGTGAAAGAAACAAACTGCAGAGGTGTAAAATCACACGAATTAGCCTGCTAGTTGACAAAATGACTTCCTTAAAAATGATATTAAAATTTTGACTTTTGATCACGGTGGTGAAACGATTTCAGCAAAATCTTCACTATACATTTCATAGATTCGTAACAATAATCTGTTTGTTTTATAGATGATGTTTACAGGTAGATTTTGGTCAATAAACATTGCTGATGATGCATTTTCTGCCCTGCCAAGCAATATTTGTTGTCCAAAATCCCCAGCCAATTGAAAATCATGCGGAGCTACTCAAGTAATAATTTCAAAACAAAAGCAGGGAAAATAGTAAGTCTTGTTTCAAACTCATCAGTTTTAGCTGATCAGTTTTTCTTCCATTCTCTTTTGAACTTGCCATTTCATTCACACACGTCAATTTAATGTTCGTACTTTTTAATGGAAATCAATATGCATGAAAAAAACAAGTTTGTAGCTCTTTTATTCTCTTTTCCCTTCTCATCCAAAAATAGTTGCCTTGACGAGTCAGAGAGTGTGAAAGCGGACTTACCATATGACTTGAAGTCGAGAGATGTTGAGAGACGATTTTCCAAGTCCGAAAAAATGGATTCATTACGGCAACTCGAAGCATAAAAGATCGTTTATAAAGCCGGAACAACCAGCTGAATCGATACCAAAGACAAATATCCCTAGCGATAAGGCACTGTATTTTGTATGGCCAAAAGGGTCCTAGCTATTATGTGCTGTTAACAATTGTCCAGACCACTCGTTTGAAGAGTGCATTGTCCGAAAAGCGCCTAGAATATGCGGCCAGACATGAAAGCGTAATATTCCATCATAACATGTTGTAATACCTGTGAAAAACTATTTAGAAATAAGTAGTTTGGAAGTTTTGCCTCACCCTCCTTACAGTCTAGACCTCTTGCCCCGTCCTACTACTTTCTGTTTCGTTCGATGCAGCATGCTGTCTCTGGAATATGCTTCACTTTAGAACAGGGTATATGAAATTGTCTTAATTCGTTGTGGGCCTTAAAAGATTAGCTGTTCTTTCGACGCTGAATCCACTTGTTGCCAAATAGATGGAAAAAGGTCATAGCAAACAATGGCCAGTACTTTTAATAAATTTGTATTATATAAATGTTTAAAATTTAAAGCTAAAAATTTCAAAAACTCCCTCCTTTTTAAGTTATACATCCAATAGCTAGATTTTTGCTCATTCTCATATTTTCCAACAAAAATCTAATTTAAAAAAGTCGGAAAATCATTGAGGTTTTATTACGAGTTGTGAATATTTGAAACTAAGGAAACACGAAAATGTAAACATATAGCAATCTTTATATATCCTGTAGTTTAAGGAAAACATTTTTAAAGTTTTAAATTTAAATTTTTCTATTTGCAATATTCCAAACAACTCATAAATTTTCATTTCTTGTACATAATATTGCCATGTGATATCCTTTGCCAAATACTGTCACATTTTGTGTAGGAATCAACTTATTTTGCAAAGAAACATTGTGAAATATTAACATTTAAGCATGATGACAGGACAATAACGAAAGATAAGCAAGGAATTGAAAACAATCATATGAAACGGAATAGAATAAACATCACATTAAGCCCACACAATTTGGCGCGCTGGCAATTCCACTCAATTGAAACACACAGTCCAATACAACGCAATTCAAACTTACCCAACAGTTCGGGGTGACGAACTAATTATTTTATCTATCATTTCAAGTCACCAAAATTAGGTTACAAAATTAGCTTTGTGACCAGTTATTTTAATTTTAATATGTGCGTGTTCCAGGTGGAAGTCAATTGATCCTATATGAATTACAAAGAGATTGCTTGATAGCTGGCCCAAAGTATTCAAATCCTGATAATACACATACTTGTTAAGTAGAGTTAGTAAGCATAAATATCTTTATAATTAGTTATTTGGTCATTTACGTGTCCTAAGCTTATTTGTTAAAAAACCCGTTTCCTGTACTAAACACATCCTGATACCAGATACAGCGAAATATCTGGTTGCTTTCTAAAGTACATACAGTACAAAATTAAAGTTCAAAACAAGTAAGAAAATATAGTCGGTCAAGCCAGACCATATAATACCCTACACTCAGTATTAGTGTAAATCAGTTTTTCAGAAATGGGCGCTATATGGAAACTGTGACCTATTATGGACCGATCTGTCAAAAATTTAGTGGCATTACTTCTGTGCATATAAATATTTTTTTTGTATTATATTGTATCTCGATATAAACACTTTAAAAAAAAATAGACTTCTATGGACCGACTAATTAGGCTTCATTTACAACTTATTTGTGATGCAATTTGTTTGGATACTTGCATAAATCAGACATTTATGACCGATAAACCCGTATTTCGGAAGAACATTTGTATGGGGGCTAGGGGAAATATTGGAATGTTTGAATTATGCAAGTATTCAAACAAATTTCACCACAAATGAGTATTAAATGAAGTCACATGTACAAATTTTGTACAAATCGGTCCATAATTAGTCGTAGCTTCCATATAAGGCCTACTTTTGAAAATCCCTTTAAAGAGCATAACTCTCTCAAAAATGTTGGTATCCAAATATTATTATCAAACACAAATATGTTTCGTATATATCCAAATAATATGGTACAATTTTATAATGATCGGTCCCATAAAAGGTCCACTTCCGAAAATCACTTCTTAAATCTCTTAAAAATGTTGGTATCCAAATAAAATTCAACACAAATAAGTGTCATATATACAGAAATGATGCCACCTAATTTAATAATGGTCGGTCCATAATAAATCGAAACTCCCTGATATAAGACACTCTCCGTAATTCACTTTAACCTCCATAAATCTTTTTGAAAGTATTTATATCGAGATAAAGTATAACAAATATAATATGTATTTACATTCACGGAAATCATAGTAATAAATTTTTGGATGATACTTTCTTACTTGTATAAGAAATTCTGGCTAATGGACCAATCCAGTGCCGAGAAAACGCAACCCAAACCATTACATTACCACCGCCGTGTGTAATTGTTTTTATAGAGAATGCTGCTGATTAATCGGACGCCATACATACCGTTTTCTAACAGATCATCACTCCAAAGTACGTTTTTCAAAAACCTTTTCGGTTTTTTCAAATTTTCTTTTGTAAACTCTAGACTTGATTTTATATTCTTTTTCAAAACAGAAGGTTTGGTTATAAGATGTAGCCACGAAGAAAAACTTAATTAAGCCTTAATTTTATGGTTCTAGATGAAACTTTAATGCCATGGGATGACTGCACTTCAACCTGTATTTGAGAGATTCTTTCTATAATTTGATCTTCTATGTTGTTTGTTTTTCGCACTTTGGGAGCTCTTGCAACATTTGTAGTTATCCCATATGTATTTTAATGATTGGATGACCTTGCATACTTTTCCTCTGAAGCAAACAAGCTTATTAGAAATTTGTAATACGGTTTTACCAGAGGTTTTTCGGTTAGTAGTAAGTTTTCTTTCTTTGCTTTACCCATAACTTAGTTTAAATGACCCAAAAATACATAAATTGTAAACCGATATAAGTAAAAATGATTGCCTATAAAGGGATACCGTGAACACTTCTGAAACTGCAGGGTAACAGAATTCTACACACTCAACTCAAATAAAATATACAAAATATACAGCATACTTTTAGTTGCTATTTAAATAATTTAAATAAAATACTTTTACAAACAACAGTAATTTCATTTAAAGCAAAAGGTTGAGAAAATTGCTAAAATGAAACAAACCATTAAATATTTAACTAACCAACTGACTATTCATTCATTCGTCTGCCTTTAAGTCTGGCTTAATAAATAAAGTTTTTTTTTTTATTGTTAATATTTCTAATACAACCTGTTAAAAACAGACTATAGTTGTCTTGTTTCTAATGTGTGTTTGAAATTTTATCGGTTGTTTGTTGTCTTTATTTGATTTAAATACTCGTGGCTTAATTAATGATTTGGCAAACCAATAAAAGCCATAAGAAATATTGATTGATGATTTCGAGTACAAACGAATACAAAATGTCAATGGAAAAATAAATCAAATTAACAAGAAAAAAAGAAGCCATACTCAAATTTAAACGTGTGGGTTTTAACTGATGCCAAAATGTCTAGAAACAAATGTCTTTCGTTTTGTTCGGCGATGAAACTTTAAAAAAAAAAAAACAAATGATTAACAATTTTTTTGTGTGATTTTGATTTGTCCGGTTTTCATTTGAATGGAAGAAGTGTCAGAAAAAAAGAGAGCTTTTAATATCATTCTTAGAAGTTTATAATTCATTTTTATACATATGTACATATATTCATGTGTTTAATTTTATTATACTGTATTTATATAGAAGATTTATGTGTCTTTTTTTTATTGTTTTATTGGGCAATACCAGTTTATTGTCTATTGTATTGTTAGAAATTACAATAAAGTCATAAAAATTTATAATTAATATTCAATAAATTTAAATGTTTGATAAAATGATTACGTTTCATTGATTTTATCAAACTATCAAACTTAAAGTAATGATTACTTTAGGGAAATTACAATTTCTATTAAACGAAGCAAATAATGTGAGTTATTGAAAGTGAAAACTTAGTTTTGAAATTTTATATTTCAAAAAAGACTCTAATGAATACTGGCTTGATAAAACAATATAAATATGTACATTAGCGTGGTTCCAAATAAATATTGTAGACATTGTGCAAATAATTCAGAAAATACAACTTGCTGTTTATGGACTTTGTGGAATTAGATATCCTGAACAAAAGATTTCACAACTTTTTCTAGACTAAAGGTACGGTCACACTTGGCTAAAATTTGCCAAAAAAGACGTAACCACTAAATAAAATATCTTTAAACTCGTTTATTTTTTAAAAAAAATCGTTTATTTAGTACAAGACACAACAAATATTTATTCTTATTTTATGTGATGCTATTTCATCTAGCAAAACTCTTGTAGGAGTAAACAACATCAAACAAATTTCTTGTAAAACAAGTGGTTACGCTTTTTTGAGTAAATATTTGCCAAATGTGACCGTATCTTAACTCTCAAATACACAGGTTAACTAGCAGATCAACTGAAAATTAATGAGCTTTGTGTTCTGTTATGAAAGAAAGCAAAATATGCTCTAATCAAATGAAATAAAATTACAGCTCGATTCAGAAACCCAGCTAGAAATAAAACCGATGTCTTCATTCTATTAATGCAAGAAGCCTCTTAGACACCGTGAAGATATATAATATAGAAACATACAGCTATGGGAATAGAAAGGGAAAGGGAATAAGCAGCGAAATTACGAGCTCTTCGCTGAAACTTGCCTAAGGGCGCGTTTTCACTATGTCATTTTTGTTGTGAAATTATCCAAATTGTTGGCAATTTTATGAAAACGGGTTGTCATATGGCGTCATCTATGTCACCTATCAGGATTGCAAACATAGATGACGCTATACGACAACCCGTTTTCATAAAATTGCCAACAATTTGGATAATTTCACAACAAAAATGACATAGTGAAAACGCGCCCTAAGTGGTAACTTTATTCTCGACGGAACATGAAATCGATCACATAATAATTAGCCAAAAATAAAGAAAGTCCTATGAGTTGTCCGTAATAAAAGAGGTGAGAATCATATATTACATTATCATATTAAAATAATCCTTTTAAGAGTGACAGCCATCAGAAAATCAGATAAAGTTCAAAGACAACAGACATTAACAAATAGAAAACCCAATTAATTAAGAACAGCACTATCGAATCTGTCAATGACAGCCTTCAAATGATATCGAACGACACAGATTGTAGTTGGCCAATTATTGTTTAGCAGAAAAGTTCTTAAAGGATGGAATTGGTGGGAGAATTGGAAAATAGTATCACACTCTCTCAGCCGAAACAAAATCGTTTTAGATTTTGTTACTTAGAACAAATTAACACATAAATATAAGAAATAAAAGTATACAATAAAACAAGAAAATTATGATATTTTCTATGGATTTCTGACCACTAGAGGGAGAACAGAAGAAGTTTACGACCTTTTTAGAACTTTGACATTTTATTTAGCAATTTGTGACAACTGGAAGTATACTGCAACACATTGAGAATTGCTAAACGTTCTTTTTGGTGTAAACAACTATTAAGAAATGTTATATTGGATGTGTCTTTTACTGAAAACATTTGTACAATATATATACATTTATTCAGAGTATTGAACATTGTTAGATATGTATGACCTCTTATCCTCTTTCTGGCAACATATGATCATCTTTTAAAGCCTTTATCGGATACCCTATTCATCGATCGAAACAAATAGTATTCAAATGGAACAACGCCTTGACTATAAGGCGAGTGTGATAAAACTTTTCAACCACTTCTGCTTAAATAATTTATAATATTTACTGCAACATGTGATCGAGCCTTGTCAAGATGGTATATAACATTTGCATGTCTAATCACATATTCTGGGCGTTTTTTTTTTTTTTTTTGAGCTCTTAAGGAAGTGTTTTCCTATTTTTCAATAAAGCCAAAACAGCAAGTTAAGAGCCCAGTCTGCTAAAAAGACAATTTCCAATTCAAATACCTAAAATATTTCAACTTTTCGTCTCTAATTAGACTAATTTTTTCAGAATATCATCTTCTTTCTATTACGATCACCAGAGTTTATTGTAGAATAGACCTTTAACTCTCAACAGTGGGGCAGAATCTGAATTTCTTAAAAATAAGTTTTGAAGATGAATTCCACCAACCCTCCAGAAGCGGAGTTGTGTATGCTCAAAGTGTGTTTACATAACACTGGCGTCTCTTACTGTTTCGATTTTCGATGTTGGTCGTTCAAGCCCGACCATAAATACCCTACATAGTTTTGGGTTTTTATGGGATCTAGAGACCTATTATGAACAGATCATCCAAAAATTTAGTGGCATGACTTCTGGGCTTATAAATATTTTTTGTGGTTAAATTTATTTCGATAGAAACACTTTAAAAAGATTTATACATGTTCAAATGATTTTCGAGAGCTGTTTTATATGGGAGCTGTGACTAATTATGGACCTATCATCATACAATTTTGCCGAATGATATATGTATGTGTAAAATTTAGTTGAATTTAATTCGATAAACAACATGTTTAAGATAGTTATGCTCTTTAAAGTGATTTTCGGCAGTGGGTCTTATATGGGAGCTATGGTAAATTATGGACCGATTTGCACAAGATTTGTAGACGTGTTTAAGCTTCATGTAGAAGTTATTTGTAACGAAATTTTTTTTTGATACCTGCATAAATCAGACATTTATGACCGATAAACCCCTATTTCGGCAGGACATTTGTATGGAGGCTAGGTGAAATAATGAACCGATTTCAACCAATTTCAATCCCAACTGTCCTTGGGTCGATAAAATATCATGTATCAAATTTCATTGAAATATCTTGAAAATTGCCACCTGTATTTTAAGCATAAAAACGCAGCCAGCCTACAAGTCAGGTCTGACACACGAACGGATATCGTTAAATCGAATCAGGAAGTGAATATGAGTCGATCGGTATACTTTAAGGTGGGTGTTAGACTAATATTTTTGAGCGTTACAAACAGCAGCACAAATCCAAAATACCCTCACCACTATAGTAGTGTTGGGTATAATAAAGCTTCAACAGCATTTTAATTTGCAGCGAAACGAGGGAATTTCTACCCAAAATACAAACATTTATAAATATGGCAGTAATTTACAGTAGTGATTAAAGATTTTGTCTTTAGATATTTATGTAAAATAGGCTTCACCACTTTTCAGTAAAGTTGTGGACCGATTAAGCTCGCTGTAATTATTTAAAAGCTGCAATGGATTAATGACCAAGATATCAGATCGATGTAGGATAAAAACATATTTGAACACAGTGTGCAGAACAGGTTAAATTCTCATTCGAACAATATAAAAGAAAGACGAACAAAAACGAATGAAATGCACGGGTCACACTTGGCAAATATTTGCCGAAAAAGACATAATCACTAAATAAAATGTTTGATTTATTTATTAAAAAAAAAACTTGGTTTGCTTTGGGCAGGACACAACAAATATTTAATTTTATTTTATTTGATGCTGTTTGAGCAATCGAATTTGTGCTAAAACAAGTGGTTACGCTTGTTTGAATAAATATTTGCCAAGTGTGACCGTTGTTTAAGGCCATGAATTAATCCAAAACATTTATAGCTAAATTTAATTCATTTAAAACTCATAAATTATTAACATTAAGCTATTTATAGATCTTCCATAAAATTTAGAATATTTTAAAATAGTATTTTAATTATATTAATTATATTACATGCAATTAATCACTTAAATAGCGACACAAAATGAACAAAACATAAACATTCAGCACGTTTCACTAATTTAAACATAAATACCAGTTACGAATGGATATATGTATTATAAACAAATTATATATTAATTTATTTATCTATCAACAATTACTCACTAAATTATAATAACAAATTACGAAAATAAATAAACAAATTAAATACAAATGTTGCTTTCTTTTATACACAAAACATTTAAAACACAAGTCAACGATCTACTGACCTCTACAGGCTTTTGACTCCAGCATAAACATTTCAAATCTATAAAATATTCAAGAAATTTGGATATAGTTTAATTTTAATAAATATAAAAGTAGATTTTCTTCATTGTTAATTTAAAACTATTGAACCGGTTAAACAAATTGACTTCTTATTATAAGGGACAGAGAAAATATGTCGGCGGTAGATTTCAAAAGTTTTAACCAAATGTTTAAATGGAAACTATTTCCTCCTTTCCATTAGATTGTGTGAGTAAGTAGTTTTGAAGATGATTTGGTTGAAAACTTCCTGCAACGTGTTTTTTTTCTGTTAATGCCAGGTGTAGCAGCTAAGATTATTCAATTTTAAGCTGACAGTTACACTTTAAAATGTTCGTTTAACATGATTTTCTAATTAAATTCTAAATTTCCTTACAATTAATTAAGGTTTTCAGCTTTGTTATATTTAGTGTTTATTAGCGCTATAATTAAAGCGCTATTATTTAAGCAACAGGAAATTACTTGTAAATTTGTTTAAATAAATTAGTATTTTTAATGCTCAATCAAATTGATATTATCTTGAGATCATATATGTAATTATATCGTTGATTATATGATGAAAGTGTTAAAATATTTGATAGATGATTTGTACGAAATCACATATTTATAAAAAAATTATATATTTTTAATTATTTCATTTGCTAATTGTGCAAATGTGTTAACTCCCTTTTCAAAAAAGTTTGCCTAAAACATAACAAAATATTCTAAATACAAATCTGTAAAGAAATTTGTATTTGGTAGTATTTATAATGATAACTAATCACAGCTTAGAAGAAATGTGTTCGCCATTCTTTAACTGATAATAAATATTTATGTTTCCTTTTTAATAATCCATTGCAGATTTTGAATAAAGACAGGGAGCTAAATAAAACCATAGCTTTACTTAAAATTGTGCCCTTGTTCTGTAATTCCCGCTTTAAGAAACTTTTCGATTAAAATGTATGAAATGAAACAGAAATGCCATAAATTGCAACAAACAGCTGTTTTTCTCACAAAACTGTGTCTGGAACTTTTTTTAAACGCTGTCACGTAAGAAAATTACTCGTCAGTTTAAAGAAAAAGTGTGTCTGTAAAATGTTAGTGAGAATGATTCCCGCTTTGAACTGTCAAATATACTCACAAATAAAAGCGCGGCGAAATAATATTCAAATCGCAATAAAATAATAACACATTACTATAACTTAATACATTATTTGTGATTAGCGGTTTCAAACACTGAAATTTCACTTCGGCTTTGAGTTGTACGGGCGGAGAAAAAATATAGTTGTGCACGTTTACCATAAATATTTCAACATTTTTAAAAAAGTTTTAAAAATATTATGGTCACTGTAATTATTCATATGATTTATGCAACCCTAATATGGTGAAGTTACCATTCACATGATTATAGCAATTATGTAATGTTTATGATGAAAGATGTTGTTGTTGTTGTTCTCTATCATAATCAAAGAACAACAAATTATGATAAATGGATTCATCATAAACATGACAGCAACAAATATACATACATATATACATATATATGTATACTAGCTAAACCCGATGTGCTTCGCTGCCCCCCCCACGATATAAAATAAAATAAAACAAACATTTAATTATTTAGCTTTAATGTTTTTTTGCAATGCTTTAGATATACAATATTTTTAGTTTGTCCATCAGGAGCAAACACCGGGATATCAACCTTGACCTTTGTTAAACTTCATCTTAAACGCTAATCGAACAGGAAAAATTTTTTAAAATCGAATGGTAAATCTGTTGGTAGCATTGGAATGCGTAGCAAAAGCACATCTCTACCTTTATATTTTCCTGTTATAATGGTGCTTCTATTAAATTATTTCTCAGTTTTTTTTTTACTGCAAGTCGAGAGCCATTGAAAGCCGTGGTGATCGATATTACGCTGTAAAATAATTGGCACTCCAATTTTAAGTTGTAGCACATGTGATGGAAACCCTGGCACATCGAGTGAATTTAAGAACTCAACAGGATAATTAACGGCCTTACGGGTTGCTTGATTGATTTGATGCATTTTAAAGTGATATCCATCTTCTCCATATGGAAAAAAATAGGATACTGAAGCGCGTCATATAAGCAGTGGACTTACATAGTCAAGAATTTATTATTTCGTAAGAATATCCTATTGTGAAAATTTAATGACGATCGGTCCAGTAGTTAAGACTATATTACAATTTTTCATTTTCCTAAAAAGGGGCGTGGTCACACCCACTTTTCTGCTGGTACGTATTCCTAATTATGCCAATTCCATATGTACGACATATCATTGACGTAGGTCAAAAAATGCCCAAAATATGGCGATTTAAATATTTGGGTTATATGGGCGGTGCCACCCCCGTTTGTACAATCAAAACTTCATATAGCCTATTATTCCTTCCAGAGTCACAGTAACATGCTGTGAAAATTTCAGGCAGATCGGTACAAGGGTTTGGCCTCCAATTACAATATTTTAAAAAAGCAGGCGTAAATGTGGGTGTGGTCAAAAAAAAGTACCCTATTAATCACACCAGAGTCCCACTTAAGTGCTGTGAAAAATTCAAAAATATCGGTCCAGAGGTTTGGTCTCCTATAAGGTACATACAAACAAACACACATTAAATTTTATATATATAGATAGTTCCCACAATCGTATATATGATTTTAGTAATCATCTGAATCGTCACTTAACCATAATATGGTTAACGCAATCATGTAAATAATTACAGTGACCATAACATTGTTGAAAAGTTGTAAAAATGTTGACATTGTTGTGGTAGACATGTACAACTATATTTTTTCTCTGTGTGTATATTGTGACATTTCTAACGTAACGATATAATCCCTTTTGATAGTTTTCGTCATGAGTTACAGACACATTTTTTTCTCACTTTTCGAGAAACGATGGAATATTTTGTGTCACATTTTTTCGACGCAAGAAGATTTCAAAGTTACAGAACATGGGCACTGGTGACATTTAATAAGAGGTAGCCAACAATTCTTTGAAGAGGTGATAAAAAGGTTGCTCTTCAGACTACAACTGTATCCATGTACAGATGTTCCCGACTAATATGAAAATTTGATTCATTTTAAGACTACGTTTCTCAATTTTTTTGTCCTGGGGTCAATATATGGTAGGCTGGATCAAAGGGTAAAAAGGTCCTTTTTAGAGGTTTTTTGATTTTTTCACATTTCTTCCAAAGGAACTATATGTAAATTTAGTATCATATCAAAGGTCTTTGAGAGGCGCATTCAATGGGTTATCAAAAATCAAAAAGCATTTTTTTGACTTGAAAAATTTTTAAAATTTCAGTCAAAATTTTAGTGTTTTTTTATTTTTTCATAGAATTTACTTAAATAAATAGTTGAAATTTCTTGATTATAAATATCATGCAATTTAACCCAAATGGGTTTTCCCATTTTTTAGCTTATACAAATTACGTTATTTTAATACCCATTATATTAACGAATTGAGTTAACACAGATTGTCAGATAGGGAAGGATTAAGGTTTTTAAAAAAAATTAATAAAAATTGAAATAGGTACAATTTTAAAAAACGGGAAAAACCATCGTTAAATAGACTCCCTTTCCTTTAAGGTGCCAGAATATGACGCTATATTAGAGTTTATAGAAACGTCAATGCATATTTTAGAAATGGCAAACCGAATGACAAACTTAAGTGCCACTATAGCAATACAAAAACAAAATAGCAAACAAATGAAATGGCAAATAATTTGAATCATAATTTAATTTCAACAATGTTATTTGATGATATTTAAATGAACAAGCTTCCTCTGCTTAAATCAACTAACGACAGCAGCAAACAACATTAAAAGGCTTTCGGAGTCGTCTTAAAGTCATAAACAACAAGACAAGTTAAAATGAAATTGACACGCTAAAAGAATATTAAGTTTAATCACTGGCTAACAAATAAACTGACTAACTAACTAATATGGCATAATTAATAATAGATTCTATATATAAACAATACATGAGTATGCATATACATATATATTTATTTATTTAAATATATTAATAATATAATAATAATAATAAGAATACAAATTGATTAACGACAAGTATTCTCTTCATAGTTTTGAGAACAAGTTCTTTCTTTTGTTTTAGCAGGTTGTGGCAGGTAGACAGACAGTCAGACAGACATGACAGACAGTAAAGGGGAATAATCTCTAAACTCTGGACTTACAACAAAATAAAGCAAGAAAGAGAGCTATAGAAGTTGTTTGAATGAGTGTGTTTAGCTGTGTGTAAGAGAGAGTTTAATATTTCTTTTTTTATTTTAATTTTTATTATTGTAAAAATTTTAATTTTAGCATTTTCAAATCATATTTTTATTTTTAAAACCAACAATATAGTAAGCGACTTAAAACTTGTTCTAAATTTTATATTAGTTTAAACACACAAAAAGCGAAAGAAAGAATGAACAAAAAAAAACATATTTAAATTATCGTCAATAACTAAGAGAAAAATTATTGTATTTTGGGCTTGGCCGTTAAACTTTTAGCTTGACTACTATCATTCGGTATCAGTAGACGGTTGTCGGCGGTTAACATTTGTTTTAAACAATACAACGAAAATTAATTTAAATAAATTAACAAACAAAAAAACAGTTTAAAAAGATTTGTTAAAAGCCTTAAAAATACAAAAAAAAAATCCTTTAAAATTATTAAAAAAAAAATTAAAAAAAAAATTACACCTTGCAAATTAACACACAATGAACTGTCTTTCGTTGCAAGTGTCCGTTAAACGGAAAATGTTAATTTTATTAATTTTACTTGTGAATATTTTGAATTGTTTGTGCCAACAGTATTCATGGTGTGATCCCCAGTTGTGTGGCGGTTCTACAAAAGTTCGTCATATCGCCTGTCGGAATAATGGTGTAGGTTTTTCTCTACATTTTAATAATAGAAATAAATATTATTATGCCTACACAGCGTATGAGTAATGTAATGTAATGTAACATTTGACATTTGGGAAATCAAAATTTTAATCAAAATGGATATAATTAACCAATGAAATTTAGAACTTATTTTACAAGTAAAAAAAAATTGATTTTCAGTTTCTGCAAAAAATTGTTTATTAAATATTACAGTAATAACTGTAATTTTTGCATGTAGCCATGACGATATCGTTAACTATTATTATTGTTATCTACTCTAATTATAATTTTGAAGAAATATAAAACTCAAACATTGATTGAAAAATTAACAAGTTATTAACGATTATGTTGAAGGACACATACACTGCGTGTCATTTGAATAGGTGCAGTATTTAAGCAATCCAATTAAAGTTGCTGCTCTCAATATAATTCATGAAAAGCATAAATATTGTGCTTTTTGTTAAAGACTAACCCCCTTATTCATAAAAACTTATAACAGGTTTATAAAGCAAATTTCCATACAAAAGTTGCTTTGTAAACCTCTTATAAACCTGTTGTAAGTTTTATGAAAAAGGGCATTACAGTCTAATTCATAAAAACTTATCAAGGGTTTATAAAATATCCATACGAAATTTGCTTTATAAGCCTGTTATAAACCTTTGACAAGTTTTATGAATAAGGGGGTTAACTTTTAAGAAAAAAAAGGGTAAACACAGAAAATTCAAATTAAGATCCGCTAGATTTAATCTGAGTTTATTTTTTACTATTGGTGACGAAAATAAGAATTTTTTTTCGCGTCACTTGAATACGTGCATGCGAATTGAAAAAAAAACAGAAATAACAGTAAATAAATAAATGAAATAATTATGTACTCGTATACTTTCGCCTTTCGTTAAAATTACCTTAAAGATTCTATTTGGAAAAGGAAAAGTTTTTCAGTGTATCTTTTATAACTAAATTGACTGACAACAAAAATATAAGAAATACAATAAAATCAAATGACTCTCGCTTTGCCTATAAACCAAACAGAACAATTAACAGCATTTTTACAAAAACAAAAACACCAGTGGACAAACAACAACAAGGCAATGTTGTTTATAAAATTAAATGTAAAGGGAAAACTAATGACTGTCAACTCATATATGTACATCGGAACAACAAAAAGAAATTTTAAAACAAGAATTGGACAACACAAAAATGCCATAAAAAAAGGGAAAAGAAACAACAGCATTATCTAAACACATGTTAAGTATTGGCCAGTGGCCACACAGCTGACTTTGAAAATGTAGAAATTGGAGAGTTTAAGAATACAACAACACATAAACAAAACAATGAATTTAAAGAAGATACCAAGGTGAATTTAAATACTAGGTGACAGCGTAGCGCCAGCTGATTATTCATGGTGAAATTGAAAATGTCAAAAAGTTATATAAAAAAAAACTTTTTGACAGTGACGAAGGTTTTTACATATAGAAAAATGCCTGTTGTTCTTGCCTTGTTGTAATTGTTGTAGCAATGCTGTCACCTAGTATTTAATTTCACCATGGAAGATACCATGGTCCATGGTGTAACTATACAAGGTGAGTGGAAATCGACAACAAATACAACACAAAACAGAAACAACAGACATTTTGTTTGTGTAAAATAATGCACTACTTGTCAAAAACATTTGTAAAAGTATTACTTTTGACATAAGTAAATTGTAAACAAAGTCAGTCAGCTGTGCTACTGCACTCGAGCTACAGAGCGGTGCTTAATTAAACATCTACTTTGATAATAATTTTAAGACGTGGTTATATGTATATATTTTACTGCAAACTTATATGTTTTATAATATTTGGTTGTACGTTGATTACACTGTGGAACATTTTTGGGATTATTGTCTGGGGGGTGAGAAATTCCAAGTCAGGGTGATGGTACTAGGTCAGTATAGTAAAACCCTTAAAGGGTTTGGCGTTCGTATGTGTCAGTTTTTGAATAAAAACAAAAATGGGATACCTTCACTTAATTGTAAATAAATAAATAAATAAATTCCTAATTTTTCTAAATTTGTTTCATCAAAATCGGACAAGTGGTTCTCGAGTTATGTTAAACTACGTTTTTGCCAAAATGTTACAACTAAGCGAAAATATATCAAGATAAGGAAACAATTTAAAAGGTCATAAAAACTGACACATACGGACGCCAAACCCTTTGAGGGTTTTACTATACTGACCTAGTACCATCACCCTGACTTGGAATTTCTCACCCCCCAGATTGGTTTTTGTACTGTGTTATAAGTCATGATTCGAGTATAATCACTTTTTCAGTACTCATAATTGATCTCTGATGTATACATATATATATATATCTATTTAAAATTTATAAAAGTTACCAATTTCTTACAAATTTAATTTGGAGAAAAAATATGGAACTGAACATTTTTCAAAATTACATTACTCTTAAGAAAATTGTAAATTTATATGGTCAGATCATAAATTTTTAGAAATAAATCTGCCATTTCTAAATGGCTAGTCAGATTGGGACCATCTGAACAAAAGTGCAGAATATGAACTGTATTTGTGCTTTTCATTCGTGGCTGGCAAAATACTCTAACAATAATAATGTCATTCAAATCTGTTACGAAAATAACGTATGTAAATTAAATTCAAATGTTTAAAGAAGAGGCCAACGATCACAGTTTTGAGTTTTGTTTTTTTTTCAAAATTAGCAAAAAGCGGTTTTTTTGCTTAAAAAACGGTATAAAAAATTTAGGCAGAATGAACTATTAAAAAAAACGGAAGAATACCGCCAAAAGCGGGATGTATGGTCATGTTATTGTGAACACAATTTTGAGCAAAGTCGTCTGTTTATGCATGTTGTCAAATCTTCAAAATGACAAAAGAAAAATATTTGAAAAATAAATATACAAAATATAAATATTTTTCAAAATTTAAACATGTCGCAGTCAGTTTTGCCAAATTTGGCAATTTATGGGCATTTTGCAGATTTTTGATTAAAAAAAAATGACGAAGTCCGACTTGACGATTTTTGCCCTCAAAGTGACGATTTTTTAAAGGTATAATGTTTATAACACTGATTTTATATAATGATGTTAATGCCACTTTATTATTGAATGAAAAGAAGAAAACTATTGCTTTTTCTGTTTTCCAACATATGATAAAAAAAATATCAATGGTCTGCGTGATTCAAACTAAAACTTCGCGAGTGTTAAAACTTTTCATTCCCGAAGAGATAAATTTTTATTAAAAAATATCGAATGTGGTAGATTTCTTTGTGAAATCGATTAGGCAAAGAAACAATCGAAGTAAATTTGTAATATTTTTAATTTAATTTCCCGAAAAGATAAATTTTTATTAAAAAATATCGAATGTGGTAGATTTGTTTATGAAATCGATTAGGCAAAGAAACAATCGAAGTAAATTTGTAATATTTTTAATTAAGTATGTAAATCAAGTTGCTTTAATAGTTTATTAAAACCTGATATATTAAAACAATTAAATTACATTATGTATAAATGAATAAATTACATGTATTTATTACATCTAAGTGTGAATACATACATATGTAACATAACAATATGTAAATATTAATTTTTAACGTTTGTACGAAATTATGTAATTTTAATTACCCTGAAGAAAACCTGGGGACAAGTGTCTCCAAGTCTACTATTTTGGTGACGGTTTGGCGACATTGTCAACAGCATTGTCAAAATGGTTATTATTATACAATTACAATTATTTTTTTTTTTTTTCAATTGTAAGCTCCGATAGACTAGGCGATAGTGTGCCGGACTATCATTCAGAGGGTTGCGGGTTTGATTCCCGCCAAAGACTCTGTGTGTTTTGGATAAGCATAAAGGCCCAACTATAATATGCATATGCTAGCTTAAGCAAACGTGCGAACACATATAAATTGTATGTGGCAAACTATAATGTACTTAACGAAACTTTTCGTTAAGTTTTTCAACTGTCATTTGCTTAAGCAAAAAGCGAAACTGATCGCACATTCTGTACGGAATCAGCTGTTTGTTGTTGTTTGTTTGTGTTTTGAACAAAATGGAGAAAGAAGAAAATATATTTATTTAAAATTTAATAGAAAATGCGGAAAAAATAAGTGCCTTTACAATAAAAGGGACCCTTTTTATTTTAACAAAAATGTCTTTCTGTCGCGGTTTATTTCTCTGACAGAACAAGAGCGTCTTCTTCTTTTACAGTGTAGTTCACTTATTTCTTTTAATGTGCACAGGCCTTCAAGCGCTAACTTTAACATTTTTATATTATTTAAATTTTTAAGTTTTTTCTCAATTTTTGCAAACACAATACGAAAATTAACAAAACATATGTAAACGTTTATTATTATTTACAATGTAGTGCTGCCACAGCTGTACATTTTAGTACTTTTGCCGATAAATTAAGAAAAAGGAAAAATTATGCGTTTCTGGTACGAAGTTTTCTTTTAATTATAAAATAATATAATAATATTTATAAAATATAGTCATTTAATGGCTTTTTGTTAAAATAAAAACATTTTTTTTTAACATAAATGAGCAACTGTGGACAAAAAGTTTCAAAGTCATTGTAGCCACCTAAAAGTTAACTCTGAACTGGTTATGCATTTGACAGTCTTTTCGTTAACTTTTGCAATTTGCTTAAGCTTGCTTATGCATATTATAGTTGGGCCTTAAGCAAGCTTAAGCAAATTGCAAAAGTTAACGAAAAGGCTGTCAAATGCATAAGCAATTCAGAGTTGACTTTCAGGTGGCTACAATGTACTTACGTAACTGTGAAACTTTTTGTCCACAGTTGCTCATTTATGCTTAAAAAAATGTTTTTATTTTAACAAAAAGCCATTAAATGACTATATTTTATAAATATTATTATATTATTTTATAATTAAAAGAAAACTTCGTACCCGAAACGCATAATTTTTCCTTTTTCTTTAATTTATCGGCAAAAGTACTAAAATGTACAGCTGTGGCAGCACTACATTGTAAATAATAAACGTTTACATATGTATGTTTTGCAAAAATGGAGAAAAAACTTAAAAATTTAAAAATATTAAAGTTAGCGCTTGAAGGCCTGTGCACATTAAAAGAAATAAGTGAACTACACTGTAAAAGAAGAAGACGATCTTGTTCTGTCAGAGAAATAAACCACGACAGAAAGACATTTTTGTTAAAATAAAAAGGGCCCTTTTATTATAAAGGCACTTATTTTTTCCACATTTTCTATTAAATTTAAACTAAATGTATTTTCTTCTTTTTCCATTTTGTTCAAAACACAAACAAACAACAACAAACAGCTGATTCCGTACGGAATATGCGATCAGTTTCGCTTTTTGCTTAAACAAATGACAATTGAAAAACTTAACGAAAAGTTTCGTTAAGTACATTACAGTTTGCCACATACAATTTATATGTGTTCGCACGTTTGCTTAAGCTAGCATACGCATATTATAGTTGGGCCTTTAATTAGGTATTTTTTAGTATTTTATTTTTTTTTAATAAAACTCCAAAAATTAGCAAAAAAAATGCATTTTCATTTTCTCTTTCAGAAAAGTACCAAAAGTGGTCCGAAAAGAACCACTTAGTCAGTATGGACGCAGTCTACTGGTAGATTTCGTAGGAACTGCAAATGATAAATGTCAGTAGTAGATAGAATTGGCTGGGGCATAATAGCTTACTAGTACTGTAGACTATGTCAATAGTACATCAGTAATGTTTCACTGTCGGCATTGACTGCAGGGTATTTAACACAGTTGGTGTGGTAGTGTCGTAGAAGCTGTAAGTCGTCTGAATTTACAATAATTGTACAAATGTTGTGGGTAATTTCTATATAAATGATTTGTACTACACCAACGAAATTTTTACATACATATGTTTTTTAAAAGTTGTAAGAAAGTTTAAGTTTTGTCAAAAAGTTTATATACATATGTAGATTATACCAAAATTAACTTTTGCTACATCGCCTGATGCGGAAACGAACTATTTTCAATTGCACCAACAGCTGTTGTGTCAGAAAGCATCTTATATTAAAAGCTTTCTCACATTTAATGTACACGATATGGATGCATTCTAATAGAAGATGCAATCGTACCATTTGACCGATGATCATCTAAATTGTTTAAAACTTTTTTATTATATTTTGTTTATTTTGGTGGTCCTAGATGAACAGTTCGGAAGTTTAACAACAAGTAAAGCATATTTATTCGAAAATGTTTCTAAATTTCAACCTTCTTTATGCAGCAGGTGATGAAGAAAAGAGATTATTCGCTTGTCGTATTTTATGTATTTATTGATACTTTACTTTTGGCATTTTGAAGGCTTGACAAGACAAACAGTTTACATTAAAGCTTTTTAAAATTTTATTTAACAAATTTTAAACTTTAAGAAATTTCTGTTTAAGATTCTATTAAGGACATTAAGGTGAATCAAAGGCATATAAAATTAGGTCATTAACTTCTACATTTTTGCCATAGCTGCTATTCAAGGAAAATGCTATTTTTAACAATACCTCGCTCTATATGCCATTATTTTATGCTAATCCTCAGTATAAATTAAACAAGTTTGAAATAATAATACTCAATCCACACGAATTACATTTTAGTGAAAATTTACAATGTATTAGGGAACTTGGACTCCAAATAGATCCATTACCATTGCACAGTGGGGCAGAATCTAAAATTTTTGGAAATAAATCTGTTGCAATCTTTATTTTACATAGTCGTAGCCAAGAAGAATTCTAGTATGAGTTTAGAATATGGACCCCAGCCACCCTCCAATAGCGGATCTATGAGATCTCAAAATAGGGCAACATTGACATAAATTTGTTATTCCATCAAATTTCAAGATTTTTATATTTTCTAAAAATCCTCGTCTAGAAACATACTTGCCTATGCTATTTATCTCTTATGGTTTTCAAGTTATACGCATTTAAAAATTTAAATTTCAAAGTTTTGCAAAACCATAATCTGTTATTTTTTAAATATCGAACAACATTTTTAACCGATTTTCCCTAAGTTTTTTTTTTATTATTACAATATAGTCTCTTTTTTTAATTTAACAAATTGAAAAAATAATCTATTTTTGCATTTTTGCGAAAAAGTGCCTTAATTCTTTTTAAATTAAAAATAAACTGTTAAATTTACATTTTTCTGCAGAGATTTTCTTAATAAAAAAAAAACATTTTTGATTTTCCACATATGTTGCCCCTATGGCGTTCCGAATTTGACCTTTCATTTTATCAACATTTCAACTTTAGTCTATATGTTGTATAATTCCAAAGCTGGGCTTGCAAAACCGTAAGCATTTTCGAAAACACTTTTGTATTCCTTATTTACCCTTAAAGCATTTTACTAGCCCAGAAGGAAATTTGCACTATTGCGATTTTCGTCTAATTTCTTAAGAAATACTCTCATCGTGTTTTTGTTAAATTTTTTTATTCGAAAATATGATAAATCTAAACTACATTGAAAAGTTAATTGCATTATGTTAATAAATAAAGATTTTATTACATTACATTTGTTGAATCTCAAAAAAAAACTCTATTTTAATCAATTTGCAAATATCGGGAACAATTTGATACACTTTTTTCATGGTCTTAATTGTTCTATTTATATGAAATAATACTTCAAAATGAATGCAAATTTTTTTGCGAAAAATTTCGTTTCTGCCCCACTGTACGTCTGTTATATTTAGTGATATTTATTCATAGAATTCTGACACAAATGATTTGGAAAAGAGTTCGTTTCTCAAATATTGCGGCAGAATGTTTATCATGTTCAGCTTTTGTCTAATTAAGGAGTTAATTGTCATTAAATCATACTGATAAATGCTATTTATTCTAAAAAAGGTTGTATTAGTCATATTTGTCATATAGCTTTACAAGGAATTATATCCATTAGAAAATACATACATATATAGTTGTCATGATCGCTGCAATCATTTTAACATGATTACAAGTTATTTATCAATATGATGGCTATTCTCACTTACTTGTAGCTTTTACTTATCGTTGCTAAATGAAATTTAAAAATTACCTGAAAATAAAGAAAACATATGTTATTTATGTATATTTTTTTGGAAAATTTTAAAAGTATTCTACTTAATATAAAATTGCATTTATTATATTGAGCGTATAACTTAAAAACACGAGATGATGAATCTTGCGGCTTTTGTCTTGTTGGTAATTTCATAACAATTTGGACAATTTGACAACAAAACTGACATAGTGAAAACCAAGCATTAGTAACTTCTATACATATCTGCCATTTTGACAACATTAACCGTTAAATCATCAAGCTACATGGTTTTACAATCCACAGACAAATTCTAGGAGTTTAGACAGTAAAAAGTCGCAATATAATATTTTTTTTGGCATATAATCTTAATTAATTTGTTAACTAAACTTTTCGATTACAGCTCTTTCATCGGCGCTGCTTTCCCGATGCCAGTGATGTTGATATCTCCAAGTTTAAGCATGTATTCGTAGATGAACACAATAAACGAAGAAATTTAATTGCTTCGGGTCAATTACCCGGTTATTATCCAGCATCTAGAATGGCCACAATGGTGAGTATTTAACAAAAATAATAATTCCAAAAAACAATATGACAATATGACAATAAATACAAAGTATACACCTAATTCTGTTTTTACATGGTCTTTTTATACCCTACACCACCATAGTGGGGAGGGTATATTGGATTTGTGCATATGTTTGTAACGCCCAGAAATATTGGTCCAACACCCACCAATCTACTTAGAATCACTTTCTGAGTCGATCTAACGATGTCCGTCAGTCCGTCCGTCTGGCTGGCTGTCCATGTAAAGCTTGTGCGCAGAGTACAGGCCGCAATTTTGAAGATATTTCGATAAAATTTGGTAAGTGCTATTTTCTCGGCCCAAGGACAGATGCGATTGAAACTGGTGGAAATCGGTCCATTATTTCAGCTGGTCCCCATACAAGAGTCCTCCCGAAATTGGGGTTTACCGATCATAAATATTTGAATTATGCATGGAACCAAACAAATTTCATCACAAATGAGTGTTAAATGAAGCCAAATCACATCTACAAATTTTGTGCAGATCGGTCCATAATTAGTCGTAGCTCCCATATAAGAATCACTTCCGAAAATCACTTTAAAGAGCATAACTCACTCAAAAATGTTGGTATCCACATAATATTTAATACAAATATATCTCATATGTATACAAGCAATGCGATACAATTTTATTGTGATCGGTCCATAATTAGTCGTAGCTCCCATAAATGGCCCACTTCCACTTTAACGATCATACGAATGCTGGTAATCAAATAAAATTCGACACAAATAATATACAAAAATGATGACACCTAATTGTATAATGGTCAGTCCGTAATTAGTCGAAACTCACATATAAGACCCTCCCCGTAATCAACTCTAACCTCCATAATTATTTTAAAAGTCTTAATATCGAGATAAAGTTTAACACATATAATATAAATATTCACAGAAATCATGACACTAAATTTTTGGATGATTGGTCCACAGTAGGTTATATCTCCCATATAGCGCCCATTTCTGAAAAACTGTTTTATACATACATATACAGGGTGTAGGGTATTATATGGTCGGGCTTGACCGACTATACTTTCTTACTTGTTTTACATGGTTTTAAATTAAAAGCATTTGAAAATGAACAAGTTTTAGTTTTTTATTTTATTTAGCACGATTAAAAATTGGGTAAACTAAATTTTTGCGATATATGTTTATATCACAAATTTAGGGAAATTCCCTTTTAGTGAAAATGAACTTGTAATACCTTTTTATACCCACCACCAAAAAGATGGGGGTATATTGCGTATGTCATTCCGTTTGTAACACATCGAAATAATAGTCGTCGAACCGAAAAGTTTATATATTCTGGGTCCTTATAAGATTCTAAGACAATCTAGCCATGTCCGTCTATTGGTGGCACGATAGAGGTTCGACAAAAAGCCATAGAAAAATGCAATTTTTACTAAACATTCTTTGATCCACCGAAAAGTTTGGTATTGCAAATGAGCAAAATCGATCCAGTATAATCTGAGTTTTAAATGAAAGTTTCAGACTACCTCGATATTTTTCAGATATTTTTTGCTGTTTTTTTTTCAAATATAATGCATAAAATATGATGAAATTTTGCACATACATATGTACATGTATTATTTTTTATTATAGAAGAACAAGTCCTATTGAAAACGGTAGGAATCGGTTCACGATTTCTCATAGCCCCCATACAAATGTCTTCCCAGAATATGGCTTTATGGTACATAAATGTCTATAGAAAAGAGGTATTTAAACAAAATTCTGCAATAATAAGTCTCATGCAAAGTGAAATATTAAAATAATATTTTGTTTGCATCGGTCCATAATTTTGACCTTAGCCCCATACAAAGTCATTTCCGAAATTCACTTAAATGAACATAAATAAATCTTTTGTTAAAAGACTATCAAGTAGAAATTCGACAAGCATAATCAAAGTTATAAGCAATTTAAACCCCTTTGGTAATTTTTATGCAACAACCAACAACAATTTCCATACACTCACACAAAGATTTATTAAGCCAATGGGACGCTGTGTCATCATTGACTTGAAGCCAAGTTTTAGATCAAACAATATTTTTGTTCATTTCTATGTGTGTATTCGGTGTGGATATGGTTGCACATGTGTAAATTACGTTATGGTAAGGTGACATGCATCTTGAACACATTGAATGTGTGAATGGGAGAAAGTTTTTTTGTTTGACCTGTAAAAAAAGTTTTTAATTTTGTAAGTTTTTGTTGTTCGTATTTTGTTCATTTAATCACTACTGAGTTTTCTCCCTATACAAAATGGTGAATTGTGTTGCAATGTATTTTATTTTGTGACCATTTTCAAGGAATTATTCAGCCCGATGCGAATCCGATCCCTTCTCCAGAATTAACTGCAATAGCGCCTGATTCTTACATTGTCATATGTCATTTCGAGTTAACTGTTGCAACCGATTGATTAGAGTTTAATCATCTTAAAAAAATTTACTGCTGTGCGGTTCTGTTACTGCAGTCATAAAAAATGAAAAGAGTCGTCTAGTCTTGTAATTATCAGTTTATCGAAAACATTTCTCCTCTTTATTAAAAAGCAATCATATCATGTTATTTATTTTCACTTATGTAATTATTTTAATAAACTAAAGGTACGGTCACACTTGACAAATATTTGCCGCAAAAGACGTAACCACTAAATAAAATATATTTGAATTCGTTTATTTAGAACAATAAACAGCAAATATTTACTTTTATTATTTGATGCTGTTTGATCTTGCAAAACTCTTGTCAGACAGAGTAAACAATGTCATACAAATTCGTACTAAAAATGTGTTTGAGTAGTTATTTGTTATGTGTGAACCTATTAACCTTATAGCGTAGACAGACGACAGCGTTAATTTGCATTAAAATCTCACTAATGTGAATTAAGATTCTGCATTTAAACTGCATTTTTGTTTGTTTGTCAACAACTATTTAATTATGAAAAAAATTGTTTAGCATTTGGTAAAAAATCAGTATTTATTTGAAAAAAAAAGCTGAAATTACTTTTGCTGAAACTGCTTCATAATGCAAAAATTGTTCATGCACTAGCAACCATCAACCTGAACGTGTTGCTACATGTGCGGACCGCAGTGGGACACTCTGAAATAAATGCCTTTCATTTGTGGAAATGTATTTTTATTATTTTAATTTTACAATTGTCTTCTTCTTCTTTTAGAATAGTAAACAATTTGATAACATATGATTGATTTTCGACGATGTTGCCATATTGAAATAGCTAAATGCAGTATAAATTTACTTTGATTTTGTGCATTTACGTCTAACTTAATGCGCATTAAGATGGGATAATTCACGAGTTAATTTGAATTAAGACTGTTAATGCAAATTAACTGTGTCGTCTGTCTACGCTATTAAGTTAGTTCAATAGTCATGTGTGTTTTTCTAAATCCAAATTAATGATTCAAAGTATGTACATATGTTTTCAGTTAAAATCTGGTACAACTTATTCATTAGTATCTTCTCAAATAGCCTTGGTTCTTACTTTTTCTTATAACAATTATAATAATAGAGATACATATGTAAATTTGCAATTGACTTTTTATTAGAACCAATAATTTTTATAAAATTTTCATACAGAAATAAAATACATAGATTTGCTTGAATTTCTGTGGATTATAACACGGAATATTTGCTTTACTATTGACCACTTGACTTGGACTTTATCTTCGCTATCGACATATAAATCGTGGTACCAAATTTCATAATGATCGGTCCATATTAGACCGTAGTCCCCATATAAAGTCTAGTTCCAAAAATCACCTAAATGTCCACAAATCCCTTTAAAAAAACCATAATAGGTGATTTGGTGGTGGGTATATAAGATTCGGCACAGCCAAATATAAACTCTTACTTGTGTTATAATATGCTTGTCTAAAACATATTATTATATACGAGTGTTATAGTGCATTTACACCTACGCCATAAACTAGTTATAAGTTGTTTATGGTGATAAACTAGTTTGAGGAACTTGTTTATCCATACAAATCAAAAACAGGTTTTGTAACTAGCTTTTGAGATAAACTAGTTACAAACAACCAGTTTCTGCTAATGCAACTCTGTTTTTTAACATTTTTCTGGCAACGCTGGAGACATTTGACATTTGCTCAAAAATAAAAAATAAAGTTTTCTTTAAAAAAAGAAACTGTAATTGAGTTTTATTCATCCTGGATGAAAAACACAAATTTAAAATTTTATTTTCATAACAACGTCTATATTTTTATTAAATGTATAATATTAAAGTCAGCTGTTTTATGACTTGTCAAAGATAAACCACTTAACTGTCAAAAATGCTGATGTAAACGGTATGGTTTATGAAAGTAGCTTATGATCATAAACTAGTTTGAAAATTGCAAGTGTAAATGCACTATAAGATTTAATATTATAAACCTGAATAGTTGTTCTTAAAAAATATTTTTTTTTCATTAATTTCAATAGGTTTTAGAGATAAGAACCAATCACCTATTTTGCACACGATCTAAGTCTTTTTTTACACGGGTTTTTTACACTGGATTTCCTGCAACCAATTGCCGTGTAAAAATAGAATTAGGTGTATAACAGACAGAAAACATTAATTAAAACTCTATTAAAAGTGTTAATAATGATGTTAATACAAAAGTTTAACAACCATTTCAAAAAATAAATATTATTTTTAACACATAAGTACAGACAGACAGACAGACAGACAGACATATGTATAAGCAAATGATAAATTAAAAAAATCACAACAATTTGTTGAAAGAAATTAACAAACACAAAACTAATAACACAATAAAGTACTGACAGCAGCAAAATTAAATCTATAAAATTTATGCTAATGACATTTAAAAAAAAAACAAAAACTGTGTTTGTTTAAAAATTATAAACTGTAGAAACACAAAATCAATAAAACACAGCAATAATAAATAATCAATACAAATAAAATTAATAAAATTCTAAATAATAAATAATGGCGGTTCTTGTTTAAATAAATAAAGTGCCATAAAACAAATGGCTCTTGCCACCCAATAAACCAAACATCTAAAACGGTGATTAAATAGCTTTATTGTTTTATTATTGAAAACGTTATGCTATTGTATTTTATTAATCAATTAATTTGTTTAAGCCAAATAAAACAAATTTAAAACAAACAACTAGTTCTGAATAACTAATAATAATAAAAATATTAATATTTTAAAATTGTTATTGTTTCGTAAAACATCCAAAAGATTATTAAAAGCTTAAAAGTTATAATAATGGGTTGTTTAACAGGATTTAAATTTAATTGAAATCAATAAATTGTGAATACTAACTTGTATCCTTGACTTGTGAAACGAAGTATTATTACAAATTATTACAAATTTTTTTTTGTAAAATTGAAGTATTTCTGGAAATAAATATTGCACTGTAGTTTAAAATTCAATTGTTTGAAGCATCTTATATTAGGTGTATAGCTTACAAATGCTATATTCATAACAGATGTGGTATTTTTTGAACGTGGTTTTTGTCTTTAATAAGTTTTGAACAGTACATATCCTTCATTTATTCATACTTAGTTACTGGACATGGTAGTGTAAACAACAAAGTTTTTTTTTACTTCGAATATGTCAAATTGTTTGCCAAACGCGTCATATGCGGGAAGTTTTGCTTAAAAGCTACACCGATTGCAAATTTGCACATCCGATTTGCTGTTTAAACGCTATATAACGAAAGTCAATATTACACCAAATCATTATTTGCGACAAAAACTGAATCCATTATGATAACCCGAAGAGTAAGAGAACGTATGTGAAGCCTGAACAATCAACCGAATAGACACCAAAGCGAAATATTTATGGAGCTAAGGTATTAATCTGTATTTGGTGGTACCCAAAGGGTCCTAACTATATTAAACTCATGTTGTCCATTTTGATTCAGTTCAGTATAAATAGTTTGAAATCCTAGTTAACAGTTGCAAGTAAAGAGAAATACAATATAGATAATAAAAAGATATGGAGGGAAAATTAAAGGGAGAGGACCAAAAACAAAGAACTACACAAACACCGGTCTTTTTTATTTATTTATTTATTTTATTTGGTCTATAGATTTACAAAATCCTTACAGACTAATGCCCTTATTCATAAAACTTGTAAGTTTTTATGAATAAGGGCGTAAAGATTTACATATTTAAAAAAAGAATGATATTTCTCTTTGAAACATTAATAGGATGTGATATATCAATAACATTATAGCAATCATTAAAATTTTTGCAAATGCGGCGGAACGAATCATTATTAGCGTAGACAGATCTGTTATGTGACAGTCTTAGAAGTTGAAAATTGCGAGTTGTTCTAGCTGGAATATTAAAATTTATTTGGCCAAGCAGGAACTGGGACATTACTTCACCACGAATTAATCCAATCAGAAATGTAATACCCAGCATCATAAGGTTGAGTCTGTTCTCGTATGGTGGCAGCACAAAAGAGTTCCATCCGAGGTGACGTAAGCAAAATATCAAAAACTGTTTTTGAACAGATTCAATGCTGTTAATATGAATACTGTAGCAAGGATCCCAAATGATACAACCATATTCCAGAATGGGGCGAACCAAGGCAGTATATAGCTGTTTGGTAATATATGGGTCAGAAAACTTCTTAGACCAGTGTTTCATGAATCCAAGCACACCGAAAGCTTTATTAACTGTTAGCGCAATATGATCACAGAAGTTTAGCCTGTGATCTAGCAAAATTCCAAGATCAACAATAGTGTTAACTTCTTCCAGAGTTGTACTATTTATATTATAGTTTGAATTAATTTTGTTATTTCTGTAAAACGACATGTGTTTGCATCTTAAACACATACTTCTGTCATTAGCCCCCCCCTTATTCCCCTCATGAACTTGATGATATTGCAATTTTGACAATTCGTAAAGTTCAGTAAGGAAACAGCTGCCCAGCAACTTGTACCTTTGCCTTTGTAGCGTAGGGCAATGACAGAAGATGTGCTTACTTTCCTTTCACCCTCCCTCGACATCATCGCACATTTTACAAAACTCTTGAATGCTGTTGTTCCATAAGTTTATTCTGGCACATATCGGGCAGTGGCCCGTTATTGCCCCTATAAAAATCCTTATGCTAACCTTGCCCGATCCTAACAGTAAATTGGTGCCTAATAAGTCTAACTAAGGCCTTTGAGACTCTACTGTTGGTTCTGTTATCCCAGGATGGGTTGGTCTTGTTAAGGCAACTATTGGTTAATAACCTATGAAGTGACATGTCGATAGTTTCACCCTATCTACCTGCACCTCCGACCTCCGACTGCTCAGCCCCGACGTGCGAGTTCATCTGCAATCTCATTGCCTGAAACGTCACAGTATCTTGATACCCAGAACAACCCAACTGTATACAGACTCATCAGACCTTTTAGGACTTCTCTACAGTCCCTCACTAATTTGAATCCGACATTTCAACTTTTTAAAGCTTTCAACGCTACATAGTCAAGCCTGGTTATGTTGTAGCCAATTACGATGCTTTCAAGATCGCTATGAATTGCGCTTGGAAGACACTACATTCGTCGGGAAGTCTACAAGAATGTTGGATTCCATAATGACTACCTCGGCTTCCATACCCACTTCCACCTTGGAAACTTGTACCGACTGCAACTGATTTATTTGAAGCGAGTACTGGGGCCAAATTACCGCATTCGATATCGAGTAAAATTGATCGTAATTTTCTTATTTGAGATTATGGCATTCGATATCGAGCAAGAAATTTAGTACATTTTATCATAATTTTGATATCGAAATCATTTTTCGATACTATAGCTCATTCAATCACGAATGCGGTAATTTGTCCCCTGGCCGAAGAACGGCCTGCATATGCGGACAGACATGCAAAGGTAATATTCCATAATGACACGCTTGGCCACATGTTGCAATACCCGTTAAAAACTATTTAGAAAGAAGTAGGTTATCTTATAAGTAGTCTAGACCTTGCCCCGTCCCACTACTAATTGTTTCGATCGATGCAGAACGCTTTCTCTGGGCTACGCTTCACTTCAGAACAGTGAATTTTGTGATTGGCTTGATTCGTTCTTGGCCTGAAATGATAAGCAGTTGCTTTAGAGCAGAATCTCTTTGTTGCCAGAAAGATTGGAAAAGGTCACAGCTAATAATGGCCAATACTTTGAATAAATGTCTATAGAAGCTTAAAATTTGAAACGACAAATATTGTTTATAGTTGGGCTTTGTCAACGAAACAAATAAAATCGTTGAAACGATAACAAAGGAAATCACGACAAGGACGTGTCCTCTTTGTCGTCTAGCCCAGGGCATATTTGTTTTTGTTAAACATTACGTTGCTTATTTTAAATGTTTCTTATATCTGTTATTTCTTAAGCTCATAAATCATTCGATTTTGTTTGAAATTAAAACGTTAAGTATTCATATTTTGTATTAAATTATTATTAAAATGTTATATTCTTAACAACTACAATCCATAAATTAGCAATAAACCAGAGATAGATGAAAATTCCGGTTCTGACAAAAGGCAAAAAAAAAACTCGACGAAAGAAAGTGTTTTCAAAATCTTTTAATGAAATTATTAGCTTTAAACCAGTTGTTACTGTTTAGATTCTCAGCCAATTAAAAAGAGTTCTTTTAACCTGAAATACACACACAACAAAAAAAGTCAATTTATGATCTAAATTCAAATAGACTTGATGAAAGGAAACAAACAAGTCTGCAAAATTATATTTAGGAGGCATTTCGTATTGAGATGATCTAAGAGTTTCAAAAAAAAAATTGGAAATACTTATGACAGCAGGTTCTTGTTTAAAAGAAAGTTTTATTTTTGTTGCAATTAAATTTAAATTAACTTGATAAAATTTCAACTGCTTTGAGATTAGTGGTGATATTATTCAAAACATAACAAGTTCGTTTAGGTTAGTCCTTATATATACTGGAACTATAACCACTAAGAACGAGTTACATCACTAGTTCTACTTCAGTTGTCTACCCTTTAGGGGAGACTTAGCATAATTAATGGCTAAATATCACATGACTAGTTCTGCGTCATTTGTCCACCCTCCAGGCTATGTTTAGCAAAATTACAAATACTAATTTGAATATCCATTAAAATTGTATGAATAATGTAAAGATGTGATTTGAATTGGCCGGCGTGATCAGATTTCATAATTCTAAATAATCAATTATTCATTTAACAGCCGCACCTTTACTCGTATATAGCCAATTCTTACTTTCCATCTACAAATTTGTTTAACTTGGGGTTAATGTATACGGTACTAACTAAACGGATGTTGTAATACATCAGTACGATTATACATATTTAGTAAAGAAATTGTAGTTATTTACGTTTTATTTATTCGAATATTAACACTTGGCTAATGAGAAGACGATTGATTGCTTTAGACATAATAATTCAACATAAATTAATGATTCAAACAAACATGAACTAAGAATTATAATACATTATTCAACTAGTTATTAAGCAGCACTCACTAATGTCTGATCACTTGGCTAACTCCAATTTAAAGCATTGTTCTTATAAAATCCGTTCGCATAAATTAGTTAATTATTAATGTAACAAAAAAAGCGATTAATTACTTTTGAAACATAAATTGATGGAGATTTATTATTGGGTGTATAATTTAAAAATGCAGAATTCATAATAGATGCCGTATCTTTTGAACGCGGTTTTTGTCTTTAGTAACTTAGACATATGTCATTTTGAAGGATATCATTCGATTATTTAAACAATTTCGTACGAATAATTATTCAAAAAATTTATAAATGAGCATTTTTATTTTTAAAAAAGTTGAAAATATAATCGCCTTTGCAGATGATATCGTAGGCCCAATTTACACGAAGCAATTTTTATTCAAAAGATTGCTACAATGTTTTCCTTGAAATTTCTTCAGTGTTGATACAGCACAATTCTCATTGCTTAAATCGCTCGTATTTTGATTTATACTCGTCCACACATTTGTATACACAAACCAAATCATAAAGATTGCGCAAAGAATGACGTCACAAGTTATTTTTTCCGTATAATCAACATTAACAAAATAACATTTGTTAACAATATTTTAAAAGAAAAAATGAATTTTTCATAAATGTTTTTAATCAAAATAAAACATTTAATATTTCTTATTATCGTTTATTTAAATCCTTTTTTTATTAAGACTTTGGTAATTATTAAGGCTTTAGGTCTTTTTTATAAAATATTTAAATTTTTATTTCAATATTTCGCTGCTCTTTGAGCAGCTTCTGCAGGATAAAAATTTTATAAATTTCTAAAAATTATTTGACAATAAAAATTGAAATAAAAATTTAAATACTTTATAAAAAAGACCTAAAGCTTTACTGCCGTATTCATAAAAAATAAAGTACGTTTGAAGTGTGCTTTTAGACAAAATTTTCATACAAACTTTTCTTAAATTAAATTTGAAGTCTACTTTAATTTTTTCTGAATAAGACTGTTAATAATTACCAAAATTTTAAAACATTTAATTGTTTACTATATTATACATATTAAAATGTATCAAAAAAAGTTAACATAAGTATACATATATAATTTTGTTTGTCTTTTTAATTATTTTCTTTTTGAAAATGGAAAAAACCTAAATTTATGTTTTTTTTTAATATTTTCGCAATTAAAAACGGCACACTTCATTTTAAAACTTTTATTAGCATTCAAATTTATATAAAAGTTAAGCAGAAATTAAAATATTTTTAACTTGTGACGTCACAAGAAGAAATTTTGCTCTCTAGTTTCTCTCACAGTTTTTGTAAAATGTAACGGGCCTGCGCAATGCGTAATCTTTATTACGTATTTCATTCATGGAATTTCTAGTACAATCAAGTATTTACACGTCTTATCTTCCCCTCACCGTGATGTCTAAAAGAATTGCTTCGTGTAAATTTGGACTAATATATTACACCAAGGAAACAATTGGAAAAATAAAAACAAAAGCTTGCAGTTTTTTTTTAATATAATTAACAAACACAAACTGCGAAGCTTTTTGGCTTATCTGCAGCAAACACCCAGAGTCTTTGGCGGGAATCGAACCCGCAACTCTCTGACAGATAGTCCGGCATCCATTAAATTTAAATAAATGTGAAACAAACAAATGTAACAGCAACATAAAGAAGAATGGGAAATCCTTTGAAATAAGATCAAATTTAACACAAATAATCCCTATAGGTAAATTAGTTGTTGTGTAAAATTTTATGGTGGTCTGGCCATAATTGGTCAAAGCTCCCATATAAGGTCCATATACGAAATATCGTTTCTGACTCAGAGCAGATCATTTGCATATATACAAAAATCATCCCACAAAAGTTTGCGAATTGCGGTCCATTTTTAACCGTATCCCCCATGTAAAACGCTCTTCCGAAAATCACTTTAATACTCATAAATCTCTTAGAAATAATGATACCGATTAAAAATTTTACACGGATCATTTACAGACATGCCAAAATCAAACTGCTGGATTTTTAGAATAGTAATCCATATTTGACTATATCCCCCATATAAGCTCCACTTCCATATTCCACGTTAATACTAATATGTATTTTAAATATACCGTTATTATGTTGAAATTCGACGTGAGATGTCCTCATATGCATTAAATTCACTGTTCCAAAATTAAAGAAGATCGGCCCATAATTTGTCATAGCTGCCATATAAGAACCATTTTCAAAAAACAAATAAATTCGGGTCAAAAAATATTTTTATTCGGTCCATATTTTATAATCATGATATATATCGTTGGAAAGGTATTTTTAATACCTTTTATTTAATGTATTACAAATTATCAGACACCCAGTAGTTCCCGAGATGTAAGCCTATATATTTTCAACTTTACGGGCCCGCCCCCTCGAAAATAGGCGTGACCACTAACAAATTTTTTTTTTGCTGGCATCTCCTCTAGAAGCCTTATTTGATTTTGTTTTTTTTTTAGCAAAGTCACTAAAACCGAATTGTACCCCTTTTTATACTCTGTTTGTTAAATTACACTCAAGATTATTATGAACATCAGACAAACTCTGTAAATTATGGTAAGAATTGGTAATTAAATCAATTAAAAATGGTGAAAATTAGACAAAATTTCAAAATATTTAACATAAGTTATGTTGGTCGTAAAATTGTCTTTCAAATATCAAATACTTATAAAATTTGCACTACGACTGAATAGAAAACACAGAATAAGAATATTCTAGTCCTAAAAACAGTGTAGTTTTTGTATTTCTTATTACGTTTAGGTGGAGGGTATTTAAGATTTGGCATAGCTGAATATAACACTCGAACTTGTTTTTCTATAACTTTACTCCAAGCAAATTACCACAAAACTGATATATATTCATCATAAATTCTTACAGGTATGGGACGATGAACTCCAGTACTTATCAAGCCTTAATGTACGCACTTGCAAATTGGATCACGATGATTGCAATCACACTTACAGATTCCACAATACCGGACAGAATTTATGTGGCATCTCCAGATTGAAGTCACGCTACGTTAATGTCACAAATCTCATAGATGAAACTATAACATTGTGGTTTGACACCGAATACGATTTGATTGATAGTTCCTTCGTTAATTCCTTTAAGGTCACCAGTAATTTGTAAGTTAAATTCGCCAAACAAATATTTATTTTTAAAAAAACTATTTAAACATCTCTTAACTCTCTTAACAGTGAAGCTTATGGTCATTTTACGGAAATGATTGTCGATCGCATTACCCATGTTGGCTGTTCCATAATGCGTTTTACTCGACCCGACTATCCCCACTTGTACATCTATAATGTGGTGTGTAATTATTCGTCAGTGTATGCGCTGGGCGCTCCCCTGTACAAAACAGGTTATGCGGCCAGTGGTTGTAGGACTGGTAGAAATCCCCGTTTCCCGGCACTGTGTTCAGAGCGAGAGGAGTTTGATCCTAATTATTGAGAATTTTAACTCAATAATGATTGTGTCTGTGAATTTGTTTTGTTTGTTGTTAGTTTAAGCAACAATCTATAGTGTAAATGTAGTTGTAAATGTATTTTAGTTATAATTTAGCATAAAATGAAACTTGTAAATGATTTCTTATAAAAGAAAATTAAAAATTTTAAAACAGAAACTTTAAAGCTTTTATTTATGATATGGTATAAAAAATGTATATTTAGCGATATTTTATGGGCATAAATCCAAGCTTCGACGTCTATCTTAATCTTAGAAATTCTTTTGCAGAAAAACTTTTATTCGTTATTAAATGTAACCTACATGATATCCAAGTACGCCTGACGATCACATTTACTTTCACAACAATCATAGACGACCCTATAAAATATGTAAGTCAGACGACGATCACAGCTGAATTCGACGACAACTTCTGAAGTATAAGTAAGATTTCTAGTAAAATTGGATTGTCAATAGTTAAGGAAGGTATGGAGCCAAAGTACTTAACTGCAGTTATGATTTTGTGAGAAACTTTGATAATATGTACTTTGAAAGACGGCGTTACAGTGACTTAAAGTTGACCATTTCAAATATAAAGAACATTTCCGATCTTCCCAAATCATTCCCAAATGTTAAGCAATTTCAAAGATTTATAACACTGGTTTACAAATTTTTAATTTGGAAAAATACCAAGAACGCCACTTGCCTAGATAAGTTAATTGGGACCTCCTGAACACGAAAAACGCTGTAATTTTTTTTTTCTAAGTACCGTTTTTTAGATAACGGTACTTTTGTGTTTTTTGGTGTATGGTCCCATTCAAACCCTTGTGGAGCCCAACCGAAGAGCCCGATCGAGATGAGTGGCATATCGTTGGAAAGGTAATCGAATGCCTTTTCCGCCGATATGCTGCAAATTTCTATCTGATAAGAAATAGCTGAGTTATGGCACCTCAAAGTTCGAAATTTGGCTATTTTTTACGTTTTTTTCAAAATTTTTCTTTTTTATTTAATTTTTTTTCTACGTTACAGTTAATATCTGGAATGTTTTATTTTTTATCCAAATAGTTTATTTAATTACCAACATTTTTAGGGTAATTTGAAAAAAATCGGATGAAAAATATAGTTTTTATTAAGGATTTTGTGGAACGACAATATTTTCATCTTCATTGCTTACACACTATATTCGGCGTAAATTCAAAAAATTTAAATTAAAATGGCGAGCGACTTGAACTCTTACGTTTTTTTCGGATGGATCTTCGCGAATGAGGAACCAACAATAGTCCGCCATCATTTCTTCGTCCCACCAGCTTTTGTAACGTCTCTTGATTTCTTCCATTTCTTGGTGAAATCTTTCACCTTGTTCATCACTTTCGGAGCCCAAGTTGGTGGGGAAAATATCCAAATGACTGAATAAGAAGTGTAATTTAGGTGTCATATTTGAACCTAAAGGTTAAAAAGAATAAATTTTAAATCATAACGGCCTTTTTGATATACATGTTTTCACTCAACGCTTACCAATGGCATTGAAGTTTTGCAGTAATGTATTGATCTTCTCTGCGTAATCAGGACTTCTGTAGTTTCCCAAAAAGTTGTGAACGATGTTCTGGAATGCTTCCCATACCTCCAAATAAGCTGGACCTTAACACTCATTAAATGCTTGGTCACCGTACAGAGCCCGAATTTGAGGGCCATCAAATATACCAGCTTCAATTTTGCTCGCTGTGGCTCTCGGAAATTTTTGTCAAAGGTAATTCATGGCAAGACTGTCATTTGGCAACGTTTTCACAATCTTTGTAAATAACCCAAGCTTAATATGTAATGGAGGAAGTATTATCTTCTCCAGAGGAATGAGTGGGTCATTTTTGATATTGTACACTCCCTGCGTACGTTCACTTCGCTCGGGCCAAACTTTTCGGGTGTAGTGATTCTGACGGTCACGGCTGTCCCATAGACATAGAAAACAGGGAAACTTCGTATTGCCCCCTTGCAATCCAGATAGTATGGCAACTAATTTAAAATCAGAGCAAACTTTCCATTGATGTTGGTCATAATGTATGAGATCGAGAAGTTCTTTCATTGTTTCATATCTTTCCTTTATGTAGTTTCCATATCCGATTGGAATTGATGGTTTCGCATTCCAAATTCGGGCTCTGTACGGTGACCAAGCATTTAATGAGTGTTAAGGTCCAGCTTATTTGGAGGCATGGGAAGCATTCCTTCGGTTGGGCTCCACAAGGGTTTGAATGGGACCATACCCCGAAAAACACAAAAGTACCGTTATCTAAAAAACGGTACTTAGAAAAAAAAAATTACAGCGTTTTTCGTGTTCAGGAGGTCCCAATTAACTTATCTAGATAAGTGGCGTTCTTGGTATTTTTTGGCTGTAAACCAGTGTAATAAACATACTTACAAAACTATATTTTCTCTTATGCCTTTCTAAAATCCGAACTCTTCAGATGTATATTTTAACTTATGTGGGTTTCGATCAGATGGATAATTTTGTATTTATGTTATCCTCAGAAAGGTAAGTAATTGTTTATTAAGGCTGCGATGAACCAGTGCAATATAGATCTTCTATTGCCTGCATTTTAATACCCCCTATCAAAAAGAAATAATCGTCGCAGAGCTAAAAAGTCTATATATTTTGGGTCTCTATAACCAATGTTTATTTCAGGTAAGTGATGGTTGGAAACTGAAAAGGAGATCAGTGGAATGTAAACAAAATTATTATTTTATTACTTGAAATAACACCCCAATAAGAAATGAAAAGAAATAAACAAATAAAATATTAGGGTTTTTTGGACAAATTCAAAATCTTTTATTGTCTCTTTTTTGATCAAGCTCAGAACTCACAATTAATTATAATATGAAAAAACGGAAGCAGTCTTATAGCGTGTTCAGATATGACCCTTAATTGCGTTAATCGCAATTAACGCCATTATTGAGCTAAATATTCCATATAATATCTCAATTAATTATTGCGCAATAAGTACGAAATTGTTATAATATTGAGTAAGATTTCGAATGCAACACTGCTCACAACTGTGTTTAGTGAACAAAATTGTATAAAATGCAAATGTCAACAAAAGGAATCATTAAAAAATCAATGTGAAGGTAAGTTTGTCTACGTAGAAACACAACAACCATATAGAGTATTTTTTGTATTGTTTTCCAACTGTCAAATGATTATTGAGTAAGCTGAAAATTGCGTATGCCTGAACACTTAAAATAATATTGTCAATTAACCGAATATTGACTCAATTAAGTTTTATATCTGAACATAGTATTAGGATATATTTAGCCAACTTGACATTTACCTTTAGGCGTTAAACATATCTCGAAAGGTTGGCCAGGAGGAATAGTCACCATTAAAAGTTTCGATATCCACAGGCGGAAAGTGAAAACTTCCGGAATTTAAGGAAAAATTTTGTACTAAATCATGCGAAATACCGGCTTGAGGAGGTAATACTTCGGGATTTAAAGTATGCTGGCAACGCAGCTCATTCGAAATCTGTTGATTATTAATGCTGCGATGAACCAGTGCAATATAGATCTCTTAAGGTGGATACACATATTTGATCCAAACAAAAATTTTGTCCGGAGAAAAATTGTTTTACTCTGAGTTTTTTGCAGCACGATTCACCCATTTCGAAAGATTTTTCTGGGAAATCAAAGCTGTCATATGTAAACAAAATCTGTTAGTTTTACAAGTGGTAATACTGCGGCCATTGATTTATTTTGCTTTGGGTTTTAAATGTCAAAAAACAAACATTAAATTATTTTAAAATATTCAGCCCAATCATGAATAAAAATTCCGCGGGAGTTGTTTCCCCTTTTCTCATTTTTGCTATTTAAATTCAATGTTAAAAAAATAAAATGGGAAAAAACTCCCGCGGAATTTTTATTCATGATTGGGCTGATTGTGTATATTTTTCAAAAACAATTTAAAAAATTTTTAATAAATAAATGAAATGAATAATTTAATTTCACAAACACTACAGATAGAAATGTAACCTATTGGCAACTCAGTTCATTTTTGTCCAGACACTGCATTTTTTATATTACATAAATCTCTTAGGTATATTCCTCCAAAAGAGAAATTTTACAAATTGTAAGTCCTACCACCAAAGTTCACATTGACTTTGTCAGTTCGTTTCGTAACACATCGAATTATTGCTCGTAGACCCAAAAAGTATATACGATATATTCTGGGTCCTTATAAAATTCAGAGACGATCTAACTTTGTACACTTAAAATATTTTCGTAAAACACTTTTTACACGTTCTGACATACTCTCCAATTTCTCGCTTAATACTCTCCTTTGTGCTGAACCAGCTGCCAAAGCTCGTCCAAAAAGGTTGGATTTAATTGCTATTGTTGCAACAGTCTCTTCACGATTATCCATAAATTCTCATTCGGATTGAGGTCGGAACTTTTTGCTGGCCATTGCATCAATATAAAATTTTGCTCGCTAAGACATTCTTTCCCGATTATGGAAGTGTGCTTTGGTTCACCATCTAGCTGAAAAATATGTATTTTCATTCACATGATATATTGTCTTATCTACAAAATCGAGAAGATGAGTTTGCAAATCAAGCAGATAGTCGTCTTTCCTCAATGTTCCTTTGATTCTTTGCAGTGGTCCGAGGTGCCACCATGTAAGCAGACCCATATCAAGACACTCCAACCACCGTGCTTCATTGTTTCCTTTATATGGTGTATTTGAGTTCTCTGGGCTGTTCGGCGCCAGTAATTTGCCTTCGGATAGATTACACTTTTGCAGATGACTGGCAATTTCTTTGGTTTTTTATGGATAATGCAGGTTTTACTGCTGAGATGTAACCAATATCGCGAATATGTGACCTACTGCTATACAAACCCTCTGATTTTTGGTTTGGTAGCAATAGAACGACTCTTCTGACCAGTGATTGACTTACTTTAAGCTGTTTAGCTATTACTCGCGTATAATAGCTACTTTTTGTCATTTCTTCATTCTTTATTATAATTTGATAATTTTCAAAAAGTGTTTATCACATGCAATTGAATAAATATCAAACTATTTTCCATTTTGTACTGCAAATTATTTGATTTTGCATTAAACCTTTAGTTTTAAACTTTATTAGTTTTATTTTTATACAAAGAAAAGTGTAGAAGGCACGAATAGGTACTCATTTGTATTCCCCACTGCATATTCATATATACAGAAATAATTTTTTTATTTTACTTCTATTTATTTATTGTATCTTTATTAAAAACAGTTCGGTTTTATTAAGCTCCAGAAGCTACACAAACGTTGCCCTGTTTTACAAACGATAAACACAATGGGGCAGAATGGACATTTTTTGGAAATATATCTGCCATTTCTAAACCCCTGCTCCAAACAAGATACTATTTTACTTAGGAGTAGCAAAGAAGTGTTCGTCTTTAAATTTTGGACACCACAAACCCTCCAGAGAAAATGAGACACCTTTGACATGTAATTTGGCTAGGGCTTTAAAAAGTATGATCGCGTATGATCGACTTAGAAATATTTTAAAATTGTAATTTAAAAATTTTAATAATCCAGGTCTGATTTCTGTAAATTACCAGTCAGAATTTTGACTAATTTCTTAAAAATTTATTTAATTTATTGCTCATTAAATATTTTTAAATAAAAACAAAACCATTTAAATCGAAATGTTCAAAAATAGTCGATTTATGAATTTTTCTATTAAAAATCAACTCGAAAACAGCAACATCTCTAGCTATGTGAAATTTCGTTACGATATGTGTAATATATTCCGAGATGTCGAATTATTTCTAAAATAAAATGTTGCTAAACCACTGTGCATCGTCGTGTTAAAATAGTATTGTGACAATTTTTTATGTTCTCATTTTAATCCTATCATTCTGTAAGCAATGAAAAAATTATGTTTCAAATTATTCTTCTACATCCGTAATTATATCCTACACCACAATAGTGGGGAGGGTATAATGGATTTGTGCTGATGTTTGTAGCGCCCAGAAATATTGGTCCAACAACTACCTCTGATCGACTGAGAATCACTTCCTGAGTCCGTCCGTCTGGCTAGCTGTCCATGTAAAGCTTGTGTCCAGAGTACAGGTCGCAATTTTGAAGATATATCAATAAAATTTGGCACGTGATATTTTTTCGTCCCAGGAACGGATGGGATTGAAACTGGTGGAAATCGGTCCCTTATTTCACCTGGCCCCCATACAAATGTCCTCCCGAAATAGGAGTTTAACGATCATAAAGGTTTCAATTATGCAAGTATGCAAATGAGTAATAAAACTAAATCACATCTACAAATTTTGTTAAGATCGGTCCATAATTAGTCGTAGCTCTTATGTAAAGCCCACTTCTGACAAACACTTTAAAGAGCATAACTCTTTTAAAAATGTCGTTATCCAAATAATATTGAACACAAATATGTTTCGTATATACATTGTATATGGAGAATTTCACGTCAAGGACCCAATGTTAAAAATCGATTTGGATGAAATTTGCACCAAAGTTAGTACTATTGGTACGGTGACCATCCGTCCTGTATTTTACAGGACAGTCCTGTTTTTTAACATGCTGTCCCTTGAGATTTTTTTGTAAATACAGGACAGTACATTGTCCCTTATTTCCTAATTTGATATGCAAATGTCCTCTTTTTAGCATATACATTGCACGAACATTAATACAAAATTATCATAAAAATCCAACTGTATATTTTCCCTACATTTCCAAAAGTGAAAAATTTGTTTACTGTGATATGGGAAATTTCCTATAATCTGGCAGTTAGAATTGAAAATTTCAAAGAAATATGTGAAGATATTGAAATAGAATATAAAAAGTTACTAGGACATAGCAAAACTCGATGGTTAACTTTAATGCCAGCTTTGCAAAGAATCATAAAACTATGTCTCAACCAAAATGTCCGACAATATTACGATTTTGATCGTAAAATTTCCACGACAGCCGGTTCTACGCACCGGAATGACCCGATATCACTCGGCCAAGGGCTGTCAACTCAGCAATTACTGCTGTTACAACAACAACAACAACAATATTACGAAATTTTTTTATGAATCCTTGTGCTGAATTATGGTTATCTTTTGCATATAGCCAAGCTTCAACATTTCATAAAGCTATTCTTAATGTAGAATCACAAAATATTTTAATGCCTGAGGCTTCAACTATTTTAAAAGATTTAAAATTTAAATTGGTCGAACGGAAAAAGGAACTGTTTTTACCCCTTACCGTCAAAAATATTATTCTCGAATTACAGAAAAGTAATGATTTTGATGAAACAATAACTAAAGAACATATAACAAATTTTTACCAAACATGCATTGATTACCTAAATCAGTGGGATAAAGCTTTTAGAGATGTAGAAATTTTAGACTGGATATTGTTACGAAATATGTTATCTTGGGACAATATTGAAAAAACTTTATCCTATCTAAATGAATTTAGAAATGAATTCAAAATAAATAATGAAGATTTATTTTATGAAGTGAGCTGCGTGAAAAATTTTGCAAATAATGAAAAAATAAAAGACTGGAGGGTAAAAAATATATCAGTAGATGAAAAATGGATTGAAATTTTTAATCACTTGAAGACAAATGTGATTGCATATAAAAATATATTGATACTTGTTGAATTTTGTCTATGTCTACCAGCTTCAAATGCTGCTACCGAGAGAGTGTTTTCAATAATGAATAATATTTTGACCACCGAAAAATCGCAATTGAAAGTAAATACTTTAAGATCATTATTAATTACAAAATGCAGTTTTAAAAATAATTGCTCAGAATTTAAAGGATTTTTAATTAACCATCCAAATGTTTAAAAAAAAATCCATTCTGTGGAAAAATATCAAACTTCATAACTAAATTTATCATTTATGTAGTTATTTTCTATTTTTTTTTGTTAGCCTTAGTCAAGGAGACTGTTTATAAAACCAAATTTATTTTTTTAAATTATAATATATAAAAACTTCTTATTTTAGTCAAGAAGACTTGTTTTTGTTGTTACTTAATTTTATAATAATAATAATACATATATTATATGATTATTTTTTCTGTTTTTCTTTTCATTTTTAACATAATTTTGTATTTGTCCTGTATTTTCCTTTCCCAAAAATGGTCACCGTAACTATTGGATTGTAGGCCAGACTCAAACTACATGTGCCAAATATTGAAAAATCCTATTCTTGAGTTAAAAAATAATTTTTTTGACAGATATCCCACTCGCCTCCCATTAAAATAAAATAAATTATATAAGCTTTCTTTTGAGAAAAAAAGGCCGAAATTACTGAATAAATAGCTATCTAAAGTCCTTTGGACAATTTTTCCTAGGACCAATAGGTGAAAAGTTACACTCATTTTAAAAAAACCCTGTATGACCAAAATTAAGCAAAATGTCCAACTTTGACCCCCTCTAACTCCGGCACTTCTGGACTGATAGAGCTGAAAATTTGTGTCTGGCCTACTATCCAATAGTACTAACCTTGGTGCAAATTTCATCTAAATCGGAAGACATCGATTTTTAAAATTGGGTCACGACGTGAAATTTACCAGAATTTTATGATGATGATGATCGGTCCATTATTAGTAAAAGCTCCCATATGAGACCCTTTCCGTATGCCCTTTATCTCCATAAATCTTTTAAAAGTATTTATATCAAGATAAAGTAAACCATACATAATATTTATATTCACAGAAGTCATGGCACTAAATTTTTGGATGATCGGTCCATAATAGGTAATATCTCCCATATAGCGCCCATTTCTGAAAAACTGTTTTATGTGTATATACTATACTACTATACTTTCTTACTTGTTTTATATAAAAAATATAGTAGTAATAAATAGAGTGATAAAATCAAATTCCTAAATAGATAATATTGTCTATTAGATGTATTTAAAATGTTTCCCAATTAATTGATATCTCAAATGTCCAGCAATTATTCCTAGGCGAACACAATAAACAAAGAAATTTAATTGTCTCAGTTCTATTAAGTGGCTATAATCCAGCCACTAGAATGGCAACAGTAGTGAGTATTATTATATTATATCATAACCATATTACAATAACAACAAAATTAATATAAGCAATAATCCCTATTATAAATGTTAAAGAGTTTAAAACCCGTTTAAACAAATAAATTTTAATAAGATCACTTATCTACAAAGAAACAAACAATAAAAAACAAGAAACATTTGTTAAAAAGAAGAAAAAAAAAACATTAACAAAAACAATAAAAACAAAGCTAAGTTTCACAATTTATGCAAATGAAACATAAACTGTTTGTTTAGAAATTAAAAAAAAAAAATAGAAAAAGTCCCTAAAACAAATCAATAAAAACCATAATTATAATTAATACAAATAAAATCATGAGAATTCTCAATAACACAACACACGGTGGTTCTTTTCAAATAAACTTATTGGTACTAAAACAAATTATTTCTACTGTATGGTACTAAATGCTAAAAAAAAAACGTTAAACAAACAATGAATAAGTTTAACAACAAGTTTTGTATAAGTATTATCGAAAATAAGCAAAGATTATAAAAAAATATAATATAATAATATCGAAAAAGTTTAAAAAGATTAATAGCTGGAAAAAGTTTAAAGGTTTATGATTAATTTAAAGCCAATCAGTTACACTTAATTATTATATTAATTTAACATAATTAACATAGACCAGAAAGTACCTGGGGCCAAATTACCGCATTCATGATCAATTGAGCTATCGTATCGAAAAATGATTTCGATATCGAAATTATGATAAAATGTACTAAATTTCTTGCTCGATATCGAATGACATAATCTCAAATAAGAAATTTACGATCAATTTTACTCGATATCGAATGCGGTAATTTGGCCCCTGGACTAATTTTCAACAGTTCTTCTTTAAAAATAATTAGCTTTTGCTTTAAACATTGACTTGATACTTGGCACGATAGTGGTACGTACGACGGCTGCTCGGAAACTTATTAGCCTAGCAGAGAAAGAGAATAGTTATGGTGTTTTCTTTTCTGAAATAAAATGTTACAACGTTATTATGTACATTTTTATAATGTTTACCCCACATTTTAAAGATGTCGCATTTTTAATGGTCAGAATAGAACATAAAATTACAACAGTGTAACACTTTATTTTCATGTACAGCTGTTTTTGTTTTTTTTTTTTTTGTTAATAAAGAAGAAGCAGATAGCTCCCAGGTAAGATCGCTTGAAATAAGACAATGACTATTTATCAAAAAGACCAATGACACCTTCCCGACTAATACGCAAATTCTTCTTAAACTATAAAAATTATATATGTATATAAACATACATTACATATATAAGAAGTAGGAGATATTGTCCTATGAAATTTGGCATACATCAACTTCAGAGTATTCATTAATTACGTTCTTTACAAAACCTTTCACTCACGGTTGTGGATTTCTTTCCATAATCATATAAAATATTTTATCATCATCAGATGATGAAGATGAATCCAACAAGTCATCCAAAATTTTTTCAGCACATAAAAAAGTAGTAATAGTTTCCATTTTGTATATTTTTTTTTTGTTTCTTAACACAAATACACATTCATAAACAAAACAAATGTCAGCTGCAGCAATGCCAACTTAGCCCTTTTCGGGCTAGATTTAGCCAGATTTTAGTCACTAAAACGCGAAAAAAAAGAAAATTGGATGCGGTTTTATATGGATTTTTTCCATTTAGCCCTTTTTCAAAAATGTTTACGCGTTTTGAGTCTCAAAAGTTGGCATCACTGGTCAGTTGTTTTATCGTGCGGTTCTCCCCCTCTAAAAATACAGAATGTGAAAGGTGCACCATTTTTTAAATTTATAGTGTGACATTTATAGAAAAGAAAACGCTACACTTTAGCAGTGTTGACATTTTTTCAGAAAAGAACACAAAAAAATTAAAAAAGATGCGAAATAAGAAAAACGTGTAACATTTTTTCCGGAAAAGAAAAATCTCCTGAAACTTCAATACACTTAGTCCAACGCTTATTTAGCAATTCTATCCCTTGATTAAAATAGTTTTCTTCAAGGCCTTCAAAATAGTGGTTTACAACTGTAATTGCATCTTCATTTGAGGTAAAACGCTGGCCAGCTAGGAATTCTTTTCAGATTTGGGAACAGTTAATAGGCACTGGGAACTAAATCAGGAGAATAAGGTGGGTGGTCAAGCAACTCGTACTTTAATTAGTTAATTTTAGCCCTTGTTAAAACACTCTTGTGCGCTGTCTTGATGAAAAATTATTTTTTGTGTTGTAGGCCAGGACGTTTTTGTCGAATTTTTAAATTTAATTTATCTAAAATGTTGCAAGAATACTTTGAATTTATGGTTCAATAAATAAAATCATCACTCAAGGATGTGTGTGAAGATAAATATGCCGAGTTAAATATGTTTTGACGTAAGAGCTTACGTCAAAACATATTTAACTCAAAAGTTAAATATGTTATGACGTAACGACATATTTAACTATATATTTAAATATGAAAACATATTCAAACAACATTTGATGAAAATAAAATTTATTTTAAATTAATTAAAGAACTATTATAAATTTATAGATTGTAATACAAATTATGTACCATTTTGGAAATTAGTTTTTTTCTTTTCTGTTTTAAAAATTTTTTGAAAATTCAACTTCAAGAAAATCACTGATTCTCTGAAGGATTTTGGGCATATTTGGACAAATCCTGCTTTGTCGCTCATATGGACCATATGGAAAATGAAGCCCATGGACTACACTATAAGACGCTATAACCCGTTTTTCTGAATTGTATTTGTGAGTTTTCTAAAAAATTTTTGAAAATTCAACTTCAAGAAAATCACTGATTCTCTGAAGGATTTTGGGCATATTTGGACAAATCCTGCTTTGTCGCTCATATGGACCATATGGAAAATGAAGCCCATGGACTACACTATAAGACGCTATAACCCGTTTTTCTGAATTGTATTTGTGAGTTTTTTAAAAATTTTTTGAAAATTCAACTTCAAGAAAATCACTGATTCTCTGAAGGATTTTGGGCATATTTGGACAAATCCTGCTTTGTCGCTCATATGGACCATATGGAAAATGAAGCCCATGGACTACACTATAAGACGCTATATCCCGTTTTTCTGAATTGTATTTGTGAGTTTTTTAAAAAATTTTTGAAAATTCAACTTCAAGAAAATCACTGATTCTCTGAAGGATTTTGGGCATATTTGGACAAATCCTGCTTTGTCGCTCATATGGACCATATGGAAAATGAAGCCCATGGACTACACTATAAGACGCCCGTTTTTCTAAATTGTATTTGTGAGTTTTTTAAAAAATTTTTGAAAATTCAACTTCAAGAAAATCACTGATTCTCTGAAGGATTTTGGGCATATTTGGACAAATCCTGCTTTGTCGCTCATATGGACCATATGGAAAATGAAGCCCATGGACTACACTATAAGACGCCCGTTTTTCTAAATTGTATTTGTGAGTTTTTTAAAAAATTTTTGAAAATTCAACTTCAAGAAAATCACTGATTCTCTGAAGGATTTTGGGCATATTTGGACAAATCCTGCTTTGTCGCTCATATGGACCATATGGAAAATGAAGCCCATGGACTACACTATAAGACGCTATAACCCGTTTTTCTGAATTGTATTTGTGAGTTTTCTAAAAAATTTTTGAAAATTCAGCTTCAAGAAAATCACTGATTCTCTGAAGGATTTTGGGCATATTTGGACAAATCCTGCTTTGTCGCTCATATGGACCATATGGAAAATGAAGCCCATGGACTACACTATAAGACGCTATAACCCGTTTTTCTGAATTGTATTTGTGAGTTTTTTAAAAATTTTTTGAAAATTCAGCTTCAAGAAAATCACTGATTCTCTGAAGGATTTTGGGCATATTTGGACAAATCCTGCTTTGTCGCTCATATGGACCATATGGAAAATGAAGCCCATGGACTACACTATAAGACGCCCGTTTTTCTGAATTGTATTTGTGAGTTTTTTAAAAAATTTTTGAAAATTCAACTTCAAGAAAATCACTGATTCTCTGAAGGATTTTGGGCATATTTGGACAAATCCTGCTTTGTCGCTCATATGGACCATATGGAAAATGAAGCCCATGGACTACACTATAAGACGCTATAACCCGTTTTTCTGAATTGTATTTGTGAGTTTTTTTAAAAAATTTTTGAAAATTCAACTTCAAGAAAATCACTGATTCTCTGAAGGATTTTGGGCATATTTGGACAAATCCTGCTTTGTCGCTCATATGGACCATATGGAAAATGAAACCCATGGACTACACTATAAGACGCTATAACCCGTTTTTCTGAATTGTATTTGTGAGTTTTCTAAAAAATTTTTGAAAATTCAACTTCAAGAAAATCACTGATTCTCTGAAGGATTTTGGGCATATTTGGACAAATCCTGCTTTGTCGCTCATATGGACCATATGGAAAATGAAGCCCATGGACTACACTATAAGACGCTATAACCCGTTTTTCTGAATTGTATTTGTGAGTTTTTTAAAAAATTTTTGAAAATTCAACTTCAAGAAAATCACTGATTCTCTGAAGGATTTTGGGCATATTTGGACAAATCCTGCTTTGTCGCTCATATGGACCATATGGAAAATGAAGCCCATGGACTACACTATAAGACGCTATAACCCGTTTTTCTGAATTGTATTTGTGAGTTTTCTAAAAAATTTTTGAAAATTCAACTTCAAGAAAATCACTGATTCTCTGAAGGATTTTGGGCATATTTGGACAAATCCTGCTTTGTCGCTCATATGGACCATATGGAAAATGAAGCCCATGGACTACACTATAAGACGCTATAACCCGTTTTTCTGAATTGTATTTGTGAGTTTTCTAAAAAATTTTTGAAAATTCAACTTCAAGAAAATCACTGATTCTCTGAAGGATTTTGGGCATATTTGGACAAATCCTGCTTTGTCGCTCATATGGACCATATGGAAAATGAAGCCCATGGACTACACTATAAGACGCTATAACCCGTTTTTCTGAATTGTATTTGTGAGTTTTCTAAAAAATTTTTGAAAATTCAGCTTCAAGAAAATCACTGATTCTCTGAAGGATTTTGGGCATATTTGGACAAATCCTGCTTTGTCGCTCATATGGACCATATGGAAAATGAAGCCCATGGACTACACTATAAGATGCTATAACCCGTTTTTCTGAATTGTATTTGTGAGTTTTTTAAAAATTTTTTGAAAATTCAACTTCAAGAAAATCACTGATTCTCTGAAGGATTTTGGGCATATTTGGACAAATCCTGCTTTGTCGCTCATATGGACCATATGGAAAATGAAGCCCATGGACTACACTATAAGACGCTATAACCCGTTTTTCTGAATTGTATTTGTGAGTTTTCTAAAAAATTTTTGAAAATTCAACTTCAAGAAAATCACTGATTCTCTGAAGGATTTTGGACAAGTGGACCCTAATAATGGTAGACCATTATGAGCAAAATGATTCATACAATTTCGGAGTTGTATGCCTTCAATTAATGGAGGCCCTTTTAGAAAACAAATCTCTTACCGACATATTGAATCCGGACATATATAGAAGTACAATAAAACATGATTTTATTGAATACGGGAGCGATAACATTTAATGTATGCATTGTGAAGGGAAAAATATGTCATCTGCAGTCCAATGCATTAAATGCAATAGAGGCATCGACGAAGGCTGTTTAAACTTCATCAAAGAAACAATTAAAATTAACATATCATTACCTTTTACCTGCTTCCTTTGTCAAACATAAAAAATATATAAATTGTTTTAATGTACAAACAATTTTAAACTGATAAATATAATAATAAATTATTTATTTTAAAAACTTATATTTGGATCTTCAATTACATATATAAATAAACTAACTAAATAATTACTTTTATACTAAATAAATAATCAAACAATTTTTTAAATTATGGCTTTTGATATGCATTTTGAACGTTTTAGAAACCAAACAGGGGAATGGAGGGGAGGCTATACAACTTAAATTTTTTGTAATAATTTATGTTGTTGTTGAAGTATATTTTTAAACAATGCATGTATGTATGTACATATGTATGTACTAATTAGCAACAAACTCTTGCCCTTCTTCAGTTTTTCAAAACAAAAGTTTTTTAACAGTAAAGTTTTGTTTGTATAAAAACTTTTTGAATATGTACATTTGAAGACCGGTCTCCAGCGTGAATTTGCAAATGCAAAAATCATTCATAAAATAAAATTTCTTTGCAAATACACCTTAAATACGAACGCAAGAACATTTTCAAATACAAAAATCAGTTACAAAAAATAATTTTGTGTTTGCAAACCACTAATTGTAAGCAAGCCATGGCGATTGTACAAATACAAAACTTTTAAAAACGCATGTGTACCAGCTCTCAAACATGCATAACATGCAAACACAAAAATGTGTTGTTCACTTTTGTGTTGATAGCATCTGTTACCAGGGCTGTCAGATATAGCGATTTCTCGCCAAACATGGCGATTTTGAAACGTGTTTGGCGTCGAGATTTTCCGTTTGGCGACATGGCGATTTTTTGGCGATTTTTGATATCACTGGCGATTTTCTTGGCGATTTTCACCAAAACATCTATAATGAATTATATGATGAAAAAAATCGTCTTATTTTTTGGTTTTTATAAATCCAATTGTCAACGAAATAAATCATCTGAATTTGGAATTTCAATCGGACAGCATGGATGCAGAAAGCATGCATGAAAAACTGTATTGTACACTTCTTATGTTTTCAACAAAAGTTTTCAAACCTTCTGTTTTATATAATACTGAAAACAATGAACAAATTTTCAATGATTTACATGCAGCTTTTGATTCTTCAAATTCATTTTTGCCTCTAAATGCAATTGATTTTGGAGCATAGTTTGAAACAGAATTAAGAAATGCGAAATTGAGCGAAATAGAAATAATCGTACTTAAAGAAAACTGTTTTGTGTATTTAAAAAAACTTTTAAAAGAGATGATAAGTAGATTACCAGAAAATATGAACTTTTTAAAGCTTTTGGACAATTTTCTATTTCAAAGTGTGCGAATACATTATCTCAAACTAAATTTGGCGTTGTTCAAGAAACATTAAGACCATTTATGGATCCAAATGTAGCAATAGGCGTGTATGAAACTCAATGGGGAAAACTTCCGTTCATAAATTGGAATAATTATTTTAATAACGAAATTCCAACAAATTTACTTGGCCAAAGTGTTTGATTATCACGATACAGCAGGTACGTACCATTTTAAGGAAATATCTTTGGCCGTTCTTACTATATTGGTAGTTCCAACTAGTAATGTCTGTGTTGAAAGGGTCTTTTCAATAATGAATTGTACAAAAACTCGACTAAGTAATAAAATTCAATATGAGCTTTTAGACGCTCTATTGAGAATAATTAATCATATGAACGTAAACAAATTATGCTGCAATTCGTTTACACCGACTAATGAAATGATAAAAAAATTCAACTCAACTATGTATGAAAGTCAAGACTCTAGTAATGAAATCGCTGAGAATGAAGTTTACGAACTTTTAGACTTATCTACTTAATTTTACTTTTTTTTAAATATGATCTCCATTTTTATGTAATTCAAAACTCTCTTTTAACAAAGTTTTAAAATTTTTTAAATAGTAAATGTGTATATGTTTTACTAAAATATTGTTTAATAAGTAACAATTAATGAATTAAATAAAAAAAATGTAACAAAAACTAAAAAAAAAAAGTTTGGCGATTTTTTTGGTTTTTTCTCAATTTTTGGCGATTTTTGACTTAAAAATTGAACTAGGTTTTTTTGTGTAAACAAAATTTATTTCTTTTAAATAATAAACAAAATTAAAAACTGAACCAAATCGGATTTTGGCGAATTTTGGCGATTTTTTACATCCGTTTTGGCGACGAAGCTCAAAAAAATCTGACAACCCTGTCTGTTACTATTGCGGACTTAGCTATGTTTTTATGCACTCTCTTCTATTTGTTTTATTTTTCTTTCAGTTTTCTCCATCAAACAAGTATGATAGTGAAATTAACATATCAAACCACTGTTTCTGTTACAAAAATACTCTTAATTGTGATCAAAATAAATATAAGATCTCACAAATACAATTCAGAAAAACGGGTTATAGGGTCTTATAGTGTAGTCCATGGGCTTCATTTTCCATATGGTCCATATGAGCGACAAAGCAGGATTTGTCCAAATATGCCCAAAATCCTTCAGAGAATCAGTGATTTTCTTGAAGTTGAATTTTCAAAAAATTTTTAAAAAACTCACAAATACAATTCAGAAAAACGGGTTATAGCGTCTTATAGTGTAGTCCATGGGCTTCATTTTCCATATGGTCCATATGAGCGACAAAGCAGGATTTGTCCAAATATGCCCAAAATCCTTCAGAGAATCAGTGATTTTCTTGAAGTTGAATTTTCAAAAAATTTTTAAAAAACTCACAAATACAATTCAAAAAAACGGGTTATAGCGTCTTATAGTGTAGTCCATGGGCTTCATTTTCCATATGGTCCATATGAGCGACAAAGCAGGATTTGTCCAAATATGCCCAAAATCCTTCAGAGAATCAGTGATTTTCTTGAAGTTGAATTTTCAAAAAATTTTTAAAAAACTCACAAATACAATTCAGAAAAACGGGTTATAGCGTCTTATAGTGTAGTCCATGGGCTTCATTTTCCATATGGTCCATATGAGCGACAAAGCAGGATTTGTCCAAATATGCCCAAAATCCTTCAGAGAATCAGTGATTTTCTTGAAGTTGAATTTTCAAAAATTTTTTAGAAAACTCACAAATACAATTCAGAAAAACGGGTTATAGCGTCTTATAGTGTAGTCCATGGGCTTCATTTTCCATATGGTCCATATGAGCGACAAAGCAGGATTTGTCCAAATATGCCCAAAATCCTTCAGAGAATCAGTGATTTTCTTGAAGTTGAATTTTCAAAATTTTTTTAGAAAACTCACAAATACAATTCAGAAAAACGGGTTATAGCGTCTTATAGTGTAGTCCATGGGCTTCATTTTCCATATGGTCCATATGAGCGACAAAGCAGGATTTGTCCAAATATGCCCAAAATCCTTCAGAGAATCAGTGATTTTCTTGAAGTTGAATTTTCAAAAATTTTTTAAAAAACTCACAAATACAATTCAGAAAAACGGGTTATAGCGTCTTATAGTGTAGTCCATGGGCTTCATTTTCCATATGGTCCATATGAGCGACAAAGCAGGATTTGTCCAAATATGCCCAAAATCCTTCAGAGAATCAGTGATTTTCTTGAAGTTGAATTTTCAAAAATTTTTTAGAAAACTCACAAATACAATTCAGAAAAACGGGTTATAGCGTCTTATAGTGTAGTCCATGGGCTTCATTTTCCATATGGTCCATATGAGCGACAAAGCAGGATTTGTCCAAATATGCCCAAAATCCTTCAGAGAATCAGTGATTTTCTTGAAGCTGAATTTTCAAAAATTTTTTAGAAAACTCACAAATACAATTCAGAAAAACGGGTTATAGCGTCTTATAGTGAAGTCCATGGGCTTCATTTTCCATATGGTCCATATGAGCGACAAAGCAGGATTTGTCCAAATATGCCCAAAATCCTTCAGAGAATCAGTGATTTTCTTGAAGTTGAATTTTCAAAAATTTTTTAGAAAACTCACAAATACAATTCAGAAAAACGGGTTATAGCGTCTTATAGTGTAGTCCATGGGCTTCATTTGCCATATGGTACATATGAGCGACAAAGCAGGATTTGTCCAAATATGCCCAAAATCCTTCAGAGAATCAGTGATTTTCTTGAAGCTGAATTTTCAAAAATTTTTTAGAAAACTCACAAATACAATTCAGAAAAACGGGTTATAGCGTCTTATAGTGAAGTCCATGGGCTTCATTTTCCATATGGTCCATATGAGCGACAAAGCAGGATTTGTCCAAATATGCCCAAAATCCTTCAGAGAATCAGTGATTTTCTTGAAGCTGAATTTTCAAAAATTTTTTAGAAAACTCACAAATACAATTCAGAAAAACGGGTTATAGCGTCTTATAGTGTAGTCCATGGGCTTCATTTTCCATATGGTCCATATGAGCGACAAAGCAGGATTTGTCCAAATATGCCCAAAATCCTTCAGAGAATCAGTGATTTTCTTGAAGTTGAATTTTCAAAAATTTTTTAGAAAACTCACAAATACAATTCAGAAAAACGGGTTATAGCGTCTTATAGTGTAGTCTATGGGCTTCATTTTCCATATGGTCCATATGAGCGACAAAGCAGGATTTGTCCAAATATGCCCAAAATCCTTCAGAGAATCAGTGATTTTCTTGAAGTTGAATTTTCAAAAATTTTTTAAAAAACTCACAAATACAATTCAGAAAAACGGGTTATAGCGTCTTATAGTGTAGTCCATGGGCTTCATTTGCCATATGGTCCATATGAGCGACAAAGCAGGATTTGTCCAAATATGCCCAAAATCCTTCAGAGAATCAGTGATTTTCTTGAAGTTGAATTTTCAAAAATTTTTTAAAAAACTCACAAATACAATTCAGAAAAACGGGTTATAGCGTCTTATAGTGTAGTCCATGGGCTTCATTTTCCATATGGTCCATATGAGCGACAAAGCAGGATTTGTCCAAATATGCCCAAAATCCTTCAGAGAATCAGTGATTTTCTTGAAGTTGAATTTTCAAAAATTTTTTAAAAAACTCACAAATACAATTCAGAAAAACGGGTTATAGCGTCTTATAGTGTAGTCCATGGGCTTCATTTTCCATATGGTCCATATGAGCGACAAAGCAGGATTTGTCCAAATATGCCCAAAATCCTTCAGAGAATCAGTGATTTTCTTGAAGCTGAATTTTCAAAAATTTTTTAGAAAACTCACAAATACAATTCAGAAAAACGGGTTATAGCGTCTTATAGTGTAGTCCATGGGCTTCATTTTCCATATGGTCCATATGAGCGACAAAGCAGGATTTGTCCAAATATGCCCAAAATCCTTCAGAGAATCAGTGATTTTCTTGAAGTTGAATTTTCAAAAATTTTTTAGAAAACTCACAAATACAATTCAGAAAAACGGGTTATAGCGTCTTATAGTGTAGTCCATGGGCTTCATTTTCCATATGGTCCATATGAGCGACAAAGCAGGATTTGTCCAAATATGCCCAAAATCCTTCAGAGAATCAGTGATTTTCTTGAAGTTGAATTTTCAAAAATTTTTTAAAAAACTCACAAATACAATTCAGAAAAACGGGTTATAGCGTCTTATAGTGTAGTCCATGGGCTTCATTTTCCATATGGTCCATATGAGCGACAAAGCAGGATTTGTCCAAATATGCCCAAAATCCTTCAGAGAATCAGTGATTTTCTTGAAGTTGAATTTTCAAAAATTTTTTAGAAAACTCACAAATACAATTCAGAACAACGGGTTATAGCGTCTTATAGTGTAGTCCATGGGCTTCATTTTCCATATGGTCCATATGAGCGACAAAGCAGGATTTGTCCAAATATGCCCAAAATCCTTCAGAGAATCAGTGATTTTCTTGAAGTTGAATTTTCAAAAATTTTTTAGAAAACTCACAAATACAATTCAGAAAAACGGGTTATAGCGTCTTATAGTGTAGTCCATGGGCTTCATGGTCCATATGAGCGACAAAGCAGGGTTTGTCCAAATATGCCCAAAATCCTTCAGAGAATCAGTGATTTTCTTGAAGTTGAATTTTCAAAAATTTTTTAAAAAACTCACAAATACAATTCAGAAAAACGGGTTATAGCGTCTTATAGTGTAGTCCATGGGCTTCATTTTCCATATGGTCCATATGAGCGACAAAGCAGGATTTGTCCAAATATGCCCAAAATCCTTCAGAGAATCAGTGATTTTCTTGAAGTTGAATTTTCAAAAATTTTTTAGAAAACTCACAAATACAATTCAGAAAAACGGGTTATAGCGTCTTATAGTGTAGTCCATGGGCTTCATTTTTCATATGGTCCATATGAGCGACAAAGCAGGATTTGTCCAAATATGCCCAAAATCCTTCAGAGAATCAGTGACTTTCTTGAAGTTGAATTTTCAAAAATTTTTTAAAAAACTCACAAATACAATTCAGAAAAACGGGTTATAGCGTCTTATAGTGTAGTCCATGGGCTTCATTTTCCATATGGTCCATATGAGCGACAAAGCAGGATTTGTCCAAATATGCCCAAAATCCTTCAGAGAATCAGTGATTTTCTTGAAGTTGAATTTTCAAAAATTTTTTAAAAAACTCACAAATACAATTCAGAAAAACGGGTTATAGCGTCTTATAGTGTAGTCCATGGGCATCATTTTCCATATGGTCCATATGAGCGACAAAGCAGGATTTGTCCAAATATGCCCAAAATCCTTCAGAGAATCAGTGATTTTCTTGAAGCTGAATTTTCAAAAATTTTTTAGAAAACTCACAAATACAATTCAGAAAAACGGGTTATAGCGTCTTATAGTGAAGTCCATGGGCTTCATTTTCCATATGGTCCATATGAGCGACAAAGCAGGATTTGTCCAAATATGCCCAAAATCCTTCAGAGAATCAGTGATTTTCTTGAAGCTGAATTTTCAAAAATTTTTTAGAAAACTCACAAATACAATTCAGAAAAACGGGTTATAGCGTCTTATAGTGTAGTCCATGGGCTTCATTTTCCATATGGTCCATATGAGCGACAAAGCAGGATTTGTCCAAATATGCCCAAAATCCTTCAGAGAATCAGTGATTTTCTTGAAGTTGAATTTTCAAAAATTTTTTAGAAAACTCACAAATACAATTCAGAAAAACGGGTTATAGCGTCTTATAGTGTAGTCTATGGGCTTCATTTTCCATATGGTCCATATGAGCGACAAAGCAGGATTTGTCCAAATATGCCCAAAATCCTTCAGAGAATCAGTGATTTTCTTGAAGTTGAATTTTCAAAAATTTTTTAAAAAACTCACAAATACAATTCAGAAAAACGGGTTATAGCGTCTTATAGTGTAGTCCATGGGCTTCATTTGCCATATGGTCCATATGAGCGACAAAGCAGGATTTGTCCAAATATGCCCAAAATCCTTCAGAGAATCAGTGATTTTCTTGAAGCTGAATTTTCAAAAATTTTTTAGAAAACTCACAAATACAATTCAGAAAAACGGGTTATAGCGTCTTATAGTGAAGTCCATGGGCTTCATTTTCCATATGGTCCATATGAGCGACAAAGCAGGATTTGTCCAAATATGCCCAAAATCCTTCAGAGAATCAGTGATTTTCTTGAAGCTGAATTTTCAAAAATTTTTTAGAAAACTCACAAATACAATTCAGAAAAACGGGTTATAGCGTCTTATAGTGTAGTCCATGGGCTTCATTTTCCATATGGTCCATATGAGCGACAAAGCAGGATTTGTCCAAATATGCCCAAAATCCTTCAGAGAATCAGTGATTTTCTTGAAGTTGAATTTTCAAAAATTTTTTAGAAAACTCACAAATACAATTCAAAAAAACGGGTTATAGCGTCTTATAGTGTAGTCCATGGGCTTCATTTTCCATATGGTCCATATGAGCGACAAAGCAGGATTTGTCCAAATATGCCCAAAATCCTTCAGAGAATCAGTGATTTTCTTGAAGTTGAATTTTCAAAAAATTTTTAAAAAACTCACAAATACAATTCAGAAAAACGGGTTATAGCGTCTTATAGTGTAGTCCATGGGCTTCATTTTCCATATGGTCCATATGAGCGACAAAGCAGGATTTGTCCAAATATGCCCAAAATCCTTCAGAGAATCAGTGATTTTCTTGAAGTTGAATTTTCAAAAATTTTTTAGAAAACTCACAAATACAATTCAGAAAAACGGGTTATAGCGTCTTATAGTGTGGTCCATGGGCTTCATTTTCCATATGGTCCATATGAGCGACAAAGCAGGATTTGTCCAAATATGCCCAAAATCCTTCAGAGAATCAGTGATTTTCTTGAAGTTGAATTTTCAAAATTTTTTTAGAAAACTCACAAATACAATTCAGAAAAACGGGTTATAGCGTCTTATAGTGTAGTCCATGGGCTTCATTTTCCATATGGTCCATATGAGCGACAAAGCAGGATTTGTCCAAATATGCCCAAAATCCTTCAGAGAATCAGTGATTTTCTTGAAGTTGAATTTTCAAAAATTTTTTAAAAAACTCACAAATACAATTCAGAAAAACGGGTTATAGCGTCTTATAGTGTAGTCCATGGGCTTCATTTTCCATATGGTCCATATGAGCGACAAAGCAGGATTTGTCCAAATATGCCCAAAATCCTTCAGAGAATCAGTGATTTTCTTGAAGCTGAATTTTCAAAAATTTTTTAGAAAACTCACAAATACAATTCAGAAAAACGGGTTATAGCGTCTTATAGTGTAGTCCATGGGCTTCATTTTCCATATGGTCCATATGAGCGACAAAGCAGGATTTGTCCAAATATGCCCAAAATCCTTCAGAGAATCAGTGATTTTCTTGAAGTTGAATTTTCAAAAATTTTTTAGAAAACTCACAAATACAATTCAAAAAAACGGGTTATAGCGTCTTATAGTGTAGTCTATGGGCTTCATTTTCCATATGGTCCATATGAGCGACAAAGCAGGATTTGTCCAAATATGCCCAAAATCCTTCAGAGAATCAGTGATTTTCTTGAAGTTGAATTTTCAAAAATTTTTTAGAAAACTCACAAATACAATTCAGAAAAACGGGTTATAGCGTCTTATAGTGTAGTCTATGGGCTTCATTTTCCATATGGTCCATATGAGCGACAAAGCAGGATTTGTCCAAATATGCCCAAAATCCTTCAGAGAATCAGTGATTTTCTTGAAGTTGAATTTTCAAAAATTTTTTAGAAAACTGACAAATACAATTCAGAAAAACGGGTTATAGCGTCTTATAATGTAGTCCATGGGCTTCATTTTCCATATGGTCCATATGAGCGACAAAGCAGGATTTGTCCAAATATGCCCAAAATCCTTCAGAGAATCAGTGATTTTCTTGAAGTTGAATTTTCAAAAATTTTTTAAAAAACTCACAAATACAATTCAGAAAAACGGGTTATAGCGTCTTATAGTGTAGTCCATGGGCTTCATTTTCCATATGGTCCATATGAGCGACAAAGCAGGATTTGTCCAAATATGCCCAAAATCCTTCAGAGAATCAGTGATTTTCTTGAAGTTGAATTTTCAAAAATTTTTTAGAAAACTCACAAATACAATTCAGAAAAACGGGTTATAGCGTCTTATAGTGTAGTCCATGGGCTTCATTTTCCATATGGTCCATATGAGCGACAAAGCAGGATTTGTCCAAATATGCTCAAAATCCTTCAGAGAATCAGTGATTTTCTTGAAGCTGAATTTTCAAAAATTTTTTAGAAAACTCACAAATACAATTCAGAAAAACGGGTTATAGCGTCTTATAGTGTAGTCCATGGGCTTCATTTTCCATATGGTCCATATGAGCGACAAAGCAGGATTTGTCCAAATATGCCCAAAATCCTTCAGAGAATCAGTGATTTTCTTGAAGTTGAATTTTCAAAAATTTTTTAGAAAACTCACAAATACAATTCAGAAAAACGGGTTATAGCGTCTTATAGTGTAGTCCATGGGCTTCATTTTCCATATGGTCCATATGAGCGACAAAGCAGGATTTGTCCAAATATGCCCAAAATCCTTCAGAGAATCAGTGATTTTCTTGAAGTTGAATTTTCAAAAAATTTTTAAAAAACTCACAAATACAATTCAGAAAAACGGGTTATAGCGTCTTATAGTGTAGTCCATGGGCTTCATTTTCCATATGGTCCATATGAGCGACAAAGCAGGATTTGTCCAAATATGCCCAAAATCCTTCAGAGAATCAGTGATTTTCTTGAAGTTGAACTTTCAAAAATTTTTTAAAAAACTCACAAATACAATTCAGAAAAACGGGTTATAGCGTCTTATAGTGTAGTCTATGGGCTTCATTTTCCATATGGTCCATATGAGCGACAAAGCAGGATTTGTCCAAATATGCCCAAAATCCTTCAGAGAATCAGTGATTTTCTTGAAGTTGAATTTTCAAAAATTTTTTAGAAAACTCACAAATACAATTCAGAAAAACGGGTTATAGCGTCTTATAGTGTAGTCTATGGGCTTCATTTTCCATATGGTCCATATGAGCGACAAAGCAGGATTTGTCCAAATATGCCCAAAATCCTTCAGAGAATCAGTGATTTTCTTGAAGTTGAATTTTCAAAAATTTTTTAGAAAACTCACAAATACAATTCAGAAAAACGGGTTATAGCGTCTTATAGTGTAGTCTATGGGCTTCATTTTCCATATGGTCCATATGAGCGACAAAGCAGGATTTGTCCAAATATGCCCAAAATCCTTCAGAGAATCAGTGATTTTCTTGAAGTTGAATTTTCAAAAATTTTTTAAAAAACTCACAAATACAATTCAGAAAAACGGGTTATAGCGTCTTATAGTGTAGTCCATGGGCTTCATTTGCCATATGGTCCATATGAGCGACAAAGCAGGATTTGTCCAAATATGCCCAAAATCCTTCAGAGAATCAGTGATTTTCTTGAAGCTGAATTTTCAAAAATTTTTTAGAAAACTCACAAATACAATTCAGAAAAACGGGTTATAGCGTCTTATAGTGAAGTCCATGGGCTTCATTTTCCATATGGTCCATATGAGCGACAAAGCAGGATTTGTCCAAATATGCCCAAAATCCTTCAGAGAATCAGTGATTTTCTTGAAGCTGAATTTTCAAAAATTTTTTAGAAAACTCACAAATACAATTCAGAAAAACGGGTTATAGCGTCTTATAGTGTAGTCCATGGGCTTCATTTTCCATATGGTCCATATGAGCGACAAAGCAGGATTTGTCCAAATATGCCCAAAATCCTTCAGAGAATCAGTGATTTTCTTGAAGTTGAATTTTCAAAAATTTTTTAGAAAACTCACAAATACAATTCAGAAAAACGGGTTATAGCGTCTTATAGTGTAGTCTATGGGCTTCATTTTCCATATGGTCCATATGAGCGACAAAGCAGGATTTGTCCAAATATGCCCAAAATCCTTCAGAGAATCAGTGATTTTCTTGAAGTTGAATTTTCAAAAATTTTTTAGAAAACTCACAAATACAATTCAGAAAAACGGGTTATAGCGTCTTATAGTGTAGTCTATGGGCTTCATTTTCCATATGGTCCATATGAGCGACAAAGCAGGATTTGTCCAAATATGCCCAAAATCCTTCAGAGAATCAGTGATTTTCTTGAAGTTGAATTTTCAAAAATTTTTTAAAAAACTCACAAATACAATTCAGAAAAACGGGTTATAGCGTCTTATAGTGTAGTCCATGGGCTTCATTTGCCATATGGTCCATATGAGCGACAAAGCAGGATTTGTCCAAATATGCCCAAAATCCTTCAGAGAATCAGTGATTTTCTTGAAGTTGAATTTTCAAAAATTTTTTAAAAAACTCACAAATACAATTCAGAAAAACGGGTTATAGCGTCTTATAGTGTAGTCCATGGGCTTCATTTGCCATATGGTCCATATGAGCGACAAAGCAGGATTTGTCCAAATATGCCCAAAATCCTTCAGAGAATCAGTGATTTTCTTGAAGTTGAATTTTCAAAAAATTTTTTAGAAAACTCACAAATACAATTCAGAAAAACGGGTTATAGCGTCTTATAGTGTAGTCCATGGGCTTCATTTACCATATGGTCCATATGAGCGACAAAGCAGGATTTGTCCAAATATGCCCAAAATCCTTCAGAGAATCAGTGATTTTCTTGAAGTTGAATTTTCAAAAATTTTTTAGAAAACTCACAAATACAATTCAGAAAAACGGGTTATAGCGTCTTATAGTGTAGTCCATGGGCTTCATTTTCCATATGGTCCATATGAGCGACAAAGCAGGATTTGTCCAAATATGCCCAAAATCCTTCAGAGAATCAGTGATTTTCTTGAAGTTGAATTTTCAAAAATTTTTTAGAAAACTCACAAATACAATTCAGAAAAACGGGTTATAGCGTCTTATAGTGTAGTCCATGGGCTTCATTTTCCATATGGTCCATATGAGCGACAAAGCAGGATTTGTCCAAATATGCCCAAAATCCTTCAGAGAATCAGTGATTTTCTTGAAGTTGAATTTTCAAAAAATTTTTAAAAAACTCACAAATACAATTCAGAAAAACGGGTTATAGCGTCTTATAGTGTAGTCCATGGGCTTCATTTGCCATATGGTCCATATGAGCGACAAAGCAGGATTTGTCCAAATATGCCCAAAATCCTTCAGAGAATCAGTGATTTTCTTGAAGCTGAATTTTCAAAAATTTTTTAGAAAACTCACAAATACAATTCAGAAAAACGGGTTATAGCGTCTTATAGTGTAGTCCATGGGCTTCATTTTCCATATGGTCCATATGAGCGACAAAGCAGGATTTGTCCAAATATGCCCAAAATCCTTCAGAGAATCAGTGATTTTCTTGAAGTTGAATTTTCAAAAATTTTTTAGAAAACTCACAAATACAATTCAGAAAAACGGGTTATAGCGTCTTATAATGTAGTCCATGGGCTTCATTTTCCATATGGTCCATATGAGCGACAAAGCAGGATTTGTCCAAATATGCCCAAAATCCTTCAGAGAATCAGTGATTTTCTTGAAGTTGAATTTTCAAAAATTTTTTAAAAAACTCACAAATACAATTCAGAAAAACGGGTTATAGCGTCTTATAGTGTAGTCCATGGGCTTCATTTTCCATATGGTCCATATGAGCGACAAAGCAGGATTTGTCCAAATATGCCCAAAATCCTTCAGAGAATCAGTGATTTTCTTGAAGTTGAATTTTCAAAAATTTTTTAGAAAACTCACAAATACAATTCAGAAAAACGGGTTATAGCGTCTTATAGTGTAGTCCATGGGCTTCATTTTCCATATGGTCCATATGAGCGACAAAGCAGGATTTGTCCAAATATGCCCAAAATCCTTCAGAGAATCAGTGATTTTCTTGAAGCTGAATTTTCAAAAATTTTTTAGAAAACTCACAAATACAATTCAGAAAAACGGGTTATAGCGTCTTATAGTGTAGTCCATGGGCTTCATTTTCCATATGGTCCATATGAGCGACAAAGCAGGATTTGTCCAAATATGCCCAAAATCCTTCAGAGAATCAGTGATTTTCTTGAAGTTGAATTTTCAAAAATTTTTTAGAAAACTCACAAATACAATTCAGAAAAACGGGTTATAGCGTCTTATAGTGTAGTCCATGGGCTTCATTTTCCATATGGTCCATATGAGCGACAAAGCAGGATTTGTCCAAATATGCCCAAAATCCTTCAGAGAATCAGTGATTTTCTTGAAGTTGAATTTTCAAAAAATTTTTAAAAAACTCACAAATACAATTCAAAAAAAACGGGTTATAGCGTCTTATAGTCCATGGGCTTCATTTTCCATATGGTCCATATGAGCGACAAAGCAGGATTTGTCCAAATATGCCCAAAATCCTTCAGAGAATCAGTGATTTTCTTGAAGTTGAATTTTCAAAAATTTTTTAAAAAACTCACAAATACAATTCAGAAAAACGGGTTATAGCGTCTTATAGTGTAGTCCATGGGCTTCATTTTCCATATGGTCCATATGAGCGACAAAGCAGGATTTGTCCAAATATGCCCAAAATCCTTCAGAGAATCAGTGATTTTCTTGAAGTTGAACTTTCAAAAATTTTTTAAAAAACTCACAAATACAATTCAGAAAAACGGGTTATAGCGTCTTATAGTGTAGTCCATGGGCTTCATTTTCCATATGGTCCATATGAGCGACAAAGCAGGATTTGTCCAAATATGCCCAAAATCCTTCAGAGAATCAGTGATTTTCTTGAAGTTGAATTTTCAAAAATTTTTTAGAAAACTCACAAATACAATTCAGAAAAACGGGTTATAGCGTCTTATAGTGTAGTCCATGGGCTTCATTTTCCATATGGTCCATATGAGCGACAAAGCAGGATTTGTCCAAATATGCCTAAAATCCTTCAGAGAATCAGTGATTTTCTTGAAGTTGAATTTTCAAAAATTTTTTTAAAAAACTCACAAATACAATTCAGAAAAACGGGTTATAGCGTCTTATAGTGTAGTCCATGGGCTTCATTTTCCATATGGTCCATATGAGCGACAAAGCAGGATTTGTCCAAATATGCCCAAAATCCTTCAGAGAATCAGTGATTTTCTTGAAGTTGAATTTTCAAAAATTTTTTAGAAAACTCACAAATACAATTCAGAAAAACGGGTTATAGCGTCTTATAGTGTAGTCCATGGGCTTCATTTTCCATATGGTCCATATGAGCGACAAAGCAGGATTTGTCCAAATATGCCCAAAATCCTTCAGAGAATCAGTGATTTTCTTGAAGCTGAATTTTCAAAAATTTTTTAGAAAACTCACAAATACAATTCAGAAAAACTGGTTATAGCGTCTTATAGTGTAGTCCATGGGCTTCATTTTCCATATGGTCCATATGAGCGACAAAGCAGGATTTGTCCAAATATGCCCAAAATCCTTCAGAGAATCAGTGATTTTCTTGAAGTTGAATTTTCAAAAATTTTTTAGAAAACTCACAAATACAATTCAGAAAAACGGGTTATAGCGTCTTATAGTGTAGTCCATGGGCTTCATTTTCCATATGGTCCATATGAGCGACAAAGCAGGATTTGTCCAAATATGCCCAAAATCCTTCAGAGAATCAGTGATTTTCTTGAAGTTGAATTTTCAAAAAATTTTTAAAAAACTCACAAATACAATTCAAAAAAAACGGGTTATAGCGTCTTATAGTCCATGGGCTTCATTTTCCATATGGTCCATATGAGCGACAAAGCAGGATTTGTCCAAATATGCCCAAAATCCTTCAGAGAATCAGTGATTTTCTTGAAGTTGAATTTTCAAAAATTTTTTAAAAAACTCACAAATACAATTCAGAAAAACGGGTTATAGCGTCTTATAGTGTAGTCCATGGGCTTCATTTTCCATATGGTCCATATGAGCGACAAAGCAGGATTTGTCCAAATATGCCCAAAATCCTTCAGAGAATCAGTGATTTTCTTGAAGTTGAACTTTCAAAAATTTTTTAAAAAACTCACAAATACAATTCAGAAAAACGGGTTATAGCGTCTTATAGTGTAGTCCATGGGCTTCATTTTCCATATGGTCCATATGAGCGACAAAGCAGGATTTGTCCAAATATGCCCAAAATCCTTCAGAGAATCAGTGATTTTCTTGAAGTTGAATTTTCAAAAATTTTTTAGAAAACTCACAAATACAATTCAGAAAAACGGGTTATAGCGTCTTATAGTGTAGTCCATGGGCTTCATTTTCCATATGGTCCATATGAGCGACAAAGCAGGATTTGTCCAAATATGCCTAAAATCCTTCAGAGAATCAGTGATTTTCTTGAAGTTGAATTTTCAAAAATTTTTTTAAAAAACTCACAAATACAATTCAGAAAAACGGGTTATAGCGTCTTATAGTGTAGTCCATGGGCTTCATTTTCCATATGGTCCATATGAGCGACAAAGCAGGATTTGTCCAAATATGCCCAAAATCCTTCAGAGAATCAGTGATTTTCTTGAAGTTGAATTTTCAAAAATTTTTTAGAAAACTCACAAATACAATTCAGAAAAACGGGTTATAGCGTCTTATAGTGTAGTCCATGGGCTTCATTTTCCATATGGTCCATATGAGCGACAAAGCAGGATTTGTCCAAATATGCCTAAAATCCTTCAGAGAATCAGTGATTTTCTTGAAGTTGAATTTTCAAAAATTTTTTAAAAAACTCACAAATACAATTCAGAAAAACGGGTTATAGCGTCTTATAGTGTAGTCCATGGGCTTCATTTTCCATATGGTCCATATGAGCGACAAAGCAGGATTTGTCCAAATATGCCCAAAATCCTTCAGAGAATCAGTGATTTTCTTGAAGTTGAATTTTCAAAAATTTTTTAAAAAACTCACAAATACAATTCAGAAAAACGGGTTATAGCGTCTTATAGTGTAGTCCATGGGCTTCATTTTCCATATGGTCCATATGAGCGACAAAGCAGGATTTGTCCAAATATGCCCAAAATCCTTCAGAGAATCAGTGATTTTCTTGAAGTTGAATTTTCAAAAATTTTTTAGAAAACTCACAAATACAATTCAGAAAAACGGGTTATAGCATCTTATAGTGTAGTCCATGGGCTTCATTTTCCATATGGTCCATATGAGCGACAAAGCAGGATTTGTCCAAATATGCCCAAAATCCTTCAGAGAATCAGTGATTTTCTTGAAGTTGAATTTTCAAAAATTTTTTAAAAAACTCACAAATACAATTCAGAAAAACGGGTTATAGCGTCTTATAGTGTAGTCCATGGGCTTCATTTTCCATATGGTCCATATGAGCGACAAAGCAGGATTTGTCCAAATATGCCCAAAATCCTTCAGAGAATCAGTGATTTTCTTGAAGTTGAATTTTCAAAAATTTTTTAGAAAACTCACAAATACAATTCAGAAAAACGGGTTATAGCGTCTTATAGTGTAGTCCATGGGCTTCATTTTCCATATGGTCCATATGAGCGACAAAGCAGGATTTGTCCAAATATGCCCAAAATCCTTCAGAGAATCAGTGATTTTCTTGAAGTTGAATTTTCAAAAATTTTTTAAAAAACTCACAAATACAATTCAGAAAAACGGGTTATAGCGTCTTATAGTGTAGTCCATGGGCTTCATTTTCCATATGGTCCATATGAGCGACAAAGCAGGATTTGTCCAAATATGCCCAAAATCCTTCAGAGAATCAGTGATTTTCTTGAAGTTGAATTTTCAAAAATTTTTTAGAAAACTCACAAATACAATTCAGAAAAACGGGTTATAGCGTCTTATAGTGTAGTCCATGGGCTTCATTTTCCATATGGTCCATATGAGCGACAAAGCAGGATTTGTCCAAATATGCCTAAAATCCTTCAGAGAATCAGTGATTTTCTTGAAGTTGAATTTTCAAAAATTTTTTAAAAAACTTACAAATACAATTCAGAAAAACGGGTTATAGCGTCTTATAGTGTAGTCCATGGGCTTCATTTTCCATATGGTCCATATGAGCGACAAAGCAGGATTTGTCCAAATATGCCCAAAATCCTTCAGAGAATCAGTGATTTTCTTGAAGCTGAATTTTCAAAAATTTTTTAGAAAACTCACAAATACAATTCAGAAAAACGGGTTATAGCGTCTTATAGTGTAGTCCATGGGCTTCATTTTCCATATGGTCCATATGAGCGACAAAGCAGGATTTGTCCAAATATGCCCAAAATCCTTCAGAGAATCAGTGATTTTCTTGAAGTTGAATTTTCAAAAATTTTTTAAAAAACTCACAAATACAATTCAGAAAAACGGGTTATAGCGTCTTATAGTGTAGTCCATGGGCTTCATTTGCCATATGGTCCATATGAGCGACAAAGCAGGATTTGTCCAAATATGCCCAAAATCCTTCAGAGAATCAGTGATTTTCTTGAAGCTGAATTTTCAAAAATTTTTTAGAAAACTCACAAATACAATTCAGAAAAACGGGTTATAGCGTCTTATAGTGTAGTCCATGGGCTTCATTTTCCATATGGTCCATATGAGCGACAAAGCAGGATTTGTCCAAATATGCCCAAAATCCTTCAGAGAATCAGTGATTTTCTTGAAGTTGAATTTTCAAAAATTTTTTAAAAAACTCACAAATACAATTCAGAAAAACGGGTTATAGCGTCTTATAGTGTAGTCCATGGGCTTCATTTTCCATATGGTCCATATGAGCGACAAAGCAGGATTTGTCCAAATATGCCCAAAATCCTTCAGAGAATCAGTGATTTTCTTGAAGTTGAACTTTCAAAAATTTTTTAAAAAACTCACAAATACAATTCAGAAAAACGGGTTATAGCGTCTTATAGTGTAGTCCATGGGCTTCATTTTCCATATGGTCCATATGAGCGACAAAGCAGGATTTGTCCAAATATGCCCAAAATCCTTCAGAGAATCAGTGATTTTCTTGAAGTTGAACTTTCAAAAATTTTTTAAAAAACTCACAAATACAATTCAGAAAAACGGGTTATAGCGTCTTATAGTGTAGTCCATGGGCTTCATTTTCCATATGGTCCATATGAGCGACAAAGCAGGATTTGTCCAAATATGCCCAAAATCCTTCAGAGAATCAGTGATTTTCTTGAAGTTGAATTTTCAAAAATTTTTTAAAAAACTCACAAATACAATTCAGAACAAGTAAGAGTGCTATATTCGGCTGTGCCGAATCTTAAATACCCTTCACCTAAGCGTAATAAGAAATACAGAAACTACACTAGACTAGAATATCCTAATTCTGTGTTTTCTATTCAGTCTTAGTGCAAATTTTATTAGTATTTGATATATTGTTTGAAAGACAATTTTACGGCTAACATAATTTATGTTAAATATTTTGAAATTTTAACTAATTTCGACCATTTATAATTGATTTAATTACCAATTCTTACCATAATTTACAGAGTTCGTCTGATGTTCATAATAATCTTGAGTGTAACTTAACAAACAGAGTATAAAAAAGGGGTACAATTCGGTTTTAGTGATTTTGCTCAAAAAAAAACAAAATCAAATAGGGCTTTTAGAGGAGATACCAACAAAAAAAAAATTTGTTGGCGGTCACACCTATTTTCGAGGGGGCGGGCCCTTAAAGTTGAAAATATATAGGCCTATATCTCGGGAACTACTGGGTGTCTGATAATTTGTAATACATTAAATAAAAGGTATTAAAAATACCTTTCCAACGATATATATCATGATTATAAAATATGGACCGAATATGGGTTAAATCCGAAAAGAATTTTTTTTGACCCGAATTTATTTGTTTTTTGGAAATTGTTCTATATGGCAGGTATGACAAATTATGGGCCGATCTTCTTAAATTTTGGAACAGTTATTTTCATGCATATGGGGATATTTCACGTAGAATTTCAACATAAGAACGGTATATTTAAGATATATATTAGTATTAACGTGGATTTCGGTAGTGGACCTTATGTGGGGGATATAGTCAAATATGGACCGATATTCTCAAAATCCAGCAGTTAGATTTAGGCATGTATGTAAATGATCCGTGTAAAATTTTGGATTGGTACCCTTATTTATAAGCGATTTATGAGTATTAAAGGGATTTTCCGAAGAGGGCTTTATATGGGGCATACGGTTAAAAATAGACCGAAATTAACAAAATTGTGTGGAATGTTTTTTGTATATATGTAAATGATCTGTACAAAGTTTTGAGTCGGTAACGATATTTATACAATATATATAGGGAAAAATGTCTTTTTCAGATGTGGTCCTTGTATGGGAGCTATGGCCAGTTGTGGGCCGACCACCATAAAATTCAGAACAACAATTTATTTTCCTATAAAGAGTATTTATGTCAAATTTTAGCCGTTTAACATTATTTATATCTGTTTTATGCGTATTTAATTGAATTTTGGAAGTGGACTTTATATGGGGTCTATGGTCAAATATGGACCGAACTAAAAAAAATTTCGTTTTGCGATTTATTTTAGCACAGAAGTTAGTTTTGCTGAATTTTGTCTTGATATTCCAATTTTATAGGCATTTATGTATAATTGAGCAATATTTCGGGAAAATTTTTGTATGGGGGCTATGACCATTTCTGGGCCGACCACCATAAAATTTGGTACAATAATTTATTTGCCTATAGAGAGTATTTATGTCTAATTTTAGCCGTTTAACATTATTTATATCTGTTTTATATGTATTTAAGTGAATTTTGTAAGTGGACTCTTTATATGGGGTCTATGGTCAAATATGGACCGAACTAAAAAAAATTTCGGTTTGTGATTTCTTTTTGTATAAAACTTATTTTTGCTGAATTTTGTCTTGATATTCCAATTTTATAGGCATTTATTTATCATTAAGCCATATTTCGGGAATATATATATTTGTATGGGGGCTATGAGAAATCATGGACCGATTCTTACTATTTTCTGCACACTTTCTTCTTTTATAGTACAAACAACGTATACAAAATTTCATGGTATTATCTGCAATATATTTCAAAATATTGCAATAAAATGGACGAAAAATATCAAATTTTTATAGAGGTGGTCTCACATATAGGTTCATAACTCTGGTTAACCTAAACCGATTTTGCTGATTTTAAATAGCAAACTTCTCGAAAGCACTTCTGACAGAATTATTGAAGGTTTGGATCCCGAACATATCTTGGGACTTCAAAAAACTGATTTCAACAGACAGACAGACAGACAGACAGACAGACGGACATGGCTTAATCGACTTCGCTATCTATAAGGATCCAGAATATATATACTTTATAGGGTCGGAAAATTCTTTTGTGGAAATTTCACACGGAATGACAAACTTATATATACCCTTCTCACGATGGTGAAGGGTATAAAAACGGGTTATAGCGTCTTATAGTGTAGTCCATGGGCTTCATTTTCCATATGGTCCATATGAGCGACAAAGCAGGATTTGTCCAAATATGCCCAAAATCCTTCAGAGAATCAGTGATTTTCTTGAAGTTGAATTTTCAAAAATTTTTTAGAAAACTCACAAATACAATTCAGAAAAACGGGTTATAGCGTCTTATAGTGTAGTCCATGGGCTTCATTTTCCATATGGTCCATATGAGCGACAAAGCAGGATTTGTCCAAATATGCCCAAAATCCTTCAGAGAATCAGTGATTTTCTTGAAGTTGAATTTTCAAAAATTTTTTAAAACAGAAAAGAAAAAAACTAATTTCCAAAATGGTACATAATTTGTATTACAATCTATAAATTTATAATAGTTCTTTAATTAATTTAAAATAAATTTTATTTTCATCAAATGTTGTTTGAATATGTTTTCATATTTAAATATATAGTTAAATATGTCGTTACGTCATAACATATTTAACTTTTGAGTTAAATATGTTTTGACGTAAGCTCTTACGTCAAAACATATTTAACTCGGCATATTTATCTTCACACACATCACTCAAGGTAGTATGCAGATATCAAAAATTCAATATTTATAGGGCCGTTAATGACACATTCTGAAGTACACATTCATAACCAGTAATTTCAGTACTTCACGAGCCTGTAAAACTTAGCATGGCCACCGAGATCAGAGCCAACTGTTTGGCCATGATATCGATCATAAGAGCACTTGATGGCTACTAAAAGACGCTAAGCAATCCAGTCGCAGCTTGGATCCAACTGTAAAGATCTCGAACTTTTCATAGTAAAAAGAATACTCTACGATGTTGATCCGTCCGTAACCGAGGCATATAATATTCAGAGCGATAAGTTTGAGATGAGTCAGCCATAACAATAAACGGATATGAAAGAGAAAGCAGATTTTCAACTGTTTCGTTCTCATCATGACAACTTCAACAGAAAAATAAGCACCCTTCATTAGAAAAATGAGCACATTGTGTTCCAACATATCTAACACAATGCTTCCGAATTAGCGCAATTATATAAAGCCGGATAAAATTTGTATATCCTGTAGTATCAGCCCATTTTATGGACAAGATCTTAGCCAGTAAAGCCTTGCATTGATATAAACTAAAACTATAAACTAAACTATAAAAAAAAGATGAGTTAGAAGATCGTGTCAATGATCGCCACAAAGAAGCGTCTCTCAAAGAAGTGTAAAAGTTTCAAATAGCCAATATTCCCCGGATTGTTAATGATACAATCAGGGTTCCACGCAAAACATAGCCAGCCAATTGGCGAGTATCATATTCATCATAACAAATAGGGAACTCGATGGCCTGTTTTTATACCCATCACCAAAAAGATGGATGGTATATTGTGTTTGTCGTTCTGTTTGTAACACATAGAAATAATGGTCGTAGAACCAAAAAGCCTATATATTTTGGGTCCTTATAAGATTCTAAGACAATCTAGCCATGTCCGTCCGTCTGTCCGTCTATTGGTGGCACGATAGAGCTTCGAAAAAAGACATAGAACAATGACATTTTTACCAAACATTCTTTGATCCACCGAAATGTTTGGTATTGCAAATGGGCAAAATTGTTCCAGTAGGATCCGAGTTATAGATCAAAGTTTTGGACTACCTCGATATATTTCAGATATTTTTACTATTTTCCTCAAATATAATGCAGATAATACCATGAAATTCTGCACACTTTATTATACCCACCACCACCACAGTGGTGAATGAGGTTATATTAGGTTTGTTATTCCGTGTGAAACTTTTTTAATATTCATCTGAGACCCAACAAATCCTTATGAAATCCTAAGTCGATTGAGCCATGTCCGTATGTGTGTCCGTCTCTGTAAAACACTCTCACATCCAAACTACACAACCTAACTAAACGAAATTTACAGAAAATATTTCTTATTTTTGGTACTGAAAATCAGCAAAATCGGCATAGTAAAACTAGAGTTATGGACCATAATGTAAGGCAACCTCCATAAAAATTTTATATTTTTTATTAATTTTATTGCAATATTTTTAAATCTATTGCAGATAATACCATGAAATTTTTCATACGTTATTTTTATGATAAAAACAGAAAGTGTGGTAAAACTAGTAAGAATAGGTCCATGATTTCTCTAGCCCCATTACAAAAATCTTCCCGAAATTTTACTCAATTATACTTAAATTTAAATGCCTATAAAATTGGACAATCAATACAAAATTCAGCAGGAATAAGTTTCATGCCAAAAGAAATCGTAAAACGAAATTTTTTTTTAGTTCGGTCCATGTTTGACCATAGACCCCATATAAAGTCCGGGTCCAAAATTCACTTAAATACGTTTAAAACTGGTATAAAAAATGTTAAATGTTTAAAATTTAACATAAATAATCCTTATAAATAAATTGTTGTTCTAAATTTTATAGTGGTCGGCCCATAATTGGTTATAGCTTCCATATAAGGCTCACATCCGAAACAGTCATTTATCTTTATATATATATTGTATAAATATCGGTACCGACTCAAAATTTTGTATAGATCATTTCAATATACACAAAAATCATTCTGAAAAATTTTGTGGATTTCGGTCCATTTTTAACCCTATCCCCCATGTAAAACGCTCTTCCGAAAATCACTTTAATACTCAGAAATTTCTTATAAATAATGATACCGATCCAAAATTTTACACGGATCATTTACAGACATGCCAAAATCAAACTGCTGGATTTTGAGAATATCGGTTCATATTTGACTATACATATTTCACATCCGAAATTCACGTTAATGCTAATATGTATATTAAATATATGTACCGTTATTATGTTGAAATTCGGCATGAAAATAACTGTTCCAAAATTTAAGAAGATCGGCCCATAATTCGTTTTAAGTGGCATATAAGAACCATTTCCGAAAAACAATTTAAACCACATGTCTAATAAATATCGATATCGAACCAACTTTTATATAGATCAGTAATTTTAATCTAGAAATCATACTAATATCGGTTATACGGTAATTATGCTACTGGATTTCTTAGCTGTCAGTCAATAGTAGCTCCTGAATTAAGTCCACTTCCGAGTATAACAACCAACCATACAACTCATGTAAATAATGCTATTGAGATGAAATTCAACCAATATAGTCCTAAAATACATAGAAATCACATTAGTGGATACTGGATTTAGAAGCTATCAGTCCATAACTGGTCCACTTCTACAATGCCACCCATAAATCTTTTGTAAATAATGTTATTGAGATCAAACTAAAACAAAAAAGCCTCAACTTATATCTTATCCTTTTAAATACTCTGTTTCTTAACTTGTTGTGAATATGGAAAAATGTTCTTTTCTATATATATAAAATTAAGTGGCAAAACTTCCTGTTCGCATACTCCTCCTAGACGGTTTGCCCGATTTCAATGAAATTTTCAGGGGTGATTGGGGTCTGTGTGGAGGGTGCACATAAGAAATTTAATGTGTATATCTTTGCGCGTTTTGCGAGGGGGTAGCGAAGCACACCGGGTTTAGCTAGTAGTTTTATAAATTGTTAAATTACACTCAACATTATTATGAAGATCAGACAAACTCTGTAAATTACAGTAAGAATCGGTAATTACATCTATGATAAATGGTCAAAATTAGATAAGATTTCCAAATATTTAAAATAAATTATGTTGTTCGTAAAATTGTCTTTCAAACAATATATCAAATACTAATAAACTTTGCACTAAAACTGAATAGAGAACACAGAATAAGAATATTCTAGTCCTAAAAACAGTGTAGTTTTTGTATTTCTTATTACGTTTAGGTGGAGGGTATTAAAGATTCGGCACAGCCGAATATAGCCCTCTAACTTGTTTTTATTATAGAACGACATGTCTTGTTGAAGATGGTAGGAATCGGTCTACGACAAATGTCTTCCCGGAATATGGCTTTATGGTACATAAATGTCTATAGAAAAGCCGTATCTAAACAAAATTCTGCAATAATAAGTTTCATGCAAAGTGAAATCTCAAAACAATATTTTGTTTGCATCGGTCCATTAATTTCAGATAAAAAGATCACTTTCGTAAATCACTTAAATGAACATAAATATTTTGTAAAAATTACTCTCAAGTCGAAATTCGACAAGCATAATCAAAATATACATTTAAATCGTCGTAACAAATTTCATGATGATCGGTTCATATTTGATCCATATAAATTCCACTACCGAAAATCACTTAAATGGGCATAAATCCCTTATAAAAAACACTCAAGTTTAAATTTGACACAAATAGTTAATACATATATGTATATAATTCGTCACTCTCAATATGATGATAATTGGTCCATATTTAGCTGTAGCCCCCCTATAAACCCGGTAACTAAAAGTTTGCAACATTCTGATAAGAAATGACTTTTACCGAAAATCTAAAGCAACAATATAAATTGATTCAAGATATGACGACTGAATAATTTACAGAGTATAAAATAAATATTTTAAATTTAAATTTTAAAGTGGTCAATGTTACTATGTATTGTTAATATAGGTCTGCAGCTAATTATGAAATCAAATGCCTTTGGCTTAAAAGTCCACACAAAAACTTTTTGTTCGATAACAAATGGAAACACGAAACACGCACCCCTTTGTATTCTAACATTTGACATACTTTTTTCTACGATACTTCGTTGTTAATTTAAAAGCACTTAAGCTTTATTTGTATATGTCTCGAAACTTTTATTTTTGTAAATCATAAATCAATAAATTTTGTTTAAACTAAAATGTAAAGCATTCATATATTGTAATAAATTATTCTTAAAATGGTTTTTTTTCAAACAACGACAATCCATAAATTAGTGATAAACAATGAACTTGATGAAAGAAAGTGCGAAATCTTTAAATTTTGGCAGTTTGTTTTAAGAAGGAAAGAAACAAGTCTTTTCTATTGTATTTAGAGGACAATGTACTTTAAAATTATGTATTGCGTTACTTTCTTTGGAAAGGGGATAGTTGAAGAAGTAAATGTGGTGAAAGTAGAAGAAAGCTTTTTATATCACAACTCTGCAATTGCGCATTATGATTGTGTTTAGTGCAGCATTGCAGCGCCTCTGGTGGCGAGTAGGCGCATTATTTTTAAAGCGTTTTAATGCTATACCACCGTCATTCAAACATTGCTTATAGTTGCACCACTAGAGACGAGATGGTTCTCTATGCGAAACCTGTGATAAATATTAGTTATGATAGATAGAAAACTAACAAGAATGATAAAATAAAGATTACGCCAACGGGCGTAAAATTTTAAAATGTTCTGCGCATTTAGGCCCTGTGACGTCACACATTCTGTGTTTCTATTGGCAAATTTTTTCTCACTTGTTTTTTTTAATCATGTTTTGCTTGCATTTGCTCACTGCACTCTTCATGTTTATATTTTTTGTTGTTTTTTTTTTTTTTTGTTCTTTTTTAAACAGATTTTATTTTAGAACTCTCAGAGAATTCATTTGCAAGGTTGCCAACTATCACATAAAACACACATTTTTCGCAAGAAATTTTAATTCTAACACATGAAACATTCTTGGTAACCCTTAGAATGGAACTTCTACGTCACATAACGGGAAATCATGCGCATGGCGTAATCTTTATTTTATCATTCTTGGAAAACTAATAATTATCAGAAAGTGAAGTTGATGTTGTTTGAGTGACAGTGGCTGGGAATCGAACCAAGGCTACAAATACCAACTCATGCTTAATGATCAAATGCGCCAAACAATTAAGCTACAGTACCCAGTAAAAAAATTTGTTAACAATTACTTCGAAGGCACTCTTGCTATATGTTTAATGATATTTTGCTAAATTGTTGCGAAATATTACCATCATTAGCGCTGGTACTCTGACATTTATTAAAAATAAATGCATATATTTAAGTAAATACTGTGAGTGTCAATATAAAGTAAACAGCTAATAATATGTAACAGAAATGTTTCATTATAAACATACTACACGTACAAATGTAACACGTACAATTGCAGCTTTAAAATTTTTAATTAATAGCCAATATTTTTATTTAAAACATTTTAAAGTTTTTTTTTTTAAACTTCTAATACAACAATAACAAGAGCTTGTTACAAAGCAGTGTTTACAAATCACTAAAGTTATGTTGCATAAAGCATTTGGAAATCAAATAGGCTGTATCACACTCATTGGAGCCCTTTTGGTATTTGCAGTCATTTAAGGTTTTGTCCACAATATCCTGATGATCCTTTAAGGCTGGTATATCTTGTAGAAACTTTTTAGCTGCATTTTCCTCAAAGGCGCCATTTTTCCATTGGCCCTGTTTTTCCAAAACACACTTCAAGTAACACTTTAATGGCTGCTTGGGTTCTTCCTTAAAACCATTATTCATGAGATTTTGCCAGTCTTCCTCTGAAACTTTGTTCTCCTCACGACAGACCATTTCTGCTTTGCGTAACTCCTCCTTCATATCGCTCTAATTTTTTGGTATAAAATCATGATTTAACATTTGTTTTTTTTTTTAATATAAATTAAACAAAATACCTTGACTTCTACAACAGCCAAAACTAAAGCAATACACAATATAAAATACTTCATATTGAGTTTATTTTATGATTTTTGTAGACTGTTTTGTTAGAATTGTAAATCGAAACTAATAATTTCATTTGAAAATTTGCTCTAATTTATATGAAATTTTAAACTTGTTTATTTTCAATTATATTTATTAACAATTATTCATAAATATTTATCTAATTAAACCATAAATTTTCTCAAACCTTTTTGCTGTTTTGTTGCTGATAACAATAAAAACAATAATTTACATTTAATGGCTGGAAAAAAAGTTTTTAATAAATGCTATAATTGTTTTCAAAGCCAGTGAAATTGAATTAAATTTGTATTTAATTTGAAAATATTTGTTAATAATACCGGCACAAAAAAAATGGCAAAAAAAATTCGTTTGGGGTTCTTTTGTGTAAGTGGCTTCTAAAACAGTTTTTTGTAGTTTCAGAGTTTAACCCCTTAATTCATAAAAACTTACAACAGGTTTATAACAGGTTTTTAAAGCAAATTTCCATACAAAATTCAAGCATCAAGCCCTTCCCCTCACAGAAGAACATAAACAGATTAGAAAAGTCAGTGACGATGCACAGTGGTTTAGAAACGTTTTATTTTGGAAATAATTTAGGGGCCAAATTACCGCATTCGATATCGAGCAAGAAGTTTAGTACATTTTATCATAATTTCGATATCGAAATCATTTTTCGATACGATAGCTCATTCGATTACGAATGCGGTAATTTGGCCCCAGTATTTCAGGAGCTATTCAAAATATCGTAACGAAATTTCACATTATTGGAGCTGAGGTGTTTGCGTGTTGATTTACTGATTTACGTTTAGAAAAATTACATATCAAAGGTGCTTTATCTAGGAAAAGATAAAGGACTTTCGAAGAGCTGTGCATCACGCATCCACTTATCACGCTGAATGTAGAAATAGGACAAACAGAACTTATTTCTCTGAACTCGAACATCTCCTGTCAGAAAAAAGAAGAATTAAAAGAGATTGGCAATTTCACAGGTCTCCTTAACTGAAAGCTAGGCTACGGGAATGCAGAGATATACTAAGAAATTTATTAGAAATCCAAAGGACGGCTTCACTTAGATCATACTTGGAGGGTCTTGATAGTACCCCACAATCTGACTATTCGTTATGGAGGGCGGTCAGAGGTTTAAAAAGACCAGTTAGAGGAAAGCCTCCTTTGCGAAATCCGATTGCTGACTGGGCTAGACATGATTCCGAGAAGGGGACTTTATTTGTTAACAATGTGAGAAATGTGTTTACTATAAACTACTCAAATAATGCATCTGATTTGCCACCCCTCGTTATTAGACCTCCTATACCTATAAAACTTAGCTTTCATAATGTTCAAAGCGCTATTGGTACTCTAAGCATTTAAAATCAGCAATAAAATGCTTGTGGAGTTACCTCGTGTAGCTAGAAGAATTATGCACTTTATCTTCAACGCTATTTTACGCCTAGAATACTATCCTGCAGATTGGAAGGTGTCTATGATTATTATGATTTCTAAGTCAGGGAAGGACCACACCAAAGTAGAGTCATATAGGTCAAATAGCCTACTGCCGACAATTTCAAAACTGTTCGAAAAATTGTTAATGACTAAGTTGACTCCAATTCTGAATGACATTGTATGTATTCCTAACCATCAATTCGGCTTCAGAGCCAAACACAGCACCATCGAACCAACACACAGATTGGTAAATGTGATAAGAGGGTCGTTTAAAGACAAAAAATACTGCTCCTGATGTTTGCACAAAATAAAATTAACTCTGCCTGCTAACATCCATAAACTTATGGAAAGTTATTTATATGGTCGCAAATTTAAAATCAAAGAAGGTGATTTTTTAAGCCCCGCTCAGCCAATTGAAGCAGGAGTGCCCCAGAGTAGCATATTGGGTCCTACCTTATATTTGATTTAAGCCCCCTTAGCGTTCATAAGGACCATCAAGTAGCATTACAGAATCTGCAGACTTATGTTTATAAACTTGAGAATTGGCTTGAGCTTTGAAAAATCAGGGCTAATAAACAGAAATGTATTCATATTACTTGCACATTGCGAAAAGAAACTTGCTCATTCATCAAAATAAATAATCTAATTATTCCGCAACACAATGAAGACAAATACCAAATATTTATATAATAATTAGGCTTCTTTTAATAATATATGGTGTTAACTTAATTTTGACGCTCACAGTATGTATGCAAAATTGTTGTAACATTATTTCTAAGCACAGCAGTAGATTTATTATTAATTTTAATTAATCAATCGCCACACCTTTAACTAACTTGGTTACTTTCTTCTCCCATCTTTAAATTAGTATAAGTTGAGGTGTATATTAACGTTACTTAGAAAACGGATGCTGTAATACAGCTGTCTAATTCTTTTCAATATAAACATCACAGTTATTTTATTTCTATTAATTCTTTAACTGATACTTGACTAATGATTAAAGAAGACGTCTGTTTCAGACGTAGCAATTAAACATAATAAATTAATGATTAAAACCAGCATGAACTTTAAATATGTAATATAAAATTATTCAACTAATTCATTTTTAGCTTCAGGCCAAACACTAAGTTCTTTACACTAAGCTTTAATATAAATAATGATTATTAATAACTTTTGAATGGAAGGTAACACATACATAAATTCACGGCATAAACAATTAAAGGTCACATAATTAATTGCATCTTTTAGTTATTATGAAAACTTCACAAAGAAATTAAAAACTACAAACCAACATAAAATCTTTTAGTTATGGGTTGATGAATTGCAATATTTAAGAGTAGGTACTTACATAATTTACACACTTGTAAATTGGATCATGATGACTATAGTCACACCTACAGATACCGCATTGTCGGACAAAATCTGTGTGCCATCTCAAGATACAAGACAGAAGATATCAATTGAGCTCAACTAATAGATAAAACCATTTCATTGTGGTTTAACGAATACAAATTTATCAATAATTCCTATGTTAAAGCTTTCAAGGCAAATGAGAATTTATAAGTAACAAAATGAAAAAATTAACCCCTTGGACCACGATGTCGAACGTTAGTTCGCTTAGATAAGACTTAAGACACAAACTTTTTATCGTATACATTTTTTACTCAATCAAGTTTGTTTATTCCACAATCAAGTTTGTGTCTTAAGTCTTATCTAAGCGAACGTTATCGTTCGACATCGTGGGCCAGGGAGTAAATTTAAAGACTAATTACACTTTCTGTAACTGCCATTGATGATTGTTGATCGTGATACACATATTGGCTGCGTGTTACCATGTGATGTGTAATTATTCATCGGCATATGCCGCGGACGCTCCTCAGTATAAAGCGATTGTAAGACTGTTAAAAATCCTAGTTTCCCTGCATTGTGTTTAGAGAAGTAGGAGTTTAATCCTAATTATTGATAACATTGTTTCTAAATAATAATTAACAGCTTTAAATATTTTAATAAAGCATTTTTCAACAATAACTTTGGTTTTCTAAGCAAAATATATTATTTATATGAAAAGCAAAAGGTTATGACAGCTATAAATGAAAAATTATATTAGAAATATGTCCATCACGATCAAGCAAATAGATGTTGATTTTTTTAATATAAACTCGCCTCTCAATTGGGGCATTGTTTGGCATGCTGTGTGGCTTGTAGCACCGTCTTATTGAAACCAAAGTCCAGCTTGGACAACTTGGAGGAAAACATTCGCCACGTTATTGCACAAATGTTGGAAAAAATCATCGAAAATTGGACCTCCAGATTAGACTAGGTCCAAGCCAGTCATATGCCAGCCAGTCATATTTAAATTATAATGCCAGAAGATTATATTTCGAATAAATTCCAATGTTACACATTAGACGATGAAGAAGACACTCACTGTTTACGCGCAGAAAATTAAATGTATTTTTTGTTTTTGTTTTTAATGTAAACTTTTTCGAACATAAGCTTTGAAAATGCTATACGAAGTGTAGCGGAATATTAGCAATAAAGAATTTTTACATACACTTGACCTCGAGCTCGAACAATTTTATTTCTTGGAAATTATAACTGAAAGGTCGGATAAAAACAACACTAATTTAATTTCGAATAAATTAAATTTTATGTCAATTTAAAAAAATCATCTTTGCTTTATTCCATTTCAAAGTTTTATACATCTAAAAAAAACACCCTCAATACGTGTTTCTAACAGAACCATGATTTTCTAAATAAATTTGGAAGCGTTAATCAGGCCTCAGTCTATTCATGTTGAAATGTCAAACCAAACTAAACATAAATCAAAATGGCCGCCAGTTAAAAAAGTGTTGCCAACTAAAAGTTTTATACAATTAAAAACAAATAAAAAAATATAGTCGGTCAAGCCCGACCATATAATACCCTACACCCAGTATATGTATAAAACAGTTTTTTAGAAATGGGCGTTATGTGGGATATATAACCAATTGTGGACCGATCATCAAAAAATTTAGTGTCATGATGTCTATGAATATAAATATTATGTATGTTAAACTTGATCTAGATATAAATACTTTTAAAAGACTTATGGAGGTTAAAATGAATTACGGAGAGGGTCTTATATGGGAGTTTCGACTAATTATGGACCGACAATTATAAACTAAGGTGTCATTATTTCTGTATATAAGAAACTTATTTGTGACAAATTTTATTTGGATACCAACATTTTTAAGAAATTTATGATCGTTAAAGTGATTTCCGGAAATGGGCCTTATATGAGAGCTACGACCAATTATAGACCGATCATAATAAAATTCTACCATGTTATATGTATATGTACGAAACATATTTTTTTTTTTTTAATTCAACTTTATTTACAATCTATTTTACAATATTTAGCAAATTCAATGATTTAAATAATATTATCACATATGTTATTAAACTGCAATAAGTTTAATAAACTATATAGGATATACATATGTAAGTATGTACGTGTTTAAATAAATATACATATAAAGATTGTTGTTCTTAGAGCTTAACTTTGTTTCATTTTCTATATTGGAGATCTAGCACGTGAAATCTGTTCAGTCTTCTAATTTTATTTGTTTCATCTAATAAGGAAATCGCCAATGGGTTTTGATGGTTGCTTAGTCTATTTATATACCTAGCACTATATCTGTTTATTTCATTGAAAATAAATGGTACTTTCAGATCCCTATGAATTTGAATGTTGGTCATAAACCATGGAGCGCTAGAAATATACCTTAAGGTTTTGGACTGATAGCGTTGCAATATCTCAATATTTGAATTACTGGCCGTTCCCCACAGCTCAATGCCATAGGTCCACATAGGCTTTAATATAGCTTTATATAATTTTATTTTGTTCTCTAAACTAAGTTGAGACTTGTTCCTAAGTAACCAGTTCAATTTCTTGGTTTTCACATTAAGGTAATTTTTTTTGCTTTTGATGTGGTCTTTCCATGTGAGACGTTTGTCTATATACATTCCCAAATACTTTACGCAATTCGATTTCGGTAATTGTAAGCCATTTATATATATCGGAGGACACTCTTCTTTCCTTAAGGTAAATGTTATATGATTGCATTTTTCTACGTTTATAGTAATTTTCCAGTTGTTTAACCATTGCTGTAGCGTATTTAGCTCTCTTTGCATTACAGATGAAGCTTCGATGTGACATTTATTGGAAGATATTATGGCGGTGTCGTCCGCATAAGTCGCAACTTCGACATTAGCGGATGTAGGCATATCAGAAGTATATAAAGTGTATAGTATTGGCCCTAAAACACTGCCTTGCGGTACTCCGCTATATATTTGATTTATACTTGATGCTTCGTCATCAACTTTCAAAATGTTCGATTGTGCAGATATGATTTAAGCAACGCAAAAAATGGAACAGGTAGAATTTTTTTCAGTTTAAATAACAATCCGTTATGCCACACTCTATCAAATGCCTGCTTTATGTCAAGAAACGCTGCAGAGCAATACATTTTTCTCTCTAGTGAGTCCGCTATAACTCTTACTATTCTGTGACACTGTTCTGGTGTTCCATGATGTTGACGAAATCCAAACTGGTGATCAGGTATAATATTTTGTTTCTCTAAAATCGGCAATAGCCTTGTTACAAACAACTTTTCGAATATTTTCGAAAATGTTGTTAGTAGACTTATTGGCCTGTAGGATGAAATCTTGAAACATATTTGTGTTCAATATTATTTGGATACCAACATTTTTAAAAGAGTTATGCTCTTTTAAGTGGTTTTTGAAAGTGGTCCTTATATGGGAGCTACGACTAATTATGGACCGATCTTCACGAAATTTGTAGATGTGATTTAGCTACATTTACAACTCATTTTTGGTGAAATTTGTTTGCATACTTGCATAATTCAAAGATTTATGACCGTTAAACCCCGGGAGGAAATGTGTATGTGGGTCAGGTGCAATAATGGACCGATTTCCACCAGTTTCAATCCCATCCGAAAATATATCACGTACCAAATTTTATCGAAATATCTTCAAAATTGCGACCTGTACTCTGATTCACAAGCATTACATGGACAGCTAGCCAGCCAGACGGACAGACGGACATCGTTAAATCGACTCAGAAAGTGATGCTGAGTCGATCGGGTGTTGGACCAATATTTCTGGGCGTTACAAACATCAGCACAAATCCAATATACCCTCCCCACTATGGTGGTGTAGGGTATAAAAAACAGCCTATATAATGTTGTGATATTGTTAAAAGTATATTAAATAAAGAATGTGTAATTTACAATATAAAGTGTTTTATAATATGAAATAATACAGTGTAAAAAGTATAAAAAGTTATAAAATATAAAAAACGTATAAAAAGGTATTAATGAAATATCATTATCCATTTTAGTAAAAATGAAACTTTTACTTTTAGCACAATATATTTTATACATTTCTTTTTAACTTTTTCAGGAACCATAATAAAACAACAACTATTGTTATCAATTTTAAAACGTGAAACAATAATTGTAAATTAAAACCACTTCAGCAAAGAACCGCAAATCAATAAATAAATAAAGATTTTATGTAAATTTTTATTTTACATCACAAATTCTTAAACTCCCACTTATAAAAGTACAAACTGTCACCTGCTATAACAATTCACACAAGAAACCATAATTTAAAATTGCAATTTGTTTTTTTTTTTATTATTAACCCAAAATATTTATTTATGTGGAAATAAATATTGTATGTTATTAATTTAAAATTTATTATATAGGTATTATTATAAAGTCAAAATTAATTTAAAAAAGGTGCGGTTACTCATGATTAATTGTGTATTTTTTATACGTAACTCCCAATTTACACGAAGCAATTCTTTTAGCTAAACTGATTACCTTTTAGACATCGTGGTGAGGGGAAGATAAGACGAGTACACACTTGATTGTACTTGCAATGCGTGTTAAGCTTTGTATAGACGGTTGTCAGATCTTACAACGTTGTCCGAAAAGTGTTCAGAAAATGTCTAACAACCGTGTGAACTTAAAATTTTTGTCTACCAACGTTGTAAGGAAAAGCATTGACAATTTACCTTTTGCTAACAATTTTGAATGTCAGCATATTGCTAGCACATTGCTAGATCTGACAACATATGTTTATACAAATGTGTGTATACTCTCAATTAAAATTGTAAACACCGAAAAAATTTCAAAGAAAAACATGTATCAATCTTTTCAATAAAAATTGCTTAGTGTAAATTGGGACTAAGTAAAAAATGTTGACCGGAAATTATCATTATTAGTTGTTAGCTTTTTATGTAAACTTTAAAAATTTTGTTAATAATTACAGACACAATATATGTAGTTATACACAACATTTATACAAAAACAAGCAAGAAAGTATAGTCGGTCAAACCCGACCATGTAATACCCTACACCCAGTATACATATAAAAATTTAGTGCCATGACTTCTGTGAACATAAATATTATGTGTGTTAAATTATTGCTCAATATAAATACTTTTAAAAGATTTATGGAGGTTAAAGTGAATTACGGAGAGGGTCTTATATGAGAGTTTCGACTAATTATGGACCGATCTGCACAAAATTAGGTGTTATCATTTCTGTATTATTTGGACACCAAAATTTTTGAGAGATTTATGGTCGTTAAAATGATTTTCGTAAGTGGGCCTTATATGGGAGCTACAATCAATTATGGACTGATCTGTACAAAATTTATAGTTTTGATTTGGCTTCATTTACCACTCATTTATGGTAAAATTTGTTTGGATACTTGCATAATTCAAACATATATGATCGGTAAACCCCTATTTCGGGAAGACTGTGTATAGGGGTCAGGTGAAATAAGGGACCGATTTCCATCAGTTTCAATCTCATCCGTCCTGGGGCCGAAAAATATCACGTACCAAATTTTATTGAAATAACTTCAAAATTGCGCCAGCCAAACGGACGGTCTGACGGACATCGTAAAATCGACTCAGGAAATTAAATGGAATACATGAATCGCAATTAAAGATAATGTTGAATTGGTAGCCGTTTGATGCAAAATTCACTTGTTCCCAGCATCAGGTCCCATTATCTTATTCGAAAAACTATCACTTAAATCCTATAGTTAATCTGTCGAGTTAATGAAAAATTGTATCATTCCTAAATCGCTAGTGAAACTAGCGGAGAAAACTTGTTAACCAATTAGCATTCGGTCTTGCCCTTGAGACGCCAGATGCTGGGCAGTGGCAGATAATAGGTTTTGTTTGCTCTTTCTTCTACTTGCTGTTAAAAGTCATTATTGTAGAAAACGATCGTATATATCTAAGGGCTGTATACATACATAATAATCCTATTAAATTCCGTAAATAAAGTCTCGATATATTTACTTTTATAAAATTTTTAAATTTTTCTTTTAAACGTTTCGTTCATGTTTCAATAAGATATAACCACAGTATAGTCACAAAATAGAGATAAACGACTTACAGCCGAATTCCGCAATTACGCTTGTGTTTGTACTGTAAAATGTGTAGTCTGGCCCGCACATCATCATCACATTTAATGAATGTTTTCCATATCCTGCCTCGTGTAATGTAGGCGCATCAATTTTAATGATTGTGCCATCCACGCAACCACACACATAAAAAAAAAACTTTTCAGCAATCCGGATTGTGTTTTGAAAAAGCAAACGTCTATTATAACATCGACAATTCTATGGATGGTCCGAGCCAATGCAAGCAATAGCAGTTGATTTTCAGATGACAAAGCATGACTGTGCTGTGTATTGTGCTCTTATTTTTCTCTAATTTTATTTAAAATAAAATCAACTTGAATTTAATTAATGTTTTGTAGACCCAAAAAATTTATTCGGTCTCTATAATTTCTTCTTATAACTACTATCTTGAAACAGAAACTCACGTCTAAACATTTTGAAAGCTTTACTAGTTATAGCAATATGATTTTGTAAAGGGATCGTTTACCTTGCAAATTTTTGACAAACTTATCAAAATTTGCTTTGTAAAAAGAGATTTTATAATTTTTGTGGCAGAAAACGGTATAATTGTTTGCAAAATCTTTGCAAATTACTCTTTTAAATATTAACTTTGCACTTTGCACAAGAGAATGTACATGTAATAGAAATTGCAAAGAGAATATAAGAATTTCAAAAACTTTGCAAATAACACTTAGCAATTTCAAGTTATTATTTATAAAATTGTACAGTTCTGAGGAACATAAAGTTTTGCAAATTGACGAAAAATTGCATAAGTACAAAGTGAAAAGTTGAGAAGTTGTTTTGGGGAACAGGCCCCAGGACGCTAAAAATCAGACATTTCTGTGACAGAGATGACCCTTTTTAAAAATCTCCATATCTTAGCATGTGAATTCAATGGCATTATATTTTATTAGAAGCTGAAATACAGATCGCCACTATCTTTGCAAGTCATTATAAATAGTGAATAATAGCGAAATTGTGACGAATACTAAACAACTCGAACTATAACAGACTTCCTGTTGTCCTGAACCTCATAGGCAGCCACATTAGGGAACGAGCGAGTCATACTTGAAGAAGACATCTCGAATTTAAATGGAAGAGAGATAAAATGAAACGAACACGTCCTATGTTTCCCATAGCAACCCAGTGAATTTATATATGTATGTTTATATATTTACAATATATTTATTGGCAATAAAATCATCATTAAATTAACTGGGCACATTAATTAAGTTCATACAAAAAAAAACCTTTGTTAAACAGCAATAAAAATCACAATAAATAACAAAAGCAAATTATGCATTAAATTTACATAATCCAATTAAAATTAATAAATTAGAATTTGTTTACGAAAACACTAATTGAATTCGAAAACAGGAAACGGAAATAAACAATACACAGCTTCTGTTTTTACAGAGAATTTGATTTAAATGTGTCTTCACTCACAGCAAATCTGAACTCTATTTATCAAATTTTCAAAATAATTTTTCAAAAATGTCAATTGTTAATTAAATTTTAATTTATTTTTAAAACTGCTTAATTTTTTTGTAAATTTATTTTAATTGAATTGTTGTTGATATGTGCTGTACCAGAAACAACAAACAATGGAACAGGTGTATATTTGTTGCTTTTGGCGTGCGAATGTAGCATTTAATATTTCGATTCCTTAATGTTTGTGATTTGTGAGTAATAATATCATTTAAATGTCAGCTTTTGATTTCAATTAGGTGTTTTTCAGTTATTTATTTTATACATTTCTTAAGAATTTTATTATCATTTCAATGAAATTACTTAAATTTCGAATTATGTTTATTTCCGGATTCAGCCATACTGACTAGGATCTTACTAAAGTAAAATATTTCTTTTTATTTATTTATATTAAAACTATTAAAAATTTAATTCGTACCAGCGGATTTATGGCAGATTTATTTCTAAATAAAATTAGAATCTGGCTACACAATGTTAGTTTTTGCATACAATATGTACATATATCAGTAAACGTTTAAAAGGGCACAAGGCTTGTTAAGCTTCTACGAGGGCAGTTCGGAAACTTTTTGTTTTTTCAAAAACAATTTTATTTTTCAATATAATTCCCTGAAACTTCAATACACTTAGTCCAACGCTTATCTAGCAATTCTATCCCTTGATTAAAATAGTTTTCCTCAAGGCCTTCAAAATAATGATTTAGAACTGTAATTGCATCTTCATTTGCGGTAAGAAGCTTGCCAGCTAGGCATTTTTTTAGATTTGGGAACAGGTAAAAGTCACTGGGAGCTAAATCAGAAGAATAAGGTGGTTGGTCAAGCAACTCGCAGTTTAAGTCATTGATTTTAGCCATTTTTAAAACACTATTGTGCGCTGGTGCGTTGTCTTGATGAGAAATTATTTTTTTAAGCCAGGACGTTTCTGTCGAATTTTTACATTTAATTGATTCAAAATGTTGCAATAGTACTCTGAATTTATTGTTTTACCCTTTTGCAGATAGTCAATCAATAAACTACCTTTGAAGTCCCAAAAAACCGTTGCCATAATCTAACCAGCCGTTTGAATTGGGTTTGCCTTCTTTGGGGCACTTCCTCCAGCTTTAGTTAATTGCTTGGATTGTTCTTTTGTTTCTGGAGTATAGTGGTGGATTTATGTCTCATCAACAGTTATAAAACGGCGCTTAAAACCCATTTTAGTTTTCTTAAAACGATTCAAACAAGCTTGAGAAATTTGCATTCTTATGCGTTTTAAACAAATGCGGCACCCATCTTGCAGAAAGCTGTTTCATCTATAGTTCTTCATGGAAAATTAAATGGACTCGATCATTTGAGGTGCTATTTCACGTACTTTTATTCGTCGATCATTTAATACTATATCATGCACTTTGGCTTCAATTTATGTTGTTCTTGCTGCTCTTGGACGTCCAGAACGTGGTTCATCCTCAATGCTTGTACGACCACGTTTAAATTCAGCAACCCAATTTGTACTGTTGCATATGAAGGAGCACTTTCACCCAACACATTCACCATATCATTATGAATTTCTCGTCCCGATAAACTCTTTTTATTTAAACATTTAATGACACCACGAATTCTAATGATACATGTGCCAAATATTGAAAAATCCCATTCTTGAGTTAAAAAATAATTTTTTTGATAGATATCCCATTCGCATCCCAGTAAGCGATTATAAAGGCCTTAACGTAAATTGTATAAAGTTTCTTTTGAGAAAAAAAAAATTAAAAAAAAATAATTACAATTTATATTTTTAGTTGAGCTGTTAGTTTTTAAATTTTTGATAAATTTATAGTTAGGCTTGAGTTCATTAAATTTAATTTTCATTAAATTATTATTTTTACTGAAGGTAGGAATTGTTTTTACAACATGAAATCTTATTAAAATACAGTGCACTCGGGGTATAGTGAACACTTTGTAATATGAACTACCCGATATAATGAACTGGCTATTTTTTACATTATCTACTCTAAATAGTGAACTCCACAAACCTCTATAAAGTGAACAGTTTTTTGCACAATGATTGACAACAAAAAAGCTATTTCACTTGTATATATTCATTGTTATGCATTATTTTCTTGTTTTAATACACTTTTAATGAGATGACTTCAGTTTAAAATTCGATCTTGACACGTGTTTATATGTAAATTGATTAAAAAATGCACTTTAATGGAAAAAAAGGAATTTTCTTTCCATTAAAGTGAAATAAGAAATTCTAAAAGAACTAGAAAATTGAGTAGAAGCTACTGTTCTTGCAAAGAGATTTCATGTAGCAAAATCCACAATAAGTGGCATAAAAAACAAAAACAAAGTGGAAGCCAGAGTTCCATGCTTAAGCAAAAGTGCCCTTAACAGAAAGACATTTCGAAAAGCAGAATATCCGCGTCTCGAAAAAAGACTTTTCAATTAGTTTTTAAAGCAGCGATCTAAACACTTACCAGTAAGCGGTGAAGCTTATGCAAAAAGCCAAAACACTGCATGAACTATTTAACAAAGCGGGTGATTTTAATGCAAGACCACGCTGGCTCCAAGGCTTTAAGAGTCGTTTTTTTTTATTTTTCTTAAACCTTCTTGATATAGTGAACAGGCCTGTGCATTAGTTAATTCACTATATCCCGAGTGCACTGTAAACATAAACTTTTAAATTAAAAATGGAAAAAATCTCACACATCCCTTAAAGAAAAGCGTGTGGCGCGTTGTTATGAAACAAAATGCTTCGTAGCTTTAAACATGATTGGTTGTATTCCTTTCGGTCTGAAATATTAAAATATACTCACGGGCAGTCATGTTTTTTTAAGTTCAGGTTGATATGGGCGCCCCACGCTTTTCTTTAAGGGATGTATGAGATTTTTTCCATTTTTAATTTAAAAATTTATGTTGTTTGAAATGTTTTTATTTTTTGACTTTTAGTCGATTTTTTTAGTATTCATATTTATTTTGTGTTCACAACTCATCAATATACATTAAGGTAAAGAAAAGCGTTTCTTAAAAAAAATTTTTTTTTTATTTATATTTCCTATGAAAAATCGATTTTATATGAAAAACATCGGCAAAATGACAATAATCGATCTGGCTTGTGTAATAACATTAAGATGTCTCAAAGAACAATTTGTAAATTAATTTTTTGGAACACTTTAATAATAAATTCTTTAACTTTGATGATGAGGTTAAGAACTTTATTTTAAAATTAGTATTCAATTTAAAAAAAAAAAGCAAACAAATAAAAAGAAATAAGCATAAACAACATCTCAGCCTGCCTTACAAATTAAATTACATACAAATGACGAGTGTCATTATTGAATAAATTAAAGAAATTTTAAACAAAGCAAATACACTGACTACTACAAATTAATCATTGTTTTTTAAATATGTATGTACATATGTACATTAGAGTGGTTCGAAAAAAAAAAGTTGTGTCAGTCACCCTCTACGATTAAAGATAATGTAAAAACAATATAATTTGAATTTGACGTGGCAGTAAAAAAAGATTAAGGACAGAAATATAGCCCTTACAGAGCCATTAACACCGGTATACAAAATGTTATGATCGGTATTTGTAGGTGTGGCAAAAAATAAAAAAAATATTTCTGAAATTGTTTTTACATTATCTTTATTCCTAGAGGGTGACTGACACAAAATTTTTTGTATGGAAAGCGAACCACTCTAATGTACATATAAATATTTTTTGAATTTCTTTCAAAACAAAGTACTTTTAAATAAGTTAAAATAATATTTTAAAGTGCTGGCAGCTAATTGAAAATTTTGTTTATATGTATGCACATATTTACAACAAATATTAACACAGTTAGGGATATATATTCATTGTATACATGAGTACATATGTGTAAGTCCTAATTTACACGAAGCAATTCTTTAAGCTAAGCTTTATGGTGAGAGAAAGATAAGACGAATACACTCTTTTATTTGTATTACGTATGTGTATATATGTATGTATGTGTATACTCTCCAACGAAAATACGAGTGATTTAAGCAATAAGAATTGTGCTGCCAGATTTGGCGATTTTTTGTTTTAAAAATAGCAAAGTGACGATTTGACGATATTAAAATTTATGTTTTTTTTTTAACAAATTCTATCTTTTTTTGAGACAACAACTATTTTTCTCATTTAATATAATAAATATTAAGAAGAACATGACATATTTCAAAAACAAAACTATGTTATGGTAGTGTTTTTTTTTAATTATTGACAATTGTTAAGTTTGAGTATAATAATTCCAAATAATAGCAGAAATTATTTATTTTTCTGTAAACATAAATAGCAATTTTAAAAACTGAATTCCATGAACTAAAAATTCTACAAAAACTTCTTCTATTTTAATAAAACGTCGAGAGAATATTCAGAGATAACAAAAATAAAATAAGTATCTGTATATTAGGGATGAATTGGATTCTATACTCAAAATGTCATTTAAAACTTAATAAACTAAATTGTTTTGACATTGTAATTTAACCTGAATTAATAAAATATGCTAAATTCAGATATTTATAAATAAAATGCTGTAAGTCTTATTTCACACTCTTCAGTTTTAGCTGTTTAGTTTTTTTTTTAGTTTTTGTTCAATTCTCTTTTGCACCTGCCATCTCATTCACACACGTCAAGTCAATTTTCGTACGTTTTAATGCAAATCAACATGCTTAAACGAAAAAAAAAAGAAAATAAGAAAATTGAATAGTACCGTCAAGTTTGTACCCCTTTTGTTCTCTTTTCCATGCTCATCCAAAAAGACTTATCTTGACGAGTCACAATTCAAGAGAGTGAAAGCGGAGTAAGATATTATAAAAATATTACACAAGTTGTATTATATTTTTTATGATTTCTTATTTAAAAACCTAAAATTTATGTATTTTGATATGTATTGTAGACGAGACTATATGAACTTGAATTTTTATATTTTATATTTTCTTTTATATTTTGACTTTTTATTTTTGCGATTTTTTTTTACGATTTTTAAAATACGAAATGACGATATTTTTGGAAATTCATCTGGCAGCCCTGGCTGTGTGAACTCCGAAGAAATTTCGAGAAACATTTTGTATCAATCTATTTAATAAAAATTGCTTCGTGTAAATTGGGACTAAGCTTTTAAAATACAAATTGTATGAATTTTGTAAATTTATTATATGTATATGTAAATTAAAATATCCTACATGCAAGTGTTTATAAATACCAAAATATTCTTTGGAAAACCCTATAGTTTATTTAATGCATTTCAAATCAAAACATTAAACGGAACAATTAAAATACAAAGTTGTTGTTTTTTTTAATAAAATTTCCTTTTCACATAAATAATTTAATTGTATCAACTTATTTAATTTGGGAAATATTATTTAAAAATAAAATATGCTTAATAAAATATTAAGTGTTGTTGTTGTTATATATGTTATTTTATTAACGAGAGTTGATTTGAAATCATTATCCTGGTGTGATCCCAAATTGTGTCCAGTTGGTATTCAACACATTGCCTGTAATAATTCAGGGGTAAGTAATAAATCAAAAAGTATTTTAAACAATAAGTTCGTAATTATAACTGGACTAAAAATTATTGATATTTTTACAAAATTTGTTGAAACTTATTTATGCTAAAAAGGAACAACTTACATGATATAAACAGTTTTCATATGCCACGAAAGTAGTGGTCAATTACTTTAGCAAGAAGATGAATTTAGTGTAAATCTAAATGCACTGAAAAAAATTCAACCTCGATTAACAACAAATATTTTGTGATTTTTACGTCTTTTTTGGTTTCTTTATGGAGTGGTTTCACTAGATCACTTTTAGATATCTCTTTGAGCATCTGTAGAGATATATATCACTGCGACAAAGAGCTTTGTCTGTTACTTTAACCGGATTTAAAATGACAACTATTTAATAAACATAAAGTAAAACAAATTCTATATCTCTTGAGGTTTTAACCCTTCTTTGTATAATGGTAGAATTTTCTATTATAACATTGAATGCATTCTTTTATTTCTATTTTGTAATAAGCTAATGATCTAACATTGCATGATGATGGAAATTTCGATAATTTGTTTTTTGCTAAATTTATACCTTTTATTTTGAACATGAATTATATCACCTTGATTTATTTCACCAATAAAGAAAAAATCATGCAAAGAAGGGTTAAAACCATTAAAAATTTTTACATAGGAATTTCCAAATTCCAAAAACTGTAGACACATCAAATAGTGCGTTCGAGTTTGGCAATCCAAAACTAATTTTAATTCTTTATTTCTTCGACAAACGTTTTAAAACTTAAATTTATGTTCATGACTTTGTAAACAGATACTAGTTTTCGGGATTTTTTAAAGCAAATCCTGGGATTCGGGATTTGTCAAATCTTAAATAGTATTGATCATTCTATTTTACAGTATTTCCTTTTAATGTTCAAAGTCACTATTACATTCGTTGATTACGAGAATGAATCATGTATTATAGGCCACTGTGCACGAAATTCATGTGCCCACGATGTCGAACGATAACGTTCACTTAGAGAAGACTTAAGACACAAACTTTTTATCGTATACATTTTTTACTCAATCAAGTTTGTTTATTCCACAATCAAGTTTGTGTCTTAAGTCTTATGTAAGCAAACGATTTCGTTCGACATCGTGGGCCAGGCGGTAAGTTTTCTAAGTTGAATTGATATTTGCTTGTAATTATTTGTTTTCCTCAAATGTTTAATAAAATGTATTAACAAAATCTTGCCTTTTTTTGTATGTAAAACGTTAACAGTTAACAATCAGAAAAACGGAATTATTAAATTATTTGGGAATTCACAAAATCATGGGGAATCTGAAGAAGTTAAAACAAAATCGATGGGTATAAAAATTATTGAATTGAAACCATTTCGAACAAAATCTAAAAGAAAACTGATATTATGTGTCTTGTAATATACACTGGGGAGCAAAAATGAGTAATGTTTGTGCCTTGTACACTTTTTATTATTTTAACAAAATAATTTACAATACAAAATAAAAAGTAATAATTTTCGAAAAGTAAAACAATTACTAGTACAAAAAAACCGGCATGTACTTAGTATTGCACAAATGTGTCTTTTAAAATGTTTGCTGAAAAATACCAAAGATAACAGTTAGATTTGTATGCATTTTTGCTATGATTATAAATTTAAGAAAACAATAGCTTGACAATCATTTAATTGTATGTGATAAACACTTTTTGCAAATTATCCAACATAAATTAAATCATAATGCATAATAAAGAAACTGGCAAGAGCTACATATTAATGACAATATTCCATTAATGACAAAAAGTAGCTATTCGACTCAAGTAATAGCTAAATAGAGCTCCCAAACCAATGAAAAGAGACAAGTGTTTAACAGCAAAATATGCTTCTATTGCAATAAGCACAACCGTTATACTATGTTTCCACGACGACTTGAATCACCTGCTTCGCCTTCTGAATCATGTTTATGAATCATGCTGTTTACATGACTAATAAACTTGATTCGATTTGACAGTTGTCTTTAATAAACAAACAGAATAAAAAACAGAATTTACAATTTGTGGAAAACAATTTTTTTTAATGGACAAAAAAAAAGTGAGTAGAAATTAGTTAGCTTATTTGAAAAAAAAAACATACATTCGTACGTATTTACTTTCTTTACTTCCAGCAACAAGAAAATAATTTGCTTTGTTTACAATAATATTAAATTTTTACAGCTAGTGCAGATAAACTTGCGATAAAAATTAGAGAAGAGTGCAATTATTCGTGCTTCGCAAGTAGATTCAATATGAATCTAAATGATTCGCTCTTAAAATTTTGTATGGTGAAGCAAGTTGTTTCGCACATGATTGGGGTGTGAAGCATGAATAGAGAGTGAAGCATGTTCCGTGGAAACATAGTATTAGTCGATGGCCAACAAGACGAGCCCTCCACGTTATTGGTTGCATCACATCAGTTAACAAATAAAAACCTGCATTGTCAATAAAAAAAAATGTTCAGGCTTGCCAGACAGCACAGAAATTAAACAGTAGATGCCACCAAACTTGTAATCTGGTCAGATGAATCCAAATTCAGTCATTTTCAGTCCAAAGGTAGACAATGTTGCTGACGTTGAACAGCCGAAAGAAATCATAAACATCATGTAAAGGAAACAATGAAGCACGGTGAAAGGAACATTATGATATGCGGTTGCACATCGGACCACTGCAAAGAATCGAAGAAATTTGAGCAAAGAAGACTATCTGCGTATTTTGCAAACTCACCTTCTCGATTTTATCGATAAGAGCGTCTAAAAAGTGGATAAAGTACTTTTTGAACTTAATGGTCACCCAAAGAACACTTCCAAAATCGTAAAAGAATGGCTTAGCGAGCATAATTTTGATTTTTGATTTTTCATTTGGTCGAACTTTGGCAACGCGAATGAGACAATATTGCAAATGAATTAATTGACAAATTGTTGGATAGCCAAAACGTATAAAAATTGATTTACAAAATAAAGTTTTTGTATGATGCAAAATTGAGTACATGCGAGTTGTTTTAGTTATGTTTGCTTTTTTCTTGTAACTTGATGCTATTAGTTTTTATTTATAGAGTATTTTATTAAATATTAAACATAAAATATTAAATATTTGAGAATATGGTTTATGAATGAGTTATGCTATGTACAGACGTTTGTCACATCATACAATGTTGTCAGAGCTGACAATGTGCCAGCAATGTACTGACCAGTGTTGCCAAAAAGTGATTTTAAAAATATGCTAAAACTTGAAAAACTAAATGCTAAAATAAGTGCTAAATTTTTTCAATGTAACCATACAATTTTTATTTCAAATGTTACAAATATAAATTATAGTTTTTTCTAATTTTGTTCATAACAATTATTGACTTGTTTTAATAGATTACATTTCATATATTAATCCAAAAATTTCCGTGTTCATTTGCTTACAACACCGAAAGAAATTTAGTTGAAATATTAATAAAAGTTATTTTTTTTATTTCTCCAAAAGTATTTTTTGGAGTAAAATATTAAAATTTTTTCGAAAAAAAAAAATAGTTTTTTATCAAGCAAATTATGCTAAAAAATTTCAATGCATTTTCGAGAAAGAAAATGCTAAATCTAGCACTAAAAGTGCTAAAATGGCAACACTGGTACTGACATTGAAAAATTGTTAGCAAAAGGCAAATTGTCAGTTTAGACGACTGTAAGAAAACCTTACAATTTTATTGGCACTCAATTCTCATACAATAAATTTATCTGTCAACAGAAATTGTCTGTTTATACGATTGTCAGATTGTTGTATGGCAAAAATTACCAAATTCGTTGTCAGGCATTGCCAGAATTGTGTGTGTCTTTAAAAATGTTAAATATTGTCATGGAACAAAAAAGAGAAATTGAAACAATTTTAGTAGCGAAGTAAAAAAATACTGCCAAGTTTAAACCACTTGACGCAACCAGAATCCCATAAACTTTAATACTTTTATGTGACCAGACGTATTCTACCTTTTTGTGGTAGAATACGTTTGTTTCAGCCTTGATTTTTCGCCTTCAGAGCCTGTTAGCGACTGATTAGTAAAACTCAATTCATTTCTGTATGACGCAGGATTCATTAATTGAAATATCGCTATTCATTTCTTAATTTCTTCAATTCAATTCTTCAAATTTTTTTGAAATTGAATTAATTAAACATTAGTTATTAATACACACTTTTGTTTGTTTATTTATGTGATATACAGAGTTGCAAATTGCAATAATTTCTATGACAATGTTGACATTGTCAGATGAATAAACTTTACACATCGGACAATAAAAAGTGTTTGACAATTACCTTACAACAATCTTACAATTTCAAAATATGTGTTTACATGATTGTTAGATGTCTGACAATATTTCTGTCTTACAATGTACTGAAAATGATTTTTCTGACAACGTTTGTAAGTTCACACGGTTGTTAGAACTTTTCTGAACATTTTTCTAACAATGTTGTTAGATCTGACAACCGTCTGTACATAGCTTTACGAATATATTAATTTCACAAATTAAAAATAAATTGCCCTAATTGTTGAGAAAACTATAATTGTCAAGTTTTTTTTTTCAAATATCAAACATATGACATTTCAGAAATTTGATTGAAATTATTTTCAGTTTGAGATAAAACCTTCATGTTACATGGTCAGCCATAGTATATAATTTTGGTTTTAAATTTACTACATCTCATCAATTACAAACATATTTCAAAATTACCTAAAAACACTTTTTCAGGCCTTTCATGAACGCTGCGAACCCGATGCCAAAATTATAGACCTACGACCATATCGCAAATTTATACTGCATGAACACAATAAAAGACGTAACTTTGTAGCGTCTGGTAAGTTGCCCGGCTACTATCCAGCTGCCAAAATGGCATCGCTGCAATGGGATGATGAATTGGCGTTTTTGGCCGAAATGAATATAAGAACGTGTGTGGTTGACCATGAAGAATGTAAAAATTCCTATCGTTTTCGTAATATCGGACAAAATCTAGTGGGCATTGATAGGCCACGACATGTACAAGCCAATATACAGGAGGTTATACAAAGAGGTATGGCCCTGTGGTTCGGAGAACACACTCTAATCAATAGTAACTACATAGCGGAATTCAAAGTTGACAGAGACTTGTAAGTATTTAAAACAATAAGTTTCTATTAAAATCTAATACATACATATTTCCTTATCCGGCAGTGAACAATACGGTCACTTTGCTGAGTTTGTGTTGGATCGTAATACCCATGTGGGCTGTGCCATGTTGCGCTATACCCATCCGGTGTATAGATTTCTACACATTTACAATACTGCCTGCAATTATGCCAGTATTTATGCTTTAGATGTGCCAGTGTATAGAGTAGGAACACCTGCTTCTTTGTGTACCACGGGAAAACATCCTCAATATCCTGCTTTGTGTTCAATAAATGAACCGTTTAATCCAAATTATTCATCAGATGACTGAGATTATGTTAGACCTAACATATATCATATTATAGAATCATTTTATTTTTTATAATAATTTATTTTATTCATACATATGTATATATGTAATTATTTTATTTACATTTACATCATATATTTATTTTATTTTTCAATGTATTTATTTGCTAACAAAATTCTCTTAATTTAAGAAAGAGTAAATAAAATTTAAAAGGCTGTTAATTAAGGTACATTTGTTTGTTTGTTTGTTTGTTTTAATTAACATCTGAATAATTGCGCAATGTCACTGTAGTTAGAAAGAGTTGCCAAATTTGTAATAAAAATACTCTTTTTTAGTATTTGGTTACAACAGAATCGTAATCTTTACAGAATTGTCTTTCCAAAAAGATAGAAGTTAAATAAAAACCGGTAAAAATATTTTCAAATTGTTAAAAATTTCCCAGCCAAAAAAAAATAGCAAAATTACTTGTTTTTAAATGCACACACAGAGAAAAAATATAGTTGTAAATGTTTACCACAACAATGTCAACATTTTTACAAGTTTTTTAACCATGTTTTGATCACTGCAATTATTTATATGCTTGCGGTAATCATAATATGTTTAACTTACGATTCAGATGATTACTACAATCATATACACGATTGTAGTTTTTTTTTTAAACAAACACAAACTGCGAAGCTTTTTGGCTTGTCTGCAGAAAACACCCAGAGTCTTTGGCGGGAATCGAACCCGCAACCCTCTGACTGATAGTCCGTCACACTATCGCCTAGTCTATCGGGGCACCTTAATAGTAGTAATTATGTATATATTTATGGCAATCATGTTTATGATGAATTCATTTATGTATCATAATATGTTGCTATTTGATTATGATAGAGAACAACATAATATGGTATCATCATCATAAAACTGATTACTAGAAACATTACATTATCTGAATCATAAATTAACCATATTATGATTATCGCAATCATATAAATAATTACTTTGTACTTTGGCCATAGTATTTAAAAAAATCAGCAAAAAAGGACCAGAGTTATGGACCAAAATGTAAGACAGCCTCCATAAAAATTTTATATTTTTAAACATTTGTTGAAATGTGTATATTGCAGATATTACAATGAAATTTTGTACGCGTCATTTTTATGGTAAAAGAAAAAAAGTGTGAAGAAAATAGTAAGAACCGATCCATAATTTCTCATAGCCCCCATACAAAAATCTTCCCGGAATATCTATCTTTTAAAAACAAATTAAACACACAACAAATAGTTATTGCTAATATCAAAGTCCACAGACGACATAAACTGGATTGCACATTGGGCAATTTTTTTGGAAACATATTCGATCAAGATATTTATCAACATTTTGATAAATTAGCAAATATTGGCAACAATTTGACTCTTATCTTTCCTTTAGATTCAAAAATAAACCACTTGAAAGCTTTAAAACTAAACACAAAAAATATTACAATATTAGTGGAAATCGGATGAAAATAAAAAAATTAATTCAAATTACATGCCGAAGGTGCCCTTTTTGGAGTCGCCATAACTCCAACCCTGGGAGGTTTGATGGCTCTATCTTCAAAATTTAAACTCGAAAACTTGGCAGGACCCATGCTAAACTTTAACGTTTCCAAATGTCATATTATTTTCAAAAAATATATTACTTCTGTATATAAATATTTTTTGTTGTTAAATTGTATCTCGATAAAAACCCTTTTAAAAAATGTATACACGTTAAAGTGATTTTCGAAGTGGGCCTTATTTGAAAGCTTTGACTAATTACTCGTATGGTTGCCAACATTTTTAAAAGAGATTTTAGGGTTGATTAGGCTTAATATATCTACAACTTATTTCTGGCGAAATTTGTTTAAATACGTGCATAAATCAAACATTTTTGAACGGTTTCCGGAGGACATTTGTATGGTAGCGTTAGTGAAATAATGGACCAAATTCAACCAATTTCAATCCCAAAAAAATAACATGCTCCAAAAAATCTTTAAAATTGTGATCTTCAAAAGGACTTTATGACAATTTGTCTAACTTCTAATGTTACTTTTTAATATTTCTTTAGTCCCAATTTACACGAAAATATTGAAAAGATTGATATAATTTTTTCTTTGAAATTTGCTTAAATCGCTCGTATTTTTATTTGAGGGAGCGAAACACGAATTGCTAGTACAATCAAATGTGTAGTACTCGTGTTATTTTATCCTCACGCCGATTCCTAAAAGCTAAACAGCTAAGCTTAAAGAATTGCTTCGTGTAAATTAGGACTTAATAATGCAGCTAAAAAGTTAAAATTAGCTCTTATAATCCTGGGGGGTTACTCTCTATTGCGATGCGAAAGCAAATTAGATGTGATAAGCGTACAAATTGATACTCTTACGCATCGAATTTGCTTTCGCATCGCCTGATTTTTTTGTAAAATTCTTTTTTGACTGCCTTCTACTCAATGCAAATGGATAAAACTTTGCAGGCATTCACCAGCATAAAATCCATTACAAGATTTGATTTTCCGAAGCGAAGTTTTTTTATAAGTTTTCAAAACTAAAAGAAAAGATGACTACATACTCATAAATAACACTCTGGAACATTTTTGGGATTATTGTCTGGGGGGTGAGAAATTCCAAGTCAGGGTGATGGTACTAGGTCAGTATAGTAAAACCCTCAAAGGGTAAAACCCTCGAGAACCACTTGTCCGATTTTGATGAAACAAATTTAGAAAAATTAAGAATTACAATTTCTCTAATCTGTTTCTATACCGTTTTCCTATATGTGCCACACTTTCGAAGTTAAAAATGAATGTTTGAAGGGAAAAAAGTATTTTTTGCCTAAAAATTTAAATGTTTTTTTTGTCATTCAACAGGTGCCGACGAACGCGAACAGTAAAAAAAAAGAATTTTCAGGAGATGCAGAAGGGCCAACAGTGGAGTCACACATTGACATTATGTGTGGTTCAGAAACTGATGATAGCGATGAATGCGATGCCACTAGTCCCGAACAACCACCATCGAAAAAGTCTAGGCAATATTTATTAAAATAAATAAAAATAAATAAATAAAATAAAAATAGAAAATTATAAAAATGTTTACTTAATTTTTTTTAGTAGTTTATGGCCAGAAGTCTGGAGTTATTGGGGAAAATTTATAAAAAAGGCGATAAATGACACTTTTTTGAATAAAAACAAAAATGGGATACCTTCACTTAATTGTAAATAAATAAATAAATAAATTCTTAATTTTTCTAAATTTGTTTCATCAAAATCGGACAAGTGGTTCTCGAGTTATGTTAAACTACGTTTTTGCCAAAATGTTACAACTAAGCGAAAAAACATCAAGATAAGGAAAAAATTTAAAAGGTCATAAAAAAAAAACTGACACATACGAACGCCAAACCCTTTGAGGGTTTTACTATACTGACCTAGTACCATCACCCTGACTTGGAATTTCTTACCCCCCAGATTGGCTGTTGTACTGTGTAATTAGATAGATATAAAATAATTATGAATCCATAAAAAAGACTGGATGATATTTTGATGATACACTGTTGATAAACCTAAAAATAAGATTAGATTTTCTAACTTTTGCAAATGTTAGCAGAAAAAATAAATAATAAAATTAGAATATGCTAATTATTATTGATCTAGACTTCAAGAACTTAGACTTAAATTTTATTAACTTTTAAGATCATTTGGCAACTCTCTGTTTATTATTCGTGAGTTTTAGCAATTCACTGCTAACAAATACATCGGAAATTTCAAATACTTCCGACTTTTTGACTGTCTAAATTTAATTGTTTGCAATTTAACTTTTGTTTGAGATCAACAGTCAGCAATTGCGTATCATCAGTAGAATGTATTTAGACTTAATTTGTGGATAAAATTTATTTTGTTAATAAATTGGCATGATATTGTTTATATTTAGTATTAACTTTTTATTGTTTTTGCTCTCGTCTTGATAAGTCATAAGTAAATTGCTGAAACCGGTTTCAAAAGTATTTAACGAATATTCATATATTTTACGCTGAAGCGGTATGAATTGAAATTCAAAACTTATTGAATATTAAATAAACATACATGTTTGGTAATATCTTTATCGTTAAGCAAAACTATATACATACATACGAGTACATACATAGTTGTTTTCTTAACATTTAAAGATTCAAGTGCAAGGCCGACAGTTATTTCAGACTTTTATGACAAATTTGTGGGTTAATGCGAAAGGTTTTATGGATTATTTGCGCTAGAAATAGGGTCAAATATTATAATAATTATATTTATTAATTTGTCTTAATTTACACGAAGCAATTTGTGTTAAAAATCTTGATACAATTTATTTCCTTGAAATGTATTCGGTGTTTACACAGCTCAATTTAATTGCTTAAATCACTCGTTTTTTTATTTTTAATCACTGCTGTCACATTTAACGATTTTAGGTGCTAAAAATGTCATCTTGATGATGGGACGATTTATGCCCTAATTTTGACGATTTTTTAAAATTGAAGGTATTAATGATTAAAAAATTTGTTTTTATGATATTTTAAAAAAATTTTCATACTTTTTTCAAGAAAAGACAAGAATTAAGATGGATTCACCCATTCGTTCTGAACAAAATATTTGTTAGCATAAAGTTTTTTTTCATATGAAGTTTGACGTCTCTCTTTTTGAGAAAGAGAAAATATTTTCTACGAACAACTCTCGACTTAATTTTTTATTTTGTCTGAATAAAAATTAACTGATTTGCCAATAGGTTAGATTTCTATCTGTGATGTTTGTGAAATTAAATTATTCTATTCAGTTATTTATTAAAAATTTTGTAAATTATTTTTACAAAATATACACAATATTTTAAAATAATTAAATTTTTGTTTTTTAATGAATCAATAAATCAAAAAAAATTTTCTCCGACAAAATTTTTCTTCGGAATAAATGGTTGAATCCATCTGTAGAAACCGTATTCAGACAATTAAAATTATTATATTTGAAAAATAATTTTTCCTAATAAAAACATAAAACTTTTAGATTTTTTAAAAAAAGTATCAGAGATGCAAACAAGCGATTTTTTGCTTCTATATCCTATCTTGACTAAATGTGTAAAGGTTATTTTTAGTCAAGTAAACATAAATAAAACTAAAGTAAGAAACTGCTTGAAAAAGTCTTCTTTAAAAGCAATTTTATATACACAGAAAGAAATATTTTTTTTTCAATTTTAGCCTGTAATTTTCAAGTACGTTTTTACTAGTTCATTATTAAAATAAATAAAAATCAGGATTGATTTGACAAATCAAGCGCAGATTTTCTTCAAGAATAGTGTTCTTGATTTGAGTAATACACTCTTAAATTAAGTCCAATTTGTTCTTAAATCAAGAATATAACTCTTAAAACGAAAACTAAGACTTATTTTACTTAAATTACGAAAAAAATATCTTAAATCAATCCCAGAGAGGAAATGAGCGAAGTTAAACTTACTCTCTCAGAAGCTCTCAAAATAATTTCTTTATAATTTAATGACATTCTTACTTTAAGTCCAATTTGTTCTTAAATCAATAAGATACATCTTGAAGCGAAAATTAAGAATTATTTTACTTGAATTAAGAAAAAAATATTATATTTTGAAAAAAAAAATTGGAGTAGTAAAATTTACTCTCTCAATTGCTCTCAATATATTTTTAATATAATAATAGTGTATTTCAAGGGATGAAATGGATTTTGTATCAGTCTCTTTTGTGCGTTCGGTCTTAATTTGTAAACTAACTTTTACCAACTTCTCTTATTTTTATATACTAATTATTTTTTATGTAAAAATTATTTTATTTCAAATCAAATTCGTGTCAAGTGACCCAACTTTTAAAATCGATTACTTCTGATTCTGTACCAAGGATAGTAGGCCAGACACAAATTTTCAGCTCTATCAGTCAAGAACTGCCGGAGTTAGAGGGGGGTCAAAGTTGGACATATTGGTCATACAGGGTTTTTTTAAAATGAGCGTAACTTTTCACCTATTGGTCCTAGCAAAAATTGTCCAAAGGACTTAGATAGCTATTTCTTCAATCATACCAAAAATCTTTTTTTTAATTTTTAAATTAAATTAAATTAAATTAAAAAAAAATTTTAAAAATTATTTTAATTTTTTTTGAAAAATTATTTTTTTTAATTTTTTCAAAATGGGCCCTTTTTTCCTCAAAAGAAAGCTTATTGAATTTTCTTTAAGGCCTTTATAATCGTTTAATGGGATGCGAGTGGGATATCTATCAAATAAACTCAAGAATAAGATTTTTCAATATTTGGCACATGTATCATTTTAATTTTTCCCCATTTTTTTCAAAATGGATTTTTTTTTTATTTTTCCTCAAAAGAAAGCTTTGTTCTATTTCTTTAAGAGCTTTGTGGTCACTTAATGGGATGCGATTGGGGTATCTATAAAAAAAAATTCCAACTCAAAAAAGAAAGTGTTTCAATTTTCAATTAAGTCCACGATCGTCAGATATTACAACGTTGTCATATCTAGCAATGTGCTAGTAATGTACTGACATTGACAAATTTTTAGCAAAAGGTAAATTGTCAGTTTAGACGACTGTAAGAAAACTAACAATTTCATTTGCACACAATTGTCACTCAATGAATTTATCTGTCAACCGAAATTTTCAGTTTACACGGTTGTCAGATTGTTGTGTGGCATTGTCAAATTCGTTTTGCAGCTCTGTGTGTGTGTTTAAAAATTTTATTAATGCATACTTTAATTTAATTCTTTAAGTTTCTTCCACTTTTTTCAAAAATTTTATCAATGCACACTTGTTTGTTTATTATTTATGTATATACAGAGTTGTATTTAGAAATAATTTCTATGACAATGCTGCCATTGGCAGATGCATAAACTTTGCACATATGACAAAGAAAAGTGTTTGACAATTGTCTTAAAATAATGACAATTGTGTGTTTACACGATTGTTAGATGTCTGACAATATTTTTGTCTTCCAATGTACTGAAAATGCTTTTTCTTACTACGTTGGAAGGCAAAAGTTTTAAGTTTACACATGTTCCGAAAATTTTTCGGACAACATTGTAATATCTGACGATCGTGGACACATAGCTTTACCATATGCACTATTTTCATTATGTACCTATTTATTACTTATAATACCAAATAACAATAATAATAATAAATAATTTAACAAAATTAATATATAAATTTTGAAATTGCCAATCTTTCAGCTGCTGATTTCGCTGCTGCTTTCTTTTTTGGCTGTGGAAAGAAATCGCATTGAGTAGATGCAGTAAACTTTTTCAACTGGAGTTTTCCATCGATAAGTGGTATAAAAGCATGTTATTGAGCTGTGGCATCAATTGTTACAGCAGCGTCGAATCCACTCTTCAATGTTCGCCAAAATTTTACGATATTACTTCTAATTTATCTGGCAGAGAGTAAGAGAGTAACACGAGCTGCTAGTACAATCAAGTCTTATGTTCAGCTAAGCTTAGAGAATTGCTTTGTGTAAATTGGAATTTTCATAAAAAAACGCTGCAAGTTTCCAGTATAATTTTCTATAAATGATTTTATGAAATCAGAAACAAAATAATAATTATGCAATTTTGACACTTTGTATTATTTGGTTTTATATTTCTTCCGCTTTATACTTTTTCAAGATACCGGTTCGGGTTTTAAGATCGATAGCAATTCAACTCTTGGATTTTACGTCCAAAATTGTAAATATTTAACTGAATTTTTTTAGTTTATTCTCTTCTCTGTTCGCTTAATGTTTTTGTATAGAAATTTTAAAAACTCTGAATTTACTGCCTTGAGAACCCAAAAACCTGGCACAAAAAAACGTCACCCTAATGACTACGAAACATTTGACAAATTTAAAAACGCGTGATGTCTCACATCTCAGTTGTCAACCATGTTATTCTATGGTTTAATATTACTTTTATTTTTTTTTGCCTTAACCCATCAAAAAACTCAATTATTATTGCCCACACAGTCCTACTTTTGCTTAAAGTATCTTCAGCATATGCAGACTATATGTCTGCAATAAAAAATTGGAATAGTCATATTCAAAATACATATATTGTTAATATTAGTTTTTTTTAACGAAAGAACCTCTACATAATTCTATTTTTATTTTTTTTACTTGATATGAACGTGTAAATATGAATGTGTTTTTTTTCTTCCTTCGTGTCTGATTTCATTGTTTGGTTGTTTACATGCAAATGATTGCAAAACAATTCACTCGCAGCATATTTCACAATACATATACAAGAAATGTTGTCATAAGTATGCAAATTTCATGATACATGATTACTGGGCATGTTGTCTATAAACACAAATGTTAAGATTTGCGCACAAAGATTGTAAATTAAATGTGATTTACGTAGCCTAGATTATGATGCTGTGTTGTGGAGTGTGAAATATAGGTGAGTATTTCACTGGAATTTATTTTTACTTGAAGGGAGTACGACGAACTGTAATAATCAATGAGTGGAGTCTGGCGAAATACTCAGCTCTACGATGCTTAAAATATGTGTTTCGTAGTGTACCAGTCGCCACACTAAGTTCTGATACACAGAATACATCTGATTTTAAATCATCATGATCCTTCGGTAAATATTTTTTACATATCACGTGACGTCTGGCCAGATCTCTAAAAGTTAAGCGGCTAAATCTATAAGCTAAAATATGCTAAAACTTGTTTTAAAATTCCAAAATAATTTCTTGAAATAATTTTTAACAATATGAGGCACGCATGATTAAAAAAAAAAACTTTTTATATAAATAATACAACTTTGAACTCAAGAACAAAAATAATTAAGGTTCTCTTCAGGAGTCTAACCTTAGAGATAACTCAGTTGTTAAATATATTTTGAATAATTTTCATACAAATGTTCATAATTTTTATACCCTCCCACCACCATAAGTAGTGAATGTTTGTCATTCCGTGTCTAACACTGAGAAATATTCAACAAAGTATATATGTTCTTAGTCCTTACGAAATTCTACGTCGATTGAGCTATGTCTGTCTGTCTGCCTGGCCGTCTGTCTGCATGTGTGTGTAAAACACTCTCACATCCAAAGGACACAAACGAAATCAAGAAAGTTTACAAAAAACCGTTTATAGTTCTCCTAAGCAGTTTGGTATTGAAAATCAGCAAAATCGATATATGTAGTAGAACCAGAGTTATGGATCAAAATGTAAGACAACCAACATAAAAAAATTTATATTTTTAAACATTTTTCTTGATATATTTTTAAATATATTGCAGATAATACCATGAAATTTTGTACACGTTAAAAGAAGAAAGTTTGAAGAAAATAGTAAAAATAGGTAAATGATTTCTTATAGCCCCCATACAAAAATCTTCCCGAAATATTGCTCAATTATACTTAAATGCCTACAAAATTGAATAATCAATACAAAATTCAGCAGGAATAAGTTTCATGCCAAAAGAAATCGTAAAACGAATTTTTTTTTAGTTCGGTCCATGTTTGACCATATACCCCATATAAAGTCCGCTTCCAAAATTCACTTAAATACGTTTAAAACTGGTATAAAAAATGTTAAATGGTTAAAATTTGACATAAATAATCCTTAAAAGTAAGTAAATTGTTGTACTACATTTTAAGGTGGTCGGGCCATAATTGGTCATAGCTCCCATACAAGGACCACATCCGAAAAAGGCATTTATCTTTATATATATTTTATAAATATCGGCACCGACGCAAAACTTTGCACACGGATCATTTACATATATACAAAACTCATCCTACATCGGTCCATTTTTAACCCTATCCCCCATGTAAAACGCTCTTCCCAAAATCACTTTAATACTCATAAATCTCTTGTAAATAACGGTATCAATCCAAAATTTTACACGGATCATTTACATGTATGCCTAAATCAAACTGCTGGATTTTGAGAATATCAATCCATATTTGACTATATCCCCCATATAAGGTCTACTCCCGAAATCCACGTTAATACTAATATATATCCTAAATATACCGTTATTATGTTGAAATTTGACGTAAAATATCTTCATATGCATGAAAATCACTGTTCCAAAATTTAAGAAGATCGTTATAAGAACCATTTTCGAAAAACAATTTAAACCACATGTCTAATAAATATCGATATCGAACCAACTTTTATATAGGTCAGTAATTTTAATCCAGAAATTATACTAATGTCGGTTATACGGCAATTCTGCTACTAGATTTTATAGCTGTCAGTCAAAAATTGGCAAAGCTCCCGAAACTTTATAAATCTCTTAAAAATTTTGGAATCGAACTGCAATAAGGAATTAAAAATAATGACACCTAATTTTATAACGATTGGTCGATAATTAGTCATAGCTCCCATATAAGAACCCCTTCTGAAAATCACTTCAACATTCAATATAATCTGGCTTGACTGACTATACATTCTTGCTTGGTTTTTATACAATTCATTCCACTAAATATACGTTTAAATTAAAAAAAAAAAATATTTAATTTTACGGTTGAGTTTTGATTTTCCCACTCATATGAATTTAATTTTTGCCATTTTAATTCAAGAGTTGTAATTTCATTTGTTAATAAATTTGTCATTTATGCTTTAAAATGTTAATATAATTTTCCTTTTTTTATTTTCAAGCTATTTTCAAGAGAAAATAAATTAATATTTTTAAAATGTTTAAATGCTAAACATATTATTAAGAAATGCTAAATAAAATGCCAAATGCCAAATGTAACATTTTGCAGCTAAATCAAAATAAAATAAGCTAAATTTAGCCGCAAAATTGTTAAAATGGTCACACTGATCACGTCTCAATTAATTGTGTTATTCACGAAATTGCAAGTTCGACACTGAAGAACATACGAAAGAGTTTAAATAAATTAATTAAATAAAGTATCATTCAGACATAATCAATAAGTTTCAATTATTTTTCGTACTTTATCAACCATTCTCACAACAAACACAGTTGCATTTAATTGTTAAGAAATCTGGAATTGTTGTGGTTCAAAAAGAGATCTTTTATTTTCCAAAGAATTGAATGAGAATTGAAGCACTAGAAGATGAAAGCCAAGTTTTGCACATGTCCCTCTTCCAAATGATTTACCTTAATCTACAACTTGTTTCAAGTTTAGCGTAATTAAGAATTACAACAGATATGTTCTTAAAATATCATTCATATCATGTATCGAATAATTTAATTACCCTAATGGTGACCCAAGACACACTTCCAAAATCGTAAAAGAATGGTGTCATAAAATAAAATTCAACTGAGCTTAAGACATCACCTTCGAAAGTATATATGTATCTATAAAACACAAATGATTGACGCGACAAATCTTCACATGTAACTTGAAATACTTGACGCTAAAAACGTTTAGAAAGCAATAAATACGTTGACGCTAAAAAGCGAGTTATGGGCCTCCATTTTTAGAACTTGATACTCTTAGTTTCGACTTATAAATTATTTTGTTAAATATAAAACATAGAATAAAATAACAAACAGTTTCTAATTTTCTTTATTAGTGTTATTTTTATGCAACAACAAGCGCAAAATTTTTTTTTTGGTTTTAATACAAACCAGGCGTTCTAATAGTGACCATAAATAAATAGTCTTTGTTAAATTCTTCGAAACATTAATGTTGTTTACTCGTCCACAATTTGCATTTATCATTAAAACCAGCCCTTAAATTACACATTTCCTGAAAAACACCTGACAGATTCTCGTGCCTTTAGGCAATTTACCAAACTACCTTTGGTATCCTAGCAACCTTGACAAAGCCAAAACAATAGCTCATGTCCCTTTCATTTTTATTGTTAAATTTTCACAAATATTTGTAACGTATCAATTACAGATGTGATGTGGGCCGCATAAAAACGAGAAAAAATAAAAATATACAGTTTGTAAAATGTCCCTTTTTAATGTTTGCAATTGGTGGTCAACACAATGCTCTGACCTGGAGGAGAATTATGATGTGGCCAGTTTGTTGTGTGCCCGTTTCGGTTTGGAGGACCAAGAAAAGGATTATATTATAGTGGGTTCACATACAGGACACTTGAATATATTCTATCCCAGCTATGAGCTAGATGCTAATGGTAATACTCCGGCTTATAAGGCTACAGATTTGTTATTGGAAATATTTACCGAAGCTCCCATACTGGGTATATATGCTGGTAGATTTAGTGCGTAAGTTTTATTGTTATTTCTATATATGAAACTGTTTTAATCGCTTCAATTTTTTTTATTTTTTTTGCTTAGCAACAATCGCAAACAGAACACAAATCAATTGGCTGTGTTGCATCCCAACTCCTTGGTAATTTATAATGTTGTACATGTTGGTGGTGTGGCAGAGCATGGCGTCCAGCTGAGTTTACAACAGTTGATGGAATATCGTTTTCAACGTACTGCCTTTTCGTTTTGTAAAGGCCACTTTGGCAAAGTCAAGGGACGTGAGTTCTTTTGTGTTGTTCATTTGGACGGTTCGCTGACTTTCTATGAACAGGATGGCATTTCGTATGAATGCAAATTTCCCGGTCATCGTGCCTTACCTACTCCTATTGTGTATTGTGAAAGAACAGATAGTTTCTTTCGTCTAGCATCAGCTTGGAATTTGGAATGTTATACGTAAGTGAAGTGGATGTTTCAAAATCATAATACCTACATTAGGCCGGGTCGATTTGTGGGGAGGCAAAAAAATCGCCCATGGCTCAGTGAAAATCATATTCTAGGGATCAAAATAAGAAACTTTGCCGAAGGAACCATACCTCTAAAACGAATTCTACTACCCCCCAACTGTTGACTTTTGTCCCGTACAAACATTTAAAAAAATCACTATTTTGGCACTTTATTTTATTATTTTTTATTTATTTTATTTATTTTTATTATTTTATTTATTTTTAAAAAATAATATTTAAAAATAAATAAAAAATAATAAAATAAAGTTTCTTTCTCTTTGAAATATTGAACCAGATAGTACAGCCATAAGTAATTATTGGTCTAATTAATGTTTGGTACATAACAATTTTAACTCTCGGTTTAATATATTTTGAGTAGAATAAGGATTTATATATGAAAAAAGCTTTGCTTGCTTTATTTAGTATCTCTTTTATATGGTTATTAAAATATAAGAATTTATCTAAGTAAATACCTAAGTATTTAACTGTATCCTTATTTGGGATATTAATATTATTTAAATTAGATTTGATTCCAAATTGTTTCCAATTTTTCTTTACATTAGCATTACATTTATCAACTGGTGGTCTGAATAGGATAGTTTCGCATTTCTTAGTGTTAATTTTCATCATCCAATCCGTTGTATATTTTTCTACCGTATTAAAATTTGTTTGAAGATTTTGATTTATTTTTTCAATGGTACTATCAGCGTGATATATTATAATATCATCTGCGAAGGCTATAATGTTTTCAATTTCGCTCAAAAGGTCTAGTATAAAAAAAATTAAAATTGGGTCACTTGACGTGAAATTCACCATATAAATACATATATGTATATCGATGGTCTCATATTTGAAACTTTATAGGAGAAGGTAAAAACATAATAGAAACTGTAATATTCAACATGTAACTTTTTTTGTACAACTGCTTATAAAAGCGTTATTTTTTACACTATAGCAATAAATTTTTGTGAGGAGGTGTATTTGCGTTAAATGCATTGGAATCGCAAAAAAAACAAATTTCGAAAAAATAGCGAGTTGGGGCCTTTCTACATGAGATCAACGATATGTAGATATATATGTATATAAAAATTTCTCTCTGTATGTCTGTGCTTAATAGAGGCCAAACCCTTGGACCGAACTTTCTGAAATTTTCACAGCATGTTACTGTGACTCTGGAAGGAATAATTGGTTATATATAGTTTTGATTGGGCAAACAAGAGTGGCCTATATAACCCGAAAATTTAAATCGCCATATTTTGGGCATTTTTTGACGTATGTACATCGATGATATTTGGTATATATGGTATTGGCATGATTAGGAATACATACCAGGAGAAAATTGGGTGGGACCACACCCTTTTTTAGGCAAATTTAAAGTCTTAACTAATGGACCGATTGTCATTAAATTTTCACAATAGGATATTCTTACGAAATAATACGTTCTTAACTATATATAAAGTAGTGAGTGGACATAACCCCAAAATTTAAAATCGTCATATCTTGGGAATTTTTTGACCAACAGCGATAGTATTTGGTATATATGGTATTGGCATGAATAGAAATGCGTACCAAAAGAGAAGTGGGCAGATCACGCCCCTTTGTTTGCGATATATTGGAGGACCTGTTAATCGATCTAAAATTTCCACAGCCTACAGCGTTGACTAAGGAATACTTATTATATTGTTTAAAAGACAAATTTACGCACAATATAATTAGTTTTAAATGTTTTTAAATTTTATCTAATTTTAACCATTTACCTACATAATTAACAAGTGTTTATAGGTGTTATAGTGGAAGTGGTCTGATATCTTCAAAATTCAGTATCCAGTAGCGTTATTTCTATATGTTTGAGGTTTATTTAGGCAGAATTTCATCTCAATAACGTAGTTTGCAAAATATTAATAATAAAGCGTGATCTATTTCGAGGTTCCCTACTTTTTTAAAGAAAAAAACACAGAAAATTCAAATTTAATGGGGAATGTTTATTATCATTTAAAAGAACATTCTTTGGCTTTTATTTTTTGAAGATTATGTCTATCAAATGTTGGCCGTTGCTACGTCGCACATGGTCTATCCGTTGAGTTAAATTTTTGATGATTCGTTCGAACATTTCGACTAGTAACTGGCGAATAACACGCGTGATGTTTTCCTCCAAGACTTGAATCGAAGCGGGTTTGTCCGCATAAACTTTAGACTTTAAATATCCCCACAGGAAAAAATCTAACGGTGTGATATCACATGATTTTGGTGGCCAATCGACCGTCCCAAAACGTAAAATTATGTGCTCACGAAAGTGTTCTCTCAATAAATCCATTGATTGATGCGATGTGTGGGAAGTTGTTTCACAAGCTGTATTTTGTACGCTTTCAATTTAATACGCCAAGTTGTTCCATTCGGCAGTCCGAGTTGCTGCGAACTGCGCCGAATGGACTATCCACGATCTTCGTGCACACTCTCAGTTATATATTTATATATTTTCTTTACAGCATGCTGGACGTGCTCTATTCGGTCGAATATTATCCAATAATGAATGCTGGGTTTAAAAATGGGTGATGGTGTTGGGAATAGTACGCTTAGTAGGCCGATTATGTTGACCATAAGTTGAGCGAAGTGCACGAAACACATTCCTCACAGAACGTGAATTTTCGTAATAAAGTTCAACAATTTATAAACGTTGTTCAGGCGTAAGTCGTTCCACTATGAAATTCCAAACAACACTAATGCTTGGTTTTCACTATGTCATTTTTGTTGTCAAATTGTCCAAATTGTTATGAAATTAACAAAAATAACATGAAAGCATGACACGACTCACACGTGATCTGTCGTTAATACTCGGAAGTTTATTTTATTTGGAAACTATTGCCAAATATGGACTGACAACTTCAAAATCCATAGATTCTTATATGTCAGATATGATGATTATGGACCGATCTTCATAAAATTCGGGACAAAGAATTTTATATATACTATATGAGGATGTATCATGTTAAATTTCAAGAAAATATCGCTATTTTTAAAAGAGTATTTAAGTAATTTTCGTAGGGCGACCTTAAACGGAGGATATGGCCAAATATGAACCTAAATTCCCAAAATCCAACAGATTGATTTTGGCATATAACACCATGATCTGTGAAAAATGTTGGATCGGTACCGTTATTTATGACAGATTTATACGTATTTAAGTCATTTTCGAAAGTGGATTTTGTATGGGAACAATGGAAGAAATTTGTATGGGGTTATGGGAGATCATGGACCGATTCTTACTATTTTTACCACAGTTTTCCTTCTATCGTAGAAATGAATAAGGTGTACAAAATCTCATGGTATTATCTGCAATATATTTAAAGAAAATAGCTAAAAACTATTCAAAAATATCCAAGCCGTATTTTGATGGAGGCTGTTACACATTTTAGTTCATAACTCTGGTTGCCTGAACCGATTTTGATTATTTTCAATAACAAACTGCTTAGGAGAATTATAAACGGGGTTTTGTAAACTTTGCTTATTTTGATAACATACTTTGGATGTGAGAGTATTTTACACAGACTTATGTCACAATTCCTTGACCTTCAAATTCTGTAAAATTATAACTTCTAGCAGTAAATTTGAAATACCTGTAAAAGGTTCTATCACACCAATTATCTACATCGATTGAAAAGCACCTGTAAAACACTTTAATTATTTAACTATTGATTCTGTATAAGGATGACTTAATACAAAATTAAAATGAAGCTGGAAATATGAAATTGACACACTAAGAAATCTTTAGAGTGGACTTTATGGTACTTAAGGCAAATATATATGGTACACTTGGCAGATATTTGCAAAAAAAGACATAACCGCTAAATAAAAAATATTTCAACTCGTTTTAACAAATATTTAGTTTTATTTTATTTGATGCTGTTTGATCTTGCAAAACTCTTGCAAGAGTAAAAAACGTCAAACAAATTTGTGCTAAAACAAGAGGTTACGCTTTTTTAGAGTAGATATTTGCCAAGTGTAATCAAATGAAAGACTAAAGGTTTCATCTGATTACAACTTTAAAATGTCCTATTCCTATTAAAACTTTATTTGTTCTCTGTTTTACTTTCAGTTACCAAGATCTTTCTCATTCTTCCATCAACAAATCTCACTATCAACCCATTTGGACAGTTTGTCTAGGCGAGGGTATACTGGACATAAATGTGGTGCAAAGTAAAAGGTAAACTCTCTATAAGCATTAGAAACATGTTAAATAATTTTACTTTCATTTACTCTGCCAAATGATTACAGTGATTATGCTTCGATTATGATATTGGGCGAAAGAAATTTTATGTGTCTAACGGATACCGGAAAACTGGAATTTATTTTAAAACTAGACTATGCACCAAAATCGTTTCATACCTTTGTGGTGGGCTACTATTGGGGTAAGTAAGTTGGGACTTATTTATTTATATCAGTAAATTAATTTACATTTTTGCAGAACCAACTGCCCGCTTGGTAACCATTATTGTTTCTGAATCCTCTAAAGTTTTCATATACGAAAATGCCAGCATCATATGGGCTGCCCAATTTAAACATGAATCTCCTGTGGCCATACAAAGATCTAACTTAATGGGTTTACCAGGTGCCATAGTTACTTTGGGTTCGACTGGCAAGTTAAGAATAGGATTTTTAGGTTCTGATCCCTATGTATTTCAAGTACCGCCCTTAAATATGCAAGAGCTATCATTTCAAAAGGCCATTGATGAGTTCAAGCAACTGGAACAGGAAATCAAAGAAGCCACCGATATACAGGATATGCAAGTTATAAATAAAAAATCTTATGAAGATGTCCAACTAAAATTTTCCATAGATACTAAGGTTAAAGATGATTCTGATGCCATACTCTTGGATATACCGGCCAATGTGGCCTTAAAAGAGTTACCCATCTGTTCCGGCCTTCTTAAGTGGCAGTCAAACTTGGATCTCTCTGAATTACAGGTGGTATTTAATCTTCCAGATGGCATTAAGTGTTCTCAAGATACTCTTACCTATACAGAGATCAAGGCAGGCACTTCTGAACAAATGGAATTGGATTTCTATATTGCTGAGCTATTGCATTTGCCTACGGCTCGCATAGAAGCGATAATATCATATATATCGGTTAGAGGTATACCGCGTGTTATATATCAACACGCTTATTTGCCTCTGAATATGTTTTACAAAACAAAACAACCTCAAAAAGCGGCAGGGATTAAATTGACATTTTCAGTAAACTGCAAAGAGGGCAATTTGAAATTGACCGATTTCTTTCCGGAATTTTTAAGTTGGGAATCGGATGTGCAAGCTTTTGGACTAGTGCTGCTTACAACGGCCGACGAAAGTCAGGAGGAAATTATAACAATTGTTGCGGCTAAAAACTCAAATCGTTTAAGGTTTGAGAGACTTAGTTTTCTATATTGAATATTTACCCACTAAGTTATCATCAAAATTAAACAATTAAGATTTGTTAGATGATAACTTTTTACTTAGATGTACACTTTGTTTATATTAATATATTTCTTTCTTTCTTTCTTTCTTTCTTTCTTTCTTTCTTTCTTTCTTTCTTTCTTTCTTTCTTTCTTTCTTTCTTTCTTTATTTCTTTACAGAATTCAATCTGATTATTTGGAAACATTTCCCTTGATTATGGAGCGCTTAATTATGCTGTCAATGGAATCCTCGGCCAAATTACAAATGCCTGATACTAAAACAACTGTTAGCAATAGAATTAAAAATATTATCTCCACTGCATTTATACCAGCCCAGCCAATATTGCATAGAATCGATGTCCATCATGAGACCCAGGAAAATATTAGAAAACAAACGGTAATAAAGTGCGCGCAAATTTTATATGTAAATGGGATTGTAAAAATAAGAGTCGATTTTAATGTACGTAAGTTAATATAGAAAGGCACAACACGATGTTGCAAAAATATTAAGGGTTCTAAAGCTCTTGATGTTCTAGACACAATAATTCAGTGTGATGGCTGGACTAAACACATTTTTATACCCTGCACCACAATAGTAGGGAGGGTATATTGGATTTCCGCTGATTTTTGTAACGCCCATAAATATTGGTCCAACACCCACCTTAAAATATACCGATCGACTGAGAATCACTTCCTGAGTCGATTGTCCGGCCGTCCGTCCGTCTGGCTAGCTGTCCATGTAAAGCTTGTGCGCAGAGAACAGGTCACAATTTTGAAGATATTTAAATAAAATTTGGTACGTGATATTTTTTAGACCCAAGGACAGATGGGATTGAAACTGGTGGAAATCGGTCAATTATTTCACCTGGAACCCATACAAATATCCTCCCGAAATAGGAGTTTAACGATTATAAATACTTGAATTATGGAAGTATCCAAACACAAATGAGTAGCAAATGAAGCCAAATCATATCTACAAATTTTGTGCCGATTGGTCCATAATTGATCATAGCTCCCATATAAGGCCCAGTTCCGAAAATCACTTTAAAGTACACAACTCTCTTAAAAATATCGGTAACCAAATAATATTGAACACAAATATGTTTCGTATATATACAAATAATTTTGTGGAATTTTATGATGATCGGTCCATAATTAGTCGTATCTCCCATATAAAGCCCACTTCCGAAAATCATTTTAACGACTATAAATCTCTTAAAAATTTTTGTATCTAAATAAAATTCTACAAAAATAAGATTCTTATATGTATATGTGATCGACCGGACTTTGGATCGCACAACACATTACAAGGAAATTCGCTATCTACTAGTATCATCCATATACTTCCTTGTTTTTCCTGTCACTTTCAATATAGAAAATGAAATCAAATAATCACAATTTCCATAACCACGACAACGAATGGCCCGACTTCACTAGTCCAAGGGTTGTCCACTCAGTAATCACTGCTGTTGCAACAATCACAACTATCTTTTGCCTGCATTTGTAAACATTAATAATGGAATATGATTGAATGATTTGACCAAATGTGTGGATCGTACTGTCGTATTGCTAAAACCAAAGATCACTGATATCAACATTAACCACTTGTAGGAAAAAGGTAGTTAGTTTATCATGACCTCTAATGAACGAACTCGAAATTTTTACAATTTTTATATAAAATTTTCACAGTTGCATTCAATAGTAAAAATTGCCTAAAGGCAGAATTTGTCTCTACTTTCTGTTCTGTTCCGAATCAGCTGACTTGATTCTGTTAAATAGAAAATGTGTAGAAGTCGTTAGTTGTTTTGTTACTTTCCGTGCCGTTGCGCACGAACCTGTTGAAAACAAAAATTTGCTAATTGTAAGTGACAGCACAAAACAGCTGACATCTGCACAACAAAAAAAATGTTGCTTTATTACAAAAATGTTCAATTATTTTGAATTTAATTAAGTTTTTGTATAAAAGTTATAAAAATATCAAAAATAAACGATGGATGACGAAAAACTCATTACTTTAGTCGAAAGTAATGACATATTGTTCAATAAAAAAGTCTGTTTACATAAAACAGCTGATACGTTTATACGGAAAAACTAACTATAAAAATTTAACAACAGAACGGCACGGAACAGAACAGCAACAAAAAGTAAAGACTAATAAAGTCTTAAGTTTGTACTACATAAATGCCAAAGAAAGACAGCTCATTATTTAACACATAATTAATTTCATAACCTTAAATTTGCCCACCCAGCATTTAGAATTTTATTTCAGATTACATGTTTCTATATACTTTTTTGTAATTATATTAAAATTTTCAGTTAGAATTGGATGAACTTTGGCAAAAATTTAAAGATCTTCAGCGTAAATTACAAGAGAAATCGGACGATGAACCTAAAGAGACTTTGGTCATGCAAATTGAGGAGAATTATGATCATTTGATAGCAGAAGGTGATAAACTAATGGAAATGCGTAAAGATGAATTAAGGTAAGAGAGGGGAAATAGTTAAATGGTAAAACTAAACACATAAACTTAGGAACATGTTCTACGGAAAACTATTTAATACCGCCATAGAACGAACTGAAATTGTCATCTTTGAAACTAGTTCTGCGCAAGCTGTAAATATAAAACACATTTTCTTTACGGTTCTAGGAATATACCATTTCCAATTGTATTTCACAGGTTTCTAATTGTATGTCAGAAACTTCCAATTCTATTTCAGAAAGAAGTGTTAGACACACATTGTAAATGTACTATGTAAATTTCGTTCTAACTCATAACATGTAATAAGAAATATATATGATTAATTCCCGAAGTCATTTTCTCAATAATGGTGAGTTAAACAAACATTGCTGATGACGGCCTTGGCAGGGTAGAAAATTCATTTCATTGCGCCAATTGTCCAAAAATATAAGTTTCCACTGGTATTCTTTGAATTATTAATTAAAATGAACTCAAGACGAAATAATAAATTTTCTCTAATAATTTGCTATTTGTAATAATTTTATATTTCTACCAGACACCTGTCGGCTCTTTTTTTTGATTAAAGGCGGACGCATTTAAAATATTATTTCTAAGTTTATTTGTTTTGGAGATATAGAGGTACTGGTTTTACCCGTGTTTGCCCCTTTTGTCCCCCTTAACGACCGAATTTCCAAAAATCCCTTCTTAGTGGATCTACATATTGTAAAAGGAACCCATTACCCGAATTTCAAGTTTCTAGCTTTAGCGGTTTGGGCTGTGCGATGATGAATGAATCAGTCAGTCAGTCAGTCACGTTACTCTTTTATATATATAGATTATAAATACAATTAGCTTTCAATGCCTTTTATTCGGCACAGCCACACTTGAAATGACATTTTGAAGGACACATACATGTCATTTCTTGCCACCTAGTTATTGAATATAATAGTGTAAAAAATGGCAAGAAAGTGTAATATACGAGAAGTTCTCTTTACTTCTTTAATTTGAGAAAAAGTGCCGCCTAAACGCTCCGATTGCTCACCGCTTATGGTAAATGTGTTCCATCGGTTTCAATGTGCGGAAGTAGTTTTTATATATATATATTTTTTGGGAAAGGGGTTAGTTGAAGAAGTAAATGTGGGGGATAGTTGAAGAAAAAGTACATGTGGTGAGAAGAAGAAAGCTTTTTATATCACAACTCTGCAATTGCGCATTATGTTTGTTTGTAGTGCAGAATTGCAGAGCCTCTGGTGGTGAGTAGGCGCATTATTTTTAAAGCTTGATTTTATAGTCTCTATTTTAATTATTTTACTTCGGTGGCGTTTTGAATGCTATACCACCGAAGGAGGGCGCTGTGATAAATATTAGTTATGATTAGTGTGACCAACTGGCCCGGAAAATCCAGGACATGGCCCGGTTTTGGAACCAATGTCCCGGTATCCAGGATTTTTATTTTGAATTTAAATAAAAAATATGTGGACTTTAACAACAAAACAGTCTATTTCATTGAAATTTGACACAATCGCATCATATTTTAATGGAAATTAATTCTTTTTAATGATTCATTTTAAAATCATGTGTCTATGCATATCCCCAGCAAGCCATATGAGTTCGAAAAAGAGTCTTTTCTGACACCTTTTCTGGAGCGTTCATGCTCTTTCTGAGCCCAAAAAACAATCATTATTGCTCCGAAAACCTTCAGAAAAGAGGGTCATTATATTCGAAAATGGTCCGCCAGAAAGAGCTCTTAGATAATGTGGGTTTTTTTTTGGGCTCAAAAAGAGCTCTTACATCATGTCAAAAATCAGTATTTGCAATTTTAAATACAACAAATTTAAAGGTCGCATTTATTATTTTTTTTTTATTGTGTTTACTTAAACAAAAAGGGACTTGCTGCTGCACCGAACTGGAAAGATGTAGAATCAACGATCAAATTTATGGTTGAAAAGAAATGGTTAAAACCTGAAGACAACAATGTAGAATTGTTTGACGAGTTTGGTTACATATAGAAATTTATTACCCCAGAGAAAATTAGCGAATGGAATAAAAATAATCCTCCTACTAAGCCACGTTCTACTAAAGCACATCAACGTTGGGTGGAATGTTTCAAACATTTTCAAAGTAACAATGTACCGTACACTCGCTTCGCGCGAATCATTGAATTTATATTTTGTTTGCCAGCAACATCTGCAAGTGTAGAGCGTATATTTTCATTGATCCCAAAATTATGGGCAAAAGAAAAATCGCAACTCAAGCTAGATACTTTGAAACATACACTATTTCTCAAATATAATTTAAAGTACGAATGCATTGAATTTTACCATTTTTTGAAAGAATCCCCAACATTGCTGAAGCAAATTTCATCACAGGATAAATACGATTTTGAACAAAAATCGACAGAAAATTAAATTCAAATTACTTATAACATTATAATTGTCTAAATTTAACTGGAATAATAAAGTTTTTTTCCCATAAAAAATGGCCCGGTTTTAAGTTTGAATGTTCCGGATTTTAGTAATTTTTTCGAAAAATGTCCCGGTTTCGCTCAAAATTGAGGTGGTCATACTAATCTTAAGTTATTTTTTAAGTAATTTTATAGAGTTTTCTAGGATCTAGTTATTTCAAATTAGATACACATTGTTTTTAGACTAATTCTTTAGAAAATAAATAATAATAAATTAAAGTGCAATATTTGGGTAAAATGTTAAACTTTTTCTTTTCCATTATTTTTAGTTGAACTGTTAGTTTTATAATAATTTAATGAAAATTCAATTTAAATGAACTCGAGCCCAACTAAAATTATCAAAAATTGTAAAATTAACTGTTCAACTAAAAATAATAATTGTTCTTAAAATAGCTAGGGCACAAGCTAATAATGTTTGCATTTGTACTTTAAGTGGTACACATGAAAAATTTCGACGAAAGTGGACAAAAAACATAATAAACAAATGTATTCAGGTTTTCAAGACGAAGTCTTGACAGAAAGAATACGGAAAAAACTGAAGGAAAAAAGGAAGCAACATGTAAATAAAATTGAAAAATGATAATTACAGCAAATTTCGAAACACCAGTACCACTGGTTAAAGATTGATTTTTGACTGTTGGCTAGCAGGCACCGCAGTGGTGCAGGGGTTAGAACTCAAAGAATTCTGATGAAAGATGATGGTGATTCTTGAAACATGTAAATTCAACCCAGGTTCAATCCCCAGCTCAGTCAAGAAAAATTATCAATAAAAATTTTTAATAAGATTTCATGTTGTAAACACAATTCCTACCTTCACACCATGTTTCCACAGAATGAGTTCCAGAATTCAGGTAGATAACAGTAGTTCTGTAAATATTATAAAATAATTTTGATAGGGTTCTAGTTCTAGTTGTGTTTAATATAACATACATATACATACATACATACATATATATATTTAATTTCTAGGCAACGTTGCAATCTATCTTGTGCATTAGTGGTGGCCAAATTCATTATATCAACCCTAAATCTAGATGAGAAAATCGTGAAAATAGTTACCTCTATTTTAACCTCACCGGCTGAAGATTGGACAGAATTGGTATGTATGTATGTAACTGTTAGCTTTGCAAAACTTATTCAATATACAATATTCTACTTACAGAGTTGGGAAGAATCTATGGCGCCTGGCATAGATATGCTGCACCATTATGGCCCCTTAAATCGATCGAAAAATTCCAGCAATCAAACTAACATGCTTGATGCCAATACCAGTCATGATATTTTCGATTACACACGATTTCGTAAACATTTCGCTAATTTCTTTGAACGCATCATACGTCTGGCTTCAAATGAATTAAAAGTTGGCAGCCTGCAAGAGGAACAAATTGAATTGCCGAAAATGTCAAAAGCCCAAGTAGAGAATGTGCCAGCAATACCGGCAGCAACCGAAAATTGGCATGAAATACTCAAGGTTCAGCCTATGAAATCTACAACGGGGGCGGTAAGACGACTTAAACCGTTTCACAAACTCAGCACACTTGAAGCCGTTGAAGATGACGAAGAGGAAGCCGATGAAGATGATGAGGATTTGCGTAAGATGGGCTATAAGAAGGAGTACGGTTGCAGGGATAAAATAACTGGCAATGAGGCCGAATGGTTAAATGATGAATTTAAATTACCCTCTTCGGATGAACTGTTCAGTGATTTGGGTATATGGTGGTGAATTTAAGTTACCGTCGTCTGATGAACTGTTTACTGATTTGGTTATATGGTGGTGGTGAATGCAATATATACATTTATTTTTCTATAGTAACTTTTGTAATTGTGGTTTTGAATTTATTTGTGAAAACTAAATACAATATTTTATTTAAAATGCATAGTTGCATTAATGTTTAATGCACAAATACATATCACTATTTTAAATTTAGACAACTATTAAAGGATCTAGAAAAGGCAAATATAAGTGATTGCATATAATCAATATTTCTCAATTTAAACAATGCAAAATCGACTCAGAAAGTGATTCTGAATCGATTGGTATACATATGTTAAGCTTGTTGTTATACTAATATTTTTGCCCGCTACATGGTGGTGAAGGATGAAAAACAGAAGGATTATTTGCGACATTTACGAGTTCATTGATTGCAATAAGGGTAAAGCTTTCAATATTAGAAAGCTGCTATGAATAGTTATCAAAAAAAATCAGGTCGACGTAATAGAAACATGTAGACAATAAAAATGGTTAGAGATTTATAATACTAACACAGTGCAGGTGGATCAAAATGAGTTAATGCGATTGATCAAAACTAAAACGCAAATGTTTATAAGAAAAATTAATTTCAGATTCTTATTTTAGCTTTTCTTGAATATTAATAAATAAGTATCAATCTGTGGCTCAAAAGTATTATTATTATTATTACAGTGGTACACATGAGGTTAGCACACTAAATTAAAGCAAATTTATTCTGTTGTTCGTTAGGGGAGAGGGGCACGTTTATACCAGGGGCCTTAACCGAGTTGTTCGCATGGCAACCTTGTTTTCTAGCAACGTTAAAAACTTTTGCTAGTTTTTTCGTCAACCGAATGTAGTTGGGTGAACAAGTTTTCGCAGTGCCATTGTAAATTTTTTTAATTTTTTTTTTTTGAAAGAGTGTAAGAAGTATTCAGTGATCGTTTTCTTTCGTGAAAGAAATTTATTGCAGTCCAAAATTCATTTCAAACAAAATTAACCCCCTGGCCCACGATGTCGAACGATAACGTTCGCTTAGATAAGACTTAAGACACAAACTTGATTGTGGAATAAACAAACTTGATTGAGTAAAAAATAAATACGATAAAAAGTTTATGTCTTAAGTCTTAGCTAAGCGAACGTTATCGTTCGACATCGTTATTTGATATTTATGTAACAAAAAAATATTTATTATAAATTTCCGTGAAATGGTAAGCCAATTCAGGTTTGAACAAAGAAAAAGGGGACACCTTGGAACATGTTAATTTATCAACCGAAGTACCATACATTGTTGATTCTCTCTTATTTTCTGAAAATGACGAATTCAATACTGATTATGATGCTTTAAAGGAAAATGTAATGTCACTTGAAATCGCAAGGCCTTTTCCGTCTTAATAATATAAAACTTATTTTTGATCTGAACTTTTTTTATTTTTTAATTGTTAATGTTTATGTTTTTCTTAATATATAAATCGAATTTATTATATATATAAAAAATATAACTGTTTATATTATTTTTGCACATAAGCGCTACAAGAAAAAATTGCCGTTCAAAACTGTCCCAGCCTAGTTCAAAGCTGTCCCGTATGGGGGGCACATTTGAACACAATGACTTCATCCATTAAAAAAATAAAAAAAATTATATAAATCGAACTAAAAATAAGTTACTTGTAGACATAAGCTAAAGTTTATTTCCATACGTATTAGTTAAATTATGTAAAAAGTCAATAATTCAAAAATATAAATTTGTATGTGGCTTGAAAGCAAAAAGTGTTCTAAGGTGCCCCCCTCTCCCCTATTTATTAAACCCCTTTATTTTTTAAACGTTTAACATGTCACCAAGCGATCACGCAAGTCCACTTTTTACTTTATTAATTTGTTGCATTTCAATGGATTTCATTCCAGAATACAATACCCCAAACAAACACTCGATAGTAATTAAGAACTAAATGAGCATTTTATTCTCATAAATGAAACATAACAAAAAATTAATTTAAATCAAACAATTTATAGGATAGATACAACGCTTTTTTGAAATTGTGTACCAAGCATTTCAGATTTCATTCCACAAATCGGCTAAATTCTTTGATCTGACTAGCGTTATATATCACTCCACACCATTCTAAAGGTTCTTACAAATTTCGCCACAAACAATTTGATCTGTAATTAGGCATTGCTCCCATATAAGCCCCTCTTCCGAAAATCACTTTAAGAAGCATAACTCTCTTGAAAATGTTGGTATCCAAATAATATTCAACATACAGTTATCATTCGGTCCAATTTTATTATGATCGGTCCATAATTAATCATTAGTCTAAGACCCTCTTCTAAAAATCACTCTAACATGGGTAAATCCTTTGCAAGCGTTAATATTGAGGTAAAATTTAATGCAAATAATTTGTATATGCATAGAAGTCATGCTACTATGGACAGTGTAGGGTATTATATGGTCGGGCTTTACCGACTATACTTTCTTATTTGTTTTTATTGAATCTTCTTAAAGTTCTAGAGAAGATGTCATTGACAAATTTTGTTGAAAGATTGCTTTGAATTGCGGAGGTGCATTTAAAAAGTAAATTAAAGAGTATTATTTACGGGTTGTTTTTATGCGTCTTGGAGGCTGTGTAACATTTTTATATGTCCCATAGGTTCGAATGTGGCCTAATGCGTTGTAGACCACTATCCTTGAACAAATCAAAATACTTGCAATTTCACCAATGGTGCTCCCTCTATGTATGTATATATGTACATATGTATATAAATTTACTTTATTGTTCAGCTCAAATTGCCAATTAATTGGAATTAACCACAAATAGAAGAAAGTATTAAGAAATAATGCAATAAAAAATATCAGGACATACTGATCACATCATAGGGTAGGCTATTGCATAAAAAAATGCAACAATGCGCGAAGTGTGCTAACATCATGTCCACCACTGTAGCTTTTTTTTTTGTAACAAACATATTAAGCAGTTATGCTAAGATATTTTATGCGAACAATACTTGTAATTTTCAAAAAAAATATCAAATATTTCAACTACATTTAGATATTTACATGCATACACATGTATGTACGTACAGTGGTGGACATATAATTAGAAACGATGATTTGTATGATGTGTAAACAATCAACATTGTTGTTGCTGCACAAGACTTTAAGTTCTCAGTTAAATTAAATTTTTTTGCTGGCCACGTAATTAGAAACGCGCATTTTTTTAAACTTTTCTAAATATTAGTGACAAAGTGAGTATAAAGTGTTAAACAATAGTTTAACTTGTAATAATTTTGATACGGTTTAATTTGTACGGTTTACCATTTAAAAAATGGTACCTATTTAGTGCAATTCACTCGTACAAAAATACAAAAGAGTTTGCAACACCAGCTAGGAAACCTAGGACACCAAAGACCACTTTAGCAGAAGATGGAGTTATTTGTAGAGCCAGTAAATAAAAATCCATTCTTATCTTCGCGCGAATTAAAGACTGAAATTGGACAGCAAATATCCACACGGACAATAAGAAGACGCTTAAATGAGTCAGAACTTTGTGTGTGCATTACACAAAAAATCTCATGCCACAAAAAAAAATATCATGAAGCGGTTGCGGTTTGCAAGAGAAATACTTGGAAAAGATTCACATTACTGAAATAGAGTTCTCTGGAGCGACGAAGTTTAACTTGTTCCAATCTGATGGAATATTGTAAATTAGACGTCCTCCAAATAAAATCTTAGACCCCAGGTACACTGTTGTGAAACACTGACTGAAACACGGTGACGGGTCTATTTTGATCTGGTTATTGATGCTGTGAATTTTTTTATTTTAAACTTAATAATTTGTATGTTGAACTAAATTTTTAAAATATATTAACAACACAATGACAAAATGCCATAACAATTTGTAATAATTAACCCTAAGTAATACATATCACTTACCTCATTAACAATTCCACAATTCTGCAGTCCTTTTGTTTCCCTTTTGTAAACAGCAACAACAAGTGTCAGTCACAACAATTTTATACATTTGATTAATCTACACACACACAAATATTAAGCCATTGCAAACAACAACACAAAACATTCATTGTTTTTATATACAAAGCAATTGCCAAATACATTTTTAATTTTGTACAATTATTTTATTTGTTAAACTAAAACTTTTTGCAAAACACATACATATGTATGTATGCATGTACATACCTAGCACCGTATTGCAAACCTTCGATTAAATTGTCTGGTAATTTAAAATTTAATTTGAATGAATTTAATAATTTACACAAAAGCTTTGCAATTTTTCACAAGAACAAATCCAGGCGAATCGAGTAAAAACCGCGAACTAATTTTTCATTTGACATTTCTCATTAACAATTTCACAATTCGGCGCCCTTTTTTTGTCTTCCTTTTGAAAACAGAAACAAATGTCCAATAAAGTAATTTTCTACATTTGATTAATCTACACACATACATACATACGCACACAAACCTAAACCAATTGCAAACAACAACACAAAAACATTGCCTCCATACAGTAATGAATGGCCAACAAAAATTGTTACCGTTTACGTTTACGAATAATATTATTTGCTAAACTTAAACTTTTTGCAAAAACATAACATCGTATTGTAAATCTTCAAATTAAACACTTCATTTTCTTCCAACTTAATATTTAAATGATAAATTTACACAATTGCTCTGCAATTTTTCACAAGAAAAAACAACTACATACTATACGATGTGAGTAAAAACCGCGAACTAAATTGACATTTGAGATAAATACAGAGATGTTAAATAGCAACGAAAAGACGGAAACGCGGTTGTTTATAATTGTAACAAGTGGAATTGGTTAGTGAAACTGGTTTTACACCGGAATAGAATGAATAATATTATTTCAACTCGCTGATTAGCAAAAACTAATCAATCTGAAAAGTAAGAAAGAAAGCAATGATCGGCAATCTGAAAAGCTTTTTAACATGAATAAAGGCTGGACGTGTATGTACATAACGAAATAGGAGTGTAAAATAAATTTTTTAGACAAAAACAACAGAATGGAACGAATCTTCAACTACCTTTACTTCATATATGCATGCAATGGATATGCATTTTTGGATTATTTCCCAAATCATTGTAAACTTAAAATTAATTGATTGTCATGAGGTTAGCACACTTCATATATAGTATGCTGCTTTCGAAAGTATTTATACCCTACACCATATACCCTATTGGATTTGTGCTGATGTTTGTAACGCTCAAAAATATTAGTCTGACACACAAAGTATCAGAGGTGACAGAACAGGAAAGATAATGAAGTTTTATACTTGTCTCTTTCTTTGAGAACTGCCTTTTTGGTTTCTTTATGTTACTATTTTTCTGGCGCAATAAAATTCATTTTTGGCACAGAGTATTTTTGTATTGTTTGATACAATCATAAAAAAATGCATTTATCGCCCATATTCTGAAAAACGCAAAACGCTTAAAATTGGCGTTTTCGATTTGAAAACGCCAAAGACGTGTTCTGACAAACGAAAGCGCTAGAAATTTGGCGTTTTCAAACCGCTAGTGTATACTGAAGCGATTTAGCTTATTTTATTGAAACTGCGCTTTAAACACAAAATGAAATGATGCACAATTTAAATTTAATAGGTTTTCTTTTTATTTAAACTAAAGCTTGTAACATTTTTCCACGATTTTAATTAAAAATATGCAATTTAATAATTTTCTTTAAGTTTGTCAATTGTCTGTTTCTATTGTTTACTTTTGAACTAGCGATTGATCTTCGAAAAGTAATGTAATGCATTTTAATTTGAAATTAATTTATTTGTTTACGTTATTTTATGACAAAATATCTGTTTTTACTGTTCGAACATAGCTTCGAAAAATGGCAAAACGCTAGCAAATCGTAGCGATTTTAGAAAAGGTCAAAAAGCGTTTTGCGTTTTTAAAACTGTATGCGATTTGAAAACGCTGCGTTTTTCAGAACATGGGCGTATATCATCTAACGAATGCACAAACTCCACAATGCATACCACAAAGTAGGTATAACAATTATTAAAATACAATTTAGTAATTTATTGAAATCACAAACATATAAACAAACTTTCAATTCAAATTTTCTAACTCAAATTGTCTTGTTTATTTTTTTTGTCCACAAAATTCTTATTGTATATAGTGCTTTGCTTTTTCACATTACCAATATACATACTACCACAAAATATTTTCTTTCTCTCTTGAAGAGAACTGCCTTATTGTAGCTGATTGTAGCACATTTGAATCTTTAAAATTGTCCCCTCTGTATACTCTGTGGTCTGACATCCACCTTAAAGTATACTGATTGACTCAGAGTCACTTTCTGAGTTGATTATACGATGTCCGTCCGTCTGGCTGGCTGTCCATGTTAAGCTTGTGCGCAGAGTACAGGTCGAAATTTTAAAAATATTTCTTTAAAATTTTAGTATGAGAACATTGTTCGAAACAAAGGCGGTTGGGATTAAATTTGGTTGCATTTAGTCCATTATTTGACTTAGCCCGAAATAGGGTTTATCGGTCATAAATGTTTGATTTATGCGCGTATGCAAACAAATTTTGCCACAAATGATGCCTAGAAATTTTGTGCAGATCGGTCAACAATTGACCATAGGTGCCATATAAGCCCTACTTCCAAAAATCACGTTAAGAAGCATAACTGCCTTGAAAATATTGGTATCTAAATAATATTTAATACGAACATGTTTCATATACATACATACATATGTACATATCGATGGTCTCATGTAGAAAGGCCCTAACTCGCATAATAGAAACTGTAATATTAAACATGTAACTTTTTTTGTACAACTGCTTATAAAAGCGTTATTTTTTACACTATTGCAATAAATTTTTGTAAGGAGGTGTATTTGCGTTAAATGCATTGGAATCGCAAAAAAACAAATTTCGAAAAAAATAGCGAGTTAGGGCCTTTTTACATGAGACCAACGATATACACAAATCATTCGGCAAAATTGGTAGGTCCATTATTAGTCAAATTCTCGGTTGCCATGTTCGACAACTGAAGTTACAGCTGGCAGTTGCAATATGTTTTTGGCAACTGTCAACTTTACTGAGGTTCGGTTGCCATCCGTAATCGACACATAAGTTTGGTAAAACACTATTTAGACATGACTAAAAAAGTGGTGCACAGAGGAACAGCGTAAGGTTATTCACCAGATGAACTCTAGAAGGGGCACTATTGGCGAGATTGCAAATATTTTCATTTGCTCAAGGAAGATGGAATACAACGCATTATGCCATATTCGAACCTATGGGGCATATAAAAATGTTACACAGCCTCCAAGACGTAGAAAACAACCCGTAAAGAATACTCTTTAATTTACATAATTTTAGTGGCAGACCTATTTAAATGCAACGCCGCAAGTCAAAGAGATTTTTTAACAAAACTATCCTTGGTGTCTCCTCTAGAACTATAAGACTCAAAAAACTTAGAAAAATCAGCAATTTTCTAAATGGATATCCTTTGCAACGATTTTTTAAAGCAGTGTTGTGGGAAAATGATTGTGTGGGCAGTGTTTTCTGGGTCGATGGTCGATACACGAATGGATCAGTTATGTTTATCAAAGTCTACCTTTAAGTACAAAGATTCCATTATACTTAAAGGAGGCCAATATGCCACTTGATGTCGACAACAACCCAAAACACGCTTCAGCCACTGTGAGAAGTTTCTCGAAGCAGAATAAGATTGATGTGTTAAAATGGCCAGCCCAATCTCCGTATTCCAATCCAATTGAGAACCTATGGAATGATGTGGAGCAGCATATAACGCCAGTAAGACCCAATAATTTGGCCGATTTGGTGAATGGAATAAAAAATTACTTGGTACGCATGCCCAATAGATTTTCAACTGTTATTTAAAACAAAGGATATCCTACCAAATATTAGGATTTAAATGAAGTTATTTTTTTTGTTTCTCTTATGAGAATACAATTTTTATTTTATTTAGTGTCAAATTTCTGTCCAGACCTTTTTTTGTATACACCAATACCTAACTTTGCGTCGGGGTTACGTTCCAAAAAAACACGACGCAAAGTGAATTAAGATTTACTATAGCAAATCATGTAAAGATCGAAGATAGGTTCTAGGGTTACGAAAATACTAAGCCGACAGCTATCCTACACAAAAAAATGTTCCAATATTTCCTGAACACATTTTTTTTACGTAAAATAAATGTCCTTGTAGTTAGCAATTGTCTGTATTATTACCACTAGCATTATCGTTGGATAATGCTTTACTTTTTATGTCATCAAATAAGCTCTTTGCTTTTGTCTGAAATACCATTTTGCTTAACGTGGTATTCTCAGCGCAACTTGATTTTCAATCCAAATAGAAAGCAAGGACTCCATTTCGATCATCAAAGCACTTCTTGTACGAGTTTTTAGCATCTAATAATGTTGCAGATTTTGCAAAAATTAAAATAAAAAAAAGTAAGACTCGAAACCAAAACAACGCAACCCCGGAAAATCTAACGACGCACAGTGAAAATTAGTACTAATTAAGCAGCGACGCAACTTCGAGAAAAACGCAAACTGAAACGACGCAAAGCGAGGTATTGGTGTAATTGTATTCTAAGCATCGACTTCTGCCATATATTCGATCGAATATTAAATAAAAACATTAAAAATTCAATATATTTGATCTGCAAAAGCTACAATACATTTCGTAAAAATTGTGTGGATACGTCATCTTAATTCGATTTATGTAAATTCTTAAAAGCTTAGAAAAAATAAAATGAAAATTCTACATACAATAGATAATCACATTTTTGAAATAATTTTGTTTATTATTCTTTTAATTTATTATAGTATATGTATTTTCAGTTTATATATTTACGTAATTTACATGAGATATAAATATGTAAAACTAATTAATATGTTTAAATTAATGTAAGTATGTATATATGTATTTCAACTAAAACTAAGTATATTTTGCTGTTAATATAAAAAAGAAGTATGTTTAAAAATTAATTATAAATTACACATTTTTATTTTTAGTATATTCTTTTTTAATTTTCTATTGAATAATAAAACAACTCGATTTTATTTATAGATAAAAACTAATTTAATTTATTTTATGATAAAAAAAAATTACAAAACTAAGTTTTAACTTTAGTACAGCAAAAATTGTCTTAAAAATTAAGTTTTTAACATTTTTTGTTGTTTTTAAAGAATTTTTCTTAGACTCATTGCCAAACTTAAAAGAGAAATATTAAAATGTATGTACTATATATATCATTAAATGAATTTGTTGTTGTTCGTTTTTTGAAATGTATGTAAAATATTTTTAAAACAAATAATACTTGAGTGCTTTATATAGAAATTGAATTTAGTTGAACAAAGAACTTGATTTGCAGTTAAATGAATTTAAAGAAAGCTAAAGCATTAAGTGCGCAGTTTACTTGCTGGCAATAGTTTTTTTTTTTTTAAATTGTTTTCATATTTTAACAAGTTCTAAATATACTTAAATTTGGAAAAACAATAAAGTGTGAGAGATCGAAGACATTGTTTAGGAAATTACAAAGCTGTAATGATTTTAATCTTTATTTTCATTGCGAATTTGCATGATTTTCTTTTTAACCAACGTGCGCACTTGTTGTGTAGCCGATTGTTGGCTGGTTCCTCCTTGCTGTTGCTGCTGAGCAGATGATGACGTCATCGTTGCTCCTGCAGATGTTTGTGTTATAGTCATTATTTCAGCCTGAGTAACATTCGATGTGTTCATGTTGCCGGAAACACCACTCGATGAACTTACAACATTTTGTTGCTGCTGCTGCTGCTGCTGCTGTTGTTGTTGTTGCTGTTGCAAAGATTGCTGCTGCACTACGGCTACTAAATTGCCACCTGCCGTTGTTTGCAAACGTACAGGGCTGGCATTTTGTCGCTGACTTTGATGTGCAGCTGCTTGTTGTTGTATTGCTGTAATGATGGCCTGTTGTGTCTGAGACTGTGAGCCGGATGTAGCAACTTTAATAGTGCCTGCTATATTTTGTCCACCTGTCACATGGGCCCGTAAATTTCCAGCAGCCAGGGCTTGTGCTGAAGCAGCTGAAACAACCTGGGCCAAGAAGAAAATACAAGTACGTTTAATTAGTTTGTTTTCGATATTATTTATTCGAATTCCATTAAACCTTATTAAATCTCATAAATTATAAACAATAAATGCATTTCCTTACCTGTATTGTTTGTCTTTGATTGGACTGCGATGCCACTGAAACCGGTATCACTCGACCGACACTGGTTTTACCCAAAACAAAACCGGCTGTAGCCAAAGTTCCCTGTTGGCCCTGGCGCATAACCTGTTGTATTTGCTGCACCGTCACCGAACTGGGCAGAGATTTGGTATTTTGAATGTGAACCAATTGCGTTTGAACGCCACCCGAATTCGAGGAGTTCGATGAACCCGACGAAGAAGTTTTCTGCGCAATTTGCTGTTGTTGCGGATTGTTCGACTGTGTGATGTTGGTATTTTGCTGTTGTTGCTGCTGTTGTTGTTGATTGGCTGCCTGGGCTGCGTGTATTTGTGTCATGCGTGAGATTTTTCGTGGCATTGCGAGCTGTTGCTGTTGCATGTGGAGTTGTCGCATTTGCGATTGATTGGCCATGGTCACTTTGATTTGGCCGCCTGGCTTGAGTTGTGACAGGGCCATGTTGACAGTATTTTGGGCTTGCTGCTGTCCGGTGTTGACAGTAATGCCCTGATTTGTATTACCCGATACTGCGGTAGCCACCGAGGTCTTAACAAGGGTAGCGATTTGTTGAGGTGTAACCTGTTGGACCACTTGTTGGGTATTACCCTGTTGCGCCGACGTAGAGCTCTGTGCTGATGACACTGAGCTCTGTTGCAATTGTATGCCCTGTGCTGTGGTAGTGGTGAATATTTGTCCTCCCTGTTGCAGAACCTGGGCTGCTTTTTGTTGAGTAGCAGCTGATATCATTTGTCGTTTAACCAGCAACATGTCACTTTCCCCCACTTGTCGCGTAATTGTTTGTTTGCCCGCTGCAGCGGCCACTTGTTTTATGAATTGAGCCCTAGTCTGTTGGGCCTGTTGTTGATGGACCTGCGAAGCTGCTACCGTGGTTACTACACCTGTTGCACTTGGGGTGGTAGCGGCCACGTTTGATGTTGCTACCGCCACCTTTTGTCCTTGTACAACTTGCACTGTGGTAGGTCCAGAACCAGTTTGCATTAGACTTCCCTGTATGATGGTTCCTTGTGCGTTAACCAAAGCAGTCTGCCCTGAAGCTGTTTGCAAAACTGTTTGCTGACCCTGTTGACCAGGGCCGCCTGCTTGTAACACCTTCAGTTGTTGCCGCTGTCTATAGAGTTGTATGTGAGTATGAGGTTGACCCTGTTGATTGTTGCCCGCCTGAGCAGCAGCTGCAATTTTCTGGCCTTGCTGTAGGGAACTCACCCGTATACCTTTGGTAACCACCTGTTGTGTTCCGCTTGGCATTGAGGCTAGTTGGAATTGTGTTGCTTGCAGTTGGGCTTGGCCCACATTAGAGCCCAAACTAGACATAGAGACAATGGTGGGACTTGGATTGCCAGCAGATCTTTGTTGCAAGACGACATCTTGCAATGTTGTGCCGCTGGGTGCAGCTACAATTCGTTGAGCCCTTAGAGCAGAAGTGTTGAGAGTGGTAACAGTGGCCGTTGGCTGTTGCATGCCACTTGATGTTGTTAGTACTGTGCCCACGGTGGCCAGTTGTGACACAGATACCACTTGTGGTAGAGATTGCGTCTGTACTATGCTTCCCACTTGCGGAGAACTTGATACAATGGTTTGTTGCGGTGATAAAGATACAATTTGGGCTGTAGATGATGACACTTGATTGCCATGATGTTGCTGCTGATTTGTTACTGTAGAGGAAATGGTTTGAACCGGTGTGGTTAGCACTACCGATACTGAAGCCGGCGTGGCCACTAAATTACCTGAGGAAGTCTGTTGCTGCAATTGCACATGTTGTGTTTGGCTAGAGTTTGTTTGTGAATTATTCGATTGCTGTTGTAATTGTTGCATTTGGCTTGTGGTCAATAGACCAGATTGGGGAGTTACTATGGCTTTAACAATCTGAGTGGTGGTGGGTGTGCCATGTTGTCTCAGCAAATGCTGTTGGCTAGTTTGACCACTAACAACAGTTTGCTGTTGCTGCATCTGCTGGCTCGAGTTGCCAGCATGTTGCAGGACAATGGCTGTAGCTGTCTGCTGCTGACTTTGCTGTTGGCCCACTCCACTTGCTGCGGATAATTGATGAATCTGCAACTGCTGAGTGTGAAGACCGGGAGGAGCTGCTGCTACTTGCACTTGCTGAGTATGTTGCTGCTGCTGCTGCTGCACCAACTCTTGTAAATGTGTTGTTTGATTAGCTTGTTGCTGCACAATGTTGACCGTATTCGAGGTGGTTACTCCGCATGTTTGCTGATGTTGTTGTTGCACAGCTTGGCAAACTTGAGGTGTCTGAGTTGCAGCTGGTGGCGGTGGTGGTGGACATTGTGATCTTTGTTTTTCTCGCAATTTATTTGCTCTCATGATGGCTATATTTTGTGGTGATATCGGCTGATCATAATTAACTATACCGAATTCTTGCAAAACCTCCATATGTTTAGGATTCATAGAGCTTGGCGTGTTGAAGTGTCGCTTGGGTGGCGGTGCTTTTTTCAAATAAGCCGTCTTAATACAATCAAAACGAGAACGCATTATCTTGGTAAATGTAGCATTATTATCGTTCGTATAATTTTGTGTAGTCCTCAGACATCGCAACGGGCTCTTGAGATATTCAGTTTTTAGTGCGGTCTTAAGCTTCTTTTGCTTCTTGGGGCTCTCTACCAATTTACCCTCCTCACGTGGCTGTATAGTAGTCTCATAACGCCATCTACACTGTTTGGGCGATCTAAAGGTCTTGGAGACGGTATTCACTATCTCCGCTACCAAATCCCAATTGGGTGTGTGGCCTGGCGAGAGCAGCATTAAATTGCAAGGCAAAGCTTGTAAATTAACTAAAACATGCAATACGACTATATCTTCATATATACACCATTCAGCCATTCCTTCGGGTTCTGTTAGGGGTTTTAAAGCCATTTGCGGTTTCAAGCCTTGGAACTGTACATTTGGCTTGAACATTCCACGATAACGTAGATTCTTCAGATCTCGCCTTATTTTCGCTATGGCCGGCGATGGTCTATCGAAGAGTGATCTAGGCGCACAGAACATTTCTTCACGACGTACTTTTGCCGGCCTTTTATTGACATCTATCATGAATCCGGCATCCGATCGAGAACGCTTGTACTCCTTTTTAATGTATACAGGCGGTAATTCGGATTCTGGTATTGGTTCAACATTGTACATAAAACTGAGAGAATAATCGATGTAAATATCATCGTTATCTTGCGGCGGAGTAGGTGGGCACCACATCTAAAGGTAGAGAAAACAGAAATTTTTTGTTTGTAAATTATTGTGTTGTTCTTGCTAAAATTCATTATGTTTATGAAAACTAAAAAAAAAAAAACCAATAAGAAAGTATAGTCGGTCAAGCCCAACCATATAATACCCTACACCCAGTATATGTATAAAACAGTTTTTCAGAAATGTGCGCTATATGGGAGATATAACCTACTGTGGACCAATCATCCAAAAATTTAGTGTCATGATTTCTGTGAATATTAATATTATATGTGTTAAACTTTATCTCGATATAAATACTTTTAAAAATTTATGTAGTTTAAAGTTGATTACGGCAAGGGTCTTATATAGGAGTTTCGACTAATTACGGACCGACCATTATAAAATTAGGTGTCATCATTTCTGTATATTATTTGCGTAGTTTTATTTGATTACCAGTATTCTTAAGAAATTTATGATCGTTAAAGTGATTTTCGGGCCTTATATGGGAGCTACGACTAATTATGGACCGATCTGCACAAAATTTGTAGATGTGATTTGGCTTCATTTACCACTCATTTGTGATGAATTTTTTTTGGTTCCTTGCATAATTCAAACATTTATGGTCGGTAAACCCCAATTTCGGGAGGACTTTTGTACGGGGGTCAGGTGAAATAATGGACCAATTTGCACCAGTTTCAATCCCATCCGTCATTGGGCCGAAAAAATATCGCTTGCCAAATTTTATCAAAATATCTTCAAAATTGCGACCTGTACTCTGCGCACAAGCTTTACATGGACAGACAGCCAGACGGACGGACGAACATCGTTAAATCGACTCAGAAAGTGATTCTTTTTCTATTCCGTATTTTGCTTCTATAGAAAAAGTAAAACGAAACTTTTTTTCGGAATGAAGCCTAGAAATTTTTAAAACTACAATTCCACATAGAAAATTAAAAGTGGTTTCATTCCGAAAAAATTGTTCGTTTGTCTTTTTCTGTAGAAACAAAATTCGGATTTAATTCCGAACGAAATTAAATTCTGTGACATGGCCGATAATGTCTTCAGATTCTGTTTACCGCATTCGTGATCGAATGAGCTATCGAATCAAAAATGATTTCGATATCGAAATTATGATAAAATGTACTAAATTCTTGCTCGATTTCGAATGCCATAATCTCAAATAAGATAATTACGATCAATTTTACTCGATATCGAATGCGGTAATTTGGCCCCAGACCTTTTCTCTTGATTTTGACCCAAAAATCTTAACGCTAAATATTACATTATTCCATAAGGATTGCGTAGAGGTTAAGTAAGCTTTTGCAATTGATTTACGTTTGGTACGGTTTACTGCAGACTTGCGGTGTTTTTCTACACTTTTTCTACTCGAAAAAATATTAAAAACGAAAGTTGCCTTAGGGCGCGTTTTCACTATGTCATTTCTGTTGTCAAATTGTCCAAATTGTTGGCAAAACGGGTTGTCATATGGCGTCATCTATGTTTGCAATGATGATTGCAAAAAATTAAATTTATTGATGACGGGTTGTCATACAATTGCCAACAATCTGGACAATTTGACAACAAAAATGGCATAGTGAAAACGCGCCCTTACATAATAACAACTTGCATGTCAGTTGCGTTGCCTATTGGCAACTTAACATCAGTTTGGTTGCTACACATAATCGGCTCATAAAGAGATTTAATTTGATATACATATATGTATGTATGTATATATAATTTGCTTATTACTGCAATATTACCAAATATTAATTAAGAAGTCTCTCCTTGAAATTTGACCACGAATTAATAATAATGATCCTACCCAGCATACCATTCTAGGAGCGCTCCGAAAAAGGAGTCAGAAAAGAGTCTAACAAAAGAGCATTTTCGGAGCGAATGAAAAATTTGCTTGTTACTGTCCTGAGTCGGCACGGAGTATGCCTCAGAAATTCCACTTAATTATGTGTGTACTAAAGCGTGTTTGTCCTGTTATTTGTGCTTTGAACAAAAAAAAAACAGCTGTACCACACATGAATGATAAAAACAAGATTACACAGAGCCCAAGAAAAACCTCATAAAAGATTCCTTTCTGACATTATCTATGACCATTTTCGAATGTAATGACCCTCTTTTCTGAAGGTTTTCGGAGCAATTATGATTGTTTTTTGTGCTCATAAAGAGCGTTAACGCTCCGGAAAAATAATACCATTGATTTCCTTTAGAAATTGAAAATTAACCCCCAGGATATTATCATTACAAGCTTTAATAAAATTGCAGTAAATATGTGTTCTAAAAATCTGCATAGAAAGCGTCTGGCAAATCATGCATAAAAATCGAGGTACTTTATAACAATATCATTTTTAAGAAAATCCTAAAACGTATCTTAATATAAGGGGCCAGTTATAATTTATTTTTTAGTTTTCATAATTGACCTCACTTAAAAAAAAAACTTTGAACTGCATATAACAATGAAATGAAAATTTACTTACCGGCATTTTTTCCATAGTATTGGCCGAAATCCAGATCTATTTAAGAAATTAAATTCAAATTTAAAATAGATCACACAAGCACACATAGACACGGGAACAGGTTGTTTTGTATAGAAGAGGTAGTTGTTTGAGAGAGAGACAGAGAGAGAGAAAACCACCCCAACATAACCACGCAAATAAGCAGACACAGAAAGACGTTGGTTGTGTAATGTATAAAAAAAAAAGAAAAGAAGAAAAAAAATATTATTTTCTTGTAAACTGTTTTGGCGACTTAAAATTTAAAGGTTTTATAAAAATTTTATTTATTTTGTTTCTTGGTAGAGCAATAAAACTTCTCTGCTGCAGTAAAAACAATACAAAAAAAATAAATAAAAAAGAACGAAATCTAAGGCCGTTTGGAAATGGCAAAATTGTTTTTTGGAAATTTTAAGTTTTCTTTTAGTTTTTCTAGATTTTTTTGTTTAAGAACAAATTAAACTGTTTTGGTGCCCCCCGGTTAAGGTTACATAGGAGTAAATGATTTAAGGTGTAGAATTTAAATTTGAATTTTAATTAATGCCATTACCAAACATTCCTTGTTCGTGAAAGGGAAATAGAGCTTAAAGGAGATGTTAGCTAATTGTTGAGTTTTTTTACAGTTTAATTTTGTAATTGAAACCTTTAAAGTAAAATAAAAGAAGACACCAAAACAGATTTCTATTTGTAGGTTTTTTTGTTTGTAAAATTAATTAGAAAATAATATTTTTTTCAATAAAATGTCTTTTCTTTTTTTTTCTCAAAACACAAACTATTAAATACAATTAAGTTTATTTTTGTTTAACATTTCCAAAGGTAAAATTATTTTTATTTTATTTGATTTTTTTCTGATACAAGGGCCAAAGATTCGCATGGTTTTTATTTTATTTTCTTCTTTAATTGTCTTCACTTAGTGGTAGATAGTTTTATAAGGTAATAAATAAAATTTAAATAAAACACATTTTTTTTTTTGTAAAATTTTGTTGATTTTTTATATATTATTTTGTTTGTTTGTTTTTGTTAAAAGCTTTTGAAGATTTTAGGTTTTTTTTTTTTTTTTTTTTAATTTCAAAATGTTTAGCTTTTTTAAAGGTTGTTTTGAAGAGTCTAAATTTCTTTTTGTTATGTGTATACAAATTAATAAATAATTTTGAAAGTTTTGCTTTGATAATATAACTAAATACACTTAAGTCCTTTTACTTGTTTCTGTTTTTTTTTTATATTTAATAATTAAAACTAAAAGACTTATAGTTAAAAAACTTATGTGAAAATTATAAAAAAGATAACTAATAATATTTTAATGAATAAACAACCCTTAATAAAAAAAAGGAGGTTTTATTTTTTGTTTTGTATTTACGCACAATTATTTAACTTTAATTCAAAGTATCAATTGTTTTAAATAAAAGTTTGCCATAATAAATAATAAACCAAATAAATGTTAATGAAAGTGAAATTTTTACAATCTCTTTATCATCGAAATAAAGCATTTTTTTTATGATTTATGTTTTATTAAATTGTGAGTGTTGAAACAGAAATTTTATTATTCTGGTGTCAGGACATTTGTTTTTCTTTTTTTTTAATATTTGTTTTTCTGTCTATACTTAGTTGTAGTTTATGATTATTATTAATACCTATCAAGTCTAACTAACGTCTAATTCTTTTGTTTATTTTTATAGTTCTATATATTAAGTTACATTTTTAGTTTAATATTTTATATATTTATTATTTACAAGTAATAGTTTTTTTTTTATTTTTAGAAAAATATACAAATTTTTGATCCGTTTGAGTTAGAAAAAATCTAGAGGATTTGAAATTATTATAAAAACGAACAAAAAACTGGGAGTAAGTGAAGAAGTTTGTTATATTAAATGTGTGTGTTTTAAAAGGGCAAGCAGCATTTGTATTTGGAGTTTCAAGGCGGTGTTTGAAAAGTTAGATTGTCTGGACATGTTTATTGTTTAATATCAATTAGAGCATTAAAACTCCAAAAATTGAATTATTTGAATATTTTGTTGGAATTTGACTTGAGTACATATATAATTATGTTTAAAACCTAAAAAATGTATCCTCTCAAACCTGGAATTACACTTGTTATCAGCTTGAATTCCAGGTATAGGGTTAGCATTTGTAACTGCTAGCATAACTCTATTGAATCTATTCAGTTGGAGCCTTTGTATTCGAATTGTACAAACCAAAAAAGTATATCTAAACCCAACAGTTAAACTCTGTTTAATTAACAGATTAGCTAAACTAATGCGTAACTAAAGAACCCAAGTTAAACATTATTTAGGAAAATGTTAAATCAAACACTATAAAGTATTGAATCATTTACATTACAATTTCGGGTTTGATAAAACAAATTGTAATACAAATGATTACTATGGCTGTCATCGTACTAAATCAAATCAATAAATAACTATGAATGAATATCTTGATACTGTACTCTCAAATATACTCAAATATTGACGATTTCAATTGTTAATGGATACAAAATCGGCTGATTTAGTAAAAAAAAAAAATTTCGTAATAAAATTGTTAAAAATTTTCATAAGCTAAAATCGCTCTTAAAGTGTGTTTTGATATTGTATTCAAAGGAAGACTCAAATGTTGAAGATTTCAACTGTTAATGGACACGTGATTTAGTAAAAAAAAAAGCTACTAGTTTTACTTAAATTAATATTGTTTGTAATCAACAGAATAAGAAGACAAAATCCAACTAAAATCAATTCAATACAATTTTTAGAAGGAAGGTTTAAACGTTGGTTAAACTTCTCTTCCACTGATAACACAAAAACCAGACAGTTAAATACCATTTTCATTAAACAAATTAGTTAAACATACTAGAGACAAATCTAAAACGATAAGTTTAAATCTAGCTTTAAAAAATTGCGTCTTTTGATACAAATCAATTAATAAAAAAGAAGTCTGTCTGCTTTTTAAATCACATTTCGAAAAATAAAAACAAACCTTCAAAATCAACTTGGGTTTTCTCTTAAAAGATTTAAATAGTTACAATAAAAATCATAATATGATCAATATGACGAAAATAGAGGTGTTTGTTCCATATTTCATATTTTTCTTTTTTCTGCAAATTTACTTACTGAACGTCTAAACAATCTAACTTTTCCTACTTAATTCATAAAACCTTTGCGCTTAGAGAACTATGCCAACAAAAACGTGTTAAACAAAAACTTCAACTGGCAGTTTAAATGAATATTTGTTAATAAAACATATAAAAATTCTCTCTCCGCATTGAAAACCAATAAAGAAGAAACCACAAATTATTAGCACGCACAGCAATAACATCAACAACAATTTAAAACAATTATTTGTTTCTTCTTTTCTTTTAATAAATATTACAAGGCAAATTATGATTTGACTGATAATTAATACTGTTTCCTATTTTTTCTCAACATTAATCAGCATCATGAGTTCGATGATTCACTCAAGGATTTTGTTGCGCCATTTGCCGATGTACTAACTGCGACACTAGCACTTTCATTTTGTTGTTGTGGTCGTGGTGTTTTTAAAAGCCAACGATGTAAAGTATTAGTCGAGCTGGGTGTCTTTGTGGGAGTTTCATTGGTTTTATGTAATGTTTTTTTTGTAATGTTTGCTGTTCTTCCTAGGTTAGTGGAAGTTGGAGTTTTATTTGTGATAACTGATTTATTGTCATTCGTTTTCGATGACTCATCGTCGGATTTTTGCTGATTTCTATTAAATTTTCCGCCAGAGGAGTGATGGTGTCTAGTGATGGTTGGTAAGACGGGACTTTCATCTAAAGTCCAGAGATTTATTTTAACCGAACCTCTAGAACGTGTTCGTGGTGTATGATTATCGTTTTGTTGCTGGGGTGTACTATTGCTTGTCTGAATTTTAAGACTAGCATTGGATTTAGCAGCCGACAAAGGAGTCTTCTTAAGTGTGGAATTTACGGTAGATAAACTATCATTGTCCTCGGACTCTGATTCGTCCGAGACATTGTAGTAGGTGGAATTAGTGGTGGTGTCCTGATTATGTGCAGCCCACACGTCCATACTGGAAGAATTGCCGGCATCAGCCGAATGCTGCTGATGACGACGTTGTTGCTGATGATGTGGAGTTTCCTCTGCACTGTGTATATCGTCATTGTCGTCATCATCATTGTCGTTATCGCCAGCAGTGGCATAACTTGATTTATCATCATCATCATCATCATCATCATCATCTTCATATTCTTCTTCATTATTTGAATTATGATTATCTTCATTATCGGCTGTTTCTGCTTGCTCATCATCTGATTCGTCCATTTTCATAGTTTTACCGCCACGACTTCTCACTGGTATATTATGTATAGTTCTAACTCTTGGTTTTACTTTTGTTGTCTTATCCTTATCTCTTCGCTGTCTCTCGTCATCATAGTTTCTATCTGTAATTTCTTCAGCGCTTTCTTCATTCTCCTCCTCAGTTTCGTTATATTCAATAGTTTCCTGACTACCTTCCTCTTCATTATGATGTTCAGGGGTTTCATCTTCCTCCTCTCCTTCTTCTGATTCTTCTCCTTCCTCATCTTGATGTTCATCTTCTTTTTGGGCCGCTTTTCTGGGACTATGTCTTAAAACTCTGCGCGTTGTAGTATTTGCCACTGTAGCTCTTCTCTCAGCCACGGCAGCTGTTGTTCCTTTAGCTGTGCTCAGGCTCAATTTACGTTTCCGTTGTTCCACAGTTTGCTCCTTTTTACGCAGCAATTCCTGTCGACGTCTTTGCTGCATACGTTTCTGGGCAAAACTTAAGAGTTTTTGATTTTTAACACCTGTTTGTGTTCTTAATGGTTTTGTACATGTTTCTAAATCATTGCCAGCTGCTGCTGCAGCCATTGATGTGCGTGTGGTCTTTCTATTGGTCACATTACAAGAAGACTTTTGGCCTCTAGCCGGTAATTTTGCAGGGCTGGCCCAAGTGTTCTTGTTGGATTTATTTAAACTACCACGAGAAGCTAATGATTGATTTAATGATCTTAGTTTGCGTTTATTTGGTAACACTACTTCATCGTCGTACACTATGACTTTTCTGTTCTGTTTGCCTTTACTAGACTGTCTAACAAACTTCTTCTGTACGAAGTCCTGCTCTTTATCTACATCCTCTTCGCTATCGATTGATTCATCTGCACTAATTTCCACATCGCTATCTTTATCTTCTATCTCCTGATTTTCAATGTCTTCCTCTTCTATAACATTTTCATTTTCATCTTCTTCCTCTTCCTCTTCTAGTTCCTCTTCCTCATCATTATCTTCTTCAATACTGCTGCCGTTATTACGCTCTTCCTGACTGCTGTTGTCATCACTATCCCCCCTACTATTTCGATTTCTATACCGTGATCTATTTTGCCTAACTGCTTTAGTGACAGTGGGCTTATTTTGTAACCTAGTGCTTGAACGCCGTCTTCTTATTTGTAATTGCCTACGATTACGTCGAACTTTAGCTCCTCCAGCTGCTACTGCTGTTGATGTGGATTTACCTTTACGGGTTCTTAAAGCCGCTAATCGTTGTTTATTTGTCTGTGTCTTACGATTAGCCGCTAAACTTGTTTTATTTCTATTTCTGTTACGATTTTTGTTACTGTTCTTATTACTAGTTTTTTTATTAACCTGATTTGTTGCATCCTTTCGTGCGTAGGTCAATGGCTCTTCAGCACTCTCTTCTTGTTTCAGCAGTTCGGCTTCTTTTTGCAGTGCCGCCAGTCGATTTGCTTCCCATTCACGTTTTTGCGCCTCTAATTCGGCTTCGGCAGCTTGTAATTGCTCCGCCGTCCAAGCGGCACCAGTCTCTTCGACAAAACGCATGGCATAACGTTCAATGGGTGAAAGCTGAAATTTTTAAGCAGTGGTAATGGTAAATTTCATTTAATTGTACAAAAGAAGTTACCGGTGTAACTTTATTGAATTTCAAATATAAACAAGGATCAATAGGCGTAGAGTTTCTGATAAATATTTAAAAAAAATTTTAATAAAAACTGTATGACGTTGAGTGATATAATCAAGCGTAGAAAAAATCGCTTTAACTATGTCTGAGCGCCCTTCCTTAATAACAAAAGATTAATCTAGGCACCAAATATTCGTGTTAGATTTTAATTTATAGAAAATATAAAACTTTGAATACTTAATGCCCTAAATAGAAACGGTTTTCAATATAAAATAATAATGATCATATGTTTAACGTTGAGTGATATAATTAAGAGTAGTAAGTGTCGCTTTAACTATGTCTGAACGTCCATATTAATATGGGCAGCAAATATTCATGTTAAAATGTAATTTATAGAACATTTTATAACTTTAAATATTCGATGCCCTTAATAAAACCAAGTTTCTTTCTTTACTAGCGATAGAAAAACTCTAATTCAAAACTTTAAATCAGTAAGAATACGAATATGAAGCTGTTAGACGTTGAGTGATATAATCAAGCGTAGCGCAAATCGCTTTAACTATGTCTGAGCGTCTATCCAAAAGGAATTAATTTGGGCACCAAATATTCATGTTAAAATTTAGCTTATGGAAAATGTATAACCTTAAATATTTGATGCCAAAAGTGAAACTTATTAACGAGGTACAATACTTAAGATATTAAGACATTTTACAAATTAAACTGTCAGACGTTGAGTGATATAATTAAGCGTAGCTAAAATCGATTTAACTATGTCTGAACGTCTAATTAATCTAGCTTAAAATAAACCCAAAATATTGAAATTAATAAATTCTATACAAGAGTAAATTTTAAGCAAAATCTATTTATATGAGTAGAGAAACATTTAACCGACATACCTGTTTAACTAAATTTTGCATTTCCAAATCGGCCTTGCTAAGTTCGACATTAGTATCGGCCGCTGTTGTGGTTTCATCCAACGGAATGTTTTCGTCAAATTCAGCTAAATCAGCGGCTGCCTCTGCCTTGGCAGTTTTAGTGGCCTGAACATCCTGTTCATCCTCGGCAGCAGCTAAAGCCGTTTCAAAAGCTTTCAGCGATTGTTTTTCCAAATCAATTTCAGGATTTTCCAATGCTGCACTAGATGTTGTGGGCTTATCAAATGTTTCCTGCTGCGTTGTATTAGTAGCAACGATGTTTGTTGCTGTGCTATTATTACTGGTATCGCCCATTTGCTGTTGTGTTTCCACATTGAAGAGATCCTTGATGGTGGAACTCTTAAAGAATGAGGTGGTAAAGTTACCGCCCTCAATGGCCATATCGCTAAGCATGCGCTTCTGGTTGGCTTTTTTGAGTATGTTGACTTCAATGGTCTTTTCGGAAACTAAACGATAGATGTGTACATCTCTGGTTTGACCTATGCGATGACAGCGATCCTGCGCCTGAGCATCCATGGTGGGATTCCAGTCTGAATCGTAAAATATCACAGTATCAGCTCCAGTTAGATTTATGCCTACACCTCCAGACCGCGTCGAAAGTATAAAGCAGAATATGCGTTTGTCTGTATTGAAACGTTCCATAAGCAGTTGTCTTTGTTCCACTTTCGTGGCCCCATCTAAACGTAAATAGATGTGACCATGATGGTTAAGAAAGGCTTCCAATACGTCCAACATTTTAGTCATTTGTGTAAATATCAATACACGATGATGATCCGACTTGAGTTTCTTTAACAAACGATCCAAGGTCTGGAGTTTGCCACAGTCGTATTGTATGAGTCGCGGATCGGGGAATTGTGTTGTCATGGCCGATATAATCGGATGCAACATTGCCAGTTTTGGTGACATTTCATTCTGTATACTGCTCTCCACTGCTTGTTCTTTCAAGTAACGCGAGGACGTTAAATTATTAACGTAGAAGCGTATGCGTGGAGCACAAGCGGACGGTACATAAATGACATAATTTTGAAATATTCTCTTTAGGTCTTCACAACGTTGCTCGTATGATTTCAAAATCTTGTTCAAGGTCCAATTGTCACGACGTCGCAACATTGCAGTAGAACAGTTTGTCAAACCTCTAGTTTGCCAATTGGAGTATTTCAAAAGATTACTGGCTTCTTTGCATTGTTCTATGGACCTTCGACAATCAGCGCCATAAATGGGTGTAGCTTCTGTGCGTCTCTTATTGACATTGGCCATCAACTTGCGCCGCGCCAATTTTTGTTCTTTACGTTGTTGTAAGATTTCGCTCATATTGTAAACGGCATCCATTTCCGACGTAGTATCCTCCTCCACTTCATCCTTGGGTTCAGTCTTAACACTTGTGTCATCACTAAGTCTAAACGAACTTGCCTGACGGTTAGAAATTGTATTCGTTTTAACTTGTTGCGCCAAAGCCGCCACCAAGGTTTTATCATCTCTTGATTTTTCTGTTTTAACTGTTGTCTTCAATGTTTCACCATTTATGGTGTCCTGTAACCTCAACTGTTTGGCTGGGGTTGGTCCCATTGTGGCATCGTTCATAGAAACATCTCGAGATCTGGTGGTAATGCAAGCGGGTGATATTGGTCCAAGTTTGGGTACACCCACTGGATTAATAACATTATTTATGCGTTTACATATACGGCTATCTCCTACTCCTGCGCCAACGGATGGTATTGTCGACAGTGCTGGATTGACTGGCACAAATTTATTGCCCTCCTTTCTCATGGCCGGACTTGCTCCCACCTTCACTGATTGTCTGGCATGTGTATGTATACTTTGTTGTACCTTAACATCTCTGACGCGTATATGAAATTTATATTTTCCCGTTGGACATCTTGGAGGCGGTTCGGGAATTGCATCGATTTCCTCGATTAATTTACGTGGCGCTGCCAGTAAACGAGATTTATGTGACACATATGCGGTCAGTGTCATTTCCAGTTCAACAAGTAACAAATTAAGGGAATGCAAGTCGATGTGCTGTTGGGGAAGAGAAAAATAAAAGGGAAATATTAAGTTTAATTTAATTTCTATTAAGAAACTATCAGTTAAGAAAATTAGAGATTATTGTTTTTAACAGATAGATAATTAAGTTATTATATTTCACTCACCGTAAATGGATCATATTCCATTAAATCACATATTAAACGAGACGTTTCATATGAAATGCCCTCCATTTGAAAGGGTGACAGTGTGGGACGAACTTCAAACATATTCGGATGATTACAAACTTTACGTAATTGCATGAGAATATTTATAACGCTCAACAAATTGCCTGTGGACAAGGTTTCTCTAGTTCTAAAAACAAATAAAAACAGGAAAAATAAAAATAATTTACTAAATTTTTAAAAAAAATTAATCGAAGTTGCCTTCGTAACAATTTATTTTCAAATAAATTGTATATTTAACTTGAAGGCAACTTCGATTAAATTTTTTTAAAAATTTTGTTTATTAATACTCGCAAGAGGAATAATTCTCATATAAGGTATGAAAAAAGTTGAATATACAGAGTTTGAAAATGGAACACTATTGGACACAAAGAATGCTGATGACGGCTTTAGCAGGCCAGAAAATGCATTACATTTTGCTAGTGTCTCTTTGAATATTTTTGTTTGTTTTTACATTTATGTTTTCCAACGGAAGGCTATGTTAAACATATAACAGAAATATTCAAAAATAAATGTAGTGTAACAATTTATTTTCAAATAAATTGTATATTTAACTTGAAGGCAACTTCGATTAAATTTTTTTAAAAATTTTGTTTATTAATACTCGCAAGAGGAATAATTCTCATATAATAATTTACTAACTAATCACAATTAACTTACTTGGAACGACTCATAAAATCATCGTATAAGTAACGCTGGCGATTCGATAAACGACACATGACCACATGCTCATACTTTTTGGGCATTTGTTTTTCCACTTCCTTTTTCAAACGTCTCAGCAAAAAGGGTCTAATGACTTTGTGTAGCCTTTGTATAAGCTGTTCATTATACTCCATATTGCCCTCAATCATACCGGTCATCGGATTGGAAAACCATTCCTTAAATTCACGATGTGATGAGAAGACGTAGGGCATTAAGAAATGCATCAATGACCATAATTCCATTAGATCATTTTGCAGAGGAGTACCAGTTAACAGGAGACGTCTGTAACAAAACGGAAATTAAAAATTTTACTATTATTTAATAAAAAAAGATTTTCAATTAAGAAATTATTATCCACATATACATATGTATATCTATGTATGTACATATATAACTATTGGTAGTATCGCCATGTTGAACAACTTTTTAAATGTAAATTTATATGTATGTAGAAAAATTTACATCTTGCTTGATGTTAAGTTCTTAGGCTTTATTTAGCAGTCATGTACGATTTTCTTGTTGAATGGCAATCAACAAAAAATGCTTTTTTGTATGCTGGTGATTTTACTTTACATGTATGTATATGGATCAAAATCTGGTAGCATTAATGTTTTAATATTTATGTAACAAAAACGAATTGAATACTTTTAAACCTTAAATTACTTAAGTTACTCATTTATTAATATTTAATAAAGTTAGAAGAAAAAACTGAAATTATTTTCCTTTTATTAAAATCTGTGTTTTTGTTTTGAGAATCGCATTAACAATTGCACAACATTTCGATCTATTTGCGCTACATGCTCACTAACATTTTTTTCTTGCAACGCTGGGGACAATTCTTCGATACCAATCCATTGCAGCTTATAAATAGTGCCATGGAACTTTTCAGGCCAATACTTTACAGCAAACGTTTCAGCATGCATAGTTTTTTTTTTATATAAAAAGGCTCCCCGTTCCGCCGTAACAAACAATTTTAAGAGCGGTAGCTGTTTAAGATACATTTTCAAAAGGGTTGCTCTATAAACTAAACTGCAAATTACTTGAAAAACTATTGACTTTTTGCCAAATTTATAAATTTCTTGATATTTTGCTGCCGGTAGCTTTTTGAGACCCATTTTTACATACTGTGAGCGTAAATATAAAGTAAACACCTGAAATTGTACTAACTGCATAATTCATAAGCAACTTAAGCAAAATATAGCTTATTAACAACAACTAATAAAATAAGAAACATAAAAAATAATTAAATTTTACCGAAAAAGTATCAGATTTTTGGCGTCAAAATAAAGTAATTATGTATAACTTCGTATTTAATATTTTGTTTGTAGTCCGTTTGCCTTTATCACAACTGAAAATCTTCTAGACATAGAATCAACGAGTTTTTTTTAGTAAAACCTTTAGTTCATCCTTCAAAGAAATATTTCTTTGCCTTATTTTTTTTTTTTTGTAAATATATTCCCACAGGTGCCCAATTGGATTGAGGTTTGGAGACTGCGGAGGATGATCTAAAGTGTTTTGACAATGATTGAACAACCACTCTGTTCACAATTTTAGAGGTATGCTTAGGATCATTGTACTATCCAGTTCTGCGCCAGTTTAATTACTCTACACTGCATTATTTTTTAAAATTACGAGATAATGTATCCCCTTCGTTGTAGATTCTATAAATGTAAGATTCCCAACATTACTGAGCCGCCGCGATGTTTTGCCGTATTGGTAACATATTTATTACTAAAGGCTTCGTTCTTGGTTCGCTATATTTTTGGGGGGTTTTTGACTTCAAATATCTCAAACTTACTTTCATCGGTAAAAAAAAAAAAAATTTAGTCTAGTTTATATATTCTTTCCTAAATTCAAACGTTTGGTTATTCTTTGATAAAAAGAGCTTTCATGTTAGCTATTTTGATGCAAAAATCTTTGTACTTGCGCTTACAAGGTTTTCCATATTATTAACTATTTAACTATTTGTAATATTTTTAACTATTTTTACAGCACAAGATGTTGGATTTTTGTAAGAAGCTTTGATTGTTTTGTGCCGGACAAATTTTCTACGGCATTGTCTTTGGTATACTTGTCTATAATTTTTTTTTATTGTACCGTGATGGCTTCCAAAGATTTTACTTATTTCACTCAGGGATTTACCTTGATATTTTTGTTCCCATTGTATTCGCTACCTAATGTCACCACTTAATCTCGTTTAATGAAAAATATGAAGCTTGCAAAGAAAAATTAAAGATTTCCCACTACTTTTGAAATGACTGGGTTTTGTTATGCACAAGAATGATGCCACTGTTTACTTTATTTTGACGCGCAAAAATAGGTATATTTTAACAATAAATCAATTAAATTTGTAAAGGTTTTTGTTTTTGTTTCTTTTTTTTTTTTTTTTTTGTGAATTTATATCTACTTTAATAACTATATAAAAATGCAATATAATTTTCTATATAATATGTGGTCTTTATTTTGACGCTCACAGTATGATTCGTCATCCACAATAATAAGGCAGTTAACGAATTTTGTTACAACTTTCGTCATAAAGAATGCGTTCTCGTTTTATACCACCACTTTTATTATTTCGGTACTGAAACTGCTGTGGTATTATTTTTGCGCGGTCAGTCTGTGTTCACACTGTGTATATCCTGATAAAATTCTTACTTTTTAAGCGAGAGAGACAGAGGAAAAAGAAGCGAGTATACACTTGTATGTTATCTTGCAATTAATTTTGCTTTCTTATTTGTAATTTTATGTCTAAAGTATATAAACAAAAAACATTCATACGATAAAAAGAAAAATTTAACAAATAAAGTTCACATATCAATAAGACTTGCAACGTGTGAAGTCAGACTTATTAGTATTGGTATTATTCATTCCGCACGGAAAGGAAAACTATGCGGAAAGATATATCGATCGATATGTAGAATGTAATTATTCATTCGTGCGACTGTCTGTATAGAGAGTAACGCAGCAATGGTATGAATAATTTCAAATTGTGCTCTCTGCACAAAAAATTTCTTTCCCACGGATTTTGCTTTATTAAACGTAGTATTTTCTTTACAAGTTTATGATTTACATATTTAATTAATATTTTTACTTAAGGCTTTTATCGTTTTATAACATCGTTTACAGTCGTTTTTGGAAGCATTAACGTTTTTGAACAGAATTTCAAGGACTTTGTAACGTTTCTTCATTTATTTATAAAAAAAATTTACAGACTTTTTATATATGTATTTTGAAAGCAGCTACATATGTTTACCAAAAAAATTGTCAATATACATACATATATGCGCCTATGTTAAGTGTTAATCACGTATATACATACATATAATGTTTTTCTTTTTATGTCTAAATTTTGAATACAACTTTAAATTATTTTTAAAGAGTATAATAAAGTAAATTTAGCCAAGTTTAATTTAAGCGCCTAAGCGTAGTATCTTAACTAATTTAGCAGACGTTAAGTTACTGATTCTGGCGCTAAAATGTCAGAGTTACTCTACAAATATAAGAAAAATATTTAGTTTTTATTGTAGCATAAAATCTCAGTACAGACTTTTAAGCAAACACAAAGTCTATAATAATGAAATTAAAGCTATGGTTATTTTAAGCACCTAAGCGTAGTATCTTAACTAATTTAGCAGACGTTAAGTTACTGATTATGGTGCTAAAATTATAACGTACAGTATAATCTGATCATTGTTAAGATTTTGAGTTCATATTTAAATAACTAGTAAAAAAATTTCTCAATACATATTTAGTTTTAGTTGTAGCATAAAATCTCATTATAGATATTTATAGAAAAATATAAAAGTCCATTAAAGCGATATTATTGCTAGAATTATTTTAAGCGCCTAAGCGTAGTATCTTAACTAATTTAGCAGACGTTAAGTTACTGATTATGGCGCTAAGCTTAATTACGGTTATAAAATTCTTAAACACAGATCAAATGTTGTTTGCATTTATTGCTTAAAGTATAAAACAGACTTTTAACGGAAATACAATATCTATTAAAGCAAACCTTCTTTTTAAGTTAATGTAAGCACCCAAGTGCAGACTCTAAACTTTGTAGAATCTGATCAAATATTCAGTTTCCCAAAAACTAAATGTCATGTGTATAATTGGTTTTTTATAAAAAATGTTTATTCGAAGGTTTACTTCTAGTTAAACACAAAAATTTATTTTTGTATACCTCTGTTATATGTTCTACATAGCTTTCCGTTGGAAAACATAAATGTTTCATTTATAAAGCTATGAAATTTCTCATTATTCTAATTTCTTTTTCAGTTTCAGAATTTATATTTGTTCTTGTTTTCAAAAAATTTTCAAAATCATAATTAAAATATGGTGTAGGTATATTTTATGGTGTTTTCTCTTCTGAAATAAAATGTTACACCTTTATTATGTACATTTTTATAATGTTTACCCCACATTTCAAAGATGTCGCATTTTTAATGGTCAGAATAGAACATAAAATCACAACAGTGTAACACTTTTTTTTCATGTACAGCTGTTAAAAAAGAAGAAGCAGATGGCTCCCTGGTAATATCGCTTAAAATAAGACAGAATATCGCCCATGTTCTGAAAAACGCAAAACGCTTAAAATTGGTGTTTTCAAATACAAATTCATATTGAAAACGCCAATTTTAAGCGTTTTGCGTTTTTCAGAACATGGGCGTATCTCTCAAAAAGACCAATGGCACCTTCCCGACTAATACGTATGTATATAAGAAGTAGGAGATATTGTCCTATGAAATTTAACATACATCAATTTCAGAGTATTCATTAATTAAGTTCTCTACAAAGCCTTTCACTCGCTGTTTTGGATTTCTTTCCATAATCATATAAAATATTTCATCATCATCAGATGATGAAGATGAATCCAACAAGTCATCCAAAATTTTTTCAGCACATAAAGTAGTCATATTTTCCATTTTGTATATTTTTTTTTGTTTCTTAACACAAATACACATTCATAAACAAAGCAAATGTCAGCTGTTTTATCGTGCGATTCTCCCCTCTAAAAATACAGTGTGAAAGGTGCACCATTTTTTAAATTTATAGTGTGACATTTATAGAAAAGAACACACTACACTTTAGCAGTGTTGACATTTTTTTCAGAAAAGAACACGAAAAAATTAAAAAAGGTGCGAAATGGGAAAAACGTGTAACATTTTTGCCAGAAAAGAAAACGCCATTAGTTTATAAGAAAAACCTACACTTTTCTAACACAATGTCAAATACGAAATTTATAATTACAATTAATATTTAAAATCAAAATATATTGCTTTCACTTACCTTTCTGTTGAAAAATTCAACAGCAATTGCCATCGCTGCGATTTAAAATTCTTAATATTTTGTGCCTCATCCAATATGAGATATTTCCATTTTTTGCGACGAAAACTTTGCTGATCTTGCACCACCAGTTTGTAGGAGGTTATACACACATGAAAAGCATTTGGTTTAGTCCAGCCAACGCGTTTAAGTTTACGTTCCTTTTGCGAACCATAATAGGTGAGTATTTTAAAACCAGGACACCATTTTTTAAATTCCATTTCCCAATTCAACATGACAGAGGAGGGTACCACAATCAAATGGGGGCCCCAGTTGCCTCGGACGCAGGCCAAATGGGCCAGCAAGGCTATGGTTTGTATGGTTTTACCCAAACCCATTTCATCGGCCAAAATTCCGTTGAGTTTGCGTTCATTCATGGTCACCAGCCAATCCAAGCCAATGTGCTGATATTCGCGCAGTGAATGCTTGAGTAGGAAGGGAACGGGAGTAACGACATTCGTTGAGGATAAGGTATTGCCTTTGGGCTGTAATGATTCGGCCAAAGCAGCAGCATCTTTGATCATATCGTCTTTACTGCTGCTTTTGACATTAGATGAATCTTCCAGCAGGCTTTTTAAGCCGGCATCCTGTTCATTTTCTTCAGTTTCCTCGGCATTCTCATCTTCTTCGGTGTCGTCTTCACTCTCAGTTTCCTCTTCTTCCTCTGTCTCATCCTCCTCGTCGGCCGTAGAATCATCATCGGAATCTCTCATGGCTCGACTAATCACTTCATCTTCATCTTCGAAATCCACCACTTTTTTCAATTTCCTATTTGATGTGCTGGCCGCTGGCGTCTCATTGTCGCCAGGTCTGGATTTGTATTTAGCCATTAGTTCTTCAACGGTTAAATCATTGTCAGCCTCCAGTTCATCAATTTCTTTTTGATGATCTACATCCATTTCTTCCTCCTCTTGTTTACTTATTGTATTTTCATCATCTTCGCTGGTTTCAACGGCTTCGAATTCCCCATCATCGCTGTCTGTGTCTTTTTTGCCAACATATTTTGAGGTTGCAGATGACGTTGCCGCTGTTGTATCTTCTTCCAGTACAATTTTATCACGATTTTCCAAATAGCCCTTAGGCAAATCTTTGAGGAAGTCATCTAAATCCATTTGAGATTCTTTTTCTAAAGCCGCCACTTCTGCATCGACATCCGCATTTTCTTCCTCCTCGGCTTTAGCTATAGTCTCTTCGTCATCTTCAGAACCAGAATCAGGACGAAATTCGTCTAAAAAATAATATGAATATTCAAAGAAATATTTAGATTTTTAAATAATACCGTTAAATTTTATAAAATTTTAATATTAGTTTATCATCAGACAAATGCCTCGCAAAAGCGACCATCCTTTAAATTTCCATAAGCTTTCTCAAAAATAGAGCATAAGCTTTAGAATCAGTGACTGTTTGACATCATGTGATATGTTGGCATAAGCTCAAATAAATGCTTATCTAAAGTTGAACTTACCATCTGTATTATCTCTTTTCGGTGATGATATTCTACTTGAATTTATGCTGGGATTTGTTGAGGCATCTTTTATGCTTTTATTCATACCCTCTGCCAATTGCTGGGAGAACTTCTCCGTTTGATCGACAATAAACGACAAATGTTGGTCCAAGGCCTTTTTACGTTTCTCCTCGAGTTTAGTGTGATGTTTATACTCCACCAGTTTTTCAACGTTGCCCCAAAACATTTTCACCTCTTTAGCTATGAAAGCCGCCACACGCTTAAGATGCAACTCTTGGGCCTTTTCGGCTTTTTGGGCGGCATTGGCTTTGTCTTGGAAATATTTCTGCACCATTTTGGCACATTTCTTGGCCGCTGCCTTTTTCCATTTACGCTCTTGGGCGAAATCGGCCGCCAGCCATACCATTTCCTCTAGTAAATAGTCCCAGTGGGCTTTCGGGCGCGGTGGTTCCATTTGTTTTGGTAAACGTTTTTCAGTCCATAATCCCTCTCGCTGTAATTCCATAATACGACGCATTACATCCACTTCCTGTTTAGCCTTGAACGAAAATTCTTGATTACTATTTGGCGTGGTAGCCGCTGATGAAGCTGCAGCCGCCGTAGCCGCACTGGCCGAACCAGCTGGTACCAATAAACCACTCGGAGTGGGTGAATACAAGGGCGGAGGAGTATTAGAACTAGTGACCACGCCATTACCATTGCGCCGTAATGTTGTAGTACCTTGTGCTATACTGCAGGGTATCAAAGGAGTACCACCTAAAGAAATAATAATAAAAATATATTTGTTAATTAGAGAAATATGTCTAAAAGCAAACACTACTATTTCTTAGAGAAAAGAATAGTTTAAGAGACGAAATTTATTTTTTTATTTAAAATATATCTATGAAACACACTTAGCATGCCTTAAAAAAAAAGTATTCTAAATATAATTATTATTACCATCATGCTGTTTATTCTGTTTATTTTTCATAATATGTAATAAAGTCAAATAAAAAAATTCCAAATGTTCATGTTCAATCAGACAAATGCCTCGCAAAAGCGAACATCCTGTTTTTAGTTTTGGCACATTAAGATTCTCACAAGAATAGCTTGAATCTAACCAAAGTCAGTGACAGATTATCATCACATTGAAATAAACCGGAAATTCTTAAAAATATTTCATTTTACACGTTTATAAATGTAATCAGAGTAACAGTTTCTATGTGTAATAGTTTCTAGTAAAAACTTTGCATCTGTTTATATATTTCCTTTAGCGACCATTTGACGATTTTCAAGCCGGGATTATAAGGACAAGAAAGTGCTTTTTAGGTGCATAATTAAAATAGCCATAAATATAAATATAATTTTAGTCTATTTAACAATTTATCAATCAGACAAATGCCTCGCAAAAGCGAACATCCTGTTTTTAGTTTTGGCACATTAAGATTCTCGCAAAAATAGCTTGAATCTAACCAAAGTCAGTGACAATTTATCATCACTTTGAATAATAGTTTAGGACCAAAAATTAGTTAAAATAATGTTTACATTTCTGTTAAAACTTCACAGCTTATTAATTAAGCAATAAAGTAGAAGCTAGAAACGTTATTTTAATCTGGCAAGGTTACAAATTGTTTCACTTGGTAAAAAATCAATGTGACACAGAGTGCCCTTGCTTGTAATAAGTTAAATCTATTTCCCAATTATTCATTTTATATATCCTCAATATTTTTTTATTAAAGAGGACGATATGTAATCAGAGTAACAGTTTTTATTTGTATTAATTCAAAGTAAAAACTTTGCATCTGTTTGTATATTTTTTATAGCAACCATTTTGACGATTTTCAAGCCGGGATTATAAGGACAAGAAAGTGCTTTTTAGGTGCATAATTAAAATAGCCATAAATATAAATATAATTTTAGTCTATTAAACAATTTATCAATCAGACAAATGCCTCGCAAAAGCGAACATCCTGTTTTTAGTTTTGGCACATTAAGATTCTCGCAAAAATAGCTTGAATCTAACCAAAGTCAGTGACAATTTATCATCACTTTGAATAATAGTTTAGGACCAAAAATTAGTTAAAATAATGTTTACATTTCTGTTAAAACTTCACAGCTTATTAATTAAGCAATAAAGTAGAAGCTAGAAACGTAATTTTATTCTGGCAAGGTTACAAATTGTTTCACTAGGTAAAAATCAATGTGACACAGAGTGCCCTTGCTTATAATAAATTAAATCTATTCCCCAATTATTAACTTTATATATCCTCATTATTTTTTTTATTAAAAAGGGCGATATGTAATCAGAGTAACAGTTTTTATTTGTATTAATTCAAAGCAAAAACTTTGCATCTGTTTGTATATTTTTTATAGCAACCATTTGACGATTTTCAAGCCGGGATTATAAGGACAAGAAAGTGCTTTTTAGGTGCAACATGAAAATACCATTTAATGACAAATCTCTTTTTTGATAATCTAACAAGGTTTTCAATCAGACAAATGCCTCGCAAAAGCGAACATCTTGTTTTTAGTTTTGACACATTAAGATTCTCACAAGAATAGCTTGAATCTAACCAAAATCAGTGACAGATTATCATCATTCCCACGACAGCCGGTTCTACGCACCGGAATGACCCGATATCACTCGGCCAAGGGCTGTCAACTCAGCAATTACTGCTGTTACAACAACAACAGATTATCATCCACATTGAAATAAACCGGAAATTCTTAAAAATATTGCATTTTACACGTTTATAAATGTAATCAGAGTAACAGTTTCTATTTGTAATAGTTTCTAGTAAAAACTTTGCATCTGTTTGTATATTTCCTTTAGCGACCATTTGACGATTTTCAAGCCGGGATTATAAGGACAAGAAAGTGTTTTTTAGGTGCATAATTAAAATAGCCATAAATATAAATATAATTTTAGTCTATTTAACAATTTATCAATCAGACAAATGCCTCGCAAAAGCGAACATCCTGTTTTTAGTTTTGGCACATTAAGATTCTCGCAAAAATAGCTTGAATCTAACCAAAGTCAGTGACAATTTATCATCACTTTGAATAATAGTTTAGGACCAAAAATTAGTTAAAATAATGTTTACATTTCTGTTAAAACTTCACAGCTTATTAATTAAGCAATAAAGTAGAAGCTAGAAACGTTATTTTAATCTGGCAAGGTTACAAATTGTTTCACTTGGTAAAAAATCAATGTGACACAGAGTGCCCTTGCTTGTAATAAGTTAAATCTATTTCCCAATTATTCATTTTATATATCCTCAATATTTTTTTATTAAAGAGGACGATATGTAATCAGAGTAACAGTTTTTATTTGTATTAATTCAAAGTAAAAACTTTGCATCTGTTTGTATATTTTTTATAGCAACCATTTTGACGATTTTCAAGCCGGGATTATAAGGACAAGAAAGTGCTTTTTAGGTGCATAATTAAAATAGCCATAAATATAAATATAATTTTAGTCTATTAAACAATTTATCAATCAGACAAATGCCTCGCAAAAGCGAACATCCTGTTTTTAGTTTTGGCACATTAAGATTCTCGCAAAAATAGCTTGAATCTAACCAAAGTCAGTGACAATTTATCATCACTTTGAATAATAGTTTAGGACCAAAAATTAGTTAAAATAATGTTTACATTTCTGTTAAAACTTCAAAGCTTATTAATTAAGCAATAAAGTAGAAGCTAGAAACGTAATTTTATTCTGGCAAGGTTACAAATTGTTTCACTAGGTAAAAATCAATGTGACACAGAGTGCCCTTGCTTATAATAAATTAAATCTATTTCCCAATTATTAACTTTATATATCCTCATTATTTTTTTTATTAAAAAGGGCGATATGTAATCAGAGTAACAGTTTTTATTTGTATTAATTCAAAGCAAAAACTTTGCATCTGTTTGTATATTTTTTATAGCAACCATTTGACGATTTTCAAGCCGGGATTATAAGGACAAGAAAGTGCTTTTTAGGTGCAACATGAAAATACCATTTAATGACAAATCTCTTTTTTGATAATCTAACAAGGTTTTCAATCAGACAAATGCCTCGCAAAAGCGAACATCCTATTTTTAGTTTTGGCACATTAAGATTCTCACAAAAATAGCTTGAATCTAACCAAAGTCAGTGACAATTTATCATCACTTTGAAAAATAGTTTAGGTCCAAAAATTATGTAAAATAATGTCCTCATTTCTGATAAAACTTCAAAACTTATTAATTAAGCAATAAAGTAGAAGCTAGAAACGTTTTTTTATTCTGGCAAGGTTACAAATTGTTTCACTTGGTAAAAAATCAATGTGACACAGAGTGCCCTTGCTTATATTGAAATTAAATAAATAATTGTAGAAAAATCACTATTCTACATTTATAAAATGTAGCACAAATCCATATGTCATTATAATTTATAATGCATATTGCTGAGAAATATAAATCGTGACCAATTTCAATAAGCACTTTATAATATGTCTTTAATACTTTTTTTATTATTTATAAAATTGTTACTACTATTATTACTGCTTTCTCTGTTAGATTATTTTTCTATTTACATATATCGCTGGCTTAACATGTAAAGGCTCTAAGTCCATATTTTACAATATTACAGGAGACAAAAAAACAATCAAACTTTTTTTTGGAAAAAACATTTTTGAAATCTGTAAATGCAATTTGTTTTTTGTATTTTTCTTTGTTTTATATTTGCGTAAAAGCAAAATGAAAAAAAAGTAATTGCCGAGATAAAAGCTTTGTTGGTCTTAGATCTTTTTCTGTTGCTTAGTTTGTATGTTTTCATGGACTTAGATCTTTTTCTTCAAACTTGTCTCTACTTATGTATTTCTTATTTACTAGAATGAAAGTGTACTGTTGTTGCTTTTTTATTGTTGTTATTTAAGAAGCTAATAATTTCTAAAAAGCTAAAGTTTGTTTTAGTTATTGTAAAAAAGAAACAGAATTTATTCAAAAATATGAATAACATTATTATTGTAATTTCAATTTCGATATTTGTATACATATATGTATGTACTTGTATATAATGAAAACAAAAATTATTCAGTCTTATTTCATTGCTGTTATAAAAAAGTAATAGGTATTAATTTAAATTTTTAATGGATTTGAAAGTAAGATAACTGGCAACGTCTATTTTTATTCGTATGGCAAATCGTCATAAAATGTATGGTATTTTGTAGGCAAAGTGGATTTTAGATTTTGTAAGTCTTCGAACTTTCTAGTGTTCATTTTTCTTCTTTCTTGATGAAGTTTGTGTAAATCCGACCACTCTAGTACGACTACATTTCCATTTATTTTTTGGTGTAGATTTTCCCATTCATCAGAAAAACTAAGTTTAAAATTAATTTCACTTTGGAATCGCCTTTTCCACGGTCAGGGCGAATATTTTTACAAAATTTTACATTGTTAAATTTTTTGTAAAATTAATGATCCAAATAAGTAACATCATGACGATTAAAGTCATGACTGTCAATTGTGTTTATACTCAAAACAACGACAGTGTAGCCAATGAGAAATAATATTATGTCAATTGGTTGGACTCTAAGACTATTCCGCGCGAAACAGTTGATATGTCAACATTTGAAGAAATGAGATATTACACAAAGATGTGATAAATTGGATTTAGCGCCTTTACTCATCACTACAAAACAACAACAACAAATGAGATAACTGTATTTTTTTTTTGTAATTGATGTATTTTTACTTATTGAACACAACTGCATCAAAATCTCAATTTCTAAAAAAAAGTGGAGCCTTTACATGTTAAGCCATTTGTAATCAGAGTAATCGTTTTCACTTACATTGTAGTAAAAACTTTGCATCCGTTTATATATTTCCTTTAGCAACCATTTGACGATTTTCAAGCCGGAGTAATAAGGACAAGAAAGTGCTTTTTAGGTGCAACTTATAAAAATACATACATATGTACATATTTAGAAACTTTAATTTTAGTTCTTTTAATAAACATTCTGTTTAGTTTTTGCACATTAAGATTTAAAAAAAATAGATTAAATCATATTTCTTAACATATAAGTACGTAGCATTTTTAAGCTTAATTACATTTTCCTTGTTAGATTCGTATTTTATACATATATTGTAATCAGAGTAACAGCTTTTATTATTATTAATTTTTAATAAAAACTTTGCATCTGTTTGTATATTTTCTTTAGCAACCATTTGACGATTTTCAAGCCGGGATAATAAAGACAAGAAAGTGCTTTTTAGGTGCATAATTTCAGAAATAATTTTTAGATTTATGTTATTTTAAGGCAGTTTTCAATCGAACAAGTGAAATCTAAAATGTGTGAGTTGTGTTTTGATGATTTGTTTCAGTAAAATATTTACCGGATGATATTTCTGTATATTAAATGTTGTTGGAGCATAAAGAAAACGATTGTTTAAATAAAATTGTAAAGAATCTTTAACAAAAACTAAAGAAAAGTTTAGGCCGGTGAAGTGTTGTGTGGAAAAATAACTCAATTATTGTTGCCATAAAAAACAAAATTCTGATGAAAAATGAAGCTACAAAATGGTATTTCAAAAAAGTCCACCAAGTAATCAGGTAAGTGTCCTATTAAGCCAAACTCCTAGTTACCTCCAGAAAAAAGCAAATAAAGTGATTTTAAAAGAAATTCCAATTCATGTTCTCAAACACTTACACTTTTTAGCCATAGTTTAAACAAGACAAAAATAAGTGCTTTTTTTACATGTTAAATTATCTTAAACTAAATTCCTCTATACTTATATAAGCTACAATTAAAATAAAATTTACTACTTTAAATAATTCGAAATAATAATTTACAACTATTGAGTAAAATAATAGCATTTTAAGAATAAAATGTAATAAATAATAAAATATACACGTTAAGTAAGCCAAATTTTCTACTAAAACAAAAGCCAATTCTTTTTGGGAAAAAGTTGGCCAAAACTGAAAACAAAATAAATTGAAAAAGCCGCTTTTCAAAAGGGGGATGCTGCTTTACGTTAAGTCAAAAAATTCAATTCAAGAAAGAAAATATTAAAAAAAAACACAATTTTCAAATGTGACAGCTAATCAAATTATAAAGTTTATTATAATAATAATAATAATGAGAAGAAGAAAACTAAAGAAATTAATCAATTACAAAACAAGAGTAAAGATTTTTTGATTGAAAAATGTTAGGAAGAAACGATAAGCACCTGGCACCAAAGGTACAGTAGTATTTCCTACAGCAGGTGGGGCGGGTATTTGACCAAATACCATCCCGTGACGACCACCTAAAGGTCTACCCGGAATGTGACCTAAATTTTTGTAGTGATGTTTTTTTTTTAGATAAATAATGAATTATGATTATAAAAAAGTTAAATAATGTTTAAAAGGAGTAAATAAAAAAAAATAACGAAAAGAAAACTAAGAAATTAAAATGCGAAAAGTGTTTTTAAACGTTAAACTAAAACAAATTAAAGGCCTTTTTTCTTGTAACTCAAAATGAAGAATTTTGATTTTTTGGTGTTTTTTCAAATAAAATATATGTGTGAGATTATAGGTAAGTAAGTAATGTGCTTTATTCTTTTCAAAATGATCAAAGGTGAATGAATAGTGGATGAGAGTTAAAAGCATTTTTGTATAAATTAAATTTAAAAATAAAGAAACTAAATGTAAACAAATAATTAGAGAAAATTTTGTATAAAATAAACATAATTGAAAACAAACTAATAATTTCTTAAAAAAAAAACTTAAAAGCAAGACAAAAGGAAAACATACCTTGTTGTGTTAATTGTTGTACGGCAGCTGGTAATTTTGTTGACACAGCTACTGGTGTAGCACCAACAGCGGGTATTTTTATTTCCGCTCCTTGAGGTGGCAGTGGATTACCACTGGCATCTGTAGCCGTTAATGCCTTCTGTTGTGTATTGGGCGTAGATGCTGTTGAAGAGGCAGATGAGGAGCATCTGGAAGTTGAGTATACTGTTGACGATGTTGCGTTGGTTATTGGGAGTTTGGTTGTACTGCTTGGCAGACGTCCATAATTTGAGACCAATGAAGTATTTGCTGTTAAGGAGGAGGAAGAGGTTGTTGTTGATGATGAAGATGATGTTTGTATTAAAGATACTGTAGGGTGAGATTGCGTATTCTGAAATGATAAAAAACATAAATATTGTTTATAACTTCTTATTATACATTTAATAAAGGATAAACTTGAAATTAACAATTTTATGTACTAAAGCTTTAAATTTGCATAAATTTAGGGATAATTTATAACCTACACTAGACAACCTGTCACTTTACACAATATGCAACAAGTAAAGAAAAAGGATTCGTTCATAATTTTTTTTATTGTAAATTTTTCTTGTCACTATAATGTCACACAGAAATTACAGTAATAACGAATTTAAGTAGATTCTACGACAATGTTGTTTAACAACCAACTTAACGCATTATTTAAATCATTCAATTCAGGAGAAGGAACCTAGTTGTGAGCTAAAAGTTAAGCAACGAGGTTAAAATGTCGTTTGGGATGAATAATAAGTCAATCTATATATATAAAATTAAGTGGCAAAACTTCCTGTTCGCATACTCCTCCTAGACGGTTTGCCCGATTTCAATGAAATTTTCAGGGGTGATTGGGGTCTGTGTGGAGGGTGCACATAAGAAATTTAATGTGTATATCTTTGCGCGTTTTGCGAGGGGGTAGCGAAGCACACCGGGTTTAGCTAGTTATTATATAAAAAAATTGTAATCAAAGTAATTGTTTTTACTTGTATTAAGTTTCAGTAAAAGCTTCGCATTTGGTTCTATATTTTTTATAGCAACCATTTGACGATTTTCAAGCCGGGATTATAAGGACAAGAAAGTGCTTTTTAGGTGCATAATTAAAATAGCCATAAATATAAATATAATTTTAGTCTATTAAACAATTTATCAATCAGACAAATGCCTCGCAAAAGCGAACATCCTGTTTTTAGTTTTGGCACATTAAGATTCTCGCAAAAATAGCTTGAATCTAACCAAAGTCAGTGACAATTTATCATCACTTTGAATAATAGTTTAGGACCAAAAATTAGTTAAAATAATGTTTACATTTCTGTTAAAACTTCACAGCTTATTAATTAAGCAATAAAGTAGAAGCTAGAAACGTTATTTTAATCTGGCAAGGTTACAAATTGTTTCACTTGGCAAAAAATCAATGTGACACAGAGTGGCCTTGCTTATAATAAATTAAATCTACATATTTCCCAATTATTCATTTTATATAGCCTCAATATTTTTTTATTAAAGAGGACGATATGTAATCAGAGTAACAGTTTTTATTTGTATTAATTCAAAGTAAAAACTTTGCATCTGTTTGTATATTTTTTATAGCAACCATTTGACGATTTTCAAGCCGGGATTATAAGGACAAGAAAGTGCTTTTTAGGTGCAACATGAAAATACCATTTAATGACAAATCTCTTTTTTGATAATCTAACAAGGTTTTCAATCAGACAAATGCCTCGCAAAAGCGAACATCCTGTTTTTAGTTTTGGCACATTAAGATTCTCACAAGAATAGCTTGAATCTAACCAAAGTCAGTGACAATTTATCATCATTTTGAAAAATAGTTTAGGTCCCAAAATTATGTAAAATAATGTCCTCGTTTCTGTAAAAATGTTAAAACTTATTAATTAAGCAATAAAGTAGAAGCTAGAAACGTAATTTTATTCTGGCAAGGTTACAAATTGTTTCACTAGGTAAAAATCAATGTGACACAGAGTGCCCTTGCTTATAATAAATTAAATCTATTTCCCAATTATTAACTTTATATATCCTCATTATTTTTTTTATTAAAAAGTGCGATATGTAATCAGAGTAACAGTTTTTATTTGTATTAATTCAAAGCAAAAACTTTGCATCTGTTTGTATATTTTTTATAGCAACCATTTGACGATTTTCCAGCCGGGATAATAAAGACAAGAAAGTGCTTTTTAGGTGCAACATGAAAATACCATTTAATGACAAATCTCTTTTTTGATAATCTAACAAGGTTTTCAATCAGACAAATGCCTCGCAAAAGCGAACATCTTGTTTTTAGTTTTGACACATTAAGATTCTCACAAGAATAGCTTGAATCTAACCAAAATCAGTGACAGATTATCATCATTCCCACGACAGCCGGTTCTACGCACCGGAATGACCCGATATCACTCGGCCAAGGGCTGTCAACTCAGCAATTACTGCTGTTACAACAACAACAGATTATCATCACATTGAAATAAACCGGAAATTCTTAAAAATATTGCATTTTACACGTTTATAAATGTAATCAGAGTAACAGTTTCTATTTGTAATAGTTTCTAGTAAAAACTTTGCATCTGTTTGTATATTTTTTATAGCAACCATTTGACGATTTTCAAGCCGGGATTATAAGGACAAGAAAGTGCTTTTTAGGTGCATAATTAAAATAGCCATAAATATAAATATAATTTTAGTCTATTAAACAATTTATCAATCAGACAAATGCCTCGCAAAAGCGAACATCCTATTTTTAGTTTTGGCACATTAAGATTCTCACAAAAATAGCTTGAATCTAACCAAAGTCAGTGACAATTTATCATCATTTTGAAAAATAGTTTAGGACCAAAATTTAGGTAAAATTATGTCCTCGTTTCTGTAAAAACGTTAAAACTTATTAAATAAGCAATAACGTAGAAGCTAGAAACGTAATTTTATTCTGGCAAGATTACAAATTGTTTCACTTGGTAAAAATCAATGTGACACAGAGTGCCCTTGCTTATATTATTGCTGAGAAATATAATTCGCGACCAATTCCAATAAGCACTTTATAATATGTCTTTAATAATCCTACAATATTTATGAAAATTATTATGTATTACTGTTATTATGTATTACTGTTTCCCCTGTTAGCTTCTTATTATAGTTATATGTTGTAAATTGTAATCGGAGTAATTGTTTTCATTTGCAATGTAGTAAAAACTTTGCATCCATTTATATATTTTCTTTAGCAACTATTTGACGATTTTCAAGCCGGGGTAATAAGGACAAGAAAGTGCTTTTTAGGTGCATAATTAAAATAGCCATAAATATAAATATAATTTTAGTCTATTAAACAATTTATCAATCAGACAAATGCCTCGCAAAAGCGAACATCCTATTTTTAGTTTTGGCACATTAAGATTCTCACAAAAATAGCTTGAATCTAACCAAAGTCAGTGACAATTTATCATCATTTTGAAAAATAGTTTAGGACCAAAATTTAGGTAAAATTATGTCCTCGTTTCTGTAAAAACGTTAAAAATTATTAAATAAGCAATAACGTAGAAGCTAGAAACGTAATTTTATTCTGGCAAGGTTACAAATTGTTTCACTTGGTAAAAAATCAATGTGACACAGAGTGCCCTTGCTTACAATAAATTAAATCTATTTCCCAATTATTAACTTTATATATCCTCATTATTTTTTTTATTAAAAAGTGCGATATGTAATCAGAGTAACAGTTTTTATTTGTATTAATTCAAAGCAAAAACTTTGCATCTGTTTGTATATTTTTTATAGCAACCATTTGACGATTTTCCAGCCGGGATTATAAGGACAAGAAAGTGCTTTTTAGGTGCAACATGAAAATATCATTTAATGACAAATCTCTTTTTTGATAATCTAACAAGGTTTTCAATCAGACAAATGCCTCGCAAAAGCGAACATCCTGTTTTAGTTTTGGCACATTAAGATTCTCACAAAAATAGTTTGAATCTAACCAAAGTCAGTGACAATTTATCATCATTTTGAAAAATAGTTTAGGACCAAAAATTAGTTAAAATAATGTTTACAGTTCTGTTAAAACTTCACAACTTATTAATTAAGCAATAAAGAAGAAGCTAGAAACGTAATTTTATTTTGGCAAGGTTACAAATTGTTTTACTTGTAAGAAATCAATGTAACACAGAGTGCCCTTGCTTGTAATAAATTAAGTTATATAAGTTATATATCATAAATATTAATTTATTAAAAATATGTAATGTAATCAGAGTAACAGTTTTTATTTGTATTAATTTCTAGTAAAAACTTTGCATCTGTTTATATATTTCCTTTAGCGACGATTTGACGATTTTCAAGCCAGAATTATAAAGACAAGAAAGTGCTTTTTAGGTGCAACATATAAATATCTAAATATATTTTTAAATACAATTTTACACCAGTTTTTAGTTAGATAACGCGTTCGATTCGAGTCCTGAGTTCGAGCTCTGATTGGAAAATTAAGATAAGATATTTAAGTATCTTCTATCCGATAACATACCTACTGACCAACGACTCTACTTCGGTATTACATCTGATCGTCAAATATTTCATTTTTGAGAGAATCAATCTGTACTTTTGATTTTATTCATAATGTTCATAGATATCGAGTTCAAGTTCTGATCGGTGGTCGTGGTGGATATCTTTCCGATAGCATGCATCATCAATTATCATTAATTATTTTCATATAAATTCTTTGTTTCATTTTAATTTTTTCATTTCATTTAGTTTCATTAATATAAATTCAGTAATATAAAGCCATATATGTAATTGAAAAATAGAAAGAAAATATTTTAATCTACGTTAGATTGTTTCCCTTATTTGTGCAACTTTGCTGCAAATTTTCTCTTATATTCTAACGAGTAAACCTTGAACTGTATCTTAAATGTTGTTTCCTACGAAGTTAGTCATATTTATAAGACATTGTAATTACTTATTCTTCTAGAAATCGTCTACGATAAGGCACTACGTATGATATTTTTGCACTTTTTATAATAATACTATAATACTTTAAAATGAAAAGATCTAAGACTCACTAAGATTCTAATTTTTATACTATATTAAATTTTTGATAAAACACAAATAAATGAAACACTTTCTCCGCACTAGTAAAATTAAATGCATTTTCTGGAACGCTACTTAAAAGAGGTAACAAAAAAACAACAACTTACCGTTTGTTGTGTGTTGGTTGTATTATGATTAGAATTGTTAATGCTACCGCTACTAATAATTCCTGCACCACCACCACCAGTCACACCAATAATTGTAGCTATATTATCAGCAACTGGTATTGATTGTTGTGACTGTATGTGTTGCTGGTGCTGTTGCTGTACAGTGCCAGCCGCAGACGCTGCACCAACATTAACAGCTGTTGCCGTTGATGGTGTTGGCGTTCCTGTTGTTGCGGTAGTTGTTGATGTTGTTGTTGCTGTTGTTGTTCTTTCATCGTTAACCAATTGATCCAAACGATAAGCATTGCTAAAGGTGATGAACTGTGGGGTAGGTGCTTTTTTACGCCACGTAGGATAGTCCATCATATTGCCACCGGTTTCCAAATAAAACAATTCGGCGACATTTTCAGTATGTCTATAATAAATAAATAAATTATGAAATAAGCAACTGAATACATATACAATGTATATTATAAAAAAAATGCAATAATTATAACTTACTTTTCCTTTAATCTACGTAAACGTAAATACTTTTGTTCTATTATACGTTTCTTTAAGGTTTGTATATCGTGCGTTGTTGCGGTTGATACTACTGCTGCTCCTGCTACCGTTGCTGCTGCTAAAGAGGATGATGAACTGATACTTATTAAAGAAGTTGACGATGATGTTAGCGTTGATGTTGCTGTGGGCAATAAAGAGCCTACTAAAGATGTATTGCTACTACAACCACTAACACCACTAATGTCGGTTGCTGATAAAATTGTATGATTTTCTTGTAGCTGTTGTTGCAAATGAGCTTCGTCTAATTTTTTACGTTTGGTAAGAGGTGAGGATGTAGTGCTATCAGTATTAGGAGCTGCTAATGAGCCAGGGTATGAACTTAGTTGTTGTTGTTGCTCTTGTTGTGATTTTGTATTTGAGTTTGTAGCAGTAGCAGCTGTTAGATCCGTTGTTGTTCGTATTGGCGTTTGAGGCATATGACCCTTAGACGGCGACGTTATTTGTATTCCTGTTTTAGCCGTTTTTATTGTTGCTGTTGGCGTTGCTGCTGATGATGATATGGATGGGGCGGCGGTTAATGGTAATGTATCAGAAATTTGTAATTGCTGTTGAGCAAAAGCTTGTTGAAAACTTCTCGGTATCGGACTGGTTGCGTGTTGTTGTTGATGTTGTTGTTGTTGCTGTTGTATTGGTGCAGAAGCAACAACAGAAGTCGTAGTCAACGTCGTTCCGGAGCTTTGATTAGCTATGTTTGACGTGGATTTTATTGAGTTTGTTACAATATTTGTTGTTGATGAAATGCGGTCTGGCACAGCAGGAGGGGCCGGGTTAGACCCTTGATGCCCCCCTCCTGCTGAATCACCTTCATTCATGTTTGATGCATCTAAAGCAAATAAACAAATAAAACTAAATTATTAAAAAAAAAACAAAAAAAAAACATAATTGTGATTAAAACAAAAAACATTTATAAACAAAGAATGTACAATAGGTATATAATTTACATTTTTTGCAAAATTATATCACTATTAAGTTTGGCTGTAATTTCACATAAATAGTGTAAAGCGAATTTTTCTCTTTATCTGGTAAAGATAGCAAATTGGTTTATCACTAGCTAATAAAATGATAACACATAGCATTTTTATCATAAATTATACTCGTAGGAATTTAGTGTTAATAGAAAATAGAAAACAATAAACAAACAAACAACCTCAGACACACTTTGTAAAATTAATGCTCAATTTCATTACCTACCTATTAACCTTGTTTCAGACCTAGTTTGTAAATTTCTTGGAGTTAACTTCAGGGACTATTTAAAACTAAGACTTTTACTTCAATTCTACAAAGTTATAAAAAGTGGGCGTCCTATTTCTCTAGTAAATAGCTTCTCTTTTATTAATTCAACTCGCAACAGTCAGATTTATATACCCCTAATACATATGTCGGTATTTGAACGCTCCTTTATGATAAGAACTTGCCGCATCTGGAATCACTTACCAAACACTCTAAGAATATTCTCTTATTCCAACCATACTTATAAAAAAATGGTTTTGGAATTTCTACGTTCATCAAGAGAAAACCAATAAATCTCATAACATCTCTATCACAACGTTTTTGTTTTTCTTCTTTTTGCTTGTTTTTTATTCTCCTTGTATTTGTATTTATATCAAAAATACAAAAATCTACAAAAACAGTAATAATATTGGATATCCAATTTCAAATTACAAATCAATCAGACATGTGATGCAAATCGAAATCGAAGGCAAATCAGTTTTAGAAATACATTTTAATGCATTTATAATTTAATTTTTCAAAATCTTTGTTTAAAGATTCTCTTTATTAGCGCAATATCTTTATATTTTATGAGATAAAAGTTATCCAATACACAAATATTACAAAAATGACTTCTAAGACTCGTACGCTTTCGCTCTCGATTTTCATCGCATGCCTGTATAACCTTTTTAACACATTTAATTTTTTTCCTCTCAAAAACTATTCTCCTTTTCTGGCTTTATAGATTCAAATATGCAAAACATTATCTCTAATTAAAATAATTATGGTAATAATTTATACGGCTGGGAAGCCGCTTATATATAATCTAAATTTTTTATTATAATCACATTAATTAAAATATAATTAAATAATATACATACATATATAATGACATGAATATAGTTCTTAAGATACATGTATAATTGGCCACAAGGCTTTCTATGTATTGAAAATAAAGAATTGAATTGAATTGAAAAATTAAACAACAAAAATTTTTTTCAATAAGTCCACAATCCATTACTGCAAGATGTTACTTACTACAAGAAGTAATCAAAGTAATCGTTTTTACTTGTATTATAGTTTATAGGTATATTTACATGACTATTTTTAAGCCGGGGTAATAAGGACAAGTGCTTTTTAGATGCACATTTAAGAAACCATTTACTCTTTTTAGATCATTAAACAAATTTCTTAATTAGACAAATGTCTCCATCCTGTTTTTAGTTTTAAAATCAAATAAATAATTGTAGACTATTCCACATTGATAAAATGTAGTACATATACACATGGCATTATAATTTATAATGCACATTGCTGAGAAATATAATTCGCGAGCAATTCCAATAAGCACTTTATAATATGTCTTTAATAATCCTACAATATTTATGAAAATTATTACTACATACTATTATTACTGTTTTCCCTGTTAGCTTCTTATTATAGTTATATGTTGTAATTTGTAATCGGAGTAATTGTTTTCATTTGCAATGTAGTAAAAACTTTGCATCCATTTATATATTTTCTTTAGCAACCATTTGACGATTTTCAAGCCAGGATTATAAGGACAAGAAAGTGCTTTTTAGGTGCATAATTAAAATAGCCAGAAATATAAATATAATTTTAGTATATTAAACAATTTATCAATCAGACAAATGCCTCGCAAAAGCGAACATCCTGTTTTAGTTTTGGCACATTAAGATTCTCGCAAAAATAGCTTGAATCTAACCAAAGTCAGTGACAATTTATCATCATTTTAAAAAATAGTTTAGGTCCAAAAATTATGTAAAATAATGTCCTCATTTCTGATAAAACTTCAAAACTTATTAATTAAGCAATAAAGTAGAAGCTAGAAACGTTATTTTATTCTGGCAAGGTTACAAATTGTTTCACTTGGTAAAAAATCAATGTGACACAGAGTGCCCTTGCTTATATTGAAATTAAATAAATAATTGTAGAAAAATCACTATTCTACATTTATAAAATGTAGTACAGATCCATATGGCCTTATAATTTATAATGCACATTGCTGAGAAATATAATTCGCGACCAATTCCAATAAGCACTTTATAATATGTCTTTAATAATCTTACAATATTTATGAAAATTATTACTACATATTATTATGTATTACTGTTTCCCCTGTTAGCTTCTTATTATAGTTATATGTTGTAATTTGTAATCGGAGTAATTGTTTTCATTTGCAATGTAGTAAAAACTTTGCATCCATTTATATATTTTCTTTAGCAACCATTTGACGATTTTCAAGCCAGGATTATAAGAAAGTGCTTTTTAGGTGCATAATTAAAATAGCCAGAAATATAAATATAATTTTAGTATATTGAACAATTTATCAATCAGACAAATGCCTCGCAAAAGCGAACATCCTGTTTTAGTTTTGGCACATTAAGATTCTCGCAAAAATAGCTTGAATCTAACCAAAGTCAGTGACAATTTATCATCAGAATAATTATTATTTTTAGTTGAACTGTTAATATTTAAATTTTTGATATTTTTTTAGTTAGGCTTTGAGTTCATTAAATTTAATTTTCATTAAATTATTTTTACTGAAGTAGGAATTGTTTTACAACTTGAAAATTTTTAAAAAATAGTTTAGGACCAAAAATTATGTAAAATTATGTCCTCGTTTCTGTAAAAACGTCAAAACTTATTAAATAAGCAATAACGTAGAAGCTAGAAACGTAATTTTATTTTGGCAAGGTTACAAATTGTTTTACTTGGAAGAAATCAATGTAACACAGAGTGCCCTTGCTTGTAATAAGTTAAATCTATTTCCAATTCGTCCTTTTTATATAGTAAATATGAAGTTATAATTAATAAATAAGCAATAAATTAATAAATTAAAACGTATAATATGTAATCAGAGTAATAGTTATTACTTGTGTTAAAATTTAGTAACAACTTTGCATCTGTTTATATATATTTTCTATCAACCATTTGACGATTTTCAAGCCGGGATAATAAGGACAAGAAAGTGCTTTTTAGATGTACAACAATTATAAAAAAGTCTGCTAAATATAATACCTACTTAAAATTTATGCAAAAGATAAATGAATGTGCATTTTAAAATATGACGATATGTTGTTGTTGTAACAGCAGTAATTGCTGAGTTGACAGCCCTTGTCCGAGTGATCTCGGGTCATTCCGGTGCGTAGAACCGGCTGCAGTGGGAATGAAATATGACGATATAATCATACCTAGTTAATAAACTAAAAAAATATATGTATATTTTTAGTAACTATTAGTTTAAAACATTGGTTTATTTAGAAATATTAATATGTGTATGTATATACATATACAGTTGCCGACAAAAGTCTACATACGACCCATATTTTTGCAATTTGGGCATTTTGAAACCATAATGAAGAAAAGTAATAATACAGTTTTGTTTCAGATGTATTTTTAATAACACAAAAAAATCTTATTTTATTATAAACTTAAACTTTTATTCACAAAAAACTAAAAAAAAATTAATGACAAAAGTCTGCATACGAGCTGTAAATTAACATAAAAAACTTTGGGTATTAAAACTTATTACTTTTTATTAAAATTAATATTTCTTTGGCCACCATGGGCATCTATAACTGCCTGTAAGCGTCTGAGCATCGAAGTAACTAAATTGTCGAGTTCTGCGGGTATTCTGTGTAGCCATTCTTCTTGAAGCTTTTCTTTAAGCATTGGGGCACTAGTAATAGGAGTTTTGTGAATTTTTCGTTGTAGAATCTCCCGCAAGTGCTCAATAACATTTAAGTCCGGCCTTTGAGGTGGTGTGTACAACTGTCGTGGGACATGGTAGAGCAGCCAATCTTTGACAATCTGAGCCGTGTGCTTCGGATCGTTATCTTGCTGGAAAATCTAACTCTGACCAAGATTTAAAATATCAACCGAGGGTTTCAAATTTTGTTCCAAAATGGATTTGTACAGATAGCGATCCATATTACCCCCAACAAAAACTAACTTTCCTACTCCAGCAGCAGCGACAGCACTCCATACCATCACCATAACGCTGCCACCATACTTAACAGTAGCAACTAAGTTCTTCGGCTCTCCCATCACTTCCAAATATGTTATATTTAGATTCATCAGCAAACAAAACTCTCTTCCAGAAATTCATGTCCTTCTGAATATACTTTTGTGCAAATTCCAAACGAAGGTTGCGATTTTTTTCACTTATGAGAGGTTTTTGCGAGGAGATCTGCAATGGTAACCATTATTATTTAAAGTTCTTTGTTAGTTCTTGGATGTACAATTAATCCAGATCATGCAGCGATATCTTCGGCTAATTTTGTGGCATTTTCTTTTGGATTTTTGCCCACTTCCCGTTTTTTGAGAAACGTAGTTTTAAAATGAATCAAATTTTCATATTAGTCGGGAACATCCGCAATTTTATTTTAGGGCCACCCTAATGTACACATAAGTATAGACATAAATATGAATATTGTATTGTACAAATAAATCGTAGATTTACCGTAGATTTCATAAATCAACAACTATTGTTGAAGCTCAAAAAACATACAGTCATGTGAAAAATAATAGGGACAGTGCCCACCCAAACTTACAATTTATTTACAACCGAAAAAAAAATCGAAAATTCGTTCTTGTTTAAACGATTTATGTTTTCTTTAACGGTAGAAAAGATAAATAACAAAATTTTTTGTTATTCCCATAATATATTTTGATTTTTTTGTGATTTTGTATGAATTCATATAGTTTAACGTGCGAAAAAAAGGGACACTTCATGAAATTTTAAAACTATATCTAACTGAAGTAAAACTAAATACCTAGATATTTATACTGAATGTTGTTGCATAAAGCCTTAGAACTTTGTTGCGGATCATTTGTTATCCAGAACAGTAGCACATCTTCTAGGCATTGATTCGACTAAATTTTGATTTCCAAAGCTCGTCGAAATTTGATGGACACTTTCCCCTGATTGCCCTTTTAACTTCTTTCCACAAATTTTTTATGGGTTCAAATCAGGGGACTGTGCTGGCCATTCTAAAACATTGATTTTGTTGTTCTGGAACCACTTCTTTGTGTACTTTGCCGAATGCTTTGGGGCATTATCCTGCTGGAAGATCCATTTGAGTGGCATATTTTCTTCTGCATACGACAGCATTGTATTTTTCAAAATTTCAGTGTAATTAGCTGATTTCATTACATTCTGGATACGATATAGAGGACCCATACCATAATAAGAGAATGACCCCCATACTATGATGCTACCACTACCATTTTTGACCGTCATTAAAGTATATTTTGGATTGAATTCTTGATGGATAGGTCTCCTTACATGGTGGATACCTCAATCAGAATAAAAAACATGTTTACTTTTGTTTCATCGGACCACAAAATGTTACGTCATTTTTCTTTAGGCCATTTGATATGATTTTTAGCAAACTCTAATCTTTGTTTTATATTCTTTTTGGATAACAATGACACTTTTCTTGCACTACGGTCTCAACATTCCTCACCGATGAGTGTTTTTCGAATAGATGATGAACACCAATGTTTAAATAATTTTTTATTTAATTAAATGTGATAAATGATTTTTTTTACGCATCGAATGGTACGGTACTTCTCTATTTAGTAGGTGGAATTTTTGGTTTTCTACCACGGGTTTTATCTTTGGGAATCCATTTAATAGCATTTTCAACCATCGTTTTTGAAATACCGAGCATTTGTAAAATTTTTCTGTACGAATGTCCGGTTTTACTTAGATTTTTAATATTATTTCGAGTAGCGTGGTCGCAATGCATACTTCTACCCATATTTGCCTAAAAAGTTACAAAATGCAATTTATTTAGCAATTAATGTGAAGCTATGAATTTGTTTTACTCATTCACTTACAAAAAAAAGTTTTTTTTTTAAGTTTTATTATTGTCTTTTTACCAAAACGAGAAACTGCCCCTATTATTTTATTTTTCACAGCAGAAATAGCGAGCGCACTTTACAAATAAAATAATTTGTTATAAAACGAAGGAAAAAACACAAATTGTAACGGGATTTCTTAATGTCGTTTACAATCATTGCAAAACGACTCTCTTTTATCACTAATTCTTTAATTTTATATGAATGCGAATTCAACTGTCCCTATTATTTTTCACATGACTGTATGTATACCTATACCTACATAGTTTAGGTAAAGGTTTGGCATTAGTTTTATTTACATTGAAAAAGTTACCTGCGATCACAAGTTTAAAAAAGAATTGAGTTTTAAATCAAATTTCTTATAAAATTGACGCTGGGTGGAATTGAATATTATTTTAAATTACCTAAAATTTCAAAATGTCTGTAAAAGAAACCAATTCTAACTCAAAACCCTCAAAATCTTCAAATCCATTCTTTATATTTCTACACGAATTTCGCAAAATTTTAAAGAAAAGCGGTCCTAAGCCCGATAAAGCAACTCAAGTGGCTCAAATGGCGGGGGAGAAATGGCGTCAAATGTCTAATAATGAGAAATTAAATTATATTGTTTGGGCTCGTAAAAATCAGCAACAAAAAATGTTCATAAAGCAAAAAAAACGAGATGGAACTAAAATTCTAAAAGTCAAAAATGTAAAAAACAGGAGGAACAAATTTGAAAACCAATCAAAGTCCCATTTGGATGTGAAAGCAATACCATATTACATCAATTAAATTTAGTTTTATTGTTAAATATTTTTTTGTATAATTCTCACCAGCTTTTTCCTGTAAACGACATCAGTTTCAAAATCATTTAATAATATGTATTATGTATACAAAAGTTTAGTTATTTCACCACTTGACAGCTATTGCCAAATTTAATAATTTTATTTTAAATTGTGCTAATAATGTATTCCACACTGTTAATATTTAAAGCCTAATTTAATTTCATTGCAAATGCAGTGGATTAAAGAATTTTCACTTTAACAAATTATTATTAGACTAGTAAATTGGGGCGTGACTAAAAATATTATAAATTATTTAAGAAATCATTGAAATAAGAATGTGTTTATAAAAATATAAACGAATTTATTTTGTTTACAAAAAAAAAACGCCCTTAAAAACCGGTTTAAAAAATGCCGGTATTTAATTTGTTTTAATTTTAAATACAAATTAGTTGAAATAAAATTTAAACTGATTATAAAATAAATATAAAAAATCTGAAAAAATAAACATTAAAATTCATTTTTAAAAATATTATTTACTTATTAGACCCTTTAAAATACAACTCTGATTTTTTTATTATTTCCTTTTATAACCAAAGTAAAAACGATAGAAAAAAACAGCAAGCGAAGCTAACTTAAACACACTCGCACACAAGCGACCATCATGCAAGTCACAAAATAGAAAAATAATATAAAGAAATGAAAAAAAAACCATTAAAATTTGTTCATGGGTTTTTTCCCCCTCTTCTTTCCAATTTGAAATATTTTTTTCTCTACACTTACCTCAGATGTCTTTAATTGTAATCATGAATTTTCTGGCATTTCTAGAGGCATCCGTATGTAAAACAATTATAAAACGTTAATGAAAATATTAAATTATTTTTTTGTTATAGAATTTTTAATTATTTTCAACGTTAAACAATAGAAATTTCAATTTAATATTCACGGGCTTGCGTTTGAGAACAAATGGAAAATTTTTCTTTCGTTTATGCTTGTAGTAATATACGGTTGTACTCTTTACACGAATAGATTTCCGTATCTTTTGTTTCACTTTTGGGATTTTTTTAGGAAAAAAATATCACGTAATAAACGGCAGCAGCACTATTGCGAAGAATGTGTTGTGAACACTTTGAGAACATGACGGAAACTGAAACTGTGGTGGAAATTGTACCTAACCAAAAAAGAACACATCAGCCATTTTGGTGTGAAAAAGATGCCACACTGTGAAATCTCACTAAAACAGAGGAGCTATTTATGAAAACTGCTGCCCATGGTGCAAGGCATATTGAATACAAGGTAGCACGGTGAAATTAAATACCAGGTGACAGCATTGCTACAACAATTACAACAAGGCAAGAACAACAGGCATTTTTCTATATGAAAAACTTTCGTCACTGTCTTTTTTTTTTTTTTATATAACCTTTTGACATTTTCAAATTCACCATGAATAATCAGCTGGCGCTACGCTATCACCTAGTATTTAAATTCACCTTGCAAGGTAGTGTTGAAGACACAGCTGATTTTTTTTTTTGGTAGTTTTCTTATGTCAAACGTTGTTTATGTTTACAAGTTTCTAATTGTCAAAATTTGTTTATTTATTGTGTTTGTTGTAATCTTAACACTACCTTGTTATCACTATGCCTTGCCATGGTGCAAATATCCCAGGTGAGTGCAAATCGACAACATATAAGAGAAACAACAAGCATTTTGTTTGTGTAAAATAATGTACTACTGTCAAAAACATTTGAAAAAGTATTACTTTTGACATAAGTAAATTGTACCCAAAGTCAGTCAGCTGTGCTACTGCACTCACCTTGTATATTTACACCATGCTGCTGACTTTATTTTATTCTGGAAATTTATAACAAAATACAAGAGAGGGCAGCAACCAAGGTGAATTTAAATACAAGGTGACAGCGTAGCGCCAGCTGATTATTCATGGTGAAATTGAAAATGTCAAAAAGTTATATAAAAAAACTTTTTGACATTGACGAAGGTTTTTACATATAGAACAAGTAAGAGTGCTATATTCGGCTGTGCCGAATCTTAAATACCCTTCACCTAAGCGTAATAAGAAATACAGAAACTACACTAGACTGATGTTCATAATAATCTTCAGTGTAACTTAACAAACAGAGTATAAAAAAGGGGTACAATTCGGTTTTAGTGATTTTGCTCAAAAAAAAAAAAAAACAAAATCAAATAGGGCTTTTAGAGGAGATACCAGCAAAAAAAATTTGCTGGCGGTCACGCCTATTTTCGAGGGGGCGGGCCCTTAAAGTTGAAAATATATAGGCCTATATAGGGAAAAATGTCTTTTTCAGATGTGGTCCTTGTATGGGAGCTATGACCAGTTGTGGGCCGATCACCATAAAATTTAGTACAACAATTTATTTGCCTATAAAGAGTATTTATGTAAAATTTTAGCCGTTTAACATTATTTATATCTGTTTTATATGTATTTAAGTGAATTTTGGAAGTGGACTTTATATGGGGTCTATGGTCAAACATGGACCGAACTAAAAAAAATTTCGTTTTGCGATTTATTTTTGCACAAAACTTAGTTTTGCTGAATTTTGTCTTGATATTCCAATTTTATAGGCATTTATGTATAATTGAGCAATATTTTGGGAATATATATATTTGTATGGGGGCCATTTCTGGGCCGACCACCATAAAATTTGGTACAATAATTTATTTGCCTATAAAGAGTATTTATGTCAAATTTTAGCCGTTTAACATTATTTATATCTGTTTTATATGTATTTAAGTGAATTTTGTAAGTGGACTTTATAAGTAAGTGGACTTTCTATGGTCAAATATGGACCGAACTAAAAAAGATTTCGGTTTGTGATTTCTTTTTGTATAAAACTTATTTTTGCTGAATGTTGTCTTGATATTCCAATTTTATAGGCATTTATTTATCATTAAGCCATATTTCGGGAATATATATATTTGTATGGGGGCTATGAGAAATCATGGACCGATTCTTACTATTTTCCGCACACTTTCTTCTTTTATAGTACAAACAACGTATACAAAATTTCATGGTATTATCTGCAATATATTTCAAAATATTGCAAATGAACGAAAAATCTCAAATTTTTATAGAGGTGGTCTCACATATTGGTTCATAACTCTGGTTGACCTAAACCGATTTTGCTGATTTTCAATACCAAACTGCGTAGGAGAATTATAAACGGGGTTTTGTTAATGATTTGGGTTATGTCGTTTGGACGTGAAAGTGTTTACAGAGACAGACGGACATAGCTCAATCGATTTAGAATTTCATAAGAATCAAAAAAATATATATGGTGAATTTCACGTCAAGTGACCCAATGTTAAAAATCGATTTGGATTTGAAATTTGAAATTACTGAGGAAATAGCTATCTAAAGTCTTTTGGGCAATTTCTGCTAGGGCCAATAGGTGAAAAGTTACACTCATTTAAAAAAAAAAACCCTGTATGACCAAAATTTACCAAAATGCCCAACTTTGACCCCCTCTAACTCCGGCACTTCTGGACTGATAGAGCTGAAAATTTGTGTCTGGCCTACTATCCAATAGTACTAACCTTGGTGCAAATTTCACAATAAATCAATGGCAATCGAGTATAAAATTGTCTAAACATTCGTCATATAAGGAATTTTCGTTAAAGTAAGTTTGTTAAAGTTTTATGAGATTATTTAAGAAATATTAAAAATGGTACCATGGTGGCCTAAAAAGTACATTTTATGTATATAGTTGGTACGAAATTCAAAAACCTATTTTCCAGCACTGCTGTGAAATCTCACTAAAACAGAGTTATTTTTATGTTATTGAGGTGAAATTTTTATTATTGAATAAATCGCGGGTAATTGAAGAAATCTAATAAAATGTTAAAATTACATACTTTGCCAAATACTGAATTGTCCGATTATTGTTTAAGTATTTTGGAAAAACAGGGCATTACATTGGTACGTGAGTTTGTTTTGGAAAAGCCCGAGAAACTTATGAAATTGTTAAATTTAAATCTTGATCAAGTGAAAAAAATTAAAAAGGAATTTCGTGGTTTATATGGTCCGAAGCCAACTCTCTTGCAAGACTGCATAAAGGAAAACCAGCTTAAAAGAAAAGTGTATGGCACACATATTAATGCTTTGGACAATATGCTGGCACCCAGACAGCTGCTCAACAATTTATCATTTTGGGAGATATGTGGACCCACGGGAGTAGGAAAAACACAATTGGCGTTAACATTAATATTGAATTTTGTTATAAATCAAGTACAACCCGCTCTGTATATAGATACAAAATTGGATTTTTCAGCTAGTCGCATAAAAGATATGCTTAAGGCTCGAGAGATCGAACCAGAACTCTATGCTGGCATTATGTCTTTTATCAAAGTGGAGCGTGTGCTATCGGCGCAAGGTTTAGTGGAAATGTTGGAAGAGTTCTATAAGCAATTGCAACAAGGAAATGAAAATGTAACTGATATCAAGATGATAGTAATAGATTCATTGCCAGCCGTTTGGTTTCTCTTGAAGGCCGAAACCAATCGCTTGGCTGGAAAATGTCTGTTGTCCCGCCTAAGTCAAAATATAAATCGCTTAGTGCGTCAGCACTATATAACCATAATTTGTATAAATCTATCTTTGTTGCCAACTCCAGAAGAAACTGAAACAAAAACAACAGGTTACAACTACATTTACTAGGTACTAATTATATACTTTTATTTCTTTACAATATCTTTTTAATTTTAGTTAACTTTACACCACACAATGACAATGATATTTCCGATATTATTGAAGCTGATGATGATATGGCATTGGATAATGAAAACTCTTCCTCACAGTCGCTCGATTATCGCCCTGTTTTAGGTCATTTTTGGTTAAGTAAGCCTCATTTAAGATTATCATTAGAACTTCCCGATATAGAAGATGTTAGTTATCAATTAGATTCTACTCTACGTATCATTAAATTAATAAAATGTACATGGTCCCCCAGTGATCTAAGCTGTTCGGTGAGGTTACAGCCGGAAGGTATAATCTAAACAATTACGTTGATTTTTTTGTATGGTGGTAAGTTTTCATAACACGTTTGCCTGGTACAATACTGTCTCCCAGGCCGGGACGTTTACGATTTTTTTGTTTGTCATTGAATTCATTTGTAACGTCTATTTTTGTTGTGTGTTCCTCAAAAGCATGGAAGGCTTTTGTTAAAAACGAATTTGTGGTGGCAGTAGTTTGAACCTGTAAATATGAAGAATAAAAAAACTATTTCGTTAAAATTGAAAAGCGCCAGCAATATTGTTTGTTATTATACATATGTATATTATTATTTATTTTATCTATAAGTCTTATAGGCTAATAAGGTACAGAGTTACATACATACATATGTGATTTTACTTAAGTATTACAATTTAAATCTAATAATTGAATAAATAAGCTATTAATAAAACATTCTTGAGAAAAAATTTGTTCAGAAACCTCTTACAAACTTTGAGAACATTATAGGTAATGAAATTTGATAAAAACAAGCACTAATAAGATACTTTATACAAAAGTTAGGGATGGTTTGTTAAATGTCTTATTGATTGAGTTTAGACCTGTTTAGTATGAGGTACAGAGCGTGACACACTTTATAGCTTTATCACAGATGTAATTGACATGTTGTTTAAACAAAAATTTTTTATCTAAGACTATACTTAGGAATTTAATATTATCCTTAATAGGAATGAAATTTCCACGAGCGTACAAAATGTTTTTAGGAATAAGTTTGGACGATTTATAGTATGGAAATATGATAGATTGCGTTTTGTTATCATTTACTTTGATTTTCCATTTGTCAAAATATTTTTGGCGTGAGGCAGGGTGCTTCTGCATCCTCTTGACTATTGCATTTGAAACTTTAACAGAGTATTTAAAAACACTGTCGTCTGCATAAAATGCTGCTACTTGATTCATATAAAGAGTTATATCGGACGTACATATATAAAAAGTAATGTATGGTAGATAACACTGATCCCTGAGACAATCCTACTGAAATATTTTTTCGATAGAAAATTCGCCGAAAACAAAGAACAGAAGATCGATTTTTTAGAAAACTTAATGGTTAAAGTAATTGGGTATAGTATGAGACTTGCAAAATGTCACTTATGTTCAGGTCGGAAAAAGAAGATTTTCTTCCCTTAAAACTCTTGATAATTTCCAGAATTTTTTTAATTTTATAGGAAGATTTCAAATAAATCTTGACTGACCATCAATCATTTCTATCCTTATTGAGGTGGAAATTAATTAGGCTATTCAACCGCCTTAATATACCTACTATTTAAAATGGATCCTGTAATTTGAATTCCTACATCTCTGAAGTTTACGATTAAATTTGTTACGTTGAGCAATAAACATCTTAGATATATATCCGAAGCAATAGTGTTTAAAAGAATATTTATTTCTAGAAAAATATATACCTATAAATAAAAACCCAATGTTGTTACTAACCTCTTTATTTGCATTTTGCTTACTTCCATCAGCAACCTCATTAACGTCCACCAAATCGGAATCATGGGCATATTTACATTTATTACCAAACCTGCAGCGTCCCTTGCGATTATTCCAGCATATTTTACGGCCATTCTTTTGCAACAAATGATTTTCAGAATCCACCATTTTAACATGTTTCTGTAACTTGTCTATTTCTAATTTTTCCGCTTCCAGAAAAGGATTGCTAAATACATCGCCAGCAGATTTAGAGGAACCTTTACTAAATAGCAAATTGGCACTTGGCAATAGTAATACTGGAGACTTGGCAGTTGCTGGAGAGCTAATTGAATATTATATGCAATTTATATTTATGATACTGGTTTGGATGTTTTCATTTAACTTGCCTGTCATTTTTTGAATGCGGCACCTCTAGCTCTTTATTGTTTGTTTCATCTTCTTCGCTGCAAGAGGAAGATGTAGTATCGTAATCTGCTACTAATGATAACATATCTGTCTGGTTTGTTTGGAATACTTTTTTAGTAAGTTTTGTTTACATTTTCCAAATACTTTTGTTGTTTTAATATTTGTTTGTTCTCACGATAACTAGAAGTTATCGCATTAAAATAATGCTGGCACTATCTGCAGAGTTGTAAAATAATAGTAGTAGATGGTGCGTTTTGAAATTACAAAGTTGACAACGCTGGCATCTGAAAAATTGTATCATCCTAAAAGTAGGCAATTGCTTTTTTTAAAGAAAGTTAATACAGCAGAACTTAAGGACGTTAAAAAATAACTGTCATCCAAAAGCTCTTCTGTGGCAACACAATATCTATTACTTGTTGTGCTGCTGAACAAGCAGCGTTGTCAACTTTGAAATTTCAAAACGCACCAACATGGAGAAAAAAACGCGCCATTTGAAAAAAATCGCACCAAATTTAAGCTGGAGGTCCACACCAAGCGTCTACGCGTTCTAAGCAACTGTCAAAAAAGTAGAATCAATGTAGTTGCATGAGTTAAGTTACACACTCAAAAGCGTAGGATTTTTTTGAGAAAAATTTTTACTATTTTACTCCAAAAACTACTTTTGGAGAAATAAAAAATAACTTTTATTAATATTTCAACGAAATTTCTTTCGGTGTGGTAAGTAAATGAACACGGAAGTTTTTGAATTAATATATGAAATGTAATCTATTAAAACAAGTCAACAATTGTTACGAACAAAATTAGAAAAAACTATAATTTATATTTGTTACATTTGAAATAAAAATTGTATTGTTACATTGAAAAAATTCAGCACTTATTTTTTCTTCTGTAGAACATTTTAGCACTTAGTTTTTCAAGTTTTAACAAATTTTGAAATTCATTTTCTGGCAACACTGGATGAAATATATTTATGAATGCACTTATGTTACGTTTATCTTATCTCTTGAGTTTGCTTTTTGATTTAGCGCCTTTATGCATTTTTGGAATTTAACATTTTGTTCTTTAATTTAAATAAACACATGTTATTATACTTTAGTTTAAATGAAATTAATTTTATAACAACGTTTTATTTACAATAATGTTTATTGTTGTTAGCAAGTGTATACGCGCTATTTGGCATAGTTGAATTTTTGGAAAATTTACGCATTTGTTTAATACCTATGTATGTACAGTCAGAGACTAAAGTTTAAATACACCTCAAAAATTTATTGTTTAAAGAAAAGTAAACGTTTCAGGAAAACTTAAAGTATACAGTTTTATTTAGTTTTATAAATAAAAAAATACAATAACAAAAAATAAAGACTTCATTACTAACAAAACCGTAATTCTTAAAAATACGATAAAATTCACTAGACAAAAGTTTAAATACATCTTGCAAAACAAAGAACTCTCTTTCATTTCTCAAAAACAAAGTACAATTATATTTTATGTTTCGGTGAAATTATGTTCTTACAAGCCAGAACTTGTTATTAGTACTCTTTTTATTGTCAGCATTGCAAGTTTTATCGAAAATTATGGGCAAAGGTAAATAAATTGAGTCCAGCATTAAACATTTAATAATAAAACGTTTCAACGAAGGAAAATCCTATCGGGAAATAGGAAAATTATTAAATGTGTCATTTTAAAGTATCCAAAATATAATTAGAAAATATAAGGAAAATGGCTCCGTAGCAAATATTCCAAGAAACGGTCGTCCAAAAAAACTTACCAATCGTGATATTAACCACACCGTAAAAGAAGTGAAAAAGAATCCAAGAATAAGTGCACCAAAACTTGCAGATGATATCGCTAATAACTATAACAAAAATGTTCATCCAAGAACTGTTCGAAGAGCATTGCGAGAAAATGGATATAAAAGCCGAGTTCCCCGAAAAAGGCCACTAATAAGTGAAAAAACAAAAAACTTAGACTGGAGTTTGGACATAAGTACAAATCAAGGACGCTGAGTTTGGGAAAAGAGTTCTTTTTACAGACGAGAGCAAATTTAATTTATTTGGAAGCGATGGCCGTGCAAAGGTGCAAGGGTTTGGCGCAAGCCAAACACTGCCCTTCAAACCCAAAATTTGGTTCCTACGGTAAAAAACGGTGGTGACAATGTAATAGTTTGGCGAGCGATTGGAGCAGCGTGGGTTGAAAATTTGAAGTTTATTGATGGGATCATGAATCAACATACTTAAAAGAGTATATTGGAAAGCAATTTGCAAGCATCCGTCGACATCTTTGGCCTTGGATCCCGTTTGATCTTTCAACAGGATAACGATCCCAAGCACACCGCACTTTCTGTGAAAGAGTGGTTGCTTTATTCTGATCCCAGACAGCTCCATAGCCAACGTCAATCGCCAGACTTAAACCCAATTGAGCACGTTTGGGATATAATGAAGCGCAAATTATTCGCAACTTCAATAACGAGCAAAAAGTCGCTTAAAGAAGCTCTTAAAAGAATCTGGTCAGAAATATCGCCTTCTGAAACAGAAAACTTGGTACTTTCTATGCCACGCCGCTTGCAGACAGTTATTGATAGCCATGGCGGTCCAAAAAGTATTGAAATGTTTTCTTTTTTAATTTATCTAAAAAAAAATTTATTAACATTCCAAGATGTATTTAAACTTTTGTCGAGTGAATTTTATAGTATTTTTAAGAATTACCGTTATGTTCGTAATGAGGTCTATATTTTTTGTTATTATATTTTGTTATTTAAAAAACTAAATAAAACTGTATACTTTAAGTTTTCCTGAAACTTTTACTTTTCTTTAAACAATCAATTTTTGAGGTGTATTTAAACTTTAGTCTTTGACTGTATATGTAGACTGATGATAAGAAACCTTTAGAATTTCATATGGGTAATAAAATTTGATCTTAAATTTTGCTAGAATTAAATATTTCTTACTCGAATAAGAAATCCATTAGTCCTGTTTCACACTCTTTAGTTTTAGCTGACCAGTTTTTTTTTCAATTCTCTTTTGAACTTGGCATTTCATTCACAAACGTTAATTCAATTTCCGTACTTTTTAATGCAAATATACATCCATGCATGAAAGAAAAGAACAACATGAAATAAAAAAATGTACTAGTACCGTCAAGTTTTACCCCTTTAACTCTCTTTCCCCTTTTTAGAATTGAAGAGTGAGAAAGCGGACTTAAAATATTTCACATAATTTGTTTTGCTTTTAATTGTTTCTTCGCATTTGCTAATGGGAATTAGTTAAGAATTTCTTTGTGTACCTAGGACTGTTTTCGATATTCTTCTTCACTCTATTCGTTCTCAACTATTCGTCTCAAATGTATTGTAGCCCTTTAAAATACATATTATATTTGTATGTACAGTCAGAGTCAAATATTTGGTATAAAACGAATAATAATTTTTGTGAAGATCTATATTTTTAAAATGTATTTATATAAAAATGTTTCGTATAGGCTACTTTTTATTAAACAGTAGAGTCCGACCGAGTATTCAGTACCGGTTTCGGATTATATCAAAAATTAGCCGAATATCAATATTCGGTTTTCAGTCATATTTTAACCGAAGACCAAAACCGAAACTATTATTAAGGAAAAAAATAGATGATATGTAGTATTCTTAAGGTGATACACTTTTTAGAATACAAATTATTAAAATTATTGTTCAAAACTGTTTAAAAAGTTATTGAAAGAAGTAAATTCGAGGAAACACCAATACTGCAAAACATACCGGCCGACCACGCTTTCTAACTGATAATGAGCTAGGAACACAACTGGCACGAAAGACGAATTTCACCCTACACGACGAACCATGGTGTAATTATACAAGGCCAGCAATTAAACTCTGGGTAGATAGTGAAATTATATGTCAAAATCTTTATCAATCGGATTTTGTGCCTAACAACGTAGATTTACTATTAGACTAATTCTAATTGTTAAGGATGCGTTCAGAATGGTTCCAGTAGGAAGCAAAAACTCATGGCAAAGAGAAATTTCAGATACATCCAAGATGCTTATTGCTCAAAGTAACAAATTTAATCGTAAACTTCAGAGATGTAGGGATTCAAATTACAGGACCCATTTAAATAGTACATATATTAAGGCAGTTCAATAGTCTAATTAATTTTCAAAACTTCCTACATGATCCAAAAAATTCTGGAAATGATCAACAGTTTTAAAGGGAAGGAACTCATCTTTTTCCGACCTGAACATAAGTGGCTCAATTCTAAAAGCCGGAGCAGAAAAAGCTAATGCAATAGCCGAGACATTTTGCAAGTCCCATATTATAACCTTCAAAAAACCCATCTCCTTTGGACACAGCTGTATCTAAATATGCAAATTATATTGATAACATTTCTTGTAGTAATAATAACATTGACCACACAGATTCCTCTGAAGTTAAAGCATTTTAAAAATAATATGCCAGATAGATTTTATGACATACTTAGTAAGTTATTTAACTGTTGTCTAAAATATGGCTATTTTCCCGAGACTTTCCAAAAATCGAAAGTAATCGCTATTCCAAAAAAGGGCAAGGATCCGAAAGTACCTTTCAGTTACAGGCCAATAATCATTTTGAGTTTACTGGACAATCTCTTCGAAAAAATAGATTAATCGATTTTACAGACCAATATAGTTTGATTAACCACCAACAATTCGGATTCCGCAAGAAACACTCCACCGTACACCAATTAAAACGAGCCTTGAATATTATAGACAAAAACAAAAGGAATCGCAAGAGCACTGACATTGTTTTCCTTGATATTGAAAAAGCTTTTGATACTATCTGGCACGATAGAATGCTATTCAAGCTCTATTCCTTAAATTGCCCAATTTACTTGCAGTTAACCATCAAAAGTTTTCTAAAACATCGCTCTTTTGTTGTCTTTGTTGACGGCGAATTTTCTAATGAAAAAAACTATTCCAGCAGGATTGCCTTAGGGATCAGTGTTATCTCCCATACATACGTCCGATATAACACGACAGTGTTTTTAAATACTCTTAAAGTTTCAAATGCAATAGTCAAGAGGATGCAGGAGAACCCTACCTCACGCCAAAAATATTTTGACAAATGGAAAATCAAAGTAAATGATAATAAAACGCAAACTATCATATTTCCATACTATAAATCGCCCAAACGTATTCCTAAAAACATTTTGTACGCTCGTGGAAATTTCATTCCTATTAAGGATGATATTAAATACTTAAGTATAGTCTTAGATAAAAAACTTTTGTTTAAACAACATGTCAATTACATCTGTGATAAAGCTATAAAGTGTGTCACGCTCTGTACCTCATACTAAACAGGAGGTCTAAACTTAATCAAAAAAATTAATTATTGCTTTATGTCTGGAAGGAGCAAAAATTTAAAAATAATACATAGTCTACCTGAGTGCCCCGATAGACTAGGCGATAGAGTGCCGGACTATCAGTCAAAGGGTTGCGGGTTCGATTCCCGATAGACTAGGCGATAGAGTGCCGGACTATCAGTCAAAGGGTTGCGGGTTCGATTCCCGCCAAAGACTCTGGGTAGACGAGTCAGACATATGGAGATAAGTCACACATTTGTAGACCAGTCAGACATATATAGACCAGTCAGACATATGTAAACTAGTCAGACATTTGGTAGAGAATCTAAGGCATCGCAATGGACCATATTCGTCTCTGGGTGAGGGTGTGAGGTGACTCACACCAACCTTCCTACCTAACCTACATAGTCTACCTTCTAGATACCCCACCGACTTACTTCACAATAGATACAATTATAAAAAGAGACTCAAGTTTGGCAATGATCTGAGGCTGTCATTTAGCAAACCATCACTAAGTATCTTTTGCAGAGAGAATCTTATTAGTGGTTGTTTTTATCAAATTTCACTATAACGTTCTCAAAGTTTTGATTTTTTTGAAGAAATTTTTCTTCAAGAATGTTTTATTAATAGCTTATTTATTCAATTGTTAGATTTAAATTTTTGTAATACTTAAGTAAAATCTCATAACTCTGTACTTTATTAGCCTGTAAGACTTGTAAATAAATAAAATAAATAATAATAAAAAAGAAGCAAAGACGAACTTCGAACAGTTTTAACAGAAGAGATGTGAGAGAACGTTTTGTAATTTGAATGAAAAGGCGACTAGAAGCTCTAATTAAGCTGAATGGAGGACCAACTTTTAATTTTTGGTTGATTCAAATTTACATATGTATATAAAGGGTGTCCCAACTAGAACGCAATGGTGTCAATGGTGTTCGGTATCGTAAAATGATAACCAGTTTTTCTTGCCTAGAATTCAAGAAATGAATGTGGAGGGTATGTGGTTTCAACAAGACGGCACCACATGTCATACAGTCATTTCCCGATCGTGTTATGTAGAGTAGAATTGGCCGCCTAGATCGTGCGACTTAACACCTTTAGATTTTTTTCTTTGGGGTTTTTTGAAGTCGATGGTTTACGCGAATAAACCGACGACGACTCAAGCCTTAAAAGAGGAAATTGGACGCTGCATTAATGAAATACCGCAGTATTTATGCAAATTTCTTTAAAAGATCGCGTGTGTGCCAACAAAGCCGCGGCAGCCATCTGCACGATATCTTGTTCCATACATAACCTCATTCTGTCTACTTTACGATATAATAAAGTTTCACGATTGTTTTTTTTTTAAATCTGTGTTTTATTTAAAATTTAAAAATTGAGTTCTAGTTGGGACACCCTTTATTTCTTATTATAATAAAAATATTTTACTTCATAGATGAAAAAGCGTGCTGTGTACTAAATTTTGACTCTGACTGTATGTATTTCATTAACAATGAAATAAGTATTAAATAGAATAAAATTAAAGCTAACTGTTTACCGTTATCTATTCAATAATAAAAGCATGCTATTATTATTTTTATTTTATATTAAATAATTCTTTTTAATTATTTGTTTAACATTTTTACAATTCGTTGACCTCTACAGTCGTTGTGATACTACAAAATGTTTACAATGATGCATAAAATATTAAAATATGTATTTACTTGAGTATTGGACCGCTTATTGTCCCTTTATGATGGGATGCGATGTTAAAAGTGTTCTTGGAGGGTATTTTAAAAATAATAAAAAATATTTTTATATTTTCCCGCCAAAATGTCAATAACTCATTTGAAATGCAGTGTCATTTACTTTTTGTTTACACTTTTATGGTTTCTTCAGTAGATTTTAACCACATAATAATACCCATTTGTTGGGCAGACAGAAAATGTATGACATGGTTTTGAAAACACTCTACTGCTGGTTTGTTAAGAATTATGGCAATGAAAGACAAGAATCTAGAATAGAAAATGCACAAATCAAGCTTGACGATTTGTGTATTTCAAGAGTATGAAAGACTCCTGATAAGATTGAAAAAAAAATTAAAAACACAAAATAGTTGAAATCGTTTACAACTTTGTAAATTAGCATTCAACCGAGAAAAGAAGCTCGATCTGTGATTTCTCATAATTCAGACCAAAATTTTAATATATTTTAAAAAGCTGCAATGGCTTGGTATTGAAGAAATCAATTCGATGTAATAGAAAAATGTATGAACAACCCTAATCTTCCCTAGTATCGGTTAATTCAACAATATTCAGCTGTTGTCAAAGGAAAGTTAAAGCGTCAATATTTCATATTTTTGTTAATAATGAGTTAAGGATCGATCTTTGATAACTCATAATAACTCTCCGGATGATGATCATGACGATCACTTATGATCACTGTGTACCATTGTGTAGTAACAAAAAGTCGATACAATGTTGACCTATCTATGTAAAACTCATATTGTACTGTTCCTTACTTTCTCTCTACATCGCTTAAATGTGATCCTCCCTCAATTGAGAAAAGGAGCTCGATCTGCAATAAATAAAAATTCTGACCAAAATCTGGAAATATATTAAATTTGCAACATCTTTGTAAAAAATAAGACACCGGATAATGTTTCCGTAGCAGTATTTGGAAACTACCTGATTACTGATTTTTTCCAGTGTTAATCCCAGTTAAACTAATTTTGTGCAGGGGTTTTCAACAAGATCTTAGTTGTTCAAAACAAAATAAAACAAATAATTGATATGAAAATCATTGCAATACAGATGTGGTTTCTTTTATCAAAAATTTATATCAGATTTTGGCAAAATGGCTGTCCTATTTCAAAAACCAGTTTTCATTGGAGACGAATTCGAAATATCTTAGGAATTTAAATTGTAAATATCTGCGAAACTATATCAAAGGGCCTAGGTTCTTAACACTGTAGACTTTAATTTTATAGGTTTAACGCTTTTCCAGGAGCGCACAGCATGCCGAAATGACATGTATATACACGGAACGATATGGGTATTTAACCGTCCCTCTACTCAATTTTACCTAATAGTCTGGGGGAAGTCCCGGACATTATTGACTACGGCACTCTCAAAATATTCTTTGACAGAGAATTGTATGCGTTGATCACGATTAAATATAATGATATGTGAAATTTTTATCTTCCATGCTGAAGCGCATAATTCTTAATGGACTCTACTATTATGCACAGATAAGAAGGTCTATTCCAAAACGGCCTGAATATAAATATCGTCGACAGTTTGCGGACATCTTTCTTTGGCAGAGAATTTTCCATATTGAATACGACTGGACTGAATGATAACATGAAAATTCATTTGTGGTCTTCACTGATGGTTTAAAGAACATGTTCAGAGGGAAGGTGTGAATGGTGACTTTTATATTACACAAACAAGCACCGTTGTATCGTTCACACCAGAGATCGGCAATGAATCGTTTTTTTACGATTCACAGCTACTCATAACATTTTAAGTATAAGTGGTTTTACATCATTGCAATTTAACTACTCTGAGTAACTTAAACTCACAACAACGTTGACTTATAAATGCAAGTGGATATAAGTATGAGTACTACGCCGACTTCGCGCTCATACCATTCCCAATATGTTTGATTCATAAACCGCGCTATTTAGATTTACATTTTAAGAAAAATACTCACATACTCATAAAGTATTCAACTCAGTTAAGTCATTGAAAAAAAATTTCAGCTAAATCCGTTAGGTATTTATACAAAATAAGTAAAAAAGAAATATAAAAACATACAAGTAAGTTTATAGGAAAACATATTGGGGAAAATATAAAATTTATTATTTTATATAATTTTTATAAGCAGGCTGTAAAAAATTAACAACACATGAGTGTATGCGAGTAATACTTATTTTTTTTTATCGTCTACGTACATTGAGTTAAGGAGAGTCAAAATAAACAACATCATACATGAGATTAAGTCTGAATATAATGAGTACTTCAAACTTTAAAGATGAATATTGGTTTGATGATATTGAGACAAGTATGAGTACGTATAAGTACAATAAATTATAAGTCATGATTCAAGTATACTCACTTTTTCAGTACTCATAACTGATCTCTGACACCCAACTGGTTCTAGGACCCAATGGCAGTACTCTGGCAAAGAGAGAGACTGCTCTCTTAGAAGCGGAAATTAGATAATTACCACTTCATGGAAGATTAGAAAAGATGATTAACGGCAATATGGCTTAAATAAATTATATTTTTTGAAAGATTGCTATAAATTTTTCGTGCACAAACAATATATGATTCGACCTGGCCAGCCCGCTATTGCCAATACCATTCGTATACGCGAGATTTTCAAGACACCGGCAGCAATGCTGGAAAAAGTGATTAAAAATTGGAGCTTCCGAATGGACCAGCTGCAGCGTAGACGCCTTCAATATTTTAATAAAATTATTTTGAAAAGGCAAATACCAAAGATTGTTTTTTCGGGCTATAATATAGATGTCGACATCCAGTTAAATTTTAAGTGTTTTATTAAATCTTCTGTTTAACGATTTCACAATGTTGTCATAATGAGATGTTTGAACACCATCTCTGTCAACGTTCCCATCTAGTAGATATGTGAATCAGAACGTCAGGCAGCTTATTTTTATAGGATCCAAGTTGGTCCTGTTACTTGGGAAAAACAGTTTAACCAAACAACAAAAACTAGTGAAGAAGTCATTATACATCCACTTCTAAGAATTCACTAGCAGGGCGTTAAAAATTCGTTAGATAATAACTAACTTAGATTCACTTGTTATTTAAGTGTCGCCTTTCCATATCAATATGCAAATAGGAATGTACTAAAGATATTTGATATGAACTACAAACATATGTACATACATAATTATTTAGTACATACTCGTATGTACCACCTGCAAAAATACATAAAAATTATGTCATAAACAGACAATGCCAGTTACTGTGTCGATTATTTCACTTTTTACGCTCGTCTAGTAGGATTTAATAATTGAAACAATAAAACAGTTTGTTACCAACTTTTCATCTCTCAACATTAATTAGTTTTGTTTTTGCTGCTTTACTTAATAAATATATATATATACATACATACATACATGCATACATATGTAAACCAAACGTGCCGGCAATAATTTTTCTAATCTCTATGCTTAAATGTTGTTGCTGTTAAACCAACAGCAATCACAATCTTTTAATATAGCTACTTACATATGTATAGTAGGTATATAATTTCGGATTTTTTCATAAAATCATTTTATTCTTAACGTATCTGCGAAGGAGTCAAGAACTTAAGAAATTATACATACATATTTAAAAAAATATATACTATATATTAAAGTGATAAGCAAGTATTATTTATAAAGCGTGTGATTTTTTTTTTTTTTTGAAAGAAAAAGTATTAATTAATAAATTAAAAAAATGTCTGAGAAAATCGTAAAAACAAGTGGCAATGGTATCAACGCATTGATGCCTCCTATGAAAGTTGCTGTTATTGGTGCAGGTTTGGTAGGTATCTAAGGATTAAATTAAATCGAATGAACTGTAAAAACAAGGATCGATTTTAAAAGTGTATCGGTCAAATTTTAATTACAAGTTTGAATTCTTTGAAATAAGTTATGAAGTAAAGTGAATTACATACATACATAATTGGAATTTAAATATAATTATGAAATTTTCTACAAAAAAAAATAATTTCTACAAAAAAATTTCCGCTAAACCCGTTATAATTTTAAAAAACTTCATATCGTTATTCTAGTACAATAGTTCAAGTACACTTCATGGCAAAAGAGGTTTCCAATAAAAATTAATGGACAAATGTTATAAAAAAATGCAGAAAATTGTCAGTACCTATACATTTGTTTTCAACAGATTAAACTTCTGAATATTTGGAGAAATTATCATCACCCTAAGTCCTGCCTTCAGCAGACTTGCAGGCGGATATATGTATGTAGATGTCGTTTATTTATTTAACAAAACTTGGTTTATTTAGGACAGGACAAGACACAACAAATATTTAGTTTTATTGTATTTGCTGTTGTTTGATCGAAGAATTGGTTATGCGTTTTTGACTAAATATTTGCCATGTGTGACCATACCTTTAGGAAAAATTAAAATTGTGAAGAAAATAAACTCATCTAACTCATCTCATTGCCGGGTGAAACATTTTTGTTTAAATTCAATTTTTATTTCCCTCAAAGCAAAAAATGCTATCGTGAAACTCCCATGAAATTGTTGTTCCCTTCATTGTATGTCTGTTTAAAATAAAGAAAACTATCAACGCACAGAGAATGTACATACTTACATGCGTACATGCGTACTGGAAGAAGAGAAGCACCGTCAGATCCGTATTTTCGTTATCTTGTGAAACAAGTGAAAGAAACTGGCATCCTCATCGATTACCGTTAAGAGATAATGGTAATGACGCGCGATTTCTTTCTCCACCCAGACCTGAATTATGGCTGAATATTTTTATGAAGAATACAAATCTTCAACAAAAATTAAGTGAAAATATTAAAAGAAAAGAGAAAAAATATGAGGGAAAATTTATTCACGATAAGGAAAATGTTTTGCTACGAATATTTTTTCACGTCATCATTCTCGATTGGATTATCTCAAAAAGTTTTTTTCATGGGAGTTTTTCATGATCGCAAAAAGGTGAAAAGAGAAAATTATTAATTTATGTTTTGTTCCCTAAGTTTTCCAACTTTGAACGTTATTGAAATACTTCCATAAATGTGTTCTATGTTCTGAGGATCTGTATGACGCTGACAGAATAAAAAGTCCCCGACTAGTTGAGCTCAAGGGCGAGATGAGATTTTAGTGTTTTGCATCTTACAGTCCTATATGGTGATGTTTGCCAACATCTCCAATCATAATATGTCAACATCTATGGTCAAGTTCCAGTTATTCAACAGGTCTATTTATTTTTACCGCTTTTCTAAGCGATCTTGTGATTGTCTTCAGGCCTGGCTGGGAGCTTAGGATGTTGCATCACGATCGTGTGACGTCATGACGATCGATTTTGAAAATATTAAACAAAATTTAATTTGATTTATATTATATTTTAATTAGATATCAATTGTTTGGAAATTTTTAATAAAACTAATCTGAAAATTATAAATTCAATCAATTGTAGGTACGAATTGCTTTATTTTAAATACTTCTTAGTTAAATAAAATTTTGATATTTTAATAATAACTTTTTGATAACGTTTTATTGTTTTAGGTAGGTTCATTGACCGCTTTAAATTTTGCACGTCGAGGTCACGAAGTTCATCTCTATGAATACAGAGAAGACATACGCACATCTCAGCTGCTACAGGGACGCAGTATTAATTTAGCTTTATCGCAAAGAGGCCGTAAAGCTTTAGCCGAAGTGGGCTTAGAAGATGTCGTACTGTCAACGGCAATACCAATGCGTGGTCGTATGCTGCACGATATCAAGGGTAACAGATCGGTAGTGCTGTATGATCCATGCACAAATCAATGTTTGTATTCGGTGGGACGTAAACACTTAAATGAAGTTTTATTAAATGGTAATTATAAAGACAAATGTACATACATAGCTGTACAAAACATTATTTAAATTGTATTCTTTATTTGTTAAGCTGCTGAAAAATTTCCAAATATACATTATCATTTTGAACATAAGCTTAAGTCAGCTAAACTAAGAGAAGGAGATATGGTTTTCCAGCAGTAAGTTTTAACAAAACTGATATGTATGTAGATTCTAAGATTAGTTATTTTATTATTTGTTTTATATCTAGCCCTTATACAGAAGATTGCACTGAAGCCAATGCCGATCTTATTGTGGGCTGTGATGGCGCCTTCAGCTCTGTACGCCAGCAAATGTCCAAAACTTTGGGTTTCAATTTTTCTCAGGAATATATTGAGCATGGCTATTTGGAATTGTGTATTCCAGCCAAAAATGGTGAATTTCAAATGCCTCCCAATTACTTGCATATTTGGCCTAGAGATGACTTTATGATGATTGCTTTGCCCAATCAGGATAAATCGTTTACAGTGACCTTGTCCATGCCCTTCAAAGTATTCGCTAGTATTAAGACAACCGAAGATCTACTGGCATTCTTCAAGCGTTATTATGTGGATGCCCTGCCATTGATTGGGGAGGAGTGTTTGCTTAAGGATTTCTTTAAATCGAAACCTCAACATTTGGTGTCGATAAAGGTAAGTGTACATATTTAGATATTTTGAGTATTTTATGAACTAAAACTTTCATTATTAAGAATTTCATATTAATTTCATGCAAAATTTCATCTAACTAAATAAGTTTGTTTATATTCCTTTTAGTGCAATCCCTATCATCTTGGTGACAAAACTTTAATATTGGGTGATGCTGCACACGCCATGGTCCCCTATTACGGTCAAGGCATGAATGCTGGCATGGAAGATTGTACCATATTCTTTTCCATACTGAATCATCCAGAAATTACCATAGGCAAAGCTTTGGAACAATTTACCGAAAAGCGATGCAAGGATGCTCATGCTATATGCGATTTGGCCATGTACAATTATGTAGAGGTAAAAAAAGACATGCCCTTATTCATAAAAAATTAAAGTAGACTTCAAATGTACTTTAAGAAAAGTTTGTATGAAAATTTTGTCTAAAAGCACACTTCAAACCTACTTTATTTTTTATGAATACGGTGGTTAGACTTCAAGTCCTACAATGTTTTTAACATATCAATTGATGTATTTATGCTCTTTCTAGATGCGCGACTTAACCAAACGTTTCTCCTTCAAATGTCGTAAATATTTGGATACAACACTCTTCCGTTTCTTCCCCAATTTTTGGGTACCTTTGTATAATAGTGTATCATTTACTAGCATGCCGTATAGTAAATGTATTGCCAATCGTAAATGGCAGGACAAGGCAAGTGTTTGATAATTTGTTAAAGCAAAAGTTTTAATAAGTTTCTTTTTATTTCAGTTTCTTTCCAAAGCCTTTTATGCCATTTCAATATCCACGCTTGTTTTGGCCTCTACTGTATATATTGCCAAAAATTCTGAATTAAAATTTAGTTTTTAAGTTTCAATTTTGGAGCATAAATAATACAAACATTAATAATGTTTTTTTTTTAGGTAGTTAGTTAGTAATTTAGTTATAAGTTAATAAAAATATTAAATTAGTTAAAATTAAATATTGATTTCTTTCGCACCAAACAAATTGTCAAGTATGAATTGAATATGTTTGAAGAATTAATGAATTACCCCCTGGCCCACGATGTCGAACGATAACGTTCGCTTAGATAAGATTTAAGACACAAACTTTTTATCGTATCTATTTTTTACTCAATCAAGTTTGTTTATTCCACAATCAAGTTCGTGTCTTAAGGCTTATCTAAGCGAACGTTATCGTTCGACATCGTGGGCCAGGGGGTTAATTTGTAATAAATGCTGCAGGAAATGATAAACAAGAATTCAAGAAAAAATATTAAAAAGTTTCATTGATTTTTATAAAATCTTTTATATAAGACATAAGATATTTCTAGTTTTACAAAAAATGTTGGAAAAGGCAAATATGATAGTCTAAAGCTACATACATAGATCGTTCAAAGAAAGATTTCATACATTTCTCTAAATTCTATGAGTTTTTTTGAAATCAAACCTGATCTAAAAAATCACTCTTTACAGCTATACAGCAATTTTAGAAAACCACAAAGAGAAGTTTGAATTCAATTGTGGATTCGATCTAAATAAACAAACATTTAAAATTAATTAAAGAATTAATAAATTCTACTCAAATTAGAGCCTTTAAATGAAATTAAACAATTTGTTTAGTTGGAAATAAATTAACAAAATATTTTAATCCTGAATTGAGATTTTATTGAACTAATATATTATTAAATAATTTATTTATACACTGCAAAATTTGTATTTCGAGTAAAAAATTTAGTTTAAATAATTATTAGTAGTTTCTATTGATTAATAATAGTTAGATACCAATTAAACCACCATAAAAACCACCGCCATGGAAAAAATGCCGTCTATAGAAAGGTTGTCTAAAACCAACACGTCCACCAAAACCGCGATAATCACCAAATCGAAAGGCTCTGCCAAAACCTCCTCGCCGCCGACAGCTACAAATATCTAGGCCAAGTATCACAATTATTAAAAATAATAAAAATAAATTGCGTTTTAAAATTTTAATTTTTTTTTATATAATATATTTATTAAAATTTTAGTTAACAACAATTTTAAGTTGGTCTCAGCGTCACTTGGACATAGTTGAGACGAGTTGGCAAAATAAATATTACAATGAATTTTTCTTAAGATTATTACAATTTAAAAATAGGGAATATATTATTGTGTAAAATTTTAAAGAAACGATGTTACTGCAAATAAAATCCGCTACAAACTAATTTTAAATTAAAATAAAATATTACTTACATACGTATTTTGTTTATATATAATATATTTCAAGACTTGTTAATTAATAGATTTTTTCCTTAATGTTAAAATCCATAGAATGGTCCATAGAAGGGTGAACGACGATAAGAGAAGGGCACAAAACCGCCACCACCAAAACCATAACCTCGTCCTCCGCCATAACCAAAACCTCGGCCACCTCCAAAACCTCTACTGCCGCCAAAACCTCTGCCACCACCTCCAAATCCACCACCTCCTCTTCCTCCGCCTCCACCACCTCTTGCATCTACCGTTGTCATGATATTAATCAAGAAAACTAAAATTGTTATTAAAATAAAACACTTCATTTTGTTTGAAATCTTTACGACGAAACAAGACTTTATTCTACGATTTTAATTTAGCAACTGTTTACTGCAAAATTCATTTTACAAAAATCAATATTTTGTGCAAAAAAAAACCAAATTAATTAGAACATTTATACTAATTAATTGTAAATCCCCATTGTTAGCTGGTGAATAAAGTTCATTTTAAATGAGTTGCGTAGAGTGTTTTTTTTTATTTTTTCACAAATATGATTTAGAATTCCGTTATTTCAAAAATCTCACATATTGTTTATATGATGCAAAATGGGCAACTCTTATTTAACCCCCTGGCCCACGATGTCGAACGATAACGTTCGCTTAGATAAGACTTAAGACACAAACTTGATTGTGGAATAAACAAACTTGATTGAGTAAAAAAATAGATACGATAAAAAGGTTGTGTCTTAAGTCTTATCTAAGCGAACGTTATCGTTCGACATCGTGGGCCAGGGGATAAAACTCTTTAAGCTGATATAATAGTATTTAATGACGTTAATAAAAATTTATGAAAATATATTTAAGTTTTTGGTCCTACACCAGTGATGGAAAAATGAAAAATTGAAATGGTACTGACCGTCAACCAAAAGAGTACTTTTTTCAACATTTTGGTACTTTTTAGGAAACATATTTTTATTCAAAAATAAAATTAAAAATCCATTAAAAAAATAATTCAAAAATAAAATTAAATTAGTTTAATAAAAAAAAACTGTATTATAACAACAAACTAAAAATTAATTAATTTTTATGTAAAAATATATGTTTCAAAAATATTTATTTGTTGTGGGTTAAGATAATAAACATATGAGCATGCCTGCATTTTGTTAGTGTTAATGCTATATCATTAATAGATCGGTCACCAATATGTTTGAAGTTTTCAAACTCATACGATATACATACAAAGAAACTCAAATAAGAAATGAGATTTACAAAAATGTACGTAACATAAGAAATTTAAAAATTTTATCAAAATAATACCACAAACAACTTGAATTCTTTATGCATCTGTTTACTTTTGTAGATTAGCTTATCCCAGATCAAATAAATAACATGAATAACGAATTTGTGCATTCCTTTTGTTCTTGTTTTGAAGCCATTTGACAACGATTATAAAAATAGTAACGCTGGATTTCTAAACAGGGAACAAAGCAAAACAAACAAAGAGTACTAAATATTTTTGTTGTGAAAAAGTACTAAAAATAGTACAATAGTATTGAATTTTCCATCACTGTCCTACACTGCACGTACAATTATACTCTTTGCAACTCTTTTCCAATGCACTTGATCTTACAACTTAATTTATACTTAAAAACCAATATTTCCACATTGAAGCAAAGCACACTCAACACTAGACCAGCAATTAGAATAATCCAAGCAATACGAAAATAATTTAAATTCAACGGATCAATGGGATACTCATCCTTAAACGAATTATACAATTCTTTACTTAATGCTAAATTATATCCCTCTTCTTCCCACAGCTCCCATAGACCGATCTGTTTGACATACATAATAAACATATTCAAAGCAGCAGCAAATTTCGCATTCGACTGTATGGGATAGGTGTTGAAAGCATTGCCAAAACAAATGTCCGAGAGTTGATAGACAGGTTGGATGAGATTTTTCTGAAGTTTCGATACATAAATCCATTTCGTTCGTGTGATCACATAAGCAAACGAGCGATTTTTTTGTTGGATTTGATCAGAAATCAACAAAGGATTGCTCTCTTTAAGTAGCTTCGTTAAACGTGTCAAATTCACATATCTATTATTTCTGAGATCCTCGAGAACATTGCTGGAAATCAAAATTGTTATATCTGCCTTCAAAGCGTCGTCAATGGTTCTGATAAATGGTTGAAATACCGGTCGCATATTGTACACCGTTAGGAAGCTGCAATAGTAGCTAGACATTATGAAACCCGTTATTATGAGCAATGCGTAAAACAATTGCAGACGTAAGGGTATATTGTTAAAGCGTAACCTGGCATTGGAACAGTACATAATCAGAGACAGGCTGTAGAGAAGGTTAGTGCCATACGAATGGGTGGGATGTTTAAGATACGTCATTACATAAGCCACATAAACCACTAGCAGCAATAAAAATAACCAAATATAACGTCCAAATGGCCAGGTAATATACCAATATCTGGGTAATTCATCTTTGGCTGGCACCATTACACAGGTATTTGACCAATCCAGTGGGTAAGAGAAGTCTATCGGGGCAAAGCGACTATCATATGTAGCACTGTGCAGCGAAATATTATAGAATTTGCTGTGGATATTTTTCTGTATATCAGACATTTTTAAATTATTATCCTCCACCAATTCCAGTGTATAGTTCATGTAATCGGCAAAATATTTAATGAGTCTGGCGTAGGATCCCACCAGAATTTCTTTTCCTTGAATATTTTCATATTTATAAGCTTTTGGTATTTCCTCATGATATGGTGATCTCAGAATATCCATAATATTTCAAAATTGTATGATATCAAAATTGTTACTGAATTGTAGACTGTTAGCAAGTGTCCTTTTATAGTTTTTTGTGCTAATTTGTAGATGTATATGAGTTACAATATTTGCGAAATTATAAAAAGTCCTTAATGATTATTTACATTTGCAGTATGTATTGATTTATACTTACGAGTATAATATCTGTACAATAAAACTTGTAAAATATTAGAGTTTTTTTACCTCCTCAAATTAATTTAATTGCATTGGAAATATTAAGGTTTGAATTTTATAAATGAGAAATGATATATGTATTTTAAGACCGTCAACGAATTGACTGACGCTATACAGACTCTAACTTTAACATAGCCCCAAAATAAACTAATGCTGTTAAATCAAATAATAAACACGGCTATTAACAGCAAAATTTCGTGAAATTATGCGATCGGGGTATTTAATTTGAAACAAATTCATTCCTGTTGTAACCATTTGTCAATAATAAATAATAGACAAAAAATTATTTGTTTACATCTCTAAACTGCTTGATCCAGTCAGCGCTACCGTTTTCAGCATGCAAAGGCTGATACTATGTTTCCACGGTACATGCTTCGCTCTCTATTCATGCTTCACACCCCAATCATGTGCGAAACAACCTGATTCACCATACAAAATTTTAAGAGCGAATCAAGTAGATTCATATTGAATCTACTTGCGAAGCACGAAAAATTGCTCTCTTCTCTAATTTTTATCGCAAGTTTATCTGCACTAGCTTTAAAAATTTAATATTATTGTAAACAAAGCAAAGTATTTTCTTGTTGCTGGAAGTAAAGAAAGTAAATACGTACGAATGTATGTTTTTTTTTCAAATAAGCTAACTAATTTCCACTCATTTTTTTTTTGTCCATTAAAAAAAATTATTTTCCACAAATTGTAAATTCTGTTTTTTTTTATTCTGTTTGTTTATTAAAGACAACTGTCAAATCGAATCAAGTTTATTAGTCATGTAAACAGCATGATTCATAAACATGATTCAGAAGGCGAAGCAGGTGATTAAAGTCGTCGTGGAAACATAGTATGAGAAGTCTTAAATTTTCAGATGCCACAAATATGGCAATTTTGCATGTTTATGAATCCAGACAAATAAAATTAATATTCATCTGAAAAACAGATTGTTCCAGAAAAACCTGAATGTACTTGAATGAATTCAGCGAATATAAGTAAAGCTTATAAGTACTCTGTTAAAACATTCATGTTATTCCAATATTCCCCTGTCTGAAAACAAAATTCCTGTTGAAGAAACTTTTTTGTTCAATTATGAATCAAATTTATCGAATTTGTTTTTAACTTTGTCACTGTATTATCCTGTTTGATGAGAGATTGTAAGCATTGACTGTAGACATTAATACTATGTTTCCACGACGACTTGAATCACCTGCTTCGCTGTCTGAATCATGTTTATGAATCATGCTGTTTACATGACCAAAAAACTTGATTCGATTTGACAGTTGTATTTAATAAACAAACAGAATAAAAAAAAAACAGAATTTACAATTTGTGAAAAATATTTTTTTTAATGGACAAAAAAAGTGAGTGGAAATTAGTTAGCTTATTTGAAAAAGACATACATTCGTACGTCTTTACTTCCAGCAAAAAGAAAATAATTTGCTTTGTTTACAATAATATTAAATTTTTAAAGCTAGTGCAGATAAACTTGCGATAAAAATTAGAGAAGAGTGCAATTTTTCGTGCTTCGCAAGTTGATTCAATATGAATCTACTTGATTCGCTCTCAAAATTTTGTATGGTGAAGCAAGTTGTTTCGCTCATGATTGGGGTGTGAAGCATGAATAGAGAGCGAAGCATGTACCGTGGAAACATAGTATTAAACCCTTCCGTGCAGCGTTGCCATTTGTCAAGTATTCCCTTTTTTGCAAGTTTTTTTAAGTGCAAAAAAGTTTTCAAGTTTTATTCTAAAAAAAGTTTTTTGGGAATTTATAATTTATTTATAATATATATATTTATAATTTATTTATAAGCCGATAGCCATTGATGCTAGTGCTTTTAGCCTTAGATTTATTGTAATTTTAATTATAATAAATTTTTTAATAAATAAATAAAAATAAATAAATATAATTTATTTATAAGTTTATTATAATTTAGTTTATAAAACAAATTATTTTCACTTTAACAAAACAATATTTTTCTACTATGCTGCACTGCACTAGTAATTTAACGATATTATACCTTTTTAATCCCTTTTTACTGCGACAATGTTTAATTTAGTATTACTACATCTTAAGTACAACAAATGTCATATAAATATTTATAAAATGTTAATAGCTTACAATACAAATAAACTCTTTATTTTGTACATACATCCCAATAAGCATTTTGGCTGGAGTTCAATTGGAATTACATTTGAAATCCAGTCACAATTTCCATTGTTGAATTACAGTTGAAACACAGTTGAATTCAATAGCGAATCCAACAAAATTAACCATTGAATTACAGTCGAACAAAACAGTACATTTACAGTGTTATTCCAGCCTTAACAACAGTGTGATTCCAGTTGAACCGAACCTGTTCTCTGAAAATTTAATTATAAAATCATCATCATCACCGCCGCCAATGATTTGCATCAACTCTGTACCATTATGTTGTTTTTTTAACAAACTTCAAGCAGACTATAAAGAGGATGGATTTCAAATGTAATTCAAGCTTAGATTCACACTGGAATTCCAACATTCTAATTCACAAAAAATTTGTGCTTAAATTGTCAATGCATTTTCTTACAACGTTGGAAGACAAAAATTTTAAGTTCACACGGTGGTTAGATGAAAATGTTTCGGACAACGTTGTAAGATCTGACAACCGTCTATAAGCTGTATTTAAATGGACGTAGTCAGTGATTTAAGTTATAATTAAATATGATCTATAAAACTGAATTTGGTATTTAAACAGAATATAAGTTTAAAAACCGTTTAATGTTTAAGTTAAAAATTGACCATTAATGTTGTAATGTTGTAAACTGAATTTTGAAATAAAAGAATTGGCCCTTAAAACTTAAAAATAAAGAAGTTGTCATTTAAAAAAACTTCTTTTTATATGAAATTATAAAGTAGATCCTCGAGATCCTTTAATAGTGCTCGAAAGACTCGTATAAAACACTTTTAGAACATAATTTTTTGAAGTAATATCCTCATTAATGAAATCCTTTATTTAATAGCATCCCATTTGAACTGGCAACTCTGCTCTCTAAACCCAAATAAAAATTAGTTTTCACGGGGTCATTACTAAAATCAGTCGTTCTAAATTGGCGTTCGTCATTAAATGCAAATTAAATTAAATTACATAAGTAAAAGTGTTGTAATTCTTTCAAAATTTATAAAATATTAAAAGTTCTAAAGTAATTTAATAGAATATGTAAACAAATTTATAAGAAATGAGTGTTTTCATAAAATTTTTATTAAATAAATCAGTGAAAAAAATTGCCCCAAAGCAAAATGTGTGTATGCAATAAATCATTCACTTATTGTTGTTGTTGTATTTAGTAAACACGTGCTTTTTGTGCATGTATGCATTTCGTTTGTTGACATCCATTTAAATGTGTGTTGTTGTTGTTTGTGTTTTTGCACATCGAAAAAAAGAAAGAAAAATAGCAAATAACTCAATTGCTAAAGCAGAGCAAGGAAATGTAAATAAACTTCATTAATGAAGTTTTTTGGTTTTGGTTTGCTAAAACAACTTCAATAGGAGTTGCCAACAACGTAAATAAAACGGTAAACGGTTCGGGACTTTAATTAAAAAAAGATAAAATGTGTGAACAAATACTTATGTATGTATGTAAGTAAATACTTTTGATGGATACTGCATTCTAATATTTTTAATTTTATAGACCAAACTTTTGGTTTTGAACATTACTGGAGATGTTGAAGTTATTTCTTATAAGAATTAAATATAATTAACACAGTGGTTTAAAAAAGTAAATTAATATAGGTACATACATATGTATTATTCTGTAACAGAATCAGAATTAGGTACAATTTAGAGAAATGTATAAATGAAATCTTTATTTGAGTCGATATAATGACGTATGTACAGATACATATACAGCCAAGTCACAGAATTTAATTCCATTCGGAAGTGGAATTATGTAATTCCGTATTTTGCTTCTATAGAAAAAGTAAAACGAACAATTTTTTCGGAATGAAAACTAGAAATGCTTAAAATTACAATTAATTCCACTTCCGAACGGAATTAAACTCTGTGACATGGCTGTATATTTATTGTTTTAAAATGATTTCATGTAAATATTGACTGCGGCTGCATCTCAACTGGTTCATATGTTGGGTCCAATTTTGGCATGCTCTCTCCAACATTAGTTTGAAATGCGTCGATTGTTGTCTCTATATATATGAGCCTTAATATAGCCCCATAAAAAATAATCTAAAGACGTTAAATCGCACGATCTAGGCGATCAATTGACCGGCCCCAAATGTGTTATAAACTGTGTACCGAACTCGACTCTCAATTGGGCCATTGGTTTAGCTCTTCCATTTTCTGCAAAAAAAAATTGTAAATTTAACACGGTAGCTTGCCATTCACAGTAATGTTCCTGCCTTCGTCGTCTTTGAGAAAGTAGGGGCCAATGATGCCACCGGCCCATAATCCACAATAAACAGTGCATTATTCGGGTTGCATTGGCAGTACTTGCAATGCTTCTGGCTGTTTTTCACACGAAATACTACAATTTTGCGTATCTATTCAACGTATACATGAGCTTCGTAGCTGAACACAATTTTCCTATAAAAAAAGTGCACAAACTTCGAGCTGCATTGCAAAATCATTTCAATTTTTCTTGTTAGTGAATGCCTTGCCTACTAGCTACTGGTAGACGGCTGATAGAAGACTTACTTGAGAAGGACAATTGGTAGGTCTACCAAGTAATGCCTCATAGAAGGTGTAATAATTAAAGGTATGCTAAATTAATAATTTCACTGAGGAAAGTAAAAGAAGGGGTTTTAAATAAAAGAAGGGTTTTATATTAACCTAAAATTAAATAAAGTACTGTTTCACGCATACTTTATACCACAAACTTTCATAAAATACTAAATTTTTTTAATCTTTTATTTTTTTTTTATTAATTTTTATTTTATTTATTGCACTTTTTCCCGCTAGGAATTTACATAATATATGTATATATATGTATGTTACCAAAACACTGTGCAATATTTACAAAAAAATCTGATGCATACCTTAAGGATCTTTCCGAAACACTAAAAGCATTAATAAAAGCTTGTTTTAGCGCATATCTTTAAAAATGTTGTGCTTAGATATGTAGTATGTATGTAGTTCAAAATAAATTTCAAAAGTGTGTATGTGAACGATCAAGTTCAACTGTGTGTTCGTTCGTGGGTTAAAGCAAATACACACACTAACTATTTTACATTTTAAGTCAGTACCAATTAGCATGGTCCGTCTTATTTGGCATAAGAAGCGGAAGGTGAAGGAATTGAAAGCAAATGCCGAATAATGTCTGTAAATACCTACAATGTTCATGAACACTGAAATATTTTGCATTCCAAAACATTATTTTTTTTAAGTTAAACACTTAGCAATAACTTGTGTTAATGTTTTTGTATGAATACATTTTGGGCAAAGAAATTATTAATAAATGCAGAATAGGTTTAAATTGTGTCAATCTTTGGCAGTAAAAGCAATAGAAACATAAAGAGCAAATCAGTGGAGATTTTAATCCTATAGAGGGAACATTTTAAAATAAGTATAGAAATGCTGCAAGATGAAATTGAGTAATAATTTCGATGGTATGATTTTTTTTATTTAGAATATTTTTTGTACTAACTTAATCATATTGTATCATATTGAAATATATTGGATAAGATAGCAAGGGAAGTCTCTGACTTGGCCCAGGAAAGGTGGTCAAATGAATCAACCTTAGGCAAACTGAGTAACTAATAAAAACACATGCAGCTATGCAGCCTAGTATCGACTATCAGTAGACACTATTGGTTTGGTGTACATGACAAACGTATTGGACTTCATTATAATGAATACTGGGGAGGTTGTCGCAATGCGGAAGAAGATGAAAATTTTACATACTCATTTTCTGTGCACGTGTCCTGTGCTGAAGTTTAGCTAGAATTTTAGCAAGTATTCAGGACCTTCGTTCTTTGTTGCTCTTTCTTATCTCTATATCTACACTCTTTCCTATACTTACTCTTCTACTTTTCTCCAATTTTCTTCACAGTCCAATGCGGACAAATTTATCTTTTTTTTTCTTATTTTTCTTTTAAAATTTCAACATTCCAATAAAAAAATTTCATTGGTGTGTAGCCCACTGTCCTCCATTTGAAATACGAGCTCAGTTAAATACAAATTAACTCAGAAACACCTCTGAAATAAAATGTTTCTAAAGCAAAGCCAGTGGAAAAAATTAGCGTTACAAATTAAGTTTTATTTGATTATTATAATATACAATATCAGAAAAGATAAGATATTGATGATTCTAAAATTTATTTGAAACTAGCTCGGTATTTACTAATGAGGCTTTGGGGTCAGTTCTTCAAGTTTCCTCAAAAAATGTCTCTTATTAAGAAAAATGAGAAGTGAAAAGTAGGCAATATATTAAAAACTTAAAATTTCCGAGTTTTACCAGCAATTTTTAATTTTTTTTTACGAACCATCTCCTGAAAATCTTGAATATAATAAAAAAAAATCAGCCAAATCGCTCCAGCCGTTTTCACGTGATGCCATTACATACATGGACCATTTCATTTTTATATGCAATATAGATAGAGTAATGAAATGTCAATTATTTTAAATTTTATTTTCTAGAATATTTATTTACTAATTAAAACAAACAAATAAAAAACCCACAATTTTAAATAGTTTCGCCACCTTAATAGACAAAAAGATAAAACATTGCCAGAACTCAAATGTTATTTCTTTTTACTATGTATGTACATTAGGGTGGTTTTATTGAATATGAGAAAAAATTTTTGTTCGAAATTTCTAAGTGCTCACGCTTAGAAATGTTCTATTTAGTGTTAAAATACAATTGTAAAAGTTTTAGCTCAATCGGACTATGCCTTCCCGTGCCGAAAAAGCCCCAAAGTTTTCGAAAATGCACCTATCTAATAAAATTGATAGCTGTTCGGTTATAACTTTTTTTATATCCGCAACTGTATTTATTCTTTTTACTCTCAGTTTCTAATTTTACGATTTTTCCATCGCCGGTAAATACATCGTCAGAAGCCATTTCTTCCACTTCCGATTCAGAAGAGAATGAGATATTTTGTAAATTTTCTGTTGCAGTGAGAAAAAGAACACATATTATAGATTCCAATATTTAATTACATACTCAAGGTTAAGTTTTAAGGGTATAACTTTTTTTTTATTAAACTTGGGCAAATATGGTAGAAACTTAGTTTTTGAGTTTTGCGGCTTCACAGAGGGGTAATCCAATGTTACGCATGTTATAAACAAATGCCTTGAATGTACCTGATGGTTTGATGGTAACTTGCTGCCGGTTATTTGTTGAGATGAATGTCCAATTAAATAAATCTGAATTTTAGCACGGATTCGAACATTGAACGAAGTACTAGCCATTTTGACTTAAATATCTTTCTTGTACGAACTGTTCACTTAACACAAAAACCTTTAAATGAATATTTCTCTTAAAGTAACATTACACCTCAACGTAAAAATCAAATTGGGGACTCCCCGATTTTTAATTTCTGCTTGAATATTTTAAAGTCATTATAATTACCTTTCATTTGATAGTAAATTTATTGTAATAAATTATGGCATTTATCAGCTAAAGCAGAAACGGCGCTATTTCGTGAAAAACAGGCATTTTCGAAAACTTTGAGGCTCTTTCGGCACGGGAAGGCATAGTCCGATTGAGCTAAAATTTTCGCAATTGTATTTTAACACTAAATTACATAATTATAGATGTGAGCACTTTTAAAAATCGAAAATCAATTTTGAAAAACCACCCTAATGTACATATGTATTTGCATTTTGTTGTTGTTCTTTGCCGCCTCCTTTCAAACTTGCCCCAATTTACATACATATATGTATGTAGAACGTGAATAAATCACGATTGCTTTCAGCGATGCCAACTTAGCCCTTTTCGGGCTAGATTTAGCCCGATTTTACTCACTCAAAACGCGAAAAAAAATTGGTCCTAAACTAAAAAACGTGTAAATCTAGCACGTTTTACAATTATCTTTTAGCCATTTTAGCCCGTTATTACTTTTTGCTTGATATGGCTACATTTTAGTTTTTTCGTACTTTATCTTCATTTAATCTAATAATATCGAAATAATGCTTAGGTAATAACCCATTTCTTAAACTGTCCAGTTTTGGCATACACATATTGACATATCCGTACTCAAACGAATAAGTTGAGAGGAGTTTTAGTGTCATGAATTTATTCAAAAATAAAATTAGAAACAAAATGTCATTAAATACGTGTAACAGTTTAATGCACATTAAATATAGTCTAAAAAGAGATAATGTATGTTGTTCAAACTACAAAATACCTGACGAAATGTGCTCAAAAATTAATTCGAATGAAGCATATAAAAAATCTAAATATTTTATTGATAGTGTCTTATGGTGATGAACAAAAAATCGAAATTTTGTTCAGTAACGACCAATTTTAAATGTATGTATATTTAATACTATGTAGGTATTTAGTCTACATACATATGTATCTTATTTATTAAGATGTAATATGAAATGTAATTGAAATAAACAGTGATACAAAATTTAACGAAATAGAAAAACTTGGTATATAATTTATCTAAGAAAATTTAAGAAATTTGGGCGTTATTGTCGAGCAAATTGTGTTATGGCAAATTGTGTTATTGCTCGACAACAACGCCCAAATTTCTTAAGTTTTCTTAGATAAATTATCTACCATTCGAAAGATCTCAGTTTCTTCTTTCCAAATCTAGTAAGAAATCGAATCATTATTAACAAAATTACAGGCTTATAAAGACGCAAAGGTACAAAAACCGGTTTTTAACCCTAAATCCGGATTTTGGAAGTGTCCGGCATATTTCACTATTGGAATCTTGTTTTACTCGACAATCCCTACAAGAAAAATAATATCCAGCCCCAGGTTTTTTGGACTGTCGCACCGTGATATGTAGTAATTGTTTCTAATAAATTATTTTATAAAAATGTGTTTGTTGTTTTGATTTTTAAATTTTAATTTAGCCCCTTTTAACACTTTATCGAAAATTTTGACAGGATGTGGCTTTAAACGGATTTTTTTCAATGTAGCCCTTTTTAGCCCTTTTTCAAAAATGTTTACGCGTTTTGAGTCTCAAAAGTTGGCATCTCTGATTGCTTTTATATTTGTAGAAATAATAATCGTGCAAAAATAGTCATAAAGAAAGATCTTTAAGAGATTTCACTCTTAATATATGAGACATAAAACTCTTAATTTTTAAAGCAAAAAAAGAAAAAAAATACGGATATAAAATAAATTGTATATATGTATGTATGTATGTAGTAGGTACATACCCTGCCAGCAATTAGAAGTTTCTTTCATCGTCCATCGTCAAAGGCGTTACGTCTTACTCACTTCCAGACGTTAATTGGAAGATAACAATAACAATTTACATTGCAGTCGTCTTTTAATCATCCAGACGACGTATGGAAGATTGTTTGTTTTTTACAACACCAGCGGAAAATGACATGTCTCGTTATAAAAGAAATGAAAAGAATGCAAAAAAGAAGTTTTTGACATCATCGAAATTAGTTTTATTTCGTCATTTTCAAAAGCAAAAGAGAAGTAGAAGTGACTTCTTGAAGTTAAGCTGAAAAATTTCAATCGTGTAAATCTAGCTTTACTCTGAAGAGACTTCTTGAAGTTACTTCCGGGGGTACAACTTCTCAATACGGAAGACGCTTCTACGATGAGAAAATGGTATCCCAGATGATGAGTTTCAACTTCTTAGCGTCACTTCTGAGTCACTTCCGCAATAGAAAATGTTGGCAGGGTATTTACATTGTTTGTTTTTTGTTTATGTGTTTAAAATAATAACTTGTTGATTTGTCTAAGAAAACAATTGAGCAGTAGGTATGTATATTTATTTATTTTTATAAATAAAATTTGGCTAGGTACATACATACATATATTTAATTTTTTTTGTCTAATACGCAAAATAGAAAAAATATCAATTTTTAATAATTTAAAGGTAAATAGAAAGAAATATATTTACATTAGTATATATCGTTGGTCTCATGTAGAAAGGCCCTAACTCGCTATTTTTTTGAAATTAGTTTTTTTGCAATTCCAATGCATTTACCGCAATTTCACCTCCTCACAAAAATTTATTGCAATAGTGTAAAAATAACGCTTTTATAAGCAGTTGTACAAAAAAAGTTACATGTTGAATATTACAGTTTCGATTATGTTTTTACCTTCTCCTTTAAAGTTTCAAATATGCGAGTTAGGGCCTTTCTACATTGATATGTATGACCATTGATATGTACATATGTATATGGTATATCTACATTGGAACCAGGACTGCCAGATGAATTTTGAAAAAAATCGTCAAAATCCCGATAAAAAAGAAAAAAATCGTCATTTCGAGTTTTAAAAATCGTCAAAAAAATCGGGAAAATAAAAAGTCAGTATTTCTAGTATCATTTTGAAATTTTTATTTAAACGAAAACATAAAAATTCAAGTTTATATAGTCTCTTGTACAATACATATCAAAGTACATAAATTTTAACTTTTTAAATAAGAAATCTCAAAAAATATAATGTTAAACACAACTTGTATAATATTTTTATATTATCTTAGACCACTTTCACACTCTATATATATATACATACAATTCTGAATCGTCAAGGCCAGTATTTTTGGATGAGAAGGGAATAGAGAACAAAAGGGGCACAAATTTGACGGTACTAGTCAATTTTCTTTTGTTTTTTTTTTCATTCATGTTGATTTGCATCAAAACGTACGAAAATTGAAGTGACGTGTGTGAATTCAATGGCAAGTTCAAAAGAGAATTGAACAAAAACTGTTTAGCTAAAACTGAGGAGTGTGAACAACATATTTTATAAATAAATATCTGAATTTAGCATATTTTATTAATTCAGAGTAAATTACAAATATACCATCCAATTCATCCATCATATACAGGTACTTATTTTCAAAGAATTCCGTATTTTTGTTATTTAAATTTATTTGACTGAATATTCTTTCATCGTGACGTTTTGTTGAAATAAGAGAATTTTTTGTAGAATTTCCCTGTTGAAATTCAGAAATTGTTTCCTCTAAAAATTTTAGTTGATCAGCATTTAAAATTGCTTTTTGTGTTTACAGATAAATAAATAATTTCTGCTATCCTAACTCAATATTATTTGGAATTATTATACTTAAACTTAATAATTGTTCATAATTAAGAAATCATTACTATCATTAGTTTTGTTTTTGAAATACTCGTATGTCATGTTCTTCTTAATATTTATGATATTAATTGAGAAAAATAGTTGTTGTCTCCAAAAAAGAGAGAATTTGGTAACAAAAACATTAATAAAACAAAGAAATGATAGAAAATTTTAATAATTCAGAAAATCGTCATTTTCAATGAAAAAATCGTCAAATCGTCACTTTACTATTTTTGTAAAAAAAAAATCGTCAAAATGACGATAAATCGTCAAATCTGGCAGCTATGATTGGAACATTTAATTTTTACCGGTTTAATAAAAAAAGCTGAGCGTGCTAGTGAAAGAGATAGAGAGAGAGAGAGAGAGAGAGCTAAAAGAGGGTCTTTCTCAGCGTTGCCATTTGTCAAGTTTTCCCTTTTTTTGCAAGTTTTTTGAGATGCAAAAATGTTTTTAAGTTTTATTCTAAAAAAAAAGTTTTTTGGAAATTTATAATTTAATTTAGTTTAATTTAGTTTATAAAACAAATTATTTTCACAATTAACAAAACAATGTTTTTCTACTATGCTGCACTGCGTTAGTAATTTAATTGATTTTTTAATCCATTTTTACTGCAACAATGTTTAATTTAGTATTACTCCGTCTTAAGTACAATAAATGTCATAGGTATAAATATTTATAAAATGTTAACAGTTTACAACAAAAATAAACTTTTTATTTTGTACATACGAGTACATATAGGTATATGGAGGTGGACAGTTAGGAGTACTCAAGTAAATATGCAAAAATAAAAGTTGTTTTGTTTTCAGTAAACTTGGGTTTTGAAATTTTACTATTTAAAAAAAGTTTTTTTTTTTTATAAAAAGTTTTATTTTTAGAAATAAAAAGTTTTCTTAAAAAAATATATGGCAACGCTGGTCTTTCTATACTTTTTTCATTACCATCAGCGTTGCCAAATGTGCAATTTATCTGTTTTTTGCAGTTTTTTGAAGTGCAAAACAGGCTTCCAGATTTTTACTTCAAATACAGTTTTTTTTTAAATCAATGCAGATTTTTAAATTTTATTCGAATAAAACAAAGAAGCAATCAATATTATTATTGCCACTCTATGTGGAATTTTTCGGACCAAAGATTTAAAAAAAAAATCAATTGCACAAATTTTGTACAAACAAAAGAAATGGAAACTAAATTTAATAAGAATATGTACCACTATGATCTCTATGATCTCTATACATATGTATGTGATAATTTAAATGAAGTATTATACGTTATGTTCTTACTGTTAATTTTATATACATATGTATATTTTATATTAAATATAAAAATTATATGTTGTTTTCTTTTTTTCTTCAATAAATTAAACATATACAAGTATCATTTTATTACACTCAGTTCAAAATTTTAATTTTTCGGGTTTGTATGCTTAAACAACACACAACACACTTGTTTATCTATAAGAAAATGGTCAAAGCATTTTGTTACAGTTAACAAGTTCTAAAAAACAGTTAAGTCTTTCTTTATATTTCATTTGGTATAAAGTTGCAATTTAATAGTGATTTATTTTTAGTTGTGTCATATAATAAACATATTGAATTGAGTCACTTTTGAAGAATGTGTACGATATTATTTAATTTTGTTTTGAAGGTGCAGATTTTTTTCGAAAAAAACAGATTTTTTTTTAGAATTGTCAGATTTTGTAAAAAAAATATGGCAACACTGATGCCGACCTATGATTGAGAGTCATCGTTGACTGAATATCTAATGTTGGTTTTAGACGGTATATATTTTGCAGTGTACTTGTCAGTTGTACGATACTCGTACATATGTAATTGTCCATGTCTGTCAAAATTGGCAATTTATACTATGTTTCCACGGCACATACTTCGCTCTCTATTCATGCTTCACACCCCAATCATGAGCGAAACAACATGCTTCACCATACAAAATTTCAAGAGCGAAGCACGAAAAATTGCTCTCTTCTCTAATTTTTATCGCAAGTTTATCTGCACTAGCTTTAAAAATTTAATATTATTGTAAACAAAGCAAAGTATTTTCTTGTTGCTGGAAGTAAAGAAAGTAAATACGTACGAATGTATGTTTTTTTTTCAAATAAGCTAACTAATTTCCACTCACTTTTTTTGTCCATTAAAATCTGTTTGTTTATTAAAAACAACTGTCAAATCGAATCAAGTTTTTTGGTTATGTAAACAGCATGATTCATAAACATGATTTAGAAGGCGTGGAAACATAGTATTATAGGCAGTTTATAATTTTTGCTCTTTCATACGTCGGTTTTTAGTTTCATCTGACATAATCAACTCGTACAATAGAACACAACAGTTGTGTTTGTTATGATTATTTTCGCGGCAGTTTTGTGAACTTGCAAATATAGTTTGAAAAAATGAATTAAGAAATGAAATAATTTTAACTTGCAGCATTATTGCAATAATAGCTTGTATAAAATAAAAAAATAAGCAAGAATTAAAGAGAAAACGTTGTATATCATAAAAACATATTTTAATACAAATTTATTGTTTTGTTTAATACAATTTTTTTAAATATAAATATGTATGCTGAAATACAAACACTATGTTCTTGGCGCCATAAACAATTGACTTGCAAAACAGCTGGTTGCAGGTGCTTTGTCAGATGAAAATAGAACGTGTTATAATTGAAAATTTTACACTGTAAATGCAGACTGACATTTGCAGAAGCATTCTTGTTTTGCTTTTACAGGACGTGTATGCATTTTGCAAAATACATATCGTCTAAAGGGAGCTTAAGCGTTCTCAAACTGTAATTTAAGTGGTGTTTCAACCAGCGTTGTCATTTTAGGGGATTTATCCCTAAATTGAGGATTTTTTTTCGTGATTTGGGATAAAATAATAAATAATGAATACTACCAAAACAAAAATAGTACGTAACAAAATGCAATATGAATTATTGGAAGCACTTCTCAGAATAAACACATACTTTAAAAATAATTAAATTTGTTTTGAGAATCCATCTGCTAAAATACTAAAGCTTTTTAGTACAAGTAATATGTACAACAAAATTTCTGAGGCTGATGAATCAGAAGATTTTGATTCTGAAGTTTTTGAAATGCTATACTCTGGTAAATAATTTTTTATACTTCTATATAATAAATAATTAATTTTTTTAATTTTTTCTTTACAAGATTTATATTACAAATCTAATTAGTTTGAATACTAATATAAGTAGATATAGATAAAAATGAATTATTATTATTATTTTTTAAATAAAATAATTTTGAAAAAAAAATTTAATCAAAAAAAATTAGTTTGGGGATTTTTGAGAATGACAAATCAAAAATTGGGGATAAGCTCTAAAAAATACTGGCAGCACTGGTTTCAACTGTAATTAAAATTGTTTTTGTGTACATTTAAATTAATAAAGACCCGTTATATTTTCTTCAAACTACTTGACAATTAATTTAAATCAGGTTTATTTAAAGGAAATATGTAAACCACCGTTTTTAAACGGTAAAAACGTAACAATATTTTATACTATTCTTGCAGTGAAAACCGTAATCTTTCTTAAAATAAACGCTACAGTCACACCACTGATGAGTATTAGTAGTTTCTACTAAAGAGTTAACTGAGTGTGTGTGCCTGTGTGTGGTGTTGTGCTTTTTCTGATTTCTTGGCGCTTATAGTATATGTCCGTCAGTTGTTCGCCACATGTGCGACTCGTAACACCTAAGAAGTCGCTAAAAACATCTGTTGCTGTATTTTTTTATTTTCGTCTAAATATTTTGCAAAGCTCAAAAAACGTTTTCTTCTTCATTAAAATAAGTTAAAAATTTTAGTTGAATTTGGTATACAATTGTTATAAAGATAACAACTTTGTTTTGATGGGTAAAAACTAAAAAAAAACCGATCCAACAAACAACTAAAAGTGTCATTCAAACGGTTATTTATTAAATTAAGAAGTAACAAACTTTCCAGCAAAAGAAGCTCAGAAAACAGAATAGAAAACAAAGTTGAACTATTGGCCAAGAGCCGAGTAAAGAAAAGTAAAGTTATTAGAGCGTCTTAAAGAATTTTGTAAAATTTATAAAAGAAAATTTTGCAAAATCTTAAAACAAAATCAAAGAGTGGAATATTTTTTATTGTTGCTACAGGCTATAGAAACACACAAAACAAAAAAAAAAACGTGTTTGAAGTGATAAGAAAATTTTAAAATAAAAAAAAGTTCAACAATCAACAACAACATTTCTCAAACAACAAAAGTGTGTTGGTTTGTGTACAAAGAACAAATATTAATAAAAGTAGAGAGAACTAAAAAATCGGATTGAAAATTAATAAAAAAAAAAATTGCTAAAATTTAGTTAATTTTATAAATATAAAAAAGAAAAATCTGAAAACAAAATTAATAAAATTTTTCTGTTTCTACTTGAAAGTGTAATAAATTATTAAAAGTTTTACCAAGTGTTAATTTAAAAAAAATACCAACCAATAATCAACCAACATTTCATTCATCATCTCTTTAATATTTGCAAGCAAATATTAAGATTTTACTTTAAAAGGTATGAGAGCGTTTTTCTACATTTTGAAAATAATTTTATCTATTAGGAAAAATAAAACAAAGCCAGCAAGCCATATGAGTCCGAAAAGAGTATTTTCTGACACCTTTTTCGGAGCGTTAACGCTCTTTATGAGCCCAAAAAACAATCATAATTTCTCCGAAAACCTTCAGAAAAGAGGGTGATTACATTCGAAAATGGTCCGTCAGAAAGAGCTCTTAGATAATGTCAGAAAAGAGTCTTTTATGAGGGATTTTTTGGGCTCTTAAAGAGCTCTTAGATAATGTCAGAAAAGTGTCTTTTATGAGGTTTTTCTTGGGCTCTGTGTAATCTTGTTTTTATCATTCTTGTGTGGTACAGCTATGTTTTCTTTTTTTTTGTTCAAAGCACAAATAACAGGACAACAACGCTTTGGTACACACATAATTAATTGGAATTTCTGAGTCATACTGCGTGCCGACTCAGGACAGTAACAAGCAAATTTTTCTTTCGCTCCGAAAATGCTCTTTAGTTGGACTCTTTTTGGCTCCTTTTTTCGGAGCGCTCCTAGAATGGTATGCTGGGAATATATATATTATGTACATGCATAAGTATCACTATATGTACTCGTACATGTGATAAATTTCGTTAATTGCTTTTATTTAAGTTTTGTATTTATTTTTAAACAAAATCAAAACGGAGTTTTTTATTATTATCTTGGGTTTTTTTCTGCTTTCACATACATAAATAGATTTTCTTCATTCGTCATTGCCAAAGAAAAAGAGAATTTTATTTTCTTTCCTTACCCAGGGCTGTCAGATATGGCGATTTTTCGCCAAACGTGGCGATTTTTTTTAGTGCTTATGGCGACATAAATTTTCATTTGGAGACATGGGGATTTCTTTGCGATTTTTAAATGAGATGCTGATTTTTTTGACTAATTTTGCTTAACATTGTTTAAGTTGTGTCATTGTGGAGAATATTCAATATTAAAATGTGGAAATCCTATGACACAGGCTAAATTTTCATTGCCACAAAATTCTTTAAAACTTTCTCAAGATCCAAAAGTATCTTTAATTATTTGGATTTAAGTGGAAAGATTATTTTAAAGTAGAAATGCCAACAAACTTACTAGACTTCTGGCCTAAAGTTTACAACTGCAGTAATGAAGCGGGAACATTTCATTTTAAAGGGATTGCTTTGGCCGTTCTTAATATGTTGAATATTCCGACTGGCATCGCTACCGTGAAAAGGGTGTTTTCAATTATGAATTGCACTAACACATTTAAAACAGCTTGAGCAATGAAATTCAATATGAACTTTTAGATGCCTTGCTTAGAATTATTAACTAGGTATATGAATGTTAATCAAATTTGTTGCAACTCATTTGTGCCTATACAAAATATGCTAAAAAGATTTAATGCTAATATAATGTACAAAAAAATGAAAATGAAAATCATACAGATAAAGTGTATGAAAAATAGGTTTACGACCTAATAAATATAGGTATGTGTGTAACTAAAAGTACATATCTACATACATACATAGATATCATGTCTATATTAATCTCAATTTTATGTTTATTATATGATATAATAAACTGACAAAAAGTAAAAAGAAATTTTATACCTACATCTTCATAAATGCAAAATAAAATGTTAATTTTAAAAAATTGATTCTGGCGACATTTTTTACGATTTTTTTATTTTCTGGTGATTTCAATGTATCCACTTTTTGCACGTTAAAGTTGCCTCCATATTTTGTAATATTTTGTTATTATTTCAAATAATAATAACCAGAAAAAAAATGAGTAATTGGTATTCTTTTAAAGTTACATAAGTTTACGTACCCTAATAAAAAACATGTTATGTTGTACCGTTAAAATTTCCGCTACAATATTGATGCTATTTTGCTTTAAATCAGGAGTGCCCAAAAGTTGCTTATGGAAGAGCAAACTCCAATACATTTAAATAAAAATTAATTTTTATTCAGTATTTTTTGTTGTAAAAGCCAATACATACATACAAAGAAACAACATACTTTTTTAAACGGTATCATCAGCGATGCCAACTTAGTGCTTTTGGCACTAAATAATGGTGCTTTATGATACCTCAAAACGCCAAAATTTTATGCATAGTGCCAAACTAAGAAAAAGCACTAACTTAGTGCTTTTTCAATTTTTCACTAGTGCCTTTAGTGCTTTTCACAATTTTTTAATTTTTTTATTTATTTATTAAGCACCTCACTCTTTTAAAACAAAATTAATAATGACAAAATATGAAAAGCATGTTTAAAATATATTTATTATATACTATGTTTAAAAACATATTGTGAAGGATAATAGTTTCTCAAACATGATAAAAAAAAACTTTAGTATTTTTTTTAAAAAAAGCTTATTCTAAAGTACTATTATACTTTACTTATTTTTATACTACATATTTATTATATATTATGTTTAAAAACATATTGTGAAGGATAATAGTTTCTCAAACATGATAAAAAAAACTTTAGTATTTTTTTTAAAAAAAAAGCTTATTCTAAAGTACTATTATACTTTACTTATTTTTTGGTCTATTGGGTACATACTTTTTTCTAGTTTGGTTACGTTTTATTTCTGAAATAAAATAACAATTTTAACTAGAGACCGTAACAATTAGACATTTATAATAAAAATCACGATATAATTATTATATTTTGATTTTTAGTTTTTTGTCAGATTCTGATTTTTATTTTTTTTTTTGTCATGTTCGTTATGTCAATTTTTGTTTTGTTTGTATACCTACATATGTATATACAGTGGCGAACACACATGCGAGATGTTTTATAACTATGACTTAAAAACCGAATAAACTCTTAAATTTTTAAAAATAATAATGGCTTTTATTTAAAATGTTAAGTAAATAGAACAAAAATGAAAATAAATTGAAATTTATTAATTATTAAAGCGAATGTAAAGTTTAGAGTAAATTTATGTGAAATAGCAATATATCCACTTTTTGCACGTTAAAGTTGCCTCCATATTTTGTAATATTTTGTTATTATTTCGAATAATAACCATAAAAAAAATGAGTAATTGGTATTCTTTTAAAGTTACATAAGTTTACGTACCGTAATAAAAAACATGTTGTACCGTTAAAATTTCCGCTACAATATTGATGCTATTTTGCTTTAAATCAGGAGTGGCCAAAAGTTGCTTATGGAAGAACAAACACCAATACATTTAAATAAAAATTAATTTTTATTCAGTATTTTTTGTTGTAAAAGCCAATACATACATACAAAGAAACAACATACTTTTTTAAACGGTATCATCAGCGATGCCAACTTAGTGCTTTTGGCACTATTTATGGTGCTTTTTGATACCTCAAAACGCCAAAAATTTATGCATAGTGCCAAACTAAGAAAAAGCACTAACTTAGTGCTTTTTCAATTTTTCACTAGTGCCTTTAGTGATTTTCACAATTTTTTAATTTTTTTTATTTATTTATTAAGCACCTCACTCTTTTAAAACAAAATTAATAATGACAAAATATGAAAAGCATGTTTAAAATATATTTATTATATACTATGTTTAAAAACATATTGTGAAGGATAATAGTTTCTCAAACATGATAAAAAAAACTTTAGTATTTTTTTTTAAAAAAAAGCTTATTCTAAAGTACTATTATACTTTACTTATTTTTTGGTCTATTGGGTACATACTTTTTTCTAGTTTGGTTACGTTTTTTTTCTGAAATAAAATAACAATTTTAATCAGAGACCGTAACAATTAGACATTTATAATAAAAATCACGATATAATTATTATATTTTGATTTTTAGTTTTTTGTCAGATTCTGATTTTTATTTTTTTTTTGTCAGAAATAATTGTTATTTTTTGATTATTATTTTTTTCTCAGAAATATTTGTCATTTCTTCAATAAATAAAATGTTTAACGTAAAGAAAACTAAATATCAAAATATTTTAGTTCACCCTAAAATATGTATGCCTGTAAATAAAATCAATAATTTACCTTTTTATATCTGCAAAAATGAAAAAAGAGAAAAAATTAACAATATTTCTGCCAAAAATAATAATTATTTCCGACAAAAAAAAATAAAAATCAGAATCTGACAATTATTTCTGACAAAAAAAAAATAAAAATCAAGAATTTAAAAATCATATTATTTTATGAAAACATAGTTAAAAACCATCAAAACGGTGTGCTTGACTTGGCTCTCCAATATTTCCTTGTGGTTGCTTTTTCTTTTGAAAATTCTAGAATAATTGTTATTTTTGGTCCCTGATTTTAATTTGTACTTTTGAACACCTCAAAAATTGTGTTACTTAAATTTATGTACGAAAATTGTCCCCCAACAACTCCCTCGCCATTTCTTTACATATATATTGGACAGTAAATAATGCTCAAGGTAACTTGTTTTGTGTTCAATTGTCGATTAAATTGAAAAAAGTGGCTTAGTGCTTTTTTACGCTTTTTTTATCTCGAAATGTGCTTTTTAGTGCTTTTTTAAATTTTAAAGTGCTTTTTTATGGTTTTTGGAAGTGATGGGCGAACAAAAGTTAAAATCTGACATAAATAATCCTTATAGGTAAATCAATTGTTGGCCTAAACTTTATAGTGGTTTTATAGCAATTATGCTACTGGATTTTGTAGCTGTCAGTCAATAATAGGCAATAGCTCCCGAATTAAGTCCATTTCTGAGCAGACAAACTCTTGTGAATAACGTTATTGAAATGGAGTTCAACCAAATCATATTACTGGATTTAGAAGCTATTAGTCTATAACTGGTCCACTTGTACTATGCACCCATGAATCTCTTGTAAATAATATTATTGAGATCAAATTCAAACAAAAAAGCCTCAACTTATATCTTATTTAATACTCTGTTTCTTAACTTGTTGTGAATATGGAAAAAATGTTCTTTTAATTTAATAAAATGTTAAATTACATTCAAGATTATTATGAACATCAGACAAACTCTGTAAAATTAAATAAAATTTCAAAATATTTAACATAAATTATGTTGGTTGTAAAACTGTTTTTCAAACAATACTTATATAAAATACTAATAAGTAGGGCAAGGAATCTCATGCAAATGCATGTTTTTACTGGGCATCCTAAAACGGAAACGGTTAAGTTATCTTTGCAAATCGTGCAATTTCCTTTCAAATGGCATTCAATCGTTTTTGCATATTTTTGCGCATATTTTAGCACATTTTACAATAAATGCATGTTTTTTTTTGCATAGTTTTGCTATTTTGGTTAGCATCCATTTAAAAGAGAAAAACGCCCCTAATACTTAGTGCGACATCTTGTGGTAAAAGTTGACATTTAACACGGTGCGACAGTCCAAAAAACCTAGGACCGGATATTATTTTTCTTGTAGGGCTTGTCGAGTAAAACAAGATTCCAATAGTGAAATATGCCGGACACCTCCAAAATACGGATTTACGGTTAAAAACCCGGTTTTTGTTCCTTTGCGCACTTATAAGCCTGTTTACAATGATCCGATTTTCAATTTCCATCACTTTCTCACAACCCTGTGGGTTGTGCTGCATGTTTGAATAACGACATACGTATCTTTTTCCATCAGATCCGAACCTACAAGATTTTAATTCATAGCTCCAGATGATATTCTCAGTAAATTTAATAAAATAATATATGAGATAGTCATTGAAGGTGGATTCACGCATTTGTTCGGACACAGTTTTGAATTTTCACGTTCTCTCTCATGAGTTTTTTGTAATCTTTTAAGATTTTCTAATCCAATTTTATAAAAACTGCTTTAGAACTTATCAATTTGTAAAATAATCATTTAGTACGTTTTTACATTATTTATTTAAAAAAAAATTGTTTTATCAGGAATATTACCCTACACCATGAGTGGTAGTAGAAGTGAACTACATATGTATATGGTGAATTTCACGTCAATTTTAAAAATCGATGTCTTCCTATTTGGATGAAACTTGCACCAAGGCTAGTACTATTGGATAGTAGGCCAGACACAAATTTTTAGCTTTATTAGTCCAGAAGTGCCGGAGTTAGAGAGGTCAAAGTTGGAAATTTTGGTCATATGTACAGGGTGTTTTTAAAATGAGTGTAACCTAGCAAAAATTGTCCAAAGGACTTTAGATAGCTATTTCTTCAATCATTTCAAAAATGTTTTTTTAATTTTTAAAATTAAATTTCATCCAAATCGATTTTTAACATTGGGTCACTTGACGTTAAATTCCCCATATATATGTATATGGTACAAATTCTTTCTGAGTACTGTCTATGTTGAAAGAATAATGTTAATTCGAGCATTAATGGCAGAGATAAAAGCGAATACTGGATTATAAAATGTTTTGAATGAAATACTTCAAACCTTGAAAGTACCTTCAGAACTAAATAAAAAGTTTTGTTAACTAATTAAAGAAATTACATGCATCTGTGTCTGTTTTAAATTCCGGAGGTATTAACCGATTGTATCATTCCAAATCAATTTGTGAAAACCGTGTTTTTCATATTTTTTTTGAAGGGCATGTTGCGACCCATGTTCAAATAACTGTGCGATCCAGTTGAATCAATATTTTTCAATGTTAAATAAACAAAATTTCATGTTGATCAATACGATTTCAATATTGAATTAACTAATAACACTTATAAATAAACATGATAGTCGAAGTAAAATAAAATGTAATCATGTTGAAATAAAATACAAACACATGTTTAAAGAATATGAAATTTTATGTTGAAATAACTATACGATTCAGTTGAATCAACATTGTTCATAAATATTTAATATTTTAAAAAATTAATGTTCTGTGGAAATTTCTGTCAATAGATTTTTTATAAACTCTAATATATTATTCATATTTGTGCTTAAATTTTGGTTACTGGAAGCTGCTCGAATGCATTCTTCGATGTTGGCAAATATGTTTAACATTAATCCTTGTACAGTCTGAATCTGAAGAAAAAATAAATGCTTGTTGTTTTAAATGAAAACGGCTTTTGAAAGGACTTCTGGTTCATTGAAAACTTTACTATTTGATACAACATTTTCATTAACAACAGACATATTAGAGTTGGCTGAGGGTTGAAAAATATTATCTTGATTTATAAATGGTGGCGCAAAAGTAATCCTCCTACCAGAAAATGGTATAAATTTTGCGAGGCCTCTAATGTTAATTTCGGTGTATTTTTAACCGTATCCCACATATAAAGCCCTCTTCCGAAAATCACTTTAATACTCATAAATCTCTTATAAATAAGGGTACCAATCCAAAATTTTACATGGATCATTTACATACATGCCAAAATCAAACTGCTGGATTTTGAGAATATCGGTCCATATTTGCCAATATCCCCCACATAAGGTCCACTACCGAAATCCACGTTAATACTAATATATATCTTAAATATACCGTTATTATGTTGAAATTCGACGAGAAATATCCTCATATGCATGAAAATAACTGTTCCATAATTTAAGAAGATCGGCCCATAATTTTTCATAGCTGCCATATAGAACCATTTCCAAAAAACAAATAAATTCGGGTCAAAAAATATTATTTTCGGATTTAACCCATATTCGGTCAATATTTTATAATCATGATATTTATCGTTGGAAAGGTATTTTTAATACCTTTATTTAATGTATTACAAATTATCAGACACCCAGTAGTTCCCGAGATATAGGCCTATATATTTTCAACTTTAAGGGCCCGCTCCAATTTTTTTTGCTGGTATCTCCTCTAAAAGCCCTATTTGATTTTGTTTTTTTTTTTTTTAACAAAATCACTAAAATCGAATTGTACCCCTTTTTTATACTCTGTTTGTTAAGTTACAATCAAGATTATTATGAACAGCAGACAAACTCTGTAAATTATGGTAAGAATTGGTAATTAAATCGATTAAAAATAGTGAAAATTAGACAAAATTTCAAAATATTTAACATAAATTATGTTGGTCGTAAAATTGTCTTTCAAGCAATATATAAAATACTAATAAAATTTGCACTAAGACTGAATAGAAAACACATAATTAGGATATATGTATTATACCTATAACCAGTGTAGTTTTTGTATTTCTTATTACGTTTAGGTGGAGGGTATTTAAGATTCGGCACAGCCGAATATAGCACTCTTACTTGTTTTTATTTTAATTTACAGTTGTTTTTGATGTACATCATGATACAAAAACAATACAGTAAATAAAAAAACGGAACATTTATTTTTAAGTAAAAACACAACAATTTATTTCATTTTTTTTAACTATTAATTCATATACTTATGTCAAGGTAATAACTTAAAAATTTTATATTTTTAATTTTAATTAATAATTAAAAAATAAGGCAATTTTTTCTTAGCTTAAACATTTTTAAAATAAGAATTTAGGAATAGTAAGCTATTTACAGATTTTGGTCCTAATCGGTTTCTTTTTTCTGTAATAACATTTCCAGCCAATGAAAATGCTCTTTCTGCTGCTGCACTGCTAAAATTTTTAACGTCTGCCATATTTGCATATGTACTTATGTATTTCGGCGTATGCAATTCAACTAAATTTAAACCATTAAACGGACACATTTTCACAATAAAAAAACAAACAAAAGACAAGCAATCAAAACAAAAGCAAATTTTTAACAATGTTAGGCCCATTATTACAACTTGGCAATAGTTAAAAGTATGTATGATGTTATCGGACAGATAAGAAGTATTTGGTTATTACAAGTTTACTTTAATCTAAAACCAACCGATAAGCTAAAGGGAAGATCATCTTGCCTTTAAATTTTATAGTGAGGTATGTGGTTGAAGTTGCCATATGTTCTGGAAAAAATGTCAAATTCATGAAAAATAAATTAATTTTAATTTTGTTTTGCCAATAAATAATTTGATAAACAAAAATGGAAAGCAGACGTTTGATTTATATTTTTTTCACAAACAAATGTTTTCACAAACACACACAAATTCTTGTCAGTAATTTGTCAAAAGTAATCGGTTTTTCACTGGTATTGCCATATTTTAGAAAAAAAATTATTTTATTTTACAAGGAAGTTGTAATAACGAATAATCTTAAAGGTCACTTTATTCCTCACTTTAATTAAAGTTACCTTTTACTATTAAGAACATTAGAGGCAAGTTGTAATAATGGCCCTTAATTTGATTATGTTGTTTGCATTGTTGGTATATCATATTGCTCAAGCCACACAGACGGTCAGTTCAAACATGTTGTATGAATTAATGAGAATAATAACGTTTAGACACAATGAGTTTACTGCAAGCTTTTCTCTTGCCTATGCATACTTGTTCATAAAATGCTTTTGTTAATTCTACTCATAATCAGAATTTGATGGGTACAGCAAAATGAATATGATTTTTAATCATCATTGAATTTTTCTTTATTCTTTAAAATGAACAAAAATTTGTGTGCTGAATAAAATCAAGAAAAATTGTGATTTTGAAGTTCTCTGCTGGACACCTGGATAAATCCGATATTGGTTTTACGTTAAAAACTTTTGTTTTTGCTATGAAAAGCTAAAATCGACATTGTTCATTGTTATTTTAACATTATAAAATATTAAATCAATCATGCACAATATTATTTTAAACTAAATAATGTTTTGAATCAACCTTTCTTTTGGCTAAATTAAAAATTTTTAATGTTTATTCCATACGAAAGAATGTTAAATATATTTTTATACCCTCCCCCACCATAAGTGAATGATGGTATATAATATATTTTTTTATGATGGTCAGTCCATAATTGGTCATAGTTCCCATATAAGGACCACATCTGAAAAAGTAATTTCACCATATGAAGAGCTCTTTCGAAAATTACTTCAACACTCATAAATCTCGTATAAATAACGATACCGATCCAAAATTTTACACGGATTATTTACATTATGCAAAAATCAAACTGAGGGTGCTGTAGCTTAATTGATCATTAAGCATGAGTTGGTATTTGTGGCCTGAATTCGATTCCCTGCTGCTGCCACTCAAAACAACATCAGCTTCTGATAACTATTAGTATTCTATCCTATCATAACTAATATTTATCACAGCGCCCCCTTCGGTGGTATAGCATTTAAATGCTGTTACTTCCCCTTAAAAAAAAATTTGGGGTGAATATGGAAAAATATTCTTTTAATTTTATAAATTGTTAAATTACACTAAAGATTATTCTTAAAATCAGTTATGGGAGAAATTGGTAATTACACAAATTTTTAATAATCAAAATTAGATAAAATTTAGAAACATTTAAAATAAATTATGTTGTTCGTCAAATTGTTTTTCAAACAATATATAAAACGCTAAGCTATTACTTAAAAAAAAACACTGAATCAGGGCTGCCAGAATTTTTCAGCAAAAATATTTATTTCACCAAAAAAAGTCTTATTTTTGAAGAAAAATTCATATTTTATTTAATACATTGGGGAGAGGGGGCCATCTTTGAACAAATTTTGCTTTCAAGCCACATAATTTAACTAATATGTATGGAAATAAACTTTAGTTAAGTCTTCAAGTAACTTATTTTTAGTTCGATTTATATTTTTTTTTATTTTTGTTAATGGATGAAGTCATTGTGTTCAAATGTGCCCCCCATACGGGGCAGCTTTGAACTAGGCTGGGGCAGTTTTGAACGGCAATTTTTTCTTGTAGCCCTTACGTTCAAAAATAACATAAAGAGTTATATTTTATATATATATAATAAATTCGATTTATTTATTAAGAAAAACATAAACATTAACAATTAAAAAATAAAAAAATTCAGATCAAAAATAAGTTTTATATTATTAAGACGGAAAAGGCCTTGCGATTTCAGGTGACATTACATTTTCCTTTAAAGCATCATGATTAGCATTGGATTCCTCATTTTCAGAAAATAAGAGAGAATCAACAATGTTTGGTACTTCGGTTGATAAATTTACATGTTCAAAGGTGCCCCCTTTTTCTTTGTTCAAACCTGAACTGGCTTACCATTTCACGGAAATTTATAATAAATATATTTTTTACATAAATATCAAATAACTTAACATACTCCTTGGCCCACGATGTCGAACGATAACGTTCGCTTAGATAAGACTTAAGACATAAACTTTTTATCGTATTTATTTTTTACTCAATCAAGTTTGTTTTTCCACAATCAAGTTTGTGTCTTAAGTCTTATCTAAGCGAACGTTATCGTTCGACATCGTGGGCCAGGGGGTTAATTTTGTTTGAAATGAATTTTGGACTGCAATAAATTTCTTTCACGAAAGAAAACGATCACTGAATACTTACAAAAAAAAAAAAAAATAAAAAAAATTACAATGACACTGCGAAAACTTGTTCACCCTTGTTCACCACTTGTTGTTGGTCGTCGACTGATAAAACTAGCAAAAGTTAAGGGTCGGAAAAAATGTTAAACTGAGATTTTATCAACATAGTTCAAAGGTGCCCCGGGTATAAACGTGCCCCCCTCGCGCCTACTAATAAAATTTGCGCTAAAACTGAATAAGAAACACTGAATAATGTTATGCTGCTCCTAACAACAGCGTAGTTTCTTTAATTTTCTTTATATTTATGTACAGTTGTGTTCAAAAAAATAGGAGTGCCCTTAACAAATATCTATTTTGTTATTTTTTTTTACAAAAAACTCAAAATATTATTTCACTTTTTTTTGTAACATTAAACAAGAAATTCTTAAGAAGTTATTACATAATTCCAGAGGTGATTAAAGCTATAAAAATAAAAATATATGCATTATTAACAAAACATGATGTAAGTCCATTATTCAAAATAATAAGAGTATTATACTTTTCATTAAAAAATGTTAACAAAATAAATTCAAAACAGGTCGAAAATGTTCAGAATGTTTAATATTTTGTAAGAAAACCTCGGTTCTTAATAACGGCGGCATATCGCCGCGGCATGGAGTCGATGAGGTCCCTACAACGGTTTACTGGGATGTTACTCCACGCATCCTGGACTGTGCGCCATAAACCATTAGCATTAGACGGTTTCTTTTCGGAAACAATTTTTTAACATCCCACCATAGGTGTTCTATGGGGTTGAGGTCAGGAGACTAGGCGGGCCATCGCATAACCTCAACCCCGTTGGCACGAAACCACTCCTTACCTAATTTACTGATATGTTTCGGGTCATTGTCTTGTTGGTAGACCCATTTCAGAGGAATATTCCACTCTGCGTATGGTAGCATGACATTATCTAAAATTTCGACGTATACCCGTTGGTCCATGATCCCTTTTACTTCATATAATGGACCAATACCATTGTAAAAATACATCCCCAAATCATAAATTTTGCTCCTCCATGTTTGATGGTCTTTCTGGTGAATTGTGGGAGATATTCTGTATTGGGTGGACGTCGGACATATTGTCTAGAACCAGTTCCTCCAAAATAGAACGATATTACTTTCATCGGTCCACAATACGTTTCGCATTTTTTCCTTAGCCCAGTTTACATGATCCTGGGCAAATTTCAAACGGGAGTCTGCCTGTTTTTTTGTGAGTAAGGGTACCTTTCTGGGACTTCTGGCGCATAAATTATTTTTGACTAAACGTCTTCGAATAGTAACGGTGCTTACGCTTAGATTAAGATCCTTTTGGATAATTTTTGATGACGCAGAAGGATCAGCCTTACTAAAACCTACTATGCGACGGTCATCTACGGGCGTTGTTTTACGTTTTCGGCCTCGAGTTTTGCCTTTTTCCGTATACCGTAAAGCATTGGTTATCATCTGATCTGCGCACGACATTATTTTTTTTATTTATCGATAAGTTTTGCCTTCATTTCTAAGATTTTTTATTAAATTTCGTTTCTCTTCGGTGCAATGCTTACCACGCCCCACTTAAAAAAAAATAAAAAATTTTGCAAAGAAAATTAAAGAACTGTACCCGTAGAGCTTATTCATACTTACTTTTTGAATTTATAGCGTAAATTCTAAAAGTTTAACAATTAAATTTCTCAGTTAATGCAAATACTCCTATTTTTATGATCAATGCACTTTGGAACCAAAAAAGAAAATAAATTAATTGCAGGATAAATACTACAATTAGCTTTATTATTCATTTTGTGTTTTACTTTCTACATTCCATACTAAGTACCGTTACAATATGGCTTACTTAAAAAGTTGCCAAATTTATAAAGATCAATTGAATATATATATGATATGATTACTCCTATTTTTTTGAACACAGCTGTATGTGGAGGGTATTTAAGATTCGGCACAGCCGAATATAGGACTCTGACTTGTTTTATACATATGTATTGGTTTCATTTTTGCAAATTTTCTTTTTTATAAACATGAAATGAAACCAAAATTAGACATGATAAGATAGTAAACAAATTTTTTGCTACTTCAACTTGAATGTTTTTAAATTTTATTTAATTTGAATTTCATTTTTATATGAAATAGAATTTGTTGTTTCAATTTACGTTTTTGCATTTAGATGAGTTGGGTCGTTTCAAGAAATAGTGCAGTCTGAGTAACTAATATAAAAAGGGTATATGAAAGTGACAACAAAACGAAAACAACAGGTGAGCAACTAGCAACTATTTTAGTGAATTTGTTGAGTGAATTTTACAGAATTTAGAAATGGAGAAAATCTTTTCGGTAATGGTGGTTTAGCGGTAACGGTAACAAAATTATATTTTAATGAAATACAACCTCAACCTCGTTGGTCGTGAAACCTACTTTGACTATCTTTAGCAGCTTTCCGGTTTGCAGAATTTGATTTGTACATAATAACCATGTTGCCACCAAATGTTAACCAGCACTTAACATTATAACTTTTGACCTTGAATTAGTAATTCTAATATTTGACCTTTTATCAAATTAAAAATCAAAGAAAACCAGATTTAAATAATAATATTAAGAACAACTGTTAAAAAATCGCCTATTATCTAGATGATCGTAGATACAAATTGTATCGCTAAAAATTGTAAGCGTCATTTCCAAAATCTAGTTGAACATGTTTCACTTGACAAAAACAAGCCAGAACTTAATTATAGATCGGGTGTTAAACAGCAGACAACAACAAATCAACAAATATTAAAAAGGTGACATACATAAATATGTATTTTTTTTTTTGGTTAATTTAGCCACAATTTTAATAATGTCAAACACAAAAAAGTTGTTTTATTGAATGAACAAAAATGAAATAGAAATAGCAAAAAAACTAGTTTTAAAAGCAAATGGTGGCAAAATACTCCCCATTTTCCCATCAAGTGATTTGAATAACAATCAAATTAAAAACTATAAAATCATAATAAAAAACGAAACTTTATTTCACAAACTATATACTCAATATAAATCACTGTAAAGTTTAAAGTACTTAAACAAGCATCAGTATCAGAGAATCTTAAACATGATTCAATGAAGTAAATAAAGAGCTACTTAACCTTTAACAAAAAACTAATTTAATATAGGATTTTGGCTTTGGGCCAACATCCCATTCAGAATACTTCTCTCTTTATGGTTTATATGTCTATAACCTATGGGTAATTTATGAGGACATTAAGCAGTTAGCCTTTATATTACTAGCAAGTCATTACGAGTATAATTTATAATGATAGAATACATTTTTGTTTCTAGACTTTCTGACATTGCGTCTAGAATATAGTTTGTTTAGTAATTGTATGCGTTTATATTTATTGTAGACGAGTACAAGTATTTTCTACTGACTGATAAATAAATTGCTATTGAGAACATTATCAATAAAGTGTTTTTAAGGTTGTATTCAATAGAAGATGGCATAATTTTCAAAATAAGCCGAAATCCAATCCTATCTATTCTTTTGCAGATAAGAGCAACATTTGCCATTCATACTGATTTAACCATAGACCAAACTCTTTGGAGATTGGGGAAATGAGACAAAATATGAATGATACGCTGAGCCAAAATTTTAAGACAATCTCGGAATAGGGTTGTGTGTCGATTTTAACACACGTAAGACTCAATGTTGTTTATTAACGCACAACAGATCATGTTGCTTCATCTGTTTTTATGGGCGGTGTAAATATTAAGGAATCAGACGCTCTTGACGTTTTGGGCATAAGAATCCAGTGTGATGTATGCTGGACCAAACACATTTTTCAAGTGTCAAAAGAAGCGTTCAAGTGCCTTGGTTTTTTAAAACGGTTTAGAAAATACTTCACTCCATCTGATCTCCTTACTATTTACACCACCTATATTCGACCGTAAATGGAATACAACTCTCATGTATTTTGGAGTTACTCGACCGCGTACAGGAAAGGTTGTGTTTCACTGTCCTATCGATACTATAATGGAATGTGTTATGCTGAAATTAGGGAACTTGTTCTGGAAACACGTAATTTTTTACGTAATGCACGTTCTTCGATCAGGGCCGACAATTCGTTCTTTATCCGTACTGTCCGTATGTGGAATAAACTACCAGCATAAGTATTACCTGTCACTTTCAATATAGGAAAATTCAAATCAAATGTTCACAAACACTACTCCCTCCCATAACCTTTTTTTCTAGAGACACTTCCGCACCAACTCAATAAGTTTTCCGTCATCCATTTTATTTACTACAAAAATTTAAATTATATTAAAGAAGTTATTAAACAATTTAAAAAAAAACTTACCAAACAATACCAGTGTGAAAACTAAAATAAAAACAAAAAGAAGCAACAAATACGTAAATATTGCAATCAGCTGTTTATGGTTATGGTGGAAAACCAAAATTCGATTGGTATGTATGGTTATGGCTATGGCATTATGTTAAGTCAGCAATAATCGTTTACAGAGCTGCCCATAAGGTTGGTTTGAACAGCTGTTTTTTATGGTTATGGTTAAGTCACGACTAATTGAACCTTTAGATCGAGTATTTATTCTGTCTTCGCATTTCCTTGTGAGCAGGAAGGATCTCGGCGTAGTCAATATAATCTTTTGCTCACTGGCAAACAAAAGCACTTGAGTAATACAGTGACGATCGATGTTCGCCTTAACATTAGTTTATTACAAAGAAACAATTTAAAATTACAATGTATTTAGCACATAAATTCAATTACATATAATCAATTTAAATTACCTAATAACTCTCACACTTTATTTTTCTCTTTTTTCTAAGTACTCGTATTTTTGGCTGTCTCAAATGTTAATTTCATGAAAATTTTGTTTACAACTATTTTTGTTTTGTTAATTTTTTTTTTGCAAATGGGTTGTGTATGATTTGCATTTTTAAAAATTTGTATAAAGTTGTGTGTGTTTTGTTTTGTTACTTTCAAACGCAATTAATAATGTGTATAATTTTTAATTTTTTTATTTACGTTCTGTTTAGACAATTGGTTGGGAAGTGTGAAGATATGACAAGGTTTAGGGAAAGGTGGAAGAGAGGCAGACCATGTGCATAGTTGGAAGTTGTTTTTACGTAGACATACACATACATCGACGTACATTTATACGTATTTTGTGTTTACTAATTCGGCATAACAATACCCTACAAACGTAAATGTACGCATACTACTATTGAGTTAATAACACAAGTTTAAGTTTAATCTTAAAGATTTTGTGTGATTCCATATGTATTAATTATGGATGGATGCAAAGTAAACCCATTTCATTACTTTTGTTTTCGACTTAGCTCATTATTTAGTCGTTCTCACTGACTTAGAATCTCGTTTCTATTTTTAATATCATTGATAGAATTCGAAGGTGTTCTTTTCCACCACAAATGCACGCGCACCATTCTTGACAATTGAACAGACGAGATAAGAAAGATCAAATGAAAAATATTTTTGTTGTTCGATTAGAAAGAAACAAATTAAAGCTTCCCTCAAACTACTACAAAATAGGAATTTCTATAATAACAACTATAAAAATATGTTAAAGTTTTTTACAATATACATATTGTATTCTAATTAAATTTTTGCTCACGTTTTATCTTTAAAATTGAACAATTTTCTATTATTTTTATTCGAGAACTGTGTAAATATTCCATCCAAAAGTAATTTTTAAAAGTTGCAAGTTTTAAAAATAAGCCTAAAAAATATATTGAACAATGCTTTAAAAAAGTGTTGCGAATTTAAAGTTCTATACATCTAAAACAAAACACCCTATATTATTGGGACTGGATACGTAATAATTACTGCAGAAGCTGTTTTGTGCGAAAAATAGGATGGCTTGGTACAATTCTCTAATGCTTAACCACGCCTCAAGGCACTCATCACAAATGTGACAATGGTGATAAATCTAACTGTTGTTATACCCTTCAACTTCATGAGAAGGGTATATATAAGTTTGTCATTCCGTTTGTAATTTCCACAATATAATTTTCCGACCCTATAAAGTATATATATTCTGGATCCTTACAGATAGCGGAGTCTATTAAGCCATGTCCGTCTGTCTGTCTGTTGAGATCAATTTTTTGAAGTCCCCAGATATCTTCGGGATCCAAATCTTCAGTAATTCTGTCAGACACGCTTCCGAGAATTTTGCTATTTAAAATCAGCGTCCATAAATAACGCAGATATGAGCAAAAATCCGAGACAACCTCTGAAAATTTAATCAAAAAAACTAAGTGTATTAATATTGTTACGAATAATTTCATCAACAGATGGCATTGATCACACAAAGTGTATTAATATTGTTACGAACAAATTCATCAACAGATGTTTATCGACATAATTATGCATAATATAATTATGCATCCACAACAAAGGTCAAGGGTATATAAGATTCGGCATAGCCGAATATAGCACTCTTACTTGTTTTATTCCAAAAGCTTATTAAACAGTTGATAATAAACGTACTAAAATATTTTCAAAACCTTTGAAAGCTTTTTTTCTGTTTTCTAACTAAGTGTATTTTAAAGCGCTTGAGTTACCAGAACTTCGGAAAGTCATTGCTGCTGGACTAGTTGCATATCAAGAAAAGCAGTCAGTTGGTCACACAAGCGTTAGACCGAGTAGTACATGCACAGTAATTTCACCACAACCGAATTATTTAAAAATAGGCGGCAAAACTATTAGGGAAATGTTAAGAAATGGTGCAAGCATTGCAAAAAGTCTCAAATGCAATGTTTTTGTTCGAAATGCAAAATTTGCTTATGCTGCTCAAACAACAAAAATTACTTTTTTTTGATTATTATAATCACAAATAATTAATTTTTTCCATTTTTTTGCAACTAATGTAAAGTATTTGCAATTAAAATCAACAAAATATACCTTCTTAGAAATTCCTATGTACATTTTAATCAATAAAAGCCAAAGAGTGTCTTGAGCCACTCATTAACCTTTTCCCACCTACCTAGTAAACCCAATTTAAGTACTTCTAACGTTTTCTTTTTTGAAATCGGATGCCTAAATTTATTCAAAAACTTTTTGGCCTTTATTTTAGAAACTGGCATTAGAATGTTAACATTACCACTCTTCAAGAGCACATATTAAATCTTTTACATAATCTGGACAGAGATTACAGAGTTAGATAACTGATCACTCTAGTTAAATTTGTCAGGCAGGGATGCAACACAATGGTTATTAAGAACTCCCAAGCTTCTAAATTTCCAAGACAAAATATATTTTATTTAGCAACATTTGTAAGATTCCTCATCATGCTTCCAGGAAGCGTTCGCATTTGTGTAAGCTTAATAAAGAGAGCAACTATATTGTAAGCATAATAAAGAAATATAAATATAATTGCTTCTAAAATAATCTTAAGTAGGTACATAAACTATAAAAATAATCTTAAAGATGCCATGTATTCATTGTCTGGCTGATGTCAACACTATGCTATAATTACTTGACATAGACTCCGTGTAATCTCAGACAAATGTCTATAACAGCTAATCTCTGATGAATGATCTACGTGCAGGTGCTATTAGAGTCATAAATTCCCTATACATATGTATATGTAGGTAGACCGTATAATTTATGGCAACGGGGTCTATGTTTTCGGCTTTCGTACTCCAAAACTTTTGTTGAAGTGAAATTTTAAGTTTACAAAACAAAGATCTTCTGCAACAATTGTTAAAAACAATCACCAACATATGGAACTTTTTCACATTTACAGTGTAACCTAAAATAAAATTACAATACACATAATGATTAAGATTACTGAATCACTTGTACTTTTACGACTCTTTCAATTAAAATTGCCACTGGAACTAAATGAATGAATAAATTAAACCCAATTAGACAGTGTGTCATTCCACGATAATAATGATCAGTTTAACTGGCTGATATTATAAAACCACCAACAATCAGTCAGTCAGCCAGTCTGTCAGTCACTTGTATACATTTACAACATTTACTTTATTGTAGGTGAATCACTAAATTATAACAGAAAACAAAAACACAATTTAAAATAAAGAACGTAAACACAAAACGTAAATGTGCAAAACGAAAAACAAAACAACAATTTGTCTGAAATATTATAAACAATTAAAAGAAGAAACTGTGTGTGTATGATATGAGCAAAATATTACATCATATAAAAATATTTTAGGAATTGAATTGAGGAACTTAATGCAATATATATATATACGAGATATACATATATATTGATGTATGTCTATACATAGAGAGAGAGAGTGGAAGCAAAATAACATGTGTGAGAGCAACGAGTGCGAAATAATCAACAAGAAGTAAAAATAAATCAAAATTTATAGGAAATGTGTTTAAAAAAATCACGTAGAATTCGCACATTGTTTATTTATTTTTAATTTTGTAGCTTGAACTTTCAGCAAAATAAAAATAAAAAAAGCAAAATTATAATTCAAACAAAAACAAGTAAGAAAGTATAGTCGGCCAGGTCCGACCATATGATACCCTACACCCAGTATATGTATAAAAGATTTTTTAGAAATGGGCGTTATATGGGAGATATAAGCTATTGTGGACCGATCATCCAAAAATTTAGTGTCATGATGTCTATGAATATAAATATTTTGTATGTTAAACTTTATCTCAATATAAATACTTTTAAAAGATATATGGAGCTTAAATTGAATTACGGAGAGGGTCTTATATGGGAGTTTCGACTAATTATGGACCGACCATTTTAATATTAGATATCATTATTTCTGTATATAAGAAACTTATTTGTGTGTCAAATTTTATTTGAATACCAACATTTTTGAGTGAGTTATGCTCTTTAAAGTGATTTTCGGAAGTGGGCCTTCTATGGGAGCTACGAGTAATTATGGAACGATCTGCACAAAATTTTTAGATGTGATTTGGCTTCATTTACCATTCATTTGCAATGAAATTGGTTTGGATACTTGCATAATTCAAAAATTTATGATTGGTAAACCCCATTTTCGGATGGTCCGATTTCTACCAGTTTCAATCCCATCTATTCTTGGGCCGAAAAAATATCACTTACCAAATTTTATCGAAATATCTTCAAAATTGCGAACTGTACTCTGCGCACAAGCTTTACACGGACAGCCAGCCAGACGGGCGGACGGACGGACAGCGTTAAATCGACTCAGAAAGTGATTCTAAGTCGATCGGTATACTTTAAGGTGGGTGTTGGCAAGACTGATAAAATAAAGATTACGCCATGCGCATGATTTCCCGTTATGTGACGTAGAAGTTCCATTCTAAGGGTTACCAAGAATGTTTCATGTGTTAGAATTAAAATTTCTTGCGAAAAAGGTATGTTTTATGTGATAGTTGGCAACCTTGCAATTGAAATCACTTTGAGAGTTCTAAAAAATATTACATCGGCTTTTGATAAAATAAATAAATTTGGCATTGCATTTGGTGATAAATTGGCTCATAATCATAGTCATAGAAAAAGCATACTTTAAGCAAAAGCATGCTTTTGTTTTAAATTCAGAACAAAATTTATATGTTTTTGTTGCTTAAAAGTCTACTTTTACTTAAAGTATGCTTTTTCTATGACTATGATTATGGGCCATTATATTTAATTATTTAAAAACGTTCATTGTCGTGTAAAAAGTGTAAATAAATGCTGTTTCAAAAAGAAAAACAAACAAAAAACAACAAAAACTATAAACATGAAGTGTGCCAGTGATGCCAACTTTTGAGACTCAAAACGCGTAAACATTTTTTGAAAAAGGGCTAAATGGAAAAAATCCATATAAAGCCACATCCAATTTTCTTTTTTTTCGCGTTTTGAGTGACTAAAATCGGGCTAAATCTAGCTGGCTAAGTTGGCATCGATGCAGTGAGCAAATGCAAGCAAAACAACAGTAAAAAAACAAGTGAGAAAAAATTAGCCAATAGAAACACAGAACGTGTGACGTCACAGTTCCAACATGCGCAGAACATTTTAAAATTCTACGCGTGTTGGCATAATCTTTATTTCATCATTCTTGGGTGTTGGACCAATATTTCTGGGCGTTACAAACATCAGCACAAATCCAATATACCCTCCCCACTATGGTGGTGTAGGGTATAATAAAGAGAAGTGGATTTTATTAAAGAGATTAGCTAAATGTTCAGTTGCAGATTATAAGAGTACACACTGATATTTTTAACCTACATACATACATACGAGTACATACATAAATATATAAATAAAGGGGGGCTTGTATTTCAAAGGTTATCTGTTAAGAGGCCCGTATTTATTTTGTGTTAAATGATTACGTTGTGCATAATATCTGATGTAACTAATAAATTAAATAAATAAATAAATTTCAGCGTTGTCTACTTTGAAATTTCAAAACGCACCAAAATGTAGAAAAAACGCGCCATTTAAAAAAACGCACCAAGTTTATATGTAATTTCTTTTTTTTTAATTAATTTTACATTTTTTTCAATTTCATAAATTCTATATAAAACTTTAATAAAAGATCATTTATTAATAGTAAAAGCCTGTTTTTAAATAGACGACCTAAAAAAGATAAAATAAGCATTTAACCAAATAAAAATTAACTCACAATATGCTATTCGGAACTGAAGTACTAATTGTTAAGAAAGGACTAATTTCAGTACATATTTGGTACTTTTTTAAATTATTTTTGTTTTCTATTTTAAGTACTTCTATTGTATTTTTTTCAATAAAATTTGTTAGGGCTCCACAATCAGGCTACACAAGAATTTTTATTTCCATGTTTAAAATGTTAATTTTACTTTCAAGCAAAGATTTTCATTCTATTCACCTTTAGCAAAATAACCTTCATGTAATGAATTTGATAGTACATAGTATTCATTTATCATACATTCGCATTTAAAATACATTTAATGGGGATCCTTTTTAATTGTATCGATTTTATGATAATGAATTATTTAAAAAACTGCAATTAAAAATTAGTAAAAATAAAGATTTCATTACATTTTCGGAAAAATTAAAAAACGCACCGAAATTTAAAAAAGCGCAATTAAGGAATTTTTCGCACAAAAAAAAAAATTAAAAAAGCACATAAAAAAATGTGTTTCAAAATAAAACAAATAATTTACATGAAAATCATTAAAATTTGTGTTGTATTGCAAAGAGTAAGATTTGGCAATTATAAATGAAAAATATCTAATATCGGACAGTTGTTCATCACGATCGCTCATAAAGATGTCGATTCTTTTATCAATATGTTAAATTAAATTTTGTTAATTCGATACGATTGGCTCTGTATAGACTCTATCTTTAACATGTACTTGTAAGATCGGCACCCACCCTGTTGAAACCGCATATCATGAATATTAGGTCAAAATCTATTGTTAACATCTCTTAATAATGATTCATTCACCGTAACAGCATTTCAACCCGAATCAATCACGCCTCCCAACCACATAACGCACCATAGGAGGGCGGTTCGGAACATTCTTAAGGCAGAATTAGTCTTTACTTTTCTATTCAGTAAAGACTATTCAGCGTTTTCTATTCAGTCTAAGTGCAAATTTTATTATTATTTTATATATTGTTTGAAAGACAATTTTACGACCAACATAATTTATTTGAAATGTTTCGAAATTTTATCTAATTTTGACCATTTATAATTGATGTAATTACCAACTCTTACTGTATTTTACAGAGTTTGTCTTATTTTCATAATAATCTTGAGTGTAATTTAACAAACAGAGTATAAAAAGGATAAGGTGAGGCTTTTTTGTTTGAAATTAATCTCAATAATATTATTTACATAAGATTAATGGGTGGCATAGTAAAAGTGGCCCAATTATGGACTGATAGCTTCTAAGTCCTGTATCCAGTAATATGATTTGTATGTGTTTTAGGCTTATTTTGGTTGAATTTCATCTCAATAATGTTATTTACAAGAGTTGTATGGTTGGTTGTTATGCTCGGAAGTGGAGCTATTATTGACTGACAGCTACAAAATCCAGTAGCATAATTGCCGTATAACCGATATTAATATGATTTCTGGATTAAAATTTCTGATCCATATAAAAGTTGGTTCGATATCGATATTTATTAGACATTTTTGTGTGTTGAATTGTATTTCGGAAATGGTCCTATGACAAATTATGGGCCGAACTTTTTAAATATTGCAACAGTGAATTCTATGCATATGAGGATATTTCACGTCGAATTTCAACATAATAACGGTATATTTAAGATATATATTAGTATTAACGTAGATTTCGGAAGTGGACCTTATATGGGGGATATAGTCAAATATGAACCGATATTCTCAAAATCCAGCAGTTTGATTTTGGCATGTATGTTAATGATCCGTGTAAAATTTTAAATCGGTATCATTATTTATAAGAGATTTATGAGTATTGAAGTAATTTTAAATGATATATATGTATAAAGTTTTGAGTCGGTAACGATATTTATAAGATATATATAAAGATTAATGACTTTTTCAGATGTGGTCCTTATATGGGAGCTATGACCAATTATGGACTGACCATCGTAAAATTTAGTACAACAATTTATTTATATAAGAATTATTTGTGTCGAATTTTAACCTGGTAAATATGTATATACTCGTATGTACCAGATTTATACGTATTTAATTGAATTTTAGATGAGGACTTTATATGGATATACTTTGTTGGGTCTCAGATGATTATTTCACAGTGTATTATTTCGGCGAATAATAATAAATCTCTTCTAAATTGAAATGGGGCCAATCTTTAAAGAGATAGAATTATAAATATGTGCATACTCGGGATGTAGGTATTTATAATTCGGGGTTAAGGGAATAAAAAGAAAATGATTAATTTCTTTTATTTAATGTAGAGAGAGAAATTGGGATGCTCACCTTTTTAGCTTATTTCTTTATAAGGAAAGGAAATAGTTTGGAAATTCGTTGCTTTCTTCAATTTTATTTAACAATAAATTCAATTTTGTTGTTATGTATTATTAAATGTATGTATAATTTACGTTAATTAATACGCAAATGCAAATAATCAAATTCAATAATTATGTGTATGTATACGTTTAAACAGTAAAATTGTTTTAATTTTATACTATATGTTTTTTGTTTAAAGGCAAAAGGATAAGTGTATGTACGTTCTGTTTAAAGGCAAAAGGCTAACCCCCTGTTTCACGATGTCGAAAGATAACGTTCGCTTAGATAAGACTTAAGACACAAACTTGATTGTGGAATAAAGAAACTTGATTGAGTAAAAAATAGATACGATAAAAAGTTTGTGTCTTAAGTCTTATCTAAGCGAACGTTATCTTTCGACATCGTGAAATAGGCCATAAGTAAGTTACAACAAGGGCGAAGTAATTTTCAACACTTCGGTATCTAACAATTTGAAACGGTTGAATTTAAATACAAAGTGCTAAATTTAAATGTGGTCAACTGTTTTTTTATGCCTTTTTACAGCGATTTTGTTTCGTATAATTACTTGCTTTAAATAATAAATTAGTTTATTATTTTAGTGTTTAACGTTAGTTTGGACACACAGTGTTATACACTGGATGACAAACTTATATATATGTACATATATCCTCATTCACCACTTATGGTGGTGGAGGGTATAAGAAATAAAAACGTTTTAAACAGACAAATAAAATTGATTAGATAATAATAAATTAATATTTGCTTTCAATTTTAGGTGCAAGAAAATAAAGACGAAACACCAAAAAAATAATTAGAAGAGTTTCTATCTGCTTAAAAACAATTTGAAAAATTTAAAACAAGCACAAAAATAGATATAAAAGCAAAACAACAATAGAAGATTGTTCCTAAAAAAAAAGTGCAAAATAAAATAATGAATAATAAAGAGCAAAAAATTAAGCACAAGATGGAAACACAACAGCAGCAACAGCAAAATGTTGCTGAAGAAGGCAACAATAAAAATGTAACAACTCAACAGCAGAAACAGCAGCAGCAGTTGTCACAACAAATGGCACAGAAAAACTCAAATGACCGACAACAACACAAGGGAGCCATACCAAAGATATATAGTAAAAAAACTGAAAACCAACAGCCACAAAGCAGCGGTAACAATAACAATAATAATAATATCAATAACAATAAAAGACGTAATAGCATTAACAACATTAATAATACTAACAACAAACAAAACAATAAATCATCTTCAAACCTCAATAAAAAACAAACCACTGCTGAAACTCTACAGAAAACACAACAGCAACCAACCTCCTCCTATCGCGATTTATCTCACAGTTATGCCCAAACATTGGGCAACACCAGACAGCTGCAACAGCAACAGCAACAACCGCAATCCTCTAACACCGCCAACACTAACAATCCCAGCAACACTTACAATGACAACAATCCTTTGCCGGGTGAAAGATCTCGGGGAAACAAAACCACACAACAACAAAACAATACAAACTCCTCCACCACTCATGCTGCTATAAAAAGAAATTGTGCAAAATGTTTCCAACACACAGCTTCGAATGCGTTGACCTTCAACAATTACAATGACAACAGCAATTCTAACCAATATCGCAGATTCAAATCGTATGTTGTCACCTCGCGTCGCTCGTCTGGCGGTGATTTGAGGAATGGCCGTGGTAGTGTTCGTGGTGGTGGTGGCAACAGGTCTAATCAGCAACGCCCTCGTCAGCACTATCAACGTTCGCAAAGTCATTGGCATAATTCATTTGAGTGTCCGTTTGCCCAACGTAATATGAATTTTGTGCCCGTTGTGGCACCTGCCAGGCCCATGCTGACCTCGTCGATTATCCGTTGCGTTATAGTGGACACGGAGAAGTTGGTGATATTGAAACGCTTGTGTAAAAGACGCAACACGTATCCCATAATGCAGGTGAGTTGTTTATTATTTCTTTATAATAGTTGCCTGAAAGGTAGAACATTTTCCATATTTTTGTGCTTGTACTCGATTACAATTGAAACCACAACCGCAGAACCCGTTTTCATAAATTTTACAGCAGACACTAAAATCTTCAACTATTTTCAACTCAACTATTCAACTATTTTTGAAATCTGTTAAAACAACACTTTATTACTTATTTCGTTTGATAGTAATGCGGCATTGAAAACATATGCCATATCTTTTGAACGCGCGTTTTCTCTTTAGCAGCTGAAATGCCATTTTGAAGGGTACATAAATATTATTTATAATAATTCACAAACACAAACTGCGAAGCTTTTTTTGGCTTATCTGTAGAAAACACCCAGAGTCTTTGGCGGGAATCGAACCCGCAACCCTCAGACTGATAGTCCGGCGCACTATCGCCTAGTCTATCGGGGCACTACTTAGTAGTGCTGGCAAATTCTACTACTTTCCATTACTCAATAATATTCAATACTTTTCATTTCGGTACTCAATACTACTCGATACTTTTAACGGATTTTTTTTTTTTAAATTGTAACGCATAGTTTTTATCTGCAAATTGAAGTAGTTTCTTCAAAAAATAAAAATAGATCTTCAACTATTATTGGTTTTGTATGTCTTTTATTATTAAATCAAAAATAAATGTAAAGCTAACTTTTAATTCAACGTTAACAATAACTTAAGAAATAATAGACAGCTTTATTTCGGCGGTTGGTTTAATTTTGTAGCGTACAGATTGTTGTCTTTTTATACAGTGATGTATTTTTATGCACTATTTTACCCACTCAACTTGCTAAAAAAAAATACAACTCAGAAAGTATCGAGTAACTACTTTTGAGTATTGAGTATCCAAAAAAAATGCAAATACTCGATACTCGGTACCCATTACTCAGTACTTTGCCAGCACTATTACTTAGTTATTTAACATTATAAACAACATGTAAACAACCACCCCTTTTTTTGCTTCGAAAATTTCGAACTAGAATTTTGTGTTACCAAAACATCATATGCGGGAAGTTTTACTGAGGCACATAGTGAAAGTGAATATAGTGAAAGTGTTTTATCGATTTTAACGTGCGATAAATGGCTTATGCCATTCAGAATTGTTGATTTTAATATAAAAGATAAACATCAAAAAAGTTTCAAAACCAAGCCCTGGGGTTGGCGAATCATTAGCTGTGGTGAGAAATTACGATAACCCTTAGCTTAAGAGATCGTATGTGAAAAAGCCCGGCCAAAATGTCGAATCCACACCAAAGCCAAATATCATGAGTCCTAAAGTAAAGCTCTGGGGCCAAATTACCGCGTTCGATATCAAGTAAAATTTATCGTAATTTTCTTATTTGAGATTATGGCATTCTCGATATCGAGCAAGAAATTTAGTACGTTTTATCATAATTTCGCTATCGAAATCATTTTTCGATACGATAACTCATTTGATCACGAATGCGGTAATTTTGCCCCTGTATTTGGTGGTGTCATCATCACGTGGGAAGTTCACGCTTTATGGTAAAGGCCTTGTCCCGTTTAACTACTATTAGTTTCAATTCATGCAGATTGGCCTAACAGGATAACTGAAGTTGGTTTTATTCGTTCTTGGTTCTTTTGGTAATGATTCCACATATTGCCAGAAAGATGGTAAAGGTCATAGCTGCAATAGTCAATACTTTGATAAAATTTATATAGAAATATTGTATATAACAGTTTTTTCTATAGAAAATCTTGTGTATAACAGTTTTTTTATATAGAAAATTTTTTGTATAACAGTCTCTTTCTTTATACATATATAAAATTTTGTGTATAACAGTTTTTTATATATAAAATCTTGTTTATAACAGTTTTTCTATAGAAAATCTTGTGTATACATTTTTTTTAGAAAATACTGTGCGTAACTGTTTTTTCTATAGAACATCTTCTGTATAAGGAAATCTTGTGTATAACAGTTTTTCTATAGTAAATGTTGTGTATAACAGCTTTTTCTTTAGAAAATCTTATGTATAACAGTTTTTTTATATAGAAAATTTTTTGTATAACAGTCTCTTTCTTTATACATATATAAAATTTTGTGTATAATAGTTTTTTATATATAAAATCTTGTTTATAACAGTTTTTCTATAAAAAATCTTGTGTATAAATTTTTTTTTTAGAAAATACTGTGCGTAACTGTTTTTTCTATAGAAAATCTTCTGTATAAGGAAATCTTGTGTATAACAGTTTTTCTATAGTAAATGTTGTGTATAACAGTTTTTTCTTTAGAAAATCTTGTATATAACAGCTTTTTCTTTAGAAAATATTCTGTATAACAGTTTTTATTTAGAAATTATTGTGTATAACAGATTTTTTATAGAAAATATTGTGTATAACAGCTTTTTCTTTCTTGGCGAGCTTGAGAAAAAATTAAAAAAAGTAGGATTTGCCTGTACTAGATGTATGGTAGTAAAAGTTCGGTTAAGCATGTTCGCATCCACATTACAATCTATACGGTTGTTAGTATTGCCAATTCCTATTTCGCGAATGGTATTCCAAGTTTGTTGAGAATTGATTGCTGAGTCAAACCGTTTGGAATAATATTCAGTTTTTGCCTGTTTAATATGTTTATTTACATTTTTCCTAGCATTGTAATATTGTAATTTTAGTTCAGGAGTTTTGAATTTTTCCACCTGGCAATTTTAATACTAAAAGTAACAAATTTTTTGAATGTTGTTTTGATAACGTTTTTATTTTATTTCCCATCTCTGTGTATTGTTATAAAAGTGTATTGTTTTGAAAGCAATTCTTAATAAACAAATACTTTTTCAATACATTTTATTGTCTGATTTCCTCCTATAATGTAGGGGGTTTCCTTTAAACAAACTCCATTAAACATGTTATATTTCATGTGCACTGAATGACGTCTCATTTTAAGCTGTAATTAGTGGTAAACATCATTTGTTTACAAATGTCAAATTATCTGGAAATTGATAAATTTGAAAACAATTTTAATAATTCTGAATAATTTGAAATAAAGACAAATTACAGTTAAGCTATTAATATTTACATGAATTGTTACCAAATTAGTGTGTTTAGTTAATTACATGTTTGTATAATTAAATAAATATCAATTCTAGCTATTTTTGTATAAACAAAATATATAAAAATGAATGTCTGTCTGTTTGTTTGTGCTTAATAGGAGGCCAAACCGTTGGACCGATCTTCCTGAAATTTTCACAGCATGTTACTGTGACTCTCAAAGGAATAATAGGCTATATGAAGTTTTGATTGGACAAACGGGGGTGGCATTGTTCATATAATCCAAAAATTTAAATTGCAATATTTTGGAAATTTTTTGACGTACGTCGGTGATATTTAGTTAATATGGTATTGGCATAATTAGGAATACGTACCATGAGAAAAGTGGGTGGCACCACGCCCCTTTTTAGGAGAATTAAAAATTGTAATAAAGTGTTACCCCCTGGCCCACGATGTCGAACGATAACGTTCGCTTAGATAAGACTTAAGACACAAACTTTTTATCGTATCTATTTTTTACTCAATCAAGTTTGCTTATTCCACAATCAAGTTTGTATCTTAAGTCTTATCTAAGCGAACGGTATCGTTCAACATCGTGGGCCAGGGGGTTAACTACTGGACCGATCGTCATTACATTTTTACAATAGGATATTCTTACGAAATAATAAATTCTTGACTATGTTGTGAGTGAACAAAGAGGCGTGACCTCGCCCATAAACCCAAAATTTAAAATTGTCATATCTTGGGCATTTTTTGACCAACGGCAGAAGTTTTTGCTAAATATGGTATTGGCATGAATAGAAATACGTACCAAAAGTAAAGTGGGCAGAGCACGCCCCTTTGTTTGCGATATTTTTGGGGCTGGATCTGTTAATCGATCTTAAATTTTCATAGCGTGCAGCTTTGAATCAGAAATACTTATTACATGATAATGATAATAATAACGGCTTTACCTCAAAGGGGGTAGCGAAGCACACCGGGTTCAGCTAGTAATACTATAAACCAGTGATGGAAAATGGTTTTTTGTTTTTCGTACCAACTACATATATAAATAAAATGTACTTTTTAGACCTCCATGGTACTATTTTTAATATTTGTTAAATAATCATAAAACTTTACCTCAAATTTACTTTATCGAAAATTCGATAGATCTTATAGCAACATTATTGCGTTAATTGTCGCGATTATCTAAATATATTCTTATTTATGAGGTATCGAGTCATTTGCGAAAAGTTGACATTGGTAAAAATATATATTTCCAAAATAACTAGAATTATTATTGTAAGAATAAAAGAAATAGAAGAGTTAACTTCTAACGATTTTGAAATCCTGATTAACTACATTTTAAGCTTTAGTTTTTGAATTCAGTCTCAAAATCATTTAATGTAAATGAATATGTCAAAGACTCATATTATTCGATAATTCAACCAAAAATTTATTGTCTTAATAATCATCTTATTTAAAGATCAAATTGATATCAGTTCCAAAATGTTCATGAAATTGAATAAAATCTCTTTTGCTTGCACTATTACACAAATAGTCACTTATATGATATACAGCCATGTCACAGAATTTACGGAAATAATTCCACTTCCGAACGGAATTAAATTCTGTGACATGACCGATATTTATCTGTTTCATCTGAAATAACAAATTTTGATGCAACAGTATTTTGAAATTGTACTATATGATTCGTGGTAGTACCACGGTACCAACTGTGTTTAAAATGTAGCAAAAAAAGTACAATTGTACCATGTTTGCCAACAGTGCTATAAATACATGATCTGTAACTTTAATTTAAAATAAAAAAAACAATTAATTATTATATTTCCACTTACTGTGGGTAATTTCCCAATTTTCTTGCAATACTAATGGCCAGTTTTTAGAAGAAGGATTAAACTTGGTAAACCACTAACAAGGTTTAGTTAAACTTTAATAACATTGAAACTTTTTCTAATCCACCTAGTCGTTTTTCAGTGGTAGTTTAAGAAACGTCAAATTATTTGATGTTACCATATTTTACAAATAATAAAAATATGGCATCGTTAAAAATTTCTTATATAAATGTGGTAGCATTTTAAAATTTCTCTAAAACATAAACAAATAAAAGCTGCAAAAAAAAACAATGAAAAATCAAAGCAACAAAAGAAAAAACCAATAAAAAATTATAAAAATGAACAAGGTCGATACAAATAGTTTAAAACGTTGAACCAATTTTACTTCGAAAAATACATTTTATTATAATTTATTTTATGTTATAAGCTAAAACTTAAAACAATCAGCTCTTGACAAATATGAATCGAGTTTAAACGCCCATTCTTAAAGGGTTAAACGCCAATTAAAACAATGTAAACTATAACCTAAAAACTTAATTTGAAGTTTAAACTAAGTTAAAACAATAAACATGGTTGAACTACATCCTAACAACTGGCTCTAAATTCTCTACTATTTTGCCTCTTTTTCCTTGATGTTGTTGTTGTCATACAAACATTGCCTCTTCTTTATTTCAACGTTTAATTAGTCTCTGGTAAATTTTCTTGGAAAATTGATTAGACACAAAATAAATATAAATAAACCGACATACATACATATTTCAATTAGAAAACTTATAATAAAAATGTAATATATATTCTGTTGAAATAAATAAAAACAACTACCTCTTAAATCAAATTGGCAACACAAACTAATTAAATGTCATTCAGAAATTGCCAACTTATTTGTTTATATACATACATACATACATACATACATATGGGTACATATGGGTACATATGGGTACATATGTTTTTTTTTATTATTAACAAGCAGCCTGTTTTGCTAAAATTTCCATTTGGGTTTCAGTTGACGTAAACTTAGTTTGTAAAGACAAATTTATTGATCTTTATTTTGAAACTTAAACAGGTTTAATTAGTTTTCATAAAATTCACATAAAATAATACTCAAATATTAATAATATTAATAGTATGTATTAGAAAAATAAACATATAAACAAACCTACTAGGCAAAGGAAACAGAACACTATTTTACAGCCTTGAAAAAGTCGCCTCAGCATCTCATCAAATCAAATTGGCAACACAAACTAATTAAATGTCATTCAAAAATTGCCAACTTATTTGTTTATATACATATGTACATACATATGGGTACATACATATAAACGTAAATATTTAGCCGGTTTTTTTTTATTATTAACAAACAGCCTGTTTTGCTAAAATTTCCATTTCGGTTTCAGTTGACGTAAACTTAGTTTGTAAAGACAAATTTATTGATCTTTATTTTGCAACTTAAACAGTTTTAATTAGTTCTCATAAAATTCACATAAATTCACGTATTTTTGTTATTTTTAGTTAAAAAAAATAAAAATAAAGCTCCCTTTAGACGATACATATGTATTTTGCAGTGTGCTTGTTAAATTTTCCACTGCAAAATGCATACACGTCGTGTAAAAGCAAAAGAAACATGATTCTGTAAATGTCAGCCTGCATTTACAGTGTAAAATTTTCAATTAGAACATGTTCTATTTTCATCTGACAAAGCACCTGCAACCCGCTGTTTTGCAAGTCAATTGTTTATGGCACCAAGAACATAGTGCTTGTATTTCAGCAAATTTATATTAAAAAAAATAAATTTGTATAAAAATATGTATTTAAAAAACGTATTTATACATATTAATTTTTATTTAACTTAAATACAACAATTTTTGGCTCCACATGGCACATTTTGCCTTTAATTCTTGCTTAATTTTTTTTATTTTATAAAAGCTATTAATTGCAATTATGCTGCAAGTTAAAATTATTTAATTTCTTAATCCATTTTTTCTAACTATATTTGCAAGTACACCAAACTCCCGCGAAAATAATCATAACAAAGACAGCTGTTGTGTTCTATTGTACGAGTAGATTATGTCAGATGAAATTAAAAACCGACGCGTGAAAGCAAAAATTATAAACTGCCTGTAAATTGCCAGTTTTGACAGACATGCACAATTACATTTGTATCGTTAGACTGGCTCAAAATGCAAAAATATTAAAATCTTGTGCTCCACAAGGCTGCCCCTATTCCAATAGACAAAATAAATATATATTTGAAATTTCAGAAAAATCTGCCAATATTTAGAGGTCGCTAGAAATTTACGATTTTTCGGGGTTCATGTCAAATTCAAACAAAAATTTATTATTTATTATTTATTATTTATTTATGTACATAAAATTTACATATTGACAAAACACTTTTAAGTGTTGCTTATATTATTTGTTTATATTTCTAACGTTATTTTTATTCTCCGAGTTTCATCTTTTGAAGCCACTGTCTTTCTATGTAAATCAACTAAACGCAGCAAATATTGTTTCTATTCTTAATTTTAGAGTTGTTAAATTCGTTAACCAAAGCAATACCACGCTCTGCACAATCTTTTACAACTCTTAAAAGGCTCGCTCTTTCATTTGAATATAAATTGCATCATCCTTCCACACTGCAGAGTCCGTTGTAAGGAATGGATGAGCCTTTTCATGTCCATCATCCATTAATAAATCAAATAAAATACTTGAGCGTTTGGTAACAAAATTTTGGTTGTTGGTTTTTAATAGCGTCTTTATAATATTTATACATTTTTTCTCGTAGTTCGAGTAAGCGGCTGGTATCGAATAATACATTTTCTCCTAACGTATAATTTGCTTTATCAATTTTTGTCCATTGTTTTTGAAAACGCTTAAACAGTTGCACTTCCGGTACTACAAAAAAAAAAAAACTCTTTAAATATATTAGAAATCATTACCTCAGACATATGATGACGACAAGCAATCCATATAATTTCTTTATGTAGACCTTTTTCAATTACAGTGCAGGCCCCTATATTTAAACCTGTGTTAGAGGCTGTAGTGTCAAAACATAGTCCGCGAATGTTATTTTTAATTGACCAATCTTCGCAGACCTTCAAACAAGCATTAGCATGTTGTGCACCGGTTGGTCCCTTTGGTTATCTTCGGGACTCCTAAAAGTTTTTCTACTCTACCAGAACTGACGACTACCGCAACCCTATCGATTTTTTGTTTTTCGTTAGATATATCGGGCAGAAGTTTACTATCCCAGTGCAATATGAGTAGATTTTGGAGATGGAATGTACATATCTTTATCATTTTCTGTTATATTTTTTTGGAGACGGTTTCTTGTACGTTGTATTGTACTTCATGATAAAGTCATATCGGACACAGGTTTGCCCAATGCCTGAGAAACAGCTCCGATAACAAACATTGCTTTTATATCAGAAAGATTTACGTGATCAATTGATGCAATAACGTCTTTATTTAAAACTGATTTGGTTGTGGTTGATTTATTTTTTCTTTAAGTAAGAGTAGGACAACTATTGACAATGACTGAACTTAATAAATACACTGTAAAAACATATGTACACTATCAGAAATTTATACTAATATAAACAAAGCAGAAATACAAAACAAAAAACGTTGAAATTTCTAGCGACCTCTAAATATGGTTCGATTGTTGCAATTTTTAGTATGCACACTTCTTTTGATGACTGGAACAGGGGCGGCGTTGTGGAGACAAAAAAAAAATTACATCTGCAAATTTTATACAATCTTGAGCCAGTCTAATGTATCCGTACAACTGACAACAAGTACACTGCAAAATACATACCATCTAAAACCAGCATAATGAAAGTGATTAGGATTGTTATATTGTTTATAACTTTTTTTAAGATTAAGAAGATCAATAAATTGTTAAATGAATTGGAAACAGGTTCGCCTAATAATAATAATAATAAAAAAAAACTGTAAAAATATTCAAGATTTTGAAATGATAAAGGTTTTTTTTTTTAAATTGGTATAATGAAATCAAAAGTAAGATTAAGATTTGTATCACTTCTATATATTTCGTTTTGTTAACATTATTGCTTAGGAATATTTCTGATTATTAGAAATTAAAGGGATGTTCAAAAATAATGTAATTCACAAGACTATCCTTTTTAATACATTATCTCTCTTCATAGATTTTAAGCTTCTTTAACCGCATTGGCCTTTATAACTACAGATTCTTTCTTAAATCCTTCAAGTCCTTTAAAAAAGTTCAAACACATATAAACCGATTGCGCAATAATGCAAAGGAGTTACTCTCTAATTCGATTAGAGTGTGAATCACAATGGACCAGGAGTACTCAAAACATAATCCATTTGTATGGAAAAAACTGATTTATTTAATATTACGATGTCCTAGGACTGGACCATATAATTCAGCTTTGCATAACGCGGGACCCAAAACTACTCCTTGTAAAGGTACGGTCACACACAAGCGTAACCACTTGTTTTAGCACAAATTACAAGAGTCTTGCAAGATCAAACATCATCAAATAAAATAGAACTAAATATTTGTTGAGTCTTGTTCTACATAAACGAAGTTTTTTTTTTTTTTTTTTAATAAATAAACGAATTTAAATATATTTTATTTAGTGGTTACGTCTATTTCGACAAATATTTCCCAAGTGCGACCGTACCTTAACTACTTCAAATGTTTTACAACAACGATTGCGGTCATTAAAGCACGAATAATTGTAAATGAAATGGTTCATGAGTGTTTTACATAGGACCAGGATGTACTCACTACATTTTAACTACAATGCATCTTCTTCTGAGTCAGCAAATATGTCCGCTTGAAAGATGCTACGGTAATTCAGCAGTCTTATCACCACCCTGCAAATAACGCGACTAGTCCATACATGCATGTAAAGACTAGTCCAAAGAGGAGTAGGAGTACTCCAAAACTACTCCAAATATATGAAAAAAGGTGGTCCATTTAACATTGCGATGTCCTAGGGCTGGACCATATAACCCATCGGAGTAGTCCCAAAACTACTCCATGGAGTACTCACGAGGGTTAGTTTTAAACAACAACTCAATATGCAATCGTGTTAACACGAAACCATGTCGTTTAACTACAAACTCTTGTTTAACTATGACATGGTCCATGACTGCATTACATTGAACCATGTTGTGAGTAGTCCATATCATCTGAAATGGATCACGTAGTCCAATATTATTTGCAGGGCAATTTCTTTCAGAAAACTCCACATTCTAGAGCATTATCTTTAAACCGTCCGTAACAAGTTTAAGAGATTTAGTATTTTAAATGAAAGTCTCCATCAGTAACTTTAGTATTAAATTTGAAAGTCTCCTTCAGTACACTCAAAAAAAAAAATTGAGTAATCAGTACTTAATCCGTAGCGGTGTCAATAGTAGGGTAAGAACGGATTTTCTTATACCGAGTACAAAATACTTGATTCAAGTACGGATTCATCAAGTCAAAAAATCTTAATGGTTGAGAAAGAATTAATCCCTAAATAAGCTTGATTCAAGAATTATAAACTAGATTTAAGCACGAATTCGTACTTAATGTAATCCTGAAATCGGATTGATTTAAGATTGCCCGAGATATAATTAATCCCAAAATGAGCTTGTTTCAAGAATTTTCAACAAGATTTAAGCTCTATAAGCTTTATAAAGACTCCTGTATTACGATTCAATGAATATCTTGGTGAAATGATTAAGCTGATAGTCTTATCGCAATTTACTTGAGATGTTGAAATCCTCAAAGCCAGTAACAACGAAGAATATTCGTTATTATTTACCATGTGTCAATCATGTGCTTAATTATTGCCGAATATATTCAATACGTTCTCATAAATATCCATGTTCTACATATTCATGTCGGATATTTGAGATATTTGCATTTGCCTTCCTAATTACATTTTTTTGATTAAGAGTATATTTAAGTTTATAATTGAAAATCCTTAGAAACTTAGCTTCTTTTGATAGCAAATTCATAGAACCTAAAATTGGCAATTCTGCTCCTTGTAAATGAGACCATCTTCGTTTTCTGAGGTTTAACACCAAGGCTACAATTGATCCATTACTGAAAGCTGTATATATTGTTTTAGAAAGAGTATCTGAAAATTTGTCGTTATCTGATAGAATTACATAATTAATAATTAATTGGCATACACAAATACAAAACATCCACAATTAACATAAATCAATGTGAACAGAATGGTTGATATTCAATAAATAAATATTTTTGTGATTAAAATTAATTTTGGATTGCCAAACCCGCTGGAACACACTATTTGATATGTTGCAACGGTTTTTGGAACTGGAAATTCCAATAAAAAAACCTTTAATTGATTTAAAAACTCAACAGATGACAGATGATGAATTTGCTTTACTTAAACAAATAGTTGTAATTTTAAATCCGATTAAAGTAACAGTTGAAGCCCTTTGTCGCAGTGATATGAATCTCTGTAAAGCCGATGCTGCACTTTCATTTATGCTAAAAGGGGTATCGAAAAGTGATTGCAAATTAAGTGATGAACTGGTGAAAGCTCTCCTTAAAAGAATCCAAGAAAGAAGAACGATTTTCTCAACACTCCTAAATTTTTTGAAATACCCAAAATTGAAATCAGAATTTGATAACAACGTAGAAATGTTTGTTATTAAAAATGAGTTAAAAACGTTGATTGCTCATTTTAAAGGAAATTAGATTTGTGGCTCACCTTCAACTGATTCTGAGTCGGATTTATCAATGATTGAGGAAACAAATGATGATTCTAATATTTCAATCATAAAAAAATTAAATAATGCAATTAAAATGTGCAGAAGTCCAAACAAAACACCTAATAACGTCCGTAGTGGTATGGAATCAAACATTGAAAAAGAAATTGAATTATTTTTTTCCGGGGTGAGAGAGAACTGTTTTTGCAATCAGCATACAACATTTTGCTAACAATTTTGCCCACAAGCGTTGATTGTGAACGATGTTTTTCGTCAGCATAACAAAATTAGATTCAGATTATCTGATGACACTTTAGATGCCTTAATATTTTTAAGAAGCTTTTTAAAGAACCATCATTAAAAAAAAAAGTTCAAGGTACACCACCGAATATGAAGTATTGTTGCATGACAATTTCGAAACAAAAAAATTTTTTTTTTTTGCCGAAAGTAGGGGTCGCCAAAATACAATTTTTGTTATATCTTCGGCATTTATAGTCCGATCTCAAAGTGTGATATATCGATGTTTTTGTCTTGAGGAGATCTATCGTATATACCTCAAATATACCGTTTTAGTATTTACTCACCAGATCTCAGTTCGTACCACCCTAATGTACCACCCTAATATCAGAAAATAAAAGCTCACAAAAAATCATTAAACTTTTGTTAAGGAAGTTTTTCGATAATTCCAACAGAACTATTGAAAAAATGAATTTTTGTTTTTTTTTTGCCGAACGTTACCTTTTTAAATTTTTTTGTCATATTTATAGTCCGATCTCAAAGTGTGACATATCGATGTTTTTGTCTTGAAGAGACCAATGTTTTGCATTTACTAACCAGATCTCAGTTCCTACCACCCTAATATCAGAAAATTAAAGCTCACAAAAAATCATTAAACAGGAAAAGTTTAAATTTAAATCATTAAAAAAATTTAATCAATCATATTTTGAAATGAACCAGGTTTACTGTATTTTTGCCGGTTCTCGAGTTTGGAAAATATGTAGCCCATGCGTTGCTCATCGGTGACAACCATGGCAGATTCATGTACTACATGAACAAAACACCGAGCGTTTTGGTTATGTAGTACATGAATCTGACAAAAATATCGATATATCACACTGTGAGATCGGACTATAAATGCCGAAGATATAACAAAAAATGTATTTTGGCGACCCCTACTTTCGACAAAAAAAAAAAAAAGTTTTGTTTCGAAATTGTCATGCAACAATACTTCATATTCGGTGGTGTACCGCGAACTTTTTTTTTGCATGTAAGGCGAGACACTCTAATGTACAGTGTAAAAAACTATGTAATGTAATTTTGTTTTTAAAATTATTGAAGGTTTATAAACGTTTAATAAATGAAAAAACTATAGCTTTGAGACAATTTTTTGTTTTTAAATAAATTAATATTAAATATATGTTACTTTTTTGTTTCTTTATTACTTTAATTCAATGAACTAATTTTTTTGTTATATTTTTATTTAAATTTATGAATTAAATAAATAGTTTTTTCATTAATATTGTATTTTTTTTAATATGAAACAAAAATTCCGCAATCCCGAAAATCCCGATTTCGGTATTCCGGGATTCATTTACGAAATCCCGAAACCCGGGATTTGAAAAACCAGCTAACTTAACAAACTATGCTATATTTGTATAACATGTTCTTTATCAACTAAATTCAATAGAACATTATTAATAAATAAATTTAACATAAACCACTTAAAATAAATTTATGTACATAATTTCCAACTGAAAATAAAAGTGTTTGAAACTAGTTTTGACTTAAAATTTTTAAATTTTATTTAACTAAAAATATATTATACATTAGATTATGATAAACTTCGTTAAGTCTCTATTTTAAGTCTTTGACCTCACAATCACAATTTTTTGAAGTGTTTTACTTCGTTCAAGTCAAGTAATTAAAGATTAATTTTCGCACTTGTATTTGAAAGAATTATGAGTAGTTTCATTAACACCTTTAGTTGAATTGTTCAAGTAAATAGAAAATGTATTTGTTTCTTTAAACAATTAACTTATCTTTTTCACAGAAATCTTCTGAAATATTAAGCGTAAAGTTATTGAAATCATAAATCTATGTGTTTTGACACACAAACATTGTATGACTTTGGTTAAATTAGGAAGCAAGATAAAAACTGTATGAAATATTTGAAAAGTAAATAAAACAAGTAAGAGTTTATATTCGGCTGTGCCGAATCTTATATACCCACCACCAAATCATCTGTTATGGTTCGAATTTTTTGAAATGTACCGTAATTTTTTTTTTTTTTTAAAGAGAAGTAACACTCACGCAATTAATATGCCTATATAATTGCGTTACTTTCTTTGGAAAGGGGATAGATTGAAGAATTAAAGTTGGTGAAAGTAGAAGAAAGCTTTATATCACAACTAAGCAATTGCGCATTATGTTAGTTTTAGTGCAGCGTTGCAGCGCCTGTGGTGGTCAGTAGGCGCATTATTTTTAAAGCTTGATTTTATAGCTTTTATTCAATTATTTTACTTAGGTGGCATTTAAATGCTATACCACCGAAGGAGGGCGCGCTGTAATAAATATTAGTTATGATGGATAGAAAGAAAACTAATAATTATCAGAAACTGATGTTGTTTGAGTGACAGCGGCTGGGAATCGATCAAATGCGCTAACCAATTAAGCTACAGCACCCTTTCTGTTCATTTTAGGTTTATTTTAGTAGAATTTCATCCTAATAACGATTTATAAGAATTTTATGCATATTCCAGTTATAATCAAGAATTTACAAAAAAGCCCTAGGCAAGTGATTTTGGCTTCAAAAAACGTCAAAATTGTCACCTCTGTATACTCTGAGGTTATTCTCGGAAGTGAAGCTTGTACAGGAGCTATGCCCAGTTATGGACCAACTCTGACCAACTTGAAAGTCAATAGTATAATTTTTACATACTTTTAACTGATCTGTGTAAAATTTCAGTTCGATATGGATGTTTATGTAAGTTAATGAAATTTCGGAAGTAGTCTTCATAGGGGAACTATGACCTATTACGGGCCAATCATCATGAAATTCTATACGACGATTTATATGTATTTGCGAATTATTTGTATTGAATTTCAACGTAATAATGGTTTTTTAAAGAGCTTTATGCGCATTTAAGTGATTTTTCAATGTGAAGTTTATAAGACGACTAGGGTAAAATATTGACCGTTCATCAAAAAGTAGGGTATGAATATTTCTACGCTTGCTGCTGATGCTTGTACGAGATTTATGCGCATTTAAGTGATATCCGGAAGTGGATTTTATATGGGGCTATGGTCATATATGGACCGATCATCGTGAAATTTAGTACGACAATTTAGATGTGTATACGGATAACTTGTGTTAAATTTCGACTTGTTGGTGATTTTTATACCTCTTATATGCATATTTAAGTGATTTGCGGAAGTGGACTTTATATGGGGACTATGGTCGATCATTATGAAATGTGGTACGACGATTTAAATGTATACTTGGATTATTTTTGTTGAATTTCAACTTGATAGTGAGTTTTATTAAAGATTTAAGTGATTTTCGGAAGTGGTCAAAATATGGACCGATGCAAAGAAGATACCGATTTAAGGTTTCACTTTGCATAAAACTTATTATTGCAGAATTTTGTATGGATACGGCTTTTCTATAGACATTTATGTACCATTAATCCATATTTTTACCTTTACCTTTGGCGCCCTTTAAATTATGCCGCCCTAGGCCCAGGCCTCACGGGCCTAGGCGTAAATCCGCCACTGCTTATTTCTGTAAACTCCACATTTTTCATTTCCTATTTGGCTATTTTGTTTCTAATTTAATTTTTTTTAAATAAATTCATGACACTAAAATTCCTCTCAACTTCTGCGTTTGAGTACGGATATGTCAATATGTGTTTGGCAAAACTGGACAGTTTAAGGAATGGGTTATTACCAATAACATTAATTCTATATTATTAGATTAGAGGAAGAAAGAGTACGAAAAAACTAAAATGTAGCTATATCAAGCAAAAAGTAATAACGGGCTAAAAGGGCTAAAAGATAATTGTAAAACGTGCTAGATTTACGCGTTTTTTAGTTTAGGGTCAATTTTATTTTTTCGCGTTTTGAGTGACTAAATTCGGGCTAAATCTAGCCCGAAAAGGGCTAAGTTGGCATTACTGAACATACATGCATACAAGTGTCACTCTGTTTGTTTTAGGCTATGTTTTGCTAAAAATTAAAGAAAAAGCGAACGAAATAGAAGCAAAAGAAAAAGAGTAATAAGTTTGTGTGTGTGAAAGAGAGGGAGAATGCGAATGCTTGTATTTATATTCATACATACAAGTATGTGGTAGTTATGTAGTATGTTATCATAACATTCTACTGACCTCCAAATATTTTTATTCAGCCAAAATAAAAAATTCCACAATTTTTGTTTATACCTATTTTGCATTCCACGTGTAGAAATTTAACAACAAATAGCGGTTTTTTTTTAACATAACAAGTGATGCTAGATAGGTACAGTGGCCGACAAAAGTCTACGTATGCAATTTGGCAATTTTGAAACCATAATGAAGAAAAGTAATAATACAGTTTTGTTTCAGATGTATTTTTAATAACACAAAAAAATCGTATTTTATTATAAACTTAAACTTTTATTCACAAAAAACTAAAAAAATTGAATGACAAGCTGTAAATTAAGATAAAAAACTTTGTAATAAAACTTACTACTTTTTATTAAAATTAATATTTCGTTGGGCCACCATGGGCATCTAGAATCTCCCGCACGTGCTCAATAACATTTAAGTCCGGGCTTTGAGGTGGTGTGTACAACTGTCGTGGGGCATGGTAGAGCAGCCAATCTTTGACAATCTGAGCCGTGTGCTTCGGATCGTTATCTTGCTGAAAATCCAACTCTGACTAAGATTTAAAATATCAATCGAGGGTTTAAAATTTTGTTTCAAAATGGATTTGTACAGATCGCGATCCATATTACCCTAACTTTCCTACTCCAGAAGCAGCGACAGCACCCCAAACCATCACGCTGCCTCTAAGCAACTAAGTTCTTCGGCTCCATCGCTGTATTTTTTTTTCGCCAAACTTTGTCTCTTCCAGAAATCCATGTCCTTCTGAATATGCTTTTGTGCAAATTTCAAACGAAGTTTGTCGATTTTTTTCGCTTATGAGAGGTTTTTTGCGAGGAGATCTGTTATGGTAATCATTATTATTTAAAGTTCTTTGTATAGTTCTTGGATGTACAATTAATTCAGATCTTGCTGCGATATCTTCGGCTAATTTTGTGGCATTTACTTTTGGATCCCTCTTCTTTTAAAATGAAGCTAACGTCTCTACGACTAAGTTTCTTTGGGCGACCTCCACGTGGTTTGTTTTCAACTGTACCAGTCTTTTTAAAGTTATTGACTATTGTCTGAACTGTACACTTACTTAAATTAAAAAGCTTTGATATTTCACCAAAAGATTTTCCCTCATTTCTGCACTTTACAACAAAATTACGGACATCAATTGATATTTCTTTTCGAGAAGCCATTATTCCTAGTAAAGATTTATTTAATCCGCCTAAACTTGAACACAACAAGAAAAGTAAAAAATAAATAACTGCATTTTACGGTTTGAATTCAACAACAAAATCCCATACATGCTGGTCGTATGTAGACTTTTGTCAATGCTTTTTGTTTGTTTATTATGAAGAATTTTTAAAGTTTACATTAAAATAGCGATTTTTTTGGGCATATCAATAAAAATAGATTACAAACAAAACTGCATCATTATTGTTTTAATTCCGCTCTAATGTTCTCATTGGACATTTTCCAATATTGTGGTCGTATGTAGAGTTTTGTCGGCAACTGTATATTGTGTTTACAAATTTTAATATTGGTTGCAAATTTTTATTCACTTTTTCCCGTAATGTTATTTTTTAATCATTTTATTATTGTTTATTTTCATATACCTACGAGTATTATTTACGTTCATAATAAAGCAAACAAATTGTTTGCCATTAAATTTATTCAAAATTCTTGTTTATTAAAGAAACTACGCAAACTTATTTTCAAAACAATCTTTTATTTGAAAAACAACACTTGTTTTTTATTTTTATTATGTTATTTAGCAGGCCTACTTATTATTATTATTTAAACCATTTGTTTATGCCCATTTATTTGCATAAATATTGCTATACAAATTTATCCAAGTGATCTACATACATTGGTATAGCCTGGGGGTAGGGGTGCCAGACGTACTGTTTTTAGCAGTACGCGTACTGTTTATTTTCATATGTACTGTTTTATGCACAAGACCCAAAACGGTACGCAAATGTACTGTTTTTACACGTTGTACTGTTTTTTTGTACTGTTTTTTTCGTTAAAAGCTTATTTATATTAAAATTTAAAAAAATATTGATAAAAACAAATTTTTGTTCAGTGTATTATTGCTTTATTAAAAAAATGATTTATTTATCGGGGTTTAATCTACTTTAAAGTTGATTATGAGATCAGTGTTAATGGCACAAAGTATATACTTTGTGGTTAATGGCTCTAAAGCATTGGTGTCCAAAAAAAAATTGTTTGTCCATATGAAATGAATACAACAACAATTGTTTCATGAAATGGACATAATTGCTCTAAAGGTATTTCTAACCATTAAACATTGTAGATTAACATGAAGAATATTAAAAAAACAAATTGGATATCATAAATATATCGTTGTTTATACAACGTATTTAAATACATTTTTCGAAAAGCTGATGGCACATTTAATTTTAAAGTAGTCATGTTATAGAGGGTTAAGATAAAATGTTACTTGGATTTTTTTCAATAAATGATACTTCTTGATTTTTAAATAATAAATTTCTACACCATGTAAATTGGAACAGCATTATTCTTACTAAAAAATATTTAAAAAGGAGTAAAATTGAGTTGACATTAAATTTAAAGTTCACTTTTGTAATGTAAATTAATACATATCGTTGGTCTCATGTAGAAAGGCCCTAACTCGCTATTTTTTCGAAATTTGTTTTTTTTGCGATTCCAATGCAATTAACGCAAATACACCTCCTTACAAAAATTTATTGCAATAGTGTAAAAATAACGCTTTTATAAGCAGTTGTACAAAAAAGTTACATGTTGAATATTACAGTTTCTATTATGTTTTTACCTTCTCCTGTAAAGTTTCAAATATGCGAGTTAGGGCCTTTCGACATGAGACCATCGATATACAGATTGATTTACAAACACTAATAAATTTAAAACAACTTTGTATTACAAGCAAAGCAAAAATATTGTAATCTAAAAGGACTTTGATGATATAAAAGATACAATATGTCATTTAAATTGTATTTTCTATGTACCTTCTGCAAAAACGTTTATAACATATGTTATGATCTCATATTTTTAAGTGTTTTTAAAAATTTTTTTGTTGCTTATTAAATTAATATTACAAAAATGTTATTACATGAATAAAGAGTTATGTTTTCGTTAAAAATAAAATGTACTGTTTTTCCGTATTTCAAATCTGGCCACCCTACCTGGGGGAAAGTATTTAGATATTTAGTATTTAGTATCTATATGTACCTATTACTGCTTTATTTACTACAAAATATAATGAGTACATACTAGCTACATATGTATATGGCATTTATGAATGTACAAACGTGGTGTCAGACCTGCAAACTTTCTTTAAAGTTGTCGATTTCATTTGGAAATATAAAAAAGATTAAAATATTAATTTTTGTTTTTTTTTTAACTTTTTAAATTCGGAACCAGGATGCCCTCTTTAATTTGACTGGAATTATAAAGTGACTTTATTATTGAATAATTGATTTAATATGGAAATTTTTTAATTCTGATAGGCTATCAGTAAGACTAAGTATCTGATAACGAGACTAACGAGGTAATATTGAAGTTTATTAGCAGTCATTTGATATAGCGAAGACTCGATTATTAATTATGTGTGCAATTTTATTTTGAAAATATTTAGTGGTTTCAAAAACAAGTGATTGCTTTAAAACAAGCAACAGTTGAAGGTAGAGCTTCAAAACTGTATTTAATTTAATCTGAGTTGATAATTTTCTGATAAATATTTCTATAAATTTTGAGTTGCATTTATAATTCGAGTATTCGGCAATATGAAATCTAGTTAATTCCTAAAGGAGACTGTTCCTGGTTACTTACAGATTTTCCCGTCAATGTAATGCAATTAGTTGATGCCTTGAAGGCCTCGCTACTATTAATGTCCCTATGGTGAAGATATTGCAATTATAAATTATTTTCTTTTTACAATAAATCAATTAAATTTGTATCCGCCTTTGTTTTTGTTTATTTTTTTTTGTGAATTCAATTCTATAACCAAACATATAAAAATGAAATATAGTTTTCTAATAAAATATTATTTTTATTAATATAACTAACCTTTTCTTAATAATACGTGGTGTTGACTTTATTTTGACGCTCATAGTATCTGTTTAGAAATATATGTAGATTATGATTCCGCAAGTTTAATGTTAAATAACACATTTTATTTTAATTCTTTCATACATTTCATTTGGAACATCCTACAATGCAAGTACGAGTAGGTACAACAAATCCAAATAAATTAACAGTTTCTTTGTGTCTTTTAGAAACCATTTGGAATCTATAGGATTTGAAATTATTTTCATTGACATTGAAAAATGTGTATTTATTTAAATGCTGAAAAAAGTTTATTTTTATTTTGTATTTATGACTGGAGCATGACGAGTGCAGTAGCCCAGCTGACTGACTTTGTTTACAATTTACTTATGTCAAAAGTAATACTTTTTCAAGTATTTTTGACAGTAGCACCTTATTTTGTTTCTGTTTGGTGTTGTATTTGTTGTCGATTTGCACTCACCTTGTATAGTTACACCATGGACTGGAGCCAATTTAATTATATTTTTGATTAGAAAATTAAAATGTATGTATTATGTACATACATATGTATGTGTTATAGATCTCAATACAAATCAAACTAAATGAGTTCGTATATTAAATGTCGAAACGTATTTCTTTAGAAATATGATAAGATAATTGCAGTAAGTGGGAATTTTCATTATTAACAAATAAAAGAATTTTGATGATATTGTTAAATTTTAATATGTACTTCCTTTTATTATTTACTTATTATCAAGCAATTTTTGACAAATTCAACTATGTTGGGGCGTTTAAGGGTTAAAGCTAACACATGTTGAACGATTTTTAGAATAGTAAAAAAAAGTTTGTCATAATAACCAAAATCCAAGTTTTTTACACAGCTTACTGGCCATAAGTTGTCAATAGGCCTGAGATCAGGACTGCATGAAGGCCAATCAAGAACAGTAACCAAATTGATCCTTATGATAATATTCGTTTATTTCACTTTATTGAATTTCTCGTACAAATTAAATAAATTATGTCAACAATTTTCTTTACAAACAAGTTAGAGTGCTATATGCGGCTGTGTCGAATCTTTAATACCCTCCACCTAAACGTAATACAGAAACTGTTTTCTATTCAGTCTTAGTGCAAATTATATTAGTATTTTATATATTGTTTGAAAGACAATTTTACGACTAACATAATTTATTTCAAATATTTTGAAATTTTCTCTAATTTTTACCATTTATTATTAATGTAATTATCAACTCTTACTGTAATTTACCGAGTTTGTCTGATTTTCATAATAATCTTGAGTGTAATTTAACAATTTATAAAATTAAAAGAACATTTTTCCATATTCACAACAAGTTAAGAAACAGAGTATAAAAAATGATAAGATATAAGTTGAGGCTTTTTTGTTTGAGTTTGATCTCAATAATATTATTTACAAAAGATTTATGGGTGACATAAGAGAAGTGGACCAGTTATGGACTGATAGCTTTTATCGTTTTTTATACCAGTTTTATACGTATTTAAGTGAATTTTGGAAGTGGACTTTATATGGGGTCTATGGCCAAACATGGACCGAACTAAAAAAAAAAATCGTTTTGCGATTTCTTTTTGCATGAAACTTATTTTTGCTGAATTTTGTATTTATATTCCAATTTTATAGGCATTTATGTATAATTGAGCAATATTTCTGGAAGATTTTTGTTGGTGGCTATGAGAAATCATGGACTTATTCTTACTATTTTCCCCACTCTTTCTTCTTTTATCATGAAAACAACGTATACAAAATTTCATGGTGTTTTCTGCAATATACATACATATGTATGCACTATTTAAAAATATATCACGAAAAATGTTTAAGACTATAAATTTTTTACATTTTGATCTATAACTCTTGTTTTACTATACCGATTTTGCTGATTTTCAATACCAAACTGCTTAGGATAACTATAAACGGTTCTTTGGAAACTTTGTTTATTTCGGTTGTGTGCTTTGGACGTGAGAGTGTTTTACACAGTCAGAAAGACAGACAGACGGACATGGCTTAATCGACTTAGAATTTCGTAAGGACCAAGAATACATATATGTATATACACGGAATGACAAACTTATATGTACATACATATATACACTCATTCACCACTTATAACAATTGTTTTTCAATGCAATTATATAATCGGCCCAATCATGAATAAAAATTCCGCAGGAGCTTTTCCCTTTTTATTTTTCTAACATTTAATTTAAATAGGAAAAAATTTGAAAAGGGAAAAAACTCCCGCGCAATTTTTATTCATGACTTGGCTGATTATTTATTATTTATGGATCTTATCAAATTTTCGTTATTAATTTTTTAAAGCAAATTAGTTGTTTTCAATGTTTACGTAAATATTTAAATTAAAAATACAAAAACATTAAAATATGTATTAAAAAAAAAATCTAAAAAAATGTTTTCCTTGTAGGGTTAAACATTTAAAAACTAAACAAACAAGCTTTAATTAACTTTTAAAGAAACCCGTTACTTTAAAACTAAGCTTTTATTAGTGTTTATCTGAAGTTGCTCAAAAAGCTTAATTTAATAAACATAGCCGCCTAAAAGTATGCTTTTAGTTTTAGTTTAAAAGAAAAATCTATATGTGAAGGTTTTTAATTAATTTTTTTTCATTAAGAAAAAAAAAATGTATTTCGTTTGACAAATTAAACCCAGCTACTAATAAATAAATCTTATCAGTTTTCCAATAAATCTTTAAAAAAGTTGTTGTTTTTTTGTTTCATTGTTGTTGCTCTGCAATAAATTTGTTATTTATTTTTTTATTACTGGACATTAATAATAATGATATGAAAAAAATTAACGTTCTTTTTTCAAACTGACCTTTTTCAAATTAATAAAAAACTATTTATTATCTCAGCTTTGAGCGAAAATTATAAATAATTTTATTTAAAATTAAAAAAAAAAAACAACTCTTATTTGAAGGTCATGGTTGCATTTAACAAAATTAATAAATACAAACGAGTATATAAACATGAACAAATTGCTAAATAAAATGCAGCAACACATGTCGAATTTAATGTTTTTTTTTCAACACGAATAAAATCTTTTAAATCCGCATACATAATTTTGAAAATTAACAAAAACAAAAAAAAAAAAATTAAATTATAATACAAAATCATAATCATGCATCCAGCCAAGTGTATATTTATGTGTATTCAAACTTTTGTATTTAATTCTTTTTAATGACCAAAGATCAAGGTTTCCGTTGTGTGTATTCATTCTTTTTAAGGTAAATATGTATGCATATAAAATGCATGTGGATAATCACAAAAAACTTGATGAAATATGCTCATTCGCACAACTTGTGTTTAAAATCATTCGGACAGAAATGTCAGAAATTAGTCAGAAATGTCAAAAATTGATGATGGCAAATGTCATCATGCAGCGCTTGTAAGGAAATGTTAATACAAATTTATGCAACATTTTCTTGATTAGCAAGGACATATTGCAAAGGAGTTTAAATATTAAAACTTGTTGTCTTGTCGTCTAAGTGACTGACCATATAATCCATTTGAGCTATTTGAAAAGATCTCTCAAATTCAAACATAAGAAAATGTTATGACTTTTTAATTCAAATTAAAAACTCTGGCAAAAATTTCTGAAATCATTCTCAAAAATTTCTTGACATTATAAAAGAAAATTTTGATTAGAAATTATAGTCGAAAATCATGAGGTATGTGACATATGAAAAATTCTCCAGTTATCGATTACAAGGAAAATGCGATATGAAAATTTCTTTATTTGTAGATAGCATGGTAATTTTTTTTATCGATAACATGGAACATTTTTTTATGAAAAATTCTCCAGTTATCGATAACATTGAAAATTTTCAATGTAAAAATTTACTTTATTATTTATTCTTCTTTATTTATAGATAACAAGGCCAAATTTCTTTAAAACTATTTCTAGTTATCGATAACATAGAAAATTGTTTATAAAAACTTACTTAAGAACCTATACTTGGCAAATATTTGCCGAAAAAGACGTTTATTATTAAAAATTATTATTATTTATTAAATAAAAAAAAACAACTTCGTTTATTTAGGACAAGACATAACAAATTTTAGTCTTATTTTATTTAATGCTGTTTGATCTTGCAAAACTCTTGTAAGAGTAAACAACGTCAAACAAATTTGTGCTAACACAAAAGGTTACGCTATTTTGAGTAAATATTTGCCACGTGTGACCATACATTTAGTTGTCAATAACATGACTTTGGAAATGAAGTATCAATTGTTTTCGGAATCATTATGGTCGAAAATCTTCCGAAAATAACCTAAATATGTACATTTCTAAATATAAGGAGGAACTAATACATGGCACGTTTTTCTTTTAAAAAGTCTAGTGTGTACATACATATGTATGTATGTATCTCTAGTAGTAATGTTTACTAAAACCCTTTAACCTTCTTTTTTGTACCAGTATTTATGTAACAGTATTTTTATTAATTTAATGAACTACTCTACTAATTACATATTATTAAATTGTACTTGCTGGTAGAACACACAAAAAAATGCAACAAACTATAATCATTTATATAAGTATTTAAATATTTAATTAAACATTATTTTTAACGATATTGGCCTTTACAGTAAATAACAATAAATACAATACATATCATAATAACAACAAAAACAAAAGCTTAATATTCAGCATCATTTTCGATTGAGATGCAACCCTGTTTTGTTTTGATTTTTTTATTTTTATTTACTTTCGGTTTGTTTTCATCTTGTTCTTTTAGTTGTTGTTGCTGTGTTTTTGATTTTGTCAAGGCTGCCATCACGGTGTGTGTGTGTTGTGTATGCGATAGAGTACAAGAACGCACCTTGTTTTGATATCTTCTTTTTTCTTCTTTTTAAAGATGGTCTATAAAATCAGAATAAAGTTACAAAATCAGTTAAGACAGCAGGTTTGTTAGTTAAATTCGTGGAATTTATTTGACATTTATATAATACATATCGTTGGTCTCACGTAGAAAGGCCCTAACTCGCTATTTTTTCGAAATTTGTTTTTTGCGATTCCAATGCATTTAACGCAAATACACCTCCTTACAAAAATTTATTGCAATAGTGTAAAAAATAACGCTTTTATAAGCGGTTGTACAAAAAAATTTACATGTTGAATATTACAGTTTCTATTATGTTCTTACCTTCTCCTGTAAAGTTTCAAATATGCGAGTTAGGGCCTTTCTACATGAGACCATCGATATGTATGTTGTTTTTGCAAAAAAAAACTACATAATTTAATGAATTCATCAATAGTTTAACTTAAACAAAAAAGTATAACTGATTGTTTAATATTAAATTATGTGGTTTTTTATGTGCAGTTTTTTTTTGAAAATTTTAATTTTGTGTTTGATTTTCTTTCTGTTTGTGATTTTATATTAATTTAAAGTCATTGAACTTCTTTATACCCTCCACCACCATAAGTGGTGAATGAAGTTACATATAAGTTTGTCATTCCGTGTGTAACACTGAGAAATTCTCATCTGAGACCCAACAAAGTATATAATCCTTGGTCCTTACGATATTCTTATTCGGTTGAGCCATGCCCATGTCTGTGTAAAACACTCTCACGTCTAAAGGATACAACCGAAATCAACATAGTTTACAAAAAACCGTTTATAGTTCTCCTAAGCAGTTTGGTAATGAAAATCAGCAAAATCGGTATAGTAGAACAAGAGTTATAGATCAAAATGTAAAAAATTTATAGTCTTAAACATTTTTCGTGATATATTTTTAAATAGTGCATACATATGTATGTATATTGCAGATAACACCATGAAATTTTGTATACTTTGTTTTCATGATAAAAGAAGAAAGAGTGAGGAAAATAGTAAGAATAGGTCCATGATTTCTCATAGCCCCCAACAAAAATCTTCCAGAAATATTGCTCAATTATACATAAATGCCTATAAAATTGGAATATAAATACAAAATTCAGCAAAAATAAGTTTCATGCAAAAAGAAATCGCAAAACGATTTTTTTTTTTAGTTCGGTCCATGTTTGACCATAGACCCCATATAAAGTCCACTTCCAAAATTTACTTAAATACTCATAAAACTGGCTAATAATGTCAAACGGCTAATATTTGACATAAATAATCCTTATAGGTAAACAAATTGATGTTTTAAAATCTATGGTGGTCGGCCCAGAATTGGTCATAGCTCCCATACAAGGACCACATCCGAAAAAGCCATTTCTCTTTATATATATCGTATAAATATCGGTACCGACTCAAAACTTTGCACATATCATTTACATATATACAAAACTCATCCCATACAATTTTGTGAATTTCGGTCTATTTTTACAAGTATGCCCCATATAAAGCCCTCTTCCGAAAATCACTTTAATACTCATAAATCTCTTATAAATAAGGGTACCAATCCAAAATTTTACGCGGATCATTTACATATATACCAACATCAAACTGCTGGATTTTGGGAATATCGGTCCATATTTGACTATATCCCCCATATAGTCCCACTTCCGAAATTCACGTTAATACTAATATATATCTTATATACACCGTTATGATGTTGAAATTCGACGTGAAATATCCTCATATGCATAAAAATCGCTGTTCCAAAATTTAAGAAGATCGGCCCATAATTTGTCATAGGTGCCATATAAGAACCATTTCCAAAAAACAAATAAACCCACAAAAATGTCTAATAAATATCGATGTCGAACCAACTTTTATATAGATCAGCAATTTTAATCCAGAAATCATATTAATATCGGTTATACCGCAATTATGCTACTGGATTTTGTAGCTGTCAGTCAATAATAGCTCCTGATTTAAGTCTACTTGCGAGCATAACAACCAACCATACAGCTCTTGTAAATAACGTTATTGAGATGAATTTCAACCAAAATTATCCCCAAATACGTAGAAACCACATTAGTGGGTACTGGATTTAGAAGCTATCAGTCCATTACTGGCCCACATCTACTATGCCACCCATAAATCTTTTGTAAATAATATTATTGAGATCAAATTCAAACAAAAAAGCCTCAACTTATATTTTATTTTTTTAATACTCTGTTTCTTAACTTGTTGTGAATATGGAAAAATGTTCTTTTAATTTTATAAATTGTTGAATTACACTCAATATTATTATGAAAATCAGACAAACTCGGTAAATTATAGTAAGAATCGGTAATTACATCAATTATAAACGGTCAAAATTAGATAAAATTTCAAAACATTTAAAATAAATTATGTTGGTCGTAAAACTGTCTTTCAAACAATATATAAAATAGGTGTGTGGGGGGGCACCTTTGAACTGTGTTGATAAAATCTCAGTTTAACATTTTTGCCGACCCTTAACCGAGTTTTTCACATGTCAACCTTGTTTTCTAGCAACGTCAACAACTTTTGCAAGTTTTTTCAGTCGTCGACCGAATGTAGATGGGTGAACAAGTTTTCGCAGTGCCATTGTAAATTTTTTTTATTTGTTTTTGTAAGAGTGTAAGAAGTATTCAGTGATCGTTTTCTTTCGTGAAAGAAATTTATTGCAGTCCAAAATTCATTTCAAACAAAATTAAGTTAAGTTATTTGATATTTATGTAAAAAAAAAATATTTATTATAAATTTCCTTGAAATGGCAAGTCAGTTCAGGTTTGAACAAAGAAAAAGGGGGCACCTTTGAACATGTAATATTATCAACCGAAGTACCAAACATTGTTGATTCTCTCTTATTTTCTGAAAATGGCGAATCCAATGATGATCATAATGCTTTAAAGGAAAATGTAATGCCACCTGAAATCGCAAGGCCTTTTTCGTCTTAATAATATAAAACTTATTTCTGATCTGATTTTTTTTTTTATTTTTTAATTGTTAATATTTATGTTTTTCTTAATAAATAAATTGAATTTACAAGAAAAAATTGGCGTTAAAAACTACCCCAGCTTAGTTCCCCGTTTGGGGGTGGGGGGGGGGGGGCACATTTGAACACAATGACTTCATCCACAAAAAAAATAAAAAAAAAAAATATAAATCGAACTAAAAATAAGTTACTTGTAGACTTAAGCTAAAGTTTATTTTTTCAGCAAAACAGTTAATTTTTACATTGTAATAATGTACTAAAAATTTAGGGTTGCCATAATTGTAATAATATTCATGTTAATATTTTTTAAGATTCTAATTTTAATTTAATTTTAATTCATTATAAACAATAAAATTTAATTAATAATAAAAAAATGGAAAAAAATATAATTTAAATGTTTAAAAAAACCAAAAAACTCCACGCTCCAACATATATATTAGTTAAATTATGTAAGAAGTCAATAATTCAAAAATATAAATTTTTATGTGGCTTGAAAGCAAAAAGTGTTCTAAGGTGCCCCCCTCTCTCCTACTAATAAAATTTGCACTAAGACTGAATGGAAAAGACAGAATAAGAATAATCTAGTTCTAAAACCAGTGTAGTTTTTGTATTTCTCATTACGTTTAGGTGGAGGGTATTTAAGATTCGGCACAGCCGAATATAACACTAACTTGTTTTATAACAAAATTTATGTAACTTTACCGATAAACTGAATGTAATTTTGTTTGTAGTAGTTTGTTTTCATTTATTTGCTGTGTCTTTTTAAATATATTTTATTCATTGGTATTGTTTAAAACGCCGACTTTTGCTGGTGTTTTCTTTGTGCTCCTACCAATGCTACTACACTTAAGGAAATGCTCTTGTTTCAATTGGTGACCCCGACGTGATTTTTACAACAGACTAAAGTTCACCATCATCCGATGTCTAGAATCCTGTGACAGGCGATACACCCACGCAAAATTTATCTTTTGCGATGACAATTCCTCGATTTTGGAAAGAAAATCCAATTCTTCGGTTCGCTCAATTTGTTTTACATCACGTCGGGTTGACCAATTGAAACAAGTGTTTGATTTATTTTTAAATAAATGTATATAGTTTTATTGGTCTTTAATAAGTGCAAAAAAAGGTCATTGTTTCGCAAACCGTTAAATATTATTTAAATTACCTAGAAATAAATTATATTTCTTTGTGTTGGTTCACTTAAACTCTTGAATTTTTTGCAGTGCTTTAAAAAAACTTTTAAAAGCCAAAAAATTAAATATAAATTGCATTCGAGTGCACCTTTCAAAAAATTGTTTATGTTTTTTTTTTTTTTGTTAATTTTTTTATGTCTTTAGTGTTTTGTTGCTGGTTTAGTTTCTTTGCTTCTTGACTGAGTTTCTAGATTTAGTTAAACAATAATTTCATAGTTGTTGCCATTGCTGTCGTTGTGCATTACACTTATGAAATCTACTAAATTTATTTTACTTTTTTTTTTAGTAAGTTACTAGATATTTATGAGTTTATAGCTGAAACTCTGTAAACTATTTGAAAAGTTTTATATTACATGTTTTTGGTTCAAGTGACACGGTGGGGCGGGTAAATGATAATTGCAGAAGGTGGTTAATATTTAAAAGGGGCATAAAAGTATATACATACATTCATATATTGAATATGAGATAAGGAGTGGGATATAAATATATATTAAACAATTTCTAAAGCTATGATAACATGAAAGATTTTCAATAAAAATTTCTCCAGTTATCGATAACTTAAATATATATAAAATAAAAATTTCTCCAGTTATCGATAACTTAAATATATATAAAATAAAAATTTCTCCAGTTATCGATAACTTAAATATATATAAAATAAAAATTTCTCCAGTTATCGATAACTTGGAACATTTTCTATAACAATTTCTCTTGTTAGCGTTAACTTGGCCAATTTTCTATTGAAATTTCTCCAGTTATCGATAACTTGACAAATTTTCTATAAAAATTTCTCCAGTTATCGATTACTTGGCAAATTTTCTATAGAAATTTCTCCAGTTTAGTTACCAATATAGTTTTATATAATCGATAATATGGCAAATTTTCTATAAAAATTTCTTCAGTTATCGATAACATGTAAAATTTTCAATAAAAATTTCCCTAGTTATCGATAACTTAAATATATATAAAATAAAAATTTCTCCAGTTATCGATAACTTGGAAAATTTTCTCTAACAATATCTCGTTAGCGATAACTTGTCCAATTTTCTATTGAAATTTCTCCAGTTCTCGATTACTTGGCAAATTTTGTATAGATTATCTCTAGTTTAGTTACCAATATAGATTTATATAATCGATAACATGGCAAATTTTCTATAAAAATTTCTCCAGTTATCGATAACTTGGAAAATTTTCTCTAATAATATCTCTTGTTAGCGATAACTTGGCCAATTTTCTATTGAAATTTCTCCAGTTCTCGATTACTTTGAAATATTGCAATTGCTCTTTCCCATGCTCTTTCTTGTTCTTTCTAATGCAATAAACATTTAAATGACTTGCTTTGTTCTCGTTGAAAACCCCTGTCAATGATCTTGTTATTAGAATTTGTAAAACCAATTTAGAAATATTTCCATACTTTTGCTTAGCTTTCATCCCACTGTTACTTAGTTGCAATTTTGAAAACTTACCTAAAATGAAATATTTTTACCAATTCAATAGTACAATTTATAAATTAACAGAATTTTGTTTTCTAATTCATTTTGATATAAATTAATTATGTGGGTTGTGTTTGGCGTATTTAAATAGAATAAAGTATAATTTTTATCGAAAATCAGCAATTTGTCGGCTTAATTAAAAAAAATTTAAATGGAAATTGCATGAATTGTTTTAAGGCAATTAATTTGTAGACAAGGCGACATTAATAATACAAATTTTGAAATTTTTACTATTTATTTATATGTCTTTAAACAGATTTGTTATTTATTAATTGTAGTAAATTTATACAAGCAAATAAATAAAATATTTTAAAACTCAACTTAAGCAAAGACCAGAGAGCAAAGCGTGTTTTATTAACAAGACGAAACATTATTTCATATGTATGATATTTTGATGAAGTAAAGACCAGAGAAACTATGGCCGGTCCCATCAACAATACTTTCTAAGAATTTTGATCTGAATTATATCTAGAAATTTGCAGATTATGGAATAATATAATTGATTTTTGCCTTCCTGAAATGTTACTTATGTTGTTTATGTTTTAGCAAAGACTTTTTGATAGCTTGGACACCTGCCACTTTAAACTTCTCCGATCTTTCAGCAAATTTCACTTTGTATTTAAATTACACAAATAAAGAAAATAAAAATCAGCATAATTGGCATTCAAGTTAAAAGGAATGTGTAATGGGTCTCACTCACACACTATCTCAGCCAATTAAATCTTCTAAGACATCAAGTAGCGACAGTTAAGTAAACTTAGTTCAGTCTAAAACCACTGCTTTAACATGTCACCGCACATTTTATTCAAGGCCATTTGCCTGCTAGTTTTTAAAATTGTTTATAGTTTTTTGTTTCGTTATTAAACAGCAAATATAAAGAAAAATAAAGAAACTATAACTTGTGTCATAATTTATAATTAATATAATTTAATAACTAACTTTACACGTACTAACTAAGTTATTTAGTATTAACAACTTGCTGCAAACAAACAAAAAGTTGTTTCATTTAAAAACTAAAAACAAAAAAACTCATAAAAACTTGTAGAAAATATACGAAAATATCAAATCTTTAGATATTATATTGGTAACTAATAGATTAGTTCCAGGTAATTTACTTAATGGCAACAGCTACTTCCATTTTTCTATTCAAAAATTTCGTTCTTGCAGATTTGCTGAGTGTGTGAGGCACACTTGCGCTCGCCATATTGTGTTAATTTTAAGCAATTTATTCAAATGGCCTTTTAAGTTGTAACATAAGCTTTGTAGCAGCCCCAACAACTACAAAAAACAGCAACATTTTATAATGCTAATTAAATACAGGGTGGGCCAAAAGAAACCAAGGGATGTAAAATTTTAATAACTTTTTCGTTTATTAATTTTTTTTATTTTTTTCTTTCAACTTGTGGCAGTAGCGTTCGAATTTCTGCAACAATGTTTGCCTTGAGTTCAAGGATTGTCTCTGGCTTATTCACATACACTCGCTCCTTTAAATAACCCCAAAGAAAATAGTCGGGTGCTGTCAAATCTGGCGATCACGCTGGCCAAATAATTTCCGAATTTCTGGAAATTATTCGCCCTCCAAAAATTTGACTTAAAAGTGCCACTGTGTCTCGGGCAGTATGGGCACTGGCTCCGTCCTGCTGAAACCATATACCAGGTCTGTTTTCAAGAGCAGGGCGTAAAAAATTGTCTATCATAAACCGATACCGCTCTCCATTTACGGTTACAGCACTTCCATCTTCATTCTCGAAGAAGTAAGGTTCAATGACATTTTCAGATGTGATCCCACACCATACTGTACACCTGATGGGGTGCAATTGGCGTTGATGAATGGCTCTTGGATTTTGAAAACCCCAGAACCTACAGTTCTGCTTATTAACAAACCCATTCAAATGAAAATGAGCTTCATCACTCATAATCAAATTTTTAATAAAGTAAGTAAGGCGTTAAAATAATTGATCTCTGGTTTAAATAATAAAATTCTATTGTTCTGGTTCTCTGTTCAGTTGTGAACCTCTCCATTATAAATTCTCCAAGTGTTGTCTATATAATCTGAAAATAAAATTAATAAATTATTAAACTTTTACACCCCTTGGTTTCTTTTGGCCCACCCTGTAGTTACAAACAAACCAAAAAAAAAAATTATAAAATAAATTTGCATTTAGATGAAAAATGCCAAAGGCTGATTATTATTAAAGAGTTTTTTTTTGCATTTAAAACTTCATTGTACAAGTGTGGACATTTAAATGTTAAAAATGAAAACAAGAATTTCTTAATGGGTTAAAGTGATTTTGTTGCTTAAAGTTCCGTTACACTTTACTAATAGATTATTATGTGAACCCACAAGCTTGGTCTGAAAAACAAGTTAAAGTTTTTTGAACACTTGTTTTTTAACAGGATCTACATAAATTAAATGCTTTCTCGTTAAGAATGTTAAGTATGTGTAGAAAAACGGGAGTGTTTGTAGAAAAGTATCTAAAGTATTGAAAGTGTTAAACCCGTTTAAACCGCAAATGACTCCCAAAAGGGGTACAAACTTGACGGTAGAACTTGATGTAGAAAGGCCCTAACTCGCTATTTTTTCGAAATTAGTTTTTTTTGCGATTCCAATGCATTTAACGCAAATACACCTCCTCACAAAAATTTATTGCAATATTGTAAAAAATAACGCTTTTGTAAGCAGTTGTACAAAAAAAGTTACATGTTGAATATTACAGTTTCTCTTATGTTTTTACCTTCTCCTGTAAAGTTTCAAATATGCGAGTTCGGGCCTTTATACATGAGACCATCGATATACAGGTACTTATTTTCAAAGAATTCCCTGTTTTTGTTATTTAAATTTATTTGGCTGAATATTCTTTCGACGTTTTGTTACAATAAGAGAAGTTTTTTTTGTAGAATTTTTAGTTCATGAAATTTTTATGTTTACAGACAAATAAATAATTTCTGCTATTATTTGGAATTACTATACTTAAACTTAATAACTGTCAATAATTAAGAACAACACTACTATTACTTAAGGTACGGTCACATTTGGCAAATATTTGCCGCAAAAGACGTAACCACTAAATAACATATATTTCAACTCGTTTATTTATATAAAAAACACTTTCTTATTTAGGCCAAAGTACAACAAATATTTAGTTTTAATCTATTTGATGCTGTTTGATCTTGCAAAAATCTTGTACGAGTAAATAACGTCAAACTTTGTGCTAAAACAAGTGGTTACGCTTTTTTGAGTAAATGTTTGCCAAATCTGACCGTACCATTAGTTTTGTGTTTGAAATATGTCATGTTCATCGTAATAATTATGATATTGAATGAGAAAAATAGTCCTTGTCTCAAAAAAGGAGAGAATTTGGTAACAAAAACATTAATAAAACAAACAAATGATAGAAAATGTTAATAATTCAGAAAATCGTCACTTTTAATGAAATAATCGTCAAATCGTCACTTTGCAATTTTTGAAACAAAAAATCATCAAAATGACGATAAATCGTCAAATCGTCACTTTGCTATTTTTGAAACAAAAAATCATCAAAATGACGATAAATCGTCCAATCTGGCAGCTATGACGATAGTGCTTTTGACTTAGTGATGAAACGTAGAAGAATTCAAGCATCAGCAATTATAAACCTTAGATGAAGATGTAATATTAGGCCAATCATTGATAGGGTAACGAATTATTGCCCATTTAAAATTTAAAATTTCTCTAGCAGATGGGATGACAGCGTTTAGCACAACCACTTCTCTAGCATAATCTAAGAGCAACTGATTTATCATAAAAATGATTGCGACAAACATATAAAATAAATATCAAATTATGTGAAGATTACAAAATGCTTAAATTGTTGTGGTAAACATCTACAACTATATTTTTTCTCTGCGTGTATTTACGGAAAAGTAGTAGAGATACAAGAATAGTGGCTGGATAAAACATTTCACAAAGGATTAACAGATATCGGTGGCTGTAAAACTGAAAAACCTTTTGAATCATTAAAGTAGCTTAATGGCAGATTATAGAGTAGTGGTTGTACCGTGTAGTACTTTAGTTTCTATATGGTTAAGATATATTCTCCAAATGTTTTCATTGTTTAAGAAATTCCCAATAGACAATATCCTTCTGAACCCATTATAGCTTCAATGCGTGTTGCTCGTTGAGAACTCTTAGTAGCAACACTTGAACGCCTTAAATTACGGTTCGTCTGTGTCTTTATTATACATATTTAGCTTATCCATGTAAATTGTTATATCTAAGGTAAATATCGGTCTAGCTAAGATTTCGGCATGTTGCAGTACTACAATTGATGTCTGTATTTTCACTGGATATACAGTTTCCTATTTCTTTGAGACACTTAAGTATTTTATTAAAATCTTTATTAATCATTATTTATATAATTATTATGAATAACTCTTTTTATATAAAAAAATAATTTAATAATATATGATAACTATATTTGACTCAATCATGTAATAATCATATCTTCAACCCCTTTTTTTACACATTACAACATCAGTGTAGAGGGTATAGTGGATTTGTGCTGATGTTAGCAATGCCCACAAGTATCAGTCCAACAACCACCTTGATCGACTCAGAATCATTTCCTGAGTCGATTTAACGATGTCCTTACGTCTGTCTGGCTGTCCATGTAAAGATTGTGCGCAAAGTACAGTTTGCAATTTTGAAGATAATTCGATAGAATATGGTACATGATATTTCTGCGGCCCATTGACAATTCAGATTGAAATTGGTTGAAATCGGTTCATTATTTCACCTAGTCCCCATACAAATGTCCTGCCGAAATAGGGGTTTATCGGCCATAAATGTTTGGTTTATAGCTGTAGCTCCCATATAACGCCCACTTCCGAAAATCACTTTAAAAAGCATAACTCTCTCAACACAAATACGCTTCATATATACACAAATCATGCGGCCCAATTTTTTAATAATTCTCACATAAGGCCCGCTTCCGAAAATCACTCTTAAAAATGCTGGTATCCAAATAAAAATCAACACAAATAAATTTCGTATATACAGAAATCAGGATATCTAATTTTATAACGGTGGGTCCATAATTAGTCATAGAAGTCTTACATAGAGCACAAAATTATTTTACACACATGCATATTCTGGATGTAGGGTACAATATGTTCGGACTTGACCGACAATACTTTCTCAATTGTTTTTAGTAATTTAATAAAAAATTAATGTTCTGAAATTGGTTTCGATTTTAATGATTCTAAAATTATATTATTGTTTTAAACTAATTAATATTTTTTTCTAAATTTATCCTTTTCTTATTTTGTTTCAGGTGAGTGATTATTTTTATTATTATTATTATTTAATAATTATTATAAGGTAAGTTATATAAATTTAAAGTAAAAAGCATGCTGGAAAGCATTCAAGGAAAAATGTGTTATACTGTGTTCAGATATAAAACTTAATTGAGTCAATATTCGGTTAATTGACAATATTATAATCATTTGACAGCTGGAAAACAATACAAAAAATATTCTATATGGTTGTTGTGGTGTGTCTATGTAAACAAACTTACCTTCACATTGATTTTTTAATGATTTCTTTTGTTTTCTTTTGTTGACATTTGCCATTTTATACAATTTTGTTCAGTGAACACAGTTGTGAACAGTGTTGCATTCGAAATCTTACTCAATATTATAACAATTTCGTACTTATTGCGCAATAATTAATTGAGATTTTATATGGAATATTGAGCTCAATAATGCCGTTAATTGCAATTAACGCAATTAAGGGTCATATCTGAACAGGCTATTACTTAAAAGCTTTCAGTATTATAATAACTAATTATCTAAGTTCTCTCCTGAGTTAAACAGAAATTTGTTCCGGTAATCTCTCTGTCTATCAGCTGATTTAGAAAAGCTTGTTGTATGTGAAGTGCAAGCTAAGTCTATGAAAGACAATTATCGGTCAGACATAGGGGTTTTAAACTGTGGTCGAACACCACCTTGGCATACGTAAATTATTGTCTGACGTTTGTCAGATCTTACAACGTTGTCCGAAAAATGTTCAGAAAATGTCTAACAACCGTTTGAACTTAAAATTTTTGTCTTCCAACGTTGTAAGAAAAAGCATTGACAATTTACCTTTTGCTAACAATTTTTCAATGTCAGTACATTGCTAGATCTGAAAACATTGTATGATCTGACAACCGTCTATACATAGCTTTAGGATTACATACATACAAAATTAAGTAGCATTAACTTTACACTGAGTTTTCTTCTGACTTCAACAGTCAGTTCCGGTAGTCTCTCTGTAAAAAAAACTTATTTAGAAATGCTTCTTTTGAGGTATTAGTGTAACGATAGCTTAACTCTCGTTCCTAAGAGACACTACTACCTATAATTTAATTTGAAATTTGTGTTACGATTCAATAATTTATTTTATTAAATACCTTTTATTTTAAATGCCAAACGTATCACTTGAGTTTATAAATAATGATGGTAGATGTGATTTTTAAGCTGTTGTTTGTTTTTTTTTTTTGTTCTATACATTATAATACCCTTAAGCATTTCTAATGTGAGTTGGCGTCTTAAAGTGTTTTGAATGAAATTTTTTGTTTGTTTTCTTTAAACTGCTGTCTAATCTTAAATATCAAATCAAACATAAAACTTCTTTAATCACACAAAACAACTACAACAATAAAAAAACAAATACAATTGAGTTATAAGTTATTATACCCTCTACCACCATAAGTGGTGAATGAGGGTATATATACGTTTGTCATACCGTGTGCAACACTGAGAAATACTCATCTGAGATCCAACAGAGTATATATATTCTTGGTCCTGACGAAATTATAAGTCGATTGAGCCACGTCCGTCTGTCTGTGTAAAACATTCTCACGTCCAAAGGACGCATCCGAAATAAACAAAGTTTACAAAAAAACGTTTATAGTTCCCCTAAGCAGTTTGGTATTGAAAATCAGCAAAATCGGTTTAGTAGAACAAGAGTTATAGATCAAAATGTAAGACAACCTCCATAAAAATTTGATATTTTGAAACATTTTTCTTCCAATTTTTTTAAATATATTGCAGATAATACCATGCAATTTTGTATACGTTGTTTTTATGATAAAAGAAAAAAGTGTGAGGAAAACAGTAAGAATAGGTCCATGATTTCTCATAGCCCCCATATACAAATCTTCCCGAAATATTGCTCAATTATACATTAATGTCTATAAAATTTGAATATCAATACAAAATGCAGCAGGAATAAGTTTCATGCAAAAAGAAATCGCAAAACGAATTTTTTTTAGTTCGGTCCATGTTTGACCATAGACCCCATATAAAGCACACATCCAAAATTCACTTAAATACGTATAAAACTGGCTAATAATGTCAAACGGCTAACATTTGACATAAACAATCCTTATAGGTAAACAAATTGTTGTTTTAAAATCTATGATGGTCGGCCCAGAATTGGTCATAGCTCCCATACAAGGACCACATCCGAAAAAGCCATTTATCTTTATATATATTTTATAAATATCGGTACCGTATTAAAACTTTGCACAGACTATTTACAAACATACAGAAATCATCCCACAAAATTTTGTGAATTTCGGTTCATTTTTAACCGTATCCCCCATATCCCCTAAATAAGGTTCACTTCCGAAATCCATGTTAATTCTAATATGTATCTTAAATATACCGTTATTATGTTGAAATCCTCATATGCATAAAAATCACTGTTTCAAAATTTAAGAAGATCGGCCCATAATTTGTTATAGCTGCCATATAAGAACAATTTCCGAAAAACAAATAAACCCATAAAAATGTCTAAGAAATATCGATATCGAATTAACTTTTATATAGATCAGTAATTTTAATCCAGAAATCATACTAATATCGGTTATACGGCAATTATGCTACTGGATTCTGTAGCTGTCTATTAATAATTGGCAATAGCTCCCGAAATAGGTCCACTTCCGAGTATAACAACCAACCATACAGCTCTTGTAAATAACGTTATTGAGATGAATTTCAACCAAAATTATCCCCAAATACGTAGAAACCACATTAGTGGGTACTGGATTTAGAAGCTATCAGTCCATAACTGGTCCACTTCTACAATGCCTCCCATAAATCTTTTGTAAATAATATTATTGAGATCAAATTCAAACAAAATAAGCCTCACCTTATAGCTTACGCCTTTTTTATACTCTGTTTCTTAACTTGTTGTGAATATGGAAAAATGTTCTTTTAATTTTATAAATTGTTAAATTACACTCAACATTATTATGAAAATCAGACAAACTCGGTAAATTTCAGTAAGAATCGGTAATTACATCCATTATAAAGGGTCAAAATTAGATAAAATTACAAAAAATTATGTGGGTCGTAAAATTGTCTTTCAAACAATATTTAAAATACTAATAAAATTTGCACTAAGTCTGAATAGAAAACACAGAATAAGAATGTCTTGTCCTATAACCAGTGTAGTTTTTCTATTTCTTAGTGCGTTTAGGTGGAGGGTATTTATTTTACATGGTTTATAGGTGGATTTATAAAGAATCACAAGAAGTTTAAGAATATCAATATGAAGCAGGCCGTTATTAATATGTATGTATTTGTTTTTTGTTTGTTTCACCAATTGATTTTCCCTCATTTCTGCGGACTTCAACTGATATTTCTTTTCGAGAAGCCATTATTCCTATTAAATCCGCCTAAACTTGAATTGAATACCTTAATGCAACAAGAAAAGTAAAAAATAAATAACTGCATTTTACTGTTCGAATTCAACAACAAAATCCCATACATGCTGATCGTATGTAGACTTTTGTCAATGCTTTTTGTTTGTTTATTATGAAGAATTTTTAAAGTTTACATTAAAATAGCGATTTTGTTGGGCATATCAATAAAAATAAGTAGATTACAAACAAAACTGCATCATTATTGTTTTTATTCCGCTCTAATGTTCTCATTGGACATTTTCCAATATTGCGGTCGTATGTAGAGTTTTGTCGGCAACTGTATATTGTGTTTACAAATTTTAATATTGGTTGCAAATTGTTATTCACTTTTTCCCGTAATGTTATTTTTTAATCATTTTATTATTGTTTATTTTCATATACCTACGAGTATTATTTACGTATGTACATAATAAAGCAAACAAATTGTTTGACATTAAATTTATTCAAAATTCTTGTTTATTAAAGAAACTACGCAAACTTATTTTCAAAACAATCTGTTATTTGAAAAACAACACTTGTTTTATATTTTAATTATGTTATTTAGCAGGCCTACTTATTATTATTATTTAAACCATTTGTTTATGCCCATTTATTTGCATAAATATCGCTATACAAATTTATCCAAGTGATCTAGATATGTACATATATACGTACAGTTAGGTAAGTTCAGATACCTGTCACAAAGTGTCAATAAGGTGTCAATTAACCCCCTCATAGGACATCCCCATGTTAAAATGACAGGTCCCCTTTATATAAAGTGTTAGAACTGGAACCGATCCCTACCAATTTGGAACTATCGCGTGATAAGTTTGGTGATAGTTCCCTTTCCCCTAGGGTAGGTATGGCCTGGGGAAAAGTATTTAGATTTTTCTAGATGTATTATTGTTTTATTTGGTTTCCTTTTGCCAAATTAGGGTGGGATGTTGTGTTAAAAGTTTAACACCCTTATTCATAAAACTTGTCAAAGGTTTATAACAGGCTTATAAAGCAAATTTTGTATGTATATTTGCCTTATAAGCTAACTACATATTGGTTTGAAAATAAATCGTGGCAAACATTTTACGTTAGCCTGAAAATAACTTTATGGAAACGGTTTAAAACAATTTCAAACAAACATCACTGACGAACGAACAAATTCTAGAACAGTTTTAGAGAACAGTAACTGCCGTATTCATACAAAATAAAGTAGGTTTGAAGTGTGCTTTTAGACAAAATTTTCATACAAAATTTTCTTAAAGTACATTTGAAGTATACTTTAATTTTTTGTGAATAAGGGCATTAAAGTTTAAACAACAAGTTTAGACAACTTGTGCACTAGCGTATTACATTACATTACTTTAAGTTTTTTTTTGGTATTATTTTAGTTGTTAAATTCTGACTTTCAAATTTGAATTGTTTAAACATTTCAAGTTTTTTTTTTTTTTTATTTTAAATTTTTGCAAGCTTCAAGTAGAACACAACCAATTGTTTTTTAGAATTTTTGTAGTGGATTTAGTGGTAGAAAAGGTCTTCTTTATTATTTAATAAATCATGTTGGTTTTTATTTTAATTTATTACAGTTGTTTCGACTGTTTCTGTTTTTATCTGCTAGAAAAATCCAATAAATTTAATTGATATTTAGTTTAGTAGACAAATATTCACTCTTATTCCACCACTCTTATTCATCAATACGAAACGATATCGTGTTGTGTCGATTGTTGTAAATCAGTACATCAAGTTTTATCGATAAGCAGCGATGTATTTTCGGTATGCCGTATGCAACGTTAACGCCGGCATCGATATAAATTGACTCGGATTTTGCCGTCAGTCTTTTTGGTGTCGAAATACTTTTATTCCTTTTATATTTATACCCTATATTGGAATTGTGCTGATGTTTGTAACGCCCAGAAATATTGGTCCAACACCCACCTTAAAGTATACCGTACGACTCAGAATCACTTCCTGAGTCGATTTAACGATGTCCGACCGTCCATGTAAACTGGTGGAAATTGGTCCAGTATTTCACATGCCCCCCATACAAATGTCCTCTGATCTGATCTAAACGCAAGTATGCAAAAACAAATTTCACCACAAATGAGTAATAAATAAAGCCAGATCACATCTACAAATTTTATTATGATCAGCCCATAATTAGTCGTGGTTCCCATATAAGGCCTACTTCCGAAAATCACTTTAACGACCATAAATTTCTTAAAAATGTTGGCATCCAAATAAAATTCAACACAAATCAGTTTCTTATATACAGAAATGATGACACCTAATTTTATAATGGTCGGTCCATAATTAGTCGAAACTGCCATATAAGACCCACGACGTAATTCACTTTAACCTCCATAAATCTTTTAAAAGTATTTACATCGAGATAAATTATAACATACACAATATTTATATTCACAGAAATCATGGCACAAAATTTTTGGATGATCGGTCCATAATAGGTCATATCTCCCATATAGCGCTCATTTCTGAAAAACTGTTTTATACATATACTGGGTGTAGGGTATTATATGGTCGGGCTATACTTTCTTACTTGTTTTATTTAAAATTTTTTTTTTGTCTACTTGAAAAATCTTTCAATTCAATAATTTGTTAACGTGCAGAAAACATACATATGTTTATAAATCTATTACAGTTTCTTAAAAATTACGATTCAATACATATCGAATGCAGTAATGAGCTGATACGACTCGCGTCGAAATATTATTCGATACGATAGTTTATATGCTTACAAATGACGCGATATGGACCCAGTTATTGCAAGAATATCGCAACTATAGCGAAACACAACCAAAAATAATGAATGTAAGGCTTTCTTTCGAAAGTAAGTGTTTCAAATATGTAGTTTCCATAAATGATTCCTTGTTTAAGAACTCATACAAGCGGTAACCGATTAATGTGTCATCGGGTGTCTCCAGAGATTATTGGACAATTGTCGTACACATATTCTAGTGATTTAATGGTTGATTTGATAACTGTAGACACGTGGTTATGTGTTGAGGTTTCGTGTTACTGAATTCATACTGTGTCGACTTTTATAACCGTACACAGCCATATTCTGTAAACCTGAGGGACAGTCTCATAAGCAACTGGTCCCAATATACACCACATCCGACACTTTCATGTGATCTTAATACTCGGTGAATATTTTGCATTTCCCTCTAAATAACGTATTTAAAGTTTAACCTACGAATGCATCACTGTCTCCTTTAGAGACTTCCAACATCCTTGGATAATTTTTGATTTGATATATACGTTTTCTAGGATCTAATGACCGATTTACTATCTGCAAATATGTGGATATTACTTTATGAATTCCATTTCAGCGTCGAGGGATATTCTCATATGCAATTGGTCCGAATAGCACTTCCCAATACTTGCATGTAATCTGGATTGCTTAATGAACATTTGACAATCCCTGTAAGTATGTGCATTGATAGGTGTTTAAAAATGTTTTTAAATATAAAATTGATATCAAAGTACCTGATAATACTTAAAATACCTCCTGGCATCATTAAAATACCACACACAGCGTTACCAAACATTACGTGACTTTTGATGAGATTTTTATTTTAAACTACCAGACCAAAATGAAATTGCAAAAAAAAACAAGATAACTGATTATCTCATTAAACACATAAATATTTCCCCATTTTGATTGCAGGAAAACCTCAAACAAAATAATGTTAAACAGCAGCATATCACTAGATTCTTTTTGTCGTATTGCTTTTAATTCATTATCAAAAGTTTAACTGTATTATATTTAATCAGCTGGTAGGTGCGATCAGTATAACGGATAAATGTTAATGAACTTTATATATGCAATGATGATGATGATGATGATGACGATGTGATGTGAGCTGAATACTGATCAGCCCAATCAGTTAGTCAGTCAGTCAGTCAGTCACAGTTGCCAGTTAGTTAGCCCGTGGTGGTGGATCATTTTGAAAAAATTTTAAAAAATAAAGAAAAAATTGTGTCGATGATCATTATCAACCACATTACAGCCAGCAACGTCAAAAGCAACAAAAACAACAACAAGGTAAACGACAACTAACAGCCATAACTAAATACCGACGGAAGGCGTTTTTTAAATGTCAAAATTTCTCATGCTCATACATTTTGTATGGAGCATACCAAAACAACGCGGCTTCAACGCTTTGCTATTGGAAAATCCAATTTTGACAAGGCGTTTCACAGTAAAGTTAGCTGCAAAAGAAAACAAAACAAAAAAAAAAAAAAAAAAAAAAGAGAAATAAAACAACAATGTCCAGCAGTTACAATAACAGGGTCGTTTTATTTATTTGTTTGATAACCCTGTTTTTATTGTTTTGACATAACTTTACCGCTTTTGTTAAGGGATGGGGTATCAGCGCTAAATACCCAACTATAATGTGCATATGCTAGCTTAAGCAACCCTGCGAATACATATAAATTGTATGTGGCAAACTATAATGTACTTAACGAAACTTTTCGTTAAGTTTTTCAACTGTCATTTGCTTAAGCAAAAAGCGAAAAGGCCCAACTATAATATGCATATGCTAGCTTAAGCAAATTGCAAAAGTTAACGAAAAGGCTGTCAAATGCATAACCAGTTCAGAGTTAACTTTTAGGTGGCTACAATGACTTTGAAACTTTTTGTCCACAGTTGCTCGTTTAAAAAAAATGTTTTTATTTTAACAAAAACTCATTAAATGACTATATTTTATAAATATTATTATATTATTTTAAAATTAAAAGGTCAAGTAGTTTCTAATAGGGCTATTTAAAAAAGATAAATAAAATAGCATGGTAGGGTGGGTGCAGATCTTTGAAGAGATAATAACACCTTATTCTCTTCCTTTTAGTTTTCCAATTCAAATTTTTATTTTTTTTAGTCGTTATTATTTTTCTGTTTGTCGGTTGTGGAAATTGCTACCTTTTTAAATTAAATAAGTTTTGTATCGAATCTAAATCCAATTAGATAAAGACAAGAACCATCCCAATTTCCCTGAGCACGGCCGGAACAACAGGTAGCATAGTCTTTAGATAATTGGAGCCTTAGTGGTCGGTCCGTTACATAAATTTTTTTTTTTTGCTTGTTTTCCTTTATATCTTTATTTCTATTACATTTTTTTTTAAGTCGGTTTTCGAATGAAGCTACCTAATTTTTTTTTATATAGTGTGGTGAACCGTAAACTAACATGATAGGGGAAAGAACCACCCCATTTTCCTTGAGCACGGCCGGTATATATATAGGTAGCAGCCCCATGAATGTTAGACCGATACGGTTAGGTTCGTTACATATATTATAAATATATTATTATTTTTCTGTTTGTCGGTTGTGGAAATTGCTACCTTTTTAAATTAAATAAGTTTTGTATCGAATCTAAATCCAATTAGATAAAGACAAGAACCATCCCAATTTCCCTGAGCACGGCCGGAACAACAGGTAGCATAGTCTTTAGATAATTGGAGCCTTAGTGGTCGGTCCGTTACATAAATTGTAACGGTCCAAACTTCTCTTGGCCCTATCTCTCGGAAGACTTGTGCTACCTATTCATCCGACCGTGCTCAGGGAAATGGGGTGGTTTCTTATCTTCCTCGAAATTAGTTAAGAACCGCATAAAATAAATTTAAAGAGGTAGCATAAAAATGACCAATGTTAACTAATAGATAAAACTAAAATAGGATAGATATAGTAATTAAATTTATGTAACGGACCGACCACTAAGGCTCCAATTATCTAAAGACTATGCTACCTGTTGTTCCGGCCGTGCTCAGGGAAATTGGGATGGTTCTTGTCTTTATCTAATTGGATTTAGATTCGATACAAAACTTATTTAATTTAAAAAGGTAGCAATTTCCACAACCGACAAACAGAAAAATAATAACGACTAAAAAAAATAAAAATTTGAATTGGAAAACTAAAAGGAAGAGAATACCAATTAGGACAAAATTATTAATTTATAAAACATGTTTAAGGCCTGTATTGTTATACGGATTTCCAGTTTGGTTCCATATTTCTCCCACCCTAATGAATAAATTTGAAATTTTTGAAAGAAAAGTCTTACGATCATGCATTGGCAAGAATTTTGTTTCAAGAATTAAAAGATTCTCAAATGTTGTAATTTACAAGGAGTCAGGGGTAATACCATTAAGCTGTTATGTAATTGATATAATTAGAAAATATATTAATAGATTACATTTTCATGATAATGACATTATAAAGGATGTAATTGATTCTCAAAGGGGATATAATTGGACTAATACTCCTTATATGTCTCCTCTTGGATTACAAAATGAAAATAATGTTGTCAATATGGCTATTTCTTCACCGGATTTTTTTAAAAAAACTCTTCCTGGATCTCACAGGGGCTAAAAAATGTATTTGAAGTTTATTTTTTTTATTATTTTTTTTGTTGTTTGTTTTTTTTTCTTTTTTTTTGTTATTTTCTCTAGTATGTAAGTATTAGTTTTAAGTTTATTCGACTATGAGGTATACTCTCACGACACTGTTAGCCTCGGGAGCAAGGGCATTTACATTAAATTTTTCACAAAAGATTTTATACATTTATTGTCAAGTTTGGTACTGTATATTCACTTTCACAATTATTTTAAGACATTACATTATAATCTTAAATTTTACTTTACTATGTATTTTTTTTTAAACCACAATTATTCTTAAAAAAAAGTCTCAATAAAATTAAATTTAAAAATTAAATTTTTAAGTTTTTTCTCCATTTTTGCAAACACAGTACGAAAATTAACAAAACATATGTAAACGTTTATTATTATTTACAATATAGTGCTGCCACAGCTGTACATTTTAGTACTTTTGCCGATAAATTAAAAAAAGGAAAAATTATGCGTTTCGGGTACGAAGTTTTCTTTTAATTATAAAATAATATAATAATATTTATAAAATATAGTCATTTAATGGCTTTTTGTTAAAATAAAAACCTTTTTTTTTTAACATAAATGAGCAACTGTGGACAAAAAGTTTCAAAGTCATTGTAGCCACCTGAAAGTCAACTCTGAACTGGTTATGCATTTGACAGCCTTTTCGTTAACTTTTGCAATTTGCTTAAGCTTGCTTATGCATATTATACGTTCCGTTTTCCGTCGGTATTTAGGTATGGCTGTAGAGCTTTTGTCGTTCAAATTGATGAAGATTATATTAATGGTGGCGGTGGTGACAGCAGCAGCAGTTGAGTTTATGGTGCTGATATGATTGACATTTATGCTGAGTGGGCGTTTAATAACCTACAAAATGATTACGATTTTAGTTTTTTATTTTATTTAAATTGTTTGCATTAAACATGCAGTTTTCGTTAGCATTTTTGTTTATTTTTTTTTTTTATTAATGTTTGTTTTATTTTTTGTTTCGTTTAATTTTATATACATATACGAAAAACTAAATACATTTTTAATAGTTTTGTTTTAAATATATGTATTAGTATAAAAAAAAGGTTATTGTACGCTATTTGTTTAATGTTAAATTGCATTTATTTTCTATATCTTCATTTTAACGGTGTTTTTTTTTTTAATTTTTTTTTATTATATCCGGGTTGCTGATTTTGTATGTATGAAAATAACGAGGCTGTTGTGATGATAGAAAACATTTGTTTCTTTTGATGATTTAAAAAAAAAATAACTTTTCAATCATTTTCGAGATCTCGCATCAAATCTGCACTTTAATCTTTTATTATAAACTATTTGTTTAAATAAGGTTTTTAGCTCAGTTATTGTTAATTATTGTGTCAACATATTTTACACTTAAATGATACTTAAAACTTTATTGCAAAAACACGCTATTTAAAAAAAATGGGAACTATGATTATTAGATCAAAGTTAATTAAAAAACATTAATGAAACATGGGTTTTACTGAGATTTAAAAACCAGAGACTTTGGGGTATAATTTATTTCTTCAGGCTGTAATTTTAATATTAAACTTTAAAATTAATTTGAAAATATATCTGCGCAAAGAAATAAACTTATTGGTAATTTGTAAACGTTTTTTCAAAATTAAAAAACGTTTTCATAGAATACCTTTACAAAACCAATAAAAATAAAAATACAAGTCCCAATTTACACAAAGCAATTCTTTAAGCTAAGCTATTTAATCTGTTTACCCGGGTTATAATATCGAGCCATAACCGCCGAAAAAATGCATCCCACAAACTCAAAATTTTACAGGGGAAGGTTTTTTTTAAATAAAATCAGTTTGAATAAAGCCATTATTTTAAAATTTATAATGTAAATATTGTTTTGTGTAATTTTAATAATTTTAAATGATGTTGAACTATCGATTTCGATGAAAAACAATCGATTATGGTGTGGGATACATTATTTTGGCGGTAATGGCTCGATATTGTGATTGAATTTATAATCCACAAATTTAAATTGTAGTTTAATGTACGAGTATATTTGTAGTTTTAAATAAAGAGCCTTCGAGGTACCGAGCGATGTTTATTTCCCTGAAAAGTCAGTAACCAGCAAACAATAAGACCGGACCTCAAATGCTCACATCCCCATCACATACCTAAGTATTTTATTTATATTTGTGTGAAGATAAATATGCCGAGTTAAATATGTTTTGACGTAACGACTAATGAAAAACGTATTTAAATATAAAATACAAATTTAAATAAATTTTAAATACGTTATGACCAAAAAACAATTTAATGAAAAAATTAATTTTAAATTGGATATATAATTTTATATGGTTATAAAAAAATATTACTTAAAATTAGATATAATTATGAAGTTCTTCGAAGGATTTTTTACAAACTTTTGAAAATTCACTTAAACAATTTTGGACTTCTATGAGGGATTTTGGCCCAAGTGGTCAAATGGAGCAAAGGCATGTATACCCACTATATAGGATATGTGCGCAATAAAAACAGCTATCAGATGCTGTTTTTGGAATTCCCGAATTGAATTTGTGAAATTTTTACAAACTTTTGAAAATTCAAACTGTGCTAGTTTGAAAAACTGCGGGGCACCTACTGGGTAAAGCTAAATTAAGTACGCTGAATCCAGTGGTGCTATCCGTTTTTAAGTTAGCTCTAGTTTTCGAGATATAGCGTTATTTAAAAAATGGAGGAGGTTGCACAATAAATATTCGCGTAACTCGACAACTTTTTAGTTTATTGAATTAAATAAAACAATCGAAATTCGGCAACAAAATCAAATAAAAAAAAAAAACACAATTTGCAAAAAGAAATATTAACGCAATTCACAATCTTGTGCAAATGGTATTGCATCATTGCATTTGCAAAACGGTTTAGCATATTTTTGCTCTTGCTGTGTGTTTTGTTAGTGTAGAGCAACAATATGCTAAACCTGTTTGCAAATGCAATAATGCAATACCATTTGCACAAGTTTGTGAATTGCTCTATTTTTTTTTTGCAAAAGAAAAAATATTTTCGAAACGACTGCTCGGATTAAAAAAAAATTAGTCTTACTTAAAGATAATTTAATAAACTAAACAGTTTTCGAGTTATGCGAATATTTATTGTGCAACCTCCTCCAGGTAATCCCCCTCAGATATAATACACTTATGCTAGCGTTTTTTCCCATCCTCGAAATACTTTTGAAACGCGCTTTTTGGTATCGCCAACAGATCCTGTTTCGATTTGTCTTTTATCTCCTCAATCGTAGCAAAACGCTTTCCTTTTCAGTGTCTTCAGTTTTGGGAAGAGGAAAAAGTCAGCGGGGGCCAAGTCCTGTGAATACGGTGGTTGAGGCATGATAACGGTTTTTATTTTTGGCCAAAAACTCAGGCACAAGCATCGATGTGTGAGCTGGTGCGTTATCATGGTGAAAAATTCATGATTGGTTTTTCCACAATTCTGTGCGAATTTCTGACGAATTGCTTCGCGCAAACGGCGCATAACTTTAAGGTAATATTCCTTATTGACCGTACGACCTTGTGACAAGAATTCATGATGCACCACGCCATTGCAGTCGAAGAAAAGAGTGAGCAAAACTATCACATTTGACTGAACTTGACGTGCTTTTTTTGGTCTTGGCACTTCTGGACGTTTCCATTGGGATGATTGGGCTTTGGTTTCAATGTCATAGCCATACAACCATGATTCGTCACCAGTTATGAGGAAATCTGAATCGTCGTTGACGATGTTCAACAGCTCCTGATCGATGTCCATGCGACGTTGTTTTTGTTCAAAATTTTAGCAATTTTGGAACAATCTTCGCTGCCACACGTTTCATGCCTAAAACATCCGTAAAAATTGCTTGGCATGATCCGAACGATATGCCAACATCATCAGCAACCTCTCTGATAGTGATTCGACGATTATCTAAAATCATTTTCCTCACTGCTTCAATGTTTTCATTGGTTGTTGACGTGCTCGGGCGACCAGGACGAGCATCGTCATTGACATCTTCTCGGCCTTCCTTAAACTGATTACATATACCACAATTGATCTTTGTTTCGTAATATTTGTTTACAATTAAAATACAAATCTCAATTTATGATAAATTTAAGAACAAATTTAAAAGCAAAAAACTGCATTGTTGCCAATGATAATTATTTGAATAATAGCAGGTTCTAAAGAATCGTTGTAGAGTTAGCACAGGTTATTTGGGACGGTTCTGGAACCAGGCCATTAATCAATGATCTTTGCTGAAAAGCCATTCTAAAATTTGTTCTTTTATCAGATATTTTTTTTTTACAAATTGTCGTGCTTTTATTGTTTCTTTAATTCATTCAAAGAATAAGCCTTAGAGAACTTATATGTACCGAAAATATGTTTAAACAATGCATTCAGCATACGTTGCATTAGATGCTAAACAAATATAATAGAGAATTCTATTGAAAAGAATTTGTAGTAAATTGTATTAGAATTATTTCGTCAACAACTCTTTCGAAGTACTGTTTAGGCTCTGTAGAAGTACAATGACATTTTATAGAATGGCTTTAGCAGGATTTTCGACATTAGTAGTTTCCTGGCTGTCATGTCACTCGTTCTAGAACTAGTTACTGAAGCATTGTTTTAGTTTAAACATTTATAAGAACTAAAAATATCATGTTTAAAAAAATTTGGAAAACGACTTGAACATCATTGAGTTAGGATGAATGGTTAAATTTATATACATATGCATGTAGTCTTAAATAAATAGTTTTGGTTAATAACATTAGTTTTTAAGGTTATTTCTACAATTTGTTTTGTCTCAGTTAAAATATCTTTACACTATTACTGTTAAAATCATTATTAGTTAAAAAAGTTAAGGAACAAAACTAACTTTATTTCCGGCTTATAATGAAATCCAAAAAAGTGTGTTGAAAATTTCATCATAATTTTGTTTTTCAATGATTTCTGCGGGTTTTTTTTTGTTAATATTGTTACGGGTTTTCTATAAAAAAAAAAAAACATTAAATATTTTCTCTATAAACAATATTTATTAAACAATTTGGCAAGTCATCTCATTGAGCATTGAACACCAGCACGAAAATAAACAAGAAAACAATATAAAAGTTGTGGTTTTTACACATTCAAGAATATTTTAAATAAAAACTAACTTATTTAATAAATAAACAAAATTTATTAATAATAAATAATAATAATAACAAGATCACAACATTGAAAATAAATGATGTTATAATGCATTTGATTGTATAAAAAATTTGTTAAATTTAATTAATGGTTTTTGAACAAAATCATCATGAGAAAATCAGGTTTGCTGGTATTTAAAGTTTTTTGAAAAATTGTAAAGATCACAAGTTTAAAGTAACTTAAACATTATTGAACTTACTGCACTTTTTGCTTTGGGAAACAAATGTAAAATTTATTGCAATAAACCAGAAAACTTAAACCAAATTAATTAAGTATTGTTAGTTAATTTACAATTTTAACAATCTACGGTTGTTACTAACTAATTGCTTGTAATTTGAAAAATACATACTTTGAACTTAATTAAAAAGAGTTGCTAAAAATGCAGCTAAAACCATAATTAATTAAATAAAACTGAAAACTGAATTAATAGCTTCTTTTTATTTTTCTATTTATTTGTTGTTAAATAAAGTTTCACCAAGTCTGTGAAATCGAAAAATTGTCAGTACTCACAGAAATCGACTCATGAATTTGAAATTCAAGCAACCAAACCAACCAACCAACAACCTGCTTTACAATAGTCTAAGACATTCCTAAGTTTTGAAGTCGGCTTATTCGTTGGTGTGTTTTTTTTTCTGTGCCGTCTTGTAATTCTTTAATTCACCCAGTCACAGGCTGGCTAAAAGCTGCTTGAGTAAGTTGAGCATGCGTATTGTCTTCTTTTATTACACAAAAAATATTATTAAAACCACCACCGCCACCACCATCATCATCATGAACTGGAAGTACCTAGTAACTTTTCTGTAAAATAACACTTAGATTGGAGGCAAAAAAAAAACAAAAAACAAAATAGTAAAATAAAATTTTAGAAACTTTTAATGAAAATGAACAGCAGCAACAAATACAAAACACACATCCATAAAATGAGGTTGAGAGACTGCCTTCAGCAAGGTCGTTTTTGTTTTTTTTTTGTATTTGTTAATTTTTAATATCAAGAAACCAAAAAGTGCTTAACTATTAGTACAATTTATTTTATAGCTAAGGATATTAAAGGAATGTTTTCATTTTAGGTTTGATTAAAAATTTTTTTTTTAGAATTTCCTTAAGATTTTAAGAAAAACTTTTCAAAGACATGTCATTATTACAAATACATTACTTGGAAGTAGTTTAGTAATGGCTAGCTAGTATATTTTTTCAAACATACCCCTTTGAGAACCAACTTAAGCGTTTGTGCGATAGCAATATAAATTATTTTAGTAGTGTTTGTGTTAACTCTTCCTTCGTTATTTGAAACGTTTAAACTTAAAAAATTTCAAATACGAAGCCAAAAAAAAAATCAGTCTCGTTTGCGATCTTAGTACGAACGGAAGCACGCCCGGAGGCGTTGTTGTTGCAAAATTTACTCTCTTGTTGATGATTCAGCATACTATTTTCAACTGTCGCTTGCATTAAAATTGAAAGTTCTGTTGAGAAGAAAAGTGTAGATATCACAATTGTGTCATGCAGATTTTAGGTGTTGTTTGAATTCAAGCTCACAATTATGCTATGTGATTTATGTTTAGGAAAAAAGCTTTGACTTTTCAAATGAATTAGACTTTCAGCTGGCATCTGATATTCTTGAGAATTCTGACCTTGATTTCTCATCTGATGATGAACTTGAGGACACATGTTGGGAGCCAAATAATCGCAGCCAAGACTGCGTCTTTGTCGGAAGAAGATTTCGAAGAAGGTACATATATCCTACAGTATAATTTTTTTTTTTACAATTTTAATAGTTTCTTGCTTATCTTACAGATCTTTTATCGGAAACGCAACATACTAGAAACTTAAGTAATAACAGAGATGACTTGTGGCGACAAAAAGAATTTGAATATCATGAAATTACCATTGTACACAAATGTCAGAATTTTGTAAAGCTTGGTACTACTTCTGAATACTTCTCCAAATATTTCCCCGAAACTCATTACAAGGAAGTGGTTACGTATACGAAAATGTATTTTCATGTTACCACTGGCAATGAAATGACTTTAACAGAGTCCGAAATTAAAAACTTTTACGGTTGCGCAATAACGTTGTCTGGTCTTGGATATTCGCAGATTAATATGTATTGGGCGGAAGGCTTTCGGAATGAACTTATTGCGTCTGCAATGTCGAGAAACAAGTTTATGCAATTGCGAAGTACAATTAACTTCATTGATACAAGTAAAGCGCATCACGACCAATAAACTGTGGAGAGTGCAACCTGTGATTGACTTGGTTAGAAGCCATTGTAATCAATTAGCTACTGATGTCACAATTTATTCTAATGACGAGCAAATGTTTTCCTTTACTGGGAGGTGTCGGGCGGTGTTGACATTGCAGACCAAATGATGGAATACTATCGCATAAAAACAAAAACAAGAAAGTGGCCAGTTATGGTAGTTTTTCATTTTCTTGACTTAGCCATTTATAACAGTTGGAAAGAATATAGGAGAGATGCGGAAAGTCCAAAAAAAAAAAGGTTAAGAAGTTTCTTAGCTTCAAAATGGAATTAGGACAAGTTTTGGCAAGGTATAAAAATGTGCCGCCTGAAGTAGAACGTTTCCAGTTGCCCGACGGATAGTATGTAAGCAAATATCGTCCCCATAGTACACCAGATGAAATAAGATATGATCGGTTTGATCGTTGGCCTGAATTTATAGATGGTACAGCGAAGCGATGCCGAAATGTTGGATGTGAAAGCCGCTCTAGGAGAAGATGCCAAAAATGCAATGTGCATTTACGTTTAGGAAAAGACAAACAATGTTTTAAAGATACCAAATGAAGCATACATTTATGCGATTTGATCCCCTTTTCTTTTATTTAATGTGAAAGCATATGTATTTTCATACGAACTGATATTTTTTTTTTTTTTGTTTTCTGAAGTACAAATTGTAATTTTATGTAAAAAGAATATTTTATACTTGTTCTAATAAAACTACTCAACTTGAAAATGCATTTGAAAAATGTAATTATTTTAGGCTTTTTCAGCCAACATACACGATTGTGCGACGTCCTTTTCCTTAAAAAAAACACATAGAAAAATTTAGAAATGAGAAAGAACAAGTAAGAGTGCTATATTCGGCTATGCCGAATCTTAAATACCCTTCACCTAAGCGTAATAAGAAATACAGAAACTACACTAGACTAGAATATCCTAATTCTGTGTTTTCTATTCAGTCTTAGTGCAAATTTTATTAGTATTTGATATATTGTTTGAAAGACAATTTTACGACCAACATAATTTATGTTAAATATTTTGAAATGTTGTCTAATTTTTACCATTTTTAATTGATTTAATTACCAATTCTTACCATAATTTACAGAGTCTGTCTGATGTTCATAATAATCTTCAGTGTAATTTAACAAACAGAGTATAAAAAACAAACAGAGTATAAAAAAGGGGTACAATTCGATTTTAGTGATTTTGCTCAAAAAAAAAAAAAAAAAAACAAAATGAAATAGGGCTTTTAGAGGCGATACCAGCAAAAAAAAAATTATTGGCGGTCACGCCTATTTTCGAAGGGGCGGGCCCGTAAAGTTGAAAATATATAGGCCTATATCTCGGGAACTACTGGGTGCTTGATACACTAAATGAAAGGTATTGAAAATACCTTTCCAACGATATATATCATGATTATAAAATATAGACCGAATATGGGTTAAATCCGAAAAAAATATTTTTTGACCCGAATTTATTTGTTTTTTGGAAATGGTTCTTATATGGCAGCTATGACAAATTATGGGCCGATCTTCTTAAATTTTGGAACAGTTATTTTCATGCATATTAGGATATTTCACGTCGAATTTCAACATAATAACGCTATATTTAAGATATATATTAGTATTAAAGTGGATTTCGAGAGTGGGCCTTATGTGGGGGTTATAGTCAAATATGGACCGATATTCTCAAAATCCAGCAGTTTGATTTAAGCATGTATGTAAATGATCCGTGTAAAAGTTTGGATTGGTGCCCTTATTTATAAGCGATTTATGAGTATTAAAGTGATTTTCCGAAGAGGGCTTTATATGGGGCATACAGTTAAAAATAGACCGAAATTAACAAAATTTTGTGAAATGATTTTTGTATATATTAAAATGATCTGTGCAAAGTTTTGAGTCGGTACCGATATTTATACAATATATATAGGGAAAAATGTCTTTTTCAGATGTGGTCCTTGTATGGGAGCTATGACCAGTTCTGGGCCGACTACCATAAAATTTAGTACAACAATTTATTTGCCTATAAAGAGTATTTATGTCAAAATTTAGCCGTTTAACATTATTTATATCTGTTTTATACGTATTTAAATGAATTTTGGAAGTGGACTTTATATGGGGTCTATGGTCAAACATGGACCGAACTAAAAAAAATTTCGTTTTGCGATTTCTTTTTGCATAAAACTTATTTTTGCTGAATTTTGTCGTGATATTCCAATTTTATAGGCATTTATGTATAATTGAGCAATATTTCGGGAAGATTTTTGTATGGGGGCTATGACCAATTTTGGGCCGACCACCATAAAATTTAGTACAACAATTTATTTGTCTATAAAGAGTCTTTATGTCAAATTTTAGCCGTTTAGCATTATTCATATCTGTTTTATACGTATTTAAATGAATTTTGGAAGTGGACTTTATATGGGGTCTATGGTCAAACATGGACCGAACTAAAAAAAATTTCGTTTTGCGATTTCTGTTTGTGTAAAACTTATTTTAGCTGAATTTTGTCTTGATATCCCTATTTTATAGGCATTTATTTATCATTAAGCCATATTTCGGGAATATATATATTTGTATGGGGGCTATGAGAAATCATGGACCGATTCTTACTATTTTCCGCACACTTTCTTCTTTTGTCATACAAACAACGTATACAAAATTTCATAGTATTATCTCCAATATATTTCAAAATATTGCAATAAAATGGACGAAAAATATCAAATTTTTATAGAGGTGGTCTCACATATTGGTTCATAACTCTGGTTGACCTAAACCGATTTTGCTGATTTTAAATAGCAAACTTCTCGAAAGCACTTCTGACAGAATTATTGAAGGTTTGGATCCCGAGAATATCTGGGGACTTCAAAAAACTGATTTCAACAGACAGACAGACAGACAGACAGACAGACAGACAGACAGACAGACAGACAGACAGACAGACAGACGGACATCGCTTAATCGACTTCGCTATCTATAAGGATCCAGAATATATATACTTTATAGGGTCGGAAAATTTTTTTGTGGAAATTACACACGGAATGACAAACTTATATATACCCTTCTCACGGTGGTGAAGGGTATAAAAACACGTTTGGTTCTCAAAGAGATACTTTTCTTAATTATTAAAGTACAACCATTTTTCTAAAATAATTACAGCCATATGTATAAAAAATTCTTTTTTAGGTTTAAAGAGTGCAATAGTTTTTGTCTTATAAATCAGTTGTAAAAAGGTGTATTCATAAACCAACAATAACAGCTCTATAGCTATTGAAGACGTGTAGCGATTTTATGTTGTAATTTTATTGTTAGTGATGCTTTACCCACTGTTCGATTAACCCGGTAATTAAATAAATGTATATATTTTTTTTATAAATTTATAACGCAAAAAGTATGTTAATAAATAAAAATCGTATTATATTTGTTCATAAAGAGTTTTGTGGCAAAATCACTTGCACAAAGTGTTCGTATTTACTTAGTTTAATAATATTCGGTAATAAACGTTTTCGAATAACGAGTTTATTTACATTTGATTTACATCACTAGTAAATATAGTTAAGGGAATTTTATTTTTGTGTTTTTCTATCTGTGTGTTTTTCAAATAAATCAAATAAATAAATTAAAATGGAAGAAGTTAATAAAAATCAAATAGAAGCGGCAAATAAATTGGAAACAAGGTATTTAAATCGGTGTATACGTGTTAAATAGGCAAAGTGTCATTTTATTTTTGCTTTAAAGAAGGGTAAAACCTACAATAAAATTTTAGATTTTATTGATGCTGTATTAAACGTTTAATAGCCTATTAATCGTTTATGAATGTAACGTTAAGGAATTTTGCTTAAAAGCGTGTTTTAAACCTACTGTAAATTTTTATAAATATGGCTGTTAGACTTCTCTTTTTAATTTTTATTCGTTTAATTGTTTCAAATCATGAATGAATACTATTTTTAGAATGGCTATAAAAGCATGATTTCTTTATGTACGTTATGTCGGTTAATTCACATTTCTTTATTAAAACTGCTTCATTAATGCAGCATTATTTTAATTTAAAATTTGTTTTTCTAAATTATTTTTAAACCGAATTTTATTCGATTAATCGGTTATTTTAAAACTGGTTTTATAATCGTTTATTAGGATTAATATTTTTTTTAAACAAATATAAAAGTATGATTGCGTAATAAGCAAATCATTATAAGTCAATTTTAATTCGATTAATCGTTTTTTAAAATGAGCTTTTAATCGATTATATGATCTTCTTTTACTTAAAATTGCTTTAATCAATTAATGTAATATTATTTTAATTCAAAAATTGTGTTTCTAAATTATTTTTAAACCGAGTTTTATTCGATTAATCGATTACTTTAAAACCGGTTTTATAATCGATTATTCGGATCAATATTTTTTTTTAAATAAATATAAAAGTATGATTCCGTTATAAGCGATTAATAATAAATTTAATTTTTATTCGATTAATCGTTTTTTAAAATGAGCTTTTAATCGATTATTTGATCTTCTTTTACTTAAAATTGCTTTAATCAATTAATGTAATATTATTTTAATTCAAAAATTGTGTTTCTAAATTATTTTTAAACCGAGTTTTATTCGATTAATCGATTACTTTAAAACCGGTTTTATAATCGATTATTCGGATCAATATTTTTTTTTAAATAAATATAAAAGTATGATTCCGTTATAAGCGATTAATAATAAATTTAATTTTTATTCGATTAATCGTTTTTTAAAATGAGCTTTTAATCGATTATTTGATCTTCTTTTACTTAAAATTGCTTTAATCAATTAATGTAATATTATTTTAATTCAAAAATTGTGTTTCTAAATTATTTTTAAACCGAGTTTTATTCGATTAATCGATTACTTTAAAACCGGTTTTATAATCGATTATTCGGATCAATATTTTTTTTAAATAAATATAAAAGTATGATTCTGTTATAAGCGATTTATAATAAATTTAATTTTTATTCGATTAATCGTTTTTTAAAATGAGCTTTTAATCGATTATTTGATCTTCTTTTAATTAAAATTGCTTGTAAAAAGAAACTATTAAATATTGAAAAAGGTCAAATAAACGAACTAAATAATTGCTTTAACCAATTAATGTAGTATTATTTTAATTTAAAAATTGTGTTTCTAAATTATTTTTAAACCGAGTTTTAGTCGATTAATCGATTTTTATTCCATAATCGGTTATTTTAAAATCGGTTTTATAATTATGTATTCGGATATATTTTATGCTTAGAATTACTTAAAAAGCTTAATCCTTATTATCATTAAAAACGAAATTTTTACTCGATTAATTGCACTTACTCGATTAAAAGGTTCTACAAACGATTTTTCGATATTTCTTTAATTAAAATTACTCTAACTAATTAATGTAGTGTTGTTATTTTAATTTAGAAATTGTTTTTCTAAATTATTTTTAAATCAATTTTTTTTCGATTAATCGATTATTTTAGAACCGATTTTATAATCGTTTATTCAGTAAAATATTTTTATTAAATAAGTATAAAAGCATGATTGCGTTATAAGCGAATCATTACAAAACAATTTTTATACGATTAATCGTATTTTGAAATGCGTCTTTAATCGATTATTCGATCTTTATTTAATTGAAATTGCTTTAAGCCACTAATGTAGTACTGTTAAAGTTTAATAAATTATCCTATTAATCGGTTGTTTTAAACCCGGTTTTATAAGCGATTAATTGGATCAATAAAATAAGTAAAAAGCTTGACTTCTTTGTGAATTTAATAGCATTAGAAAGCAATTTTTGTTCAACTAATTGTTTTAAAAAACGGTTTCAAAATCGATTATTTGACCTTTTTTGTTTTTGTTTAAAAACTGGTTTAATTTTATTAAAAGCATAAAAGCATTTATGACTTGACTCTTTCGATTTTTAAACGATTAAATTAGTAATATTCAATTTAAAAAATTTTTTTTATGAATTTTGTTTCTGGACAGCATTCCTTTACATACAATTTTAGTCAAAGATTATCACAGTTATGTTTTCATACATGTAAATATGTATTTGCTTGTTTGTGCCGCTACTATTGAAGTCATCCGCTTGCACATTCTTTCCATTTCAATTCTAATGAATTTTAAAAGAATTGCTTATTTTATGATTGCTTTTTGTTTGCATCCATTTAAATCTTTTTATTACCAACTTGTTGGCTTTACGGATGTTGAATTACTATTAGCAAATTATGGATTTTTTTCACATACATATGTATTTAATTGGTGCCATCTAATGTGATCGTTATTATTATTTAAATCAACATATTTTGGATTAACAATAAGTTCAGAAATATATCTCGATCTCAGCACCCTTTTGTACATACTGTTAAAGATTGCTTTTGATTGTTTTTGTTAATATAACTGAAATAAATGTTCATGTTCAGTTCTAAGTATGTACGAGTGTATATTTTTTTTTGTATGGCGTGCAAAAATTTGTTTGTTTGTTGGTAATTATGGAGTTCTAAAGAATTATTAAGTGTAACTAACAATCAGCCACAAATAAAAAAAAAAAAAAAAACAACAAACAACACCATTAAGTGTAGCATGGTAAATCAACAAATTAATTACTCTATATATAAAATAAAAATAAACAAGTAACAAAGTATAGTCGGTCAAGCCCGGCCATATAATACCCTACACCCAGTACAATATGTGTAAAAACAGTTTTTTAGAAATGGACTCTATAACCCTTACAGACCTGACGCAAAATTACCAGGAATTTTTTTCATAATTTTCGGAATATGTGATCTCTACAGCGTATGAAAATATAATCAATGCTTAGGTTTTATCAGTTTCATATCCTTCTAGGATTGTCAGGACACGCACACTTGATGAATCACGGTCGATTTTCATTAATATTTTTAACTTAAACACATTTTTATTGCATGAAACAATTTCAATTAGTTTGAAATATTTAAATTTATCATTTTTTTAGTTAATATATCGATGGTCTCATGTAGAAAGGCCCTAACTCGCATATTTGAAACTTTACAGGAGAAGGTAAAAACATAATAGAAACTGTAATATTCAACATGTAAATTTTTTTGTACAACTGCTTATAAAAGCGTTATTTTTTACACTATTGCAATAAATTTTTGTAAGGAGGTGTATTTGCGTTAAATGGATTGGAATCGCAAAAAAAAAACAAATTTCGAAAAAATAGCGAGTTAGGGCCTTTCTACATGAGACCAACGATATGTATGTGCACTTCATTATATGTAACCGATTAATACTTTAGTAATTAAAGACTTTTTACTTACCCAGCATACCATTCTAGGAGTGCTCCGAAAAATGAGTCAGACAAGAGTCCAACAAAAGAGCATTTGCTTGTTACTGTCCTCCACTTAATTATGTGGGTACCAAAGCGTTGTTGTTTTGTTATTTGTCCTTTGAACAAAAAAAAAAAAACATAGCTGTACCACACCAGAATGATAAAAACAAGATACACAGCGCCCAAAAAAAACCTCATAAAAGACTCTTTTCTGACATTATCTAAGAGCTCTTTCTGACGGACAATTTTCGAATGTAATGACCCTCTTTTCTGAAGGTTTTCGGAGCAATTATGATTGTTTTTTGGGCTCATAAAAAGCGTTAACGCTCAGAAAAAGGTGTCAGAAAAGACTCTTTTCGGACTCATATGGCTTGTTGGCTACTTTTACGGCTAAAACTGAAATGTGACTGAAGAATTTGGCAATAATTCAAGTAACGGTAAATCAAACAGAGGAGAAATGTGAAAAGCAAATATGAAAAACAATCAGCACAATCGATGCCTGCCACTCTATTTCAAATTGGGTCAATAGAAGCCAAAATATTGAAACCGAAACCCACCCGCACAATCGATGCATCAAGGTCGGAAAGGGATATATGAGCTATGACCTATTATAGACCGATCATCCAAAAATGTGGTGGCATGACTTCTGTGTATATAAATATTCTTTGTATTTAATTTTATTTGGCTATTAGCGTTATTAGGAGATTTATGAATGGTAAAATGATTTCGGGAAGTAGGACTTGTATGGGAGCTATGAAGAATTATGGACCGATCATCAAAAAATTGGGCCATATAATTTTTATATACATATATATGAAACAGGCTTATGTATGTGTAATATGAATTGGATACCAAAATTTTTAACAGAGTTCTACTCTTTAAAGTGATTTCCAAAAGTGGGTTATATATGGCAGCTATGATCAATTATGGACCGATCTGCACAACATTTTGTTGATAAGATTAGGCTTCATGTACAACTTATTTCTGGAAAAATTTGTTGGGATACGTGCATAAACCAAATATTTATGAACGATAAATCCCTATTTCGGGAGAACATTTGTATGGGGGCCAGGTGAAATAATAGACTGATTTCCACCAGTTTCAATCCCATCCATCCTTGGGCCGAACAAATATCACGTACCAAGTTTTATTGAAATATCTTCAAAATTGCGACCTGTACTCTGAGCACAAGCTTTACATGACCAGCCAGCCAGCCAGCCAGACGGACGGACGGACAGACGGACATCGTTAAATCAACTCAGAAAATAATTCTGAATCGATCGGTATACTTTAAGGTGGGGGTTAGACTAATATTTTTGGGCTTTACAGACATCAGCACAAAACCAATATACCCTTCCCACTAGCGTGGTATAGGGTATAAAAAAAAAGTTGATTTGTTTGTGTCTGAAATAAATTATAATTACAAAATTTAAAAAGAATTTCAAGTACACTTTTGTGGGGGTTTTTTTTTTTTATTTATTTATGGTTAAAATAACAACAAAAAAATGGAAACGGATTTAAATGGTATGAGAGTAATATAAAGAAATATCAAAAACAAGTTGTTAAAAGAACTTTAGTAATGGTTTAGAAAAAAAGTAAGAAATTAGTTCCGTCTGTAGTTAAATTTTCTTTTTAATATATTTCTCCGTTCACTGTAAGACAACTTCAGGGAACCAACAAGAAATTAAACGACAATGAAATATCTGCAGCAGTAAACACATGTCGTTTACGTTAATATCAGCAAATTTAAGGCAGAATTAGTCCCTACTTTCTGTTCCGTTCCGAATCAGCTGACTTGATTCTGTTAAATAGAAAATGTGTAGAAGTCGTTAGTTGTTTTGTTACTTTCCGTTCGGTTGCGGACGAACCAGTTGAAAACAAAATTTTGCTAAGTAATTGTAAGTGACAGCACAAAACAGCTGACATCTAAACAGCAAAAAAAATTTTTGCTTTATTACAAAAATTTGAAATTTCTTTGAATTTAATTAAGTTTTTGTATAAAATCTGTGATATTTCTTTTATTTCGGCTCGAGTTCATTAAATTTAATTTTATATAATTAAATTATTTTTACTGAAGGTAGGAATTGTTACATAAAAATTATTATTAAAATTTATTGATAATTTTTCTTAGCTTAGGATTCGAACCTGGGTTGTTGGTTGAATTTACATATGTTTCGAGAAACACCACTTTCTCTCATCAGAATTCTTTGCGTTCTCACCCTCTGCACCACTGCGGTGCCCGCTAGCCAACAGTCAAACATCAAATATCAAAGATTTAAAATTAACAGTTCAAATAAAAATAATAATTGTTCTTTTTGTATAAAAATTATAAAAATATCAAAAATAAACGATGGATGACGAAAAACTCATTACTTTAGTCGAATGATTGATTTATTTTCGCGGTGTGTTGTCTGTTTACCTAAAACAGCTGATACGTTTATACGGAAAAACTAACTACAAAAATTTAACAACAGAACGACACGGAACAGAACAGCAACAGAAAGAAAAGACTAATGAAGCCTTTAGGCAGAAATAACTTTTTTATCATGGCGCGATATCGATTATGCACGATCCATATAAAAGCATTTGTTTTTCGACAATCACATGTGGTCACAAATCACAAATGCTGCAATTTTGACGATTTACCAAGTCAACAAAGTATCGTGTAAGATGTTTTTGCTCGATTAGGAGCCGTCTATTTGCATTGCTTTTGAAATATGTATTATTCAACAAAGAAATGACCAGTATAAATTTTATTGTACAAATGTTTTAGAATAAAAGCTAAACATTTGAAAAAATCTCGCAATTTTAAGTATTTTTAAACGATTTAAATCGATTTAAAGAAGAATATTCGAATCTTTTTGGAATTTATGCTAAAGGTACGGTCACACTTGGCAAATATTTACTGAATAAAGCGTAACCACTTGTTTTAGCACAAATTTGTTTGACGTTGTTTACTCTTACAAAAGTTTTGCAAGATCAAACAACTAAATAAATAAACGAATTTAAAAATATTTTATTTAGTGGTTTTGTGCAAATATTTGCCAAATGTGACCATAGCTTATGTATTGTATGTATTTAGAAACCGTGTTTAATAAATCTCAACCTTCCCCATTTACCCACGTTGTCAACTTTGAAATTTTAAAACGCATCAAAATGAAGAAAAAAAACGCGCCATTTGAAAAAGTGTAGATTTTCTTTTTTATTTAAAATGTTTATTGAATTAATTTTACATAAAAAATATAATAGTTTTGTATTATAAATATAACAATAAAACAGTCTTCAACAGTTCAGTGTTTTAAGAAAAAAAAATAAAAAATAAACTAAACAAATTTGTGTTTGTATTCCTTCTTTTTTTAACTTTTTAAAAAGAGATCAACGATTAATAGTAAAAGTAATAATAGTAAAAACCTTTATTTTAATTAACGAGTTAATAATTAATAAATAATTTAACCACTCAAAATTTAACTCACAAAATGCTATTCGGAATTAATTGGTAAAAAAGGGCTGATTTCAGTACATATTTTTGTTTTCTATTTTAAGTTTTTCTAGTACTTCGTTGACTCTATTCAATAAAATTTGTTAGGGCTTCACTGTGACTCTAACCGTGGTTGTTCGTCAACAGTTCAGTAGACCAATCCGGCTACACAAGAATTTTTATTTTCTTGTTTAAAATGTTAAAAAAAAAAATTTCATCCTATTCAGCTTTAGCAATAACCTTCATGTGACGAATGTTTGATTATCATACATTCGTATATAAAATGCATTCAATGGGGTCCTTTTTCATCGTATAGATTTTATGATAATGAATTATTAAAAAAAAAACTGCAATTAAAAATTAGTGAAAATAAAGTTTTCATCACATTTTCGGAAAAATTAAAAAACGCACCGCGCACCAACTAAGAAATTTTTCGCACCAATAATTTAAAAAAGCACCAAAAATGTTGCGAAACGCACCAAGTCGGCAACGCTGCTATTTACCTACTTGCTTGATTATTATAATTCACTAGAGCCCCGATTTGCGTCGTTAATAGGGACCGGGGATATGCGACGCAAACCGAAACGACGCAAATCGAATCATTTTTTTTTTCTATACAAATGTATTGACAGAAAATTTTAAAGTCGACTCAAATCGGAATCAAAACGACGCAAAACGGTTTAAACCACATTTAGAAAAGCGATCGAAATGACGTAAATAGGATAGACGCAAATCGGGGCTCTAGTGTATATCTGTTTGTTTGTTTGTTTGTTTTATTTGTGGTTTTAAAAAGTGAGCGCATTTAGACAACTATTTCAGCAATCTTTTCTATATAGTCACAATCTACCTACTTGCTTGATTATTATAATTCACTATAGCCCCGATTTGCGTCGTTAATAGGGACCGGGGATATGCGACGCAAACCGAAACGACGCAAATCGAATCAATTTTTTTTCTATACAAATCGGAATCAAAACGACGCAAAGCGGATTAAACCACGTTTAGAAAAGCGACGCAAATAGGATAGACGCAAATCGGGGCTCTAGTGTATTTCTGTTTGTTTGTTTGTTTTATTTGTGGTTTTAAAAAGTGAGCGCATTTAGACAACTATTTCAGCAATCTTTTCTATATAGTCACAATCTACCTACTTGCTTGATTATTATAATTCACTAGAGCCCCGATTTGCGTCGTTAATAGGGACCGGTGATATGCGACGGAAACCGAAACGACGTAAATCGAATCAATTTTTTTTCTATACAAATCGGAATCAAAACGACGCAAAGCGGATTAAACCACGTTTAGAAAAGCGACGCAAATAGGATAGACGCAAATCGGGGCTCTAGTGTATTTCTGTTTGTGGTTTTAAAAAGTGAGCGCATTTAGACAACTATTGCAGCAATCTTTTCTATATAGTCACAATCTATCTATCTGCCTCATTATATTGCTTTGTTATTAAAAACACATTTTAATGTTGTTGTTTTTTTTTAACTCCACTAACAACTGGCTCATCTTTGCTGCTTTAAGTTTCAATTACATCTAGATTTGCATAGATTTACACATACACACATACATTTTATTGCAGCATTAATATTATAGAGCTGTTTGCTAAACCTCTCTAAACTTTTCCCTCTACCTCCTTACAAATACGACGTAATGATTAGTTGAATTGTTAGAAGTAGAAAAAAAAAATAAACACTGCACTGCAAGACTATCCATCATTATTTTGTTAGGATTTTTGTATGTTTTCTTTAATAAAAAAAGATTTATTCCAACTGACTGAATGATTGGCTGGCTTGACTGTGAGTGGCTTTATTATGCCTTTTAGGTTTAAGCCTCGTGTGGTTTGGTTTAAATTCTGGCAGTTAGAAATACAGAGAAAAACGATCATGATGTTGCCCAGCAAGTTGTTAAAATATCACTTGTATGGTTAAATGAATTAGTACTGTTTACGTAGTGCTGATCAGTAGCTAGACTAATTAAATGTTTTATTTTATAGCGTGTTCAGATATGACCCTTAATTGCGTTAATCGCAATTAACGCCATTATTGAGCTCAATATTCCATATAAAATCTCAATTAATTATTGCGCAATAAGTACGAAATTGTTATAATATTGAGTAAGATTTCGAACGCAACACTGTTCACAACTGTGTTTAGTGAACAAAATTGTATAAAATGCAAATGTCAACAAAAGAAATTAAAAAATCAATGTGAAGGTAAGTTTGTTTACGTAGAAACACAACAACCATATAGAGTATTTTTTGTATTGTTTTCCAACTGTCAAATGTTTATTGAGTAAGCTGAAAATTGTGTATGCCTGAACACTTAAAATAATATTGTCAATTAACCGAATATTGACTCAATTAAGTTTCATATCTGAACACAGTATTACATTCAAATTAACAAAGTCTTTTAGTCTGCTGGTTTTGCTGGAAATTTTAAAATTCTTTAGGGAAATTAAAAAAAGTAATTTGACGTTCTAGCTTCTAAGGAAAAAATACTTACTTGACCACTTCCCTGAGAAGCTTAACTAGTAACAGAACTTTTTTATATTGTTATATACTGCTTCTAAAACACAACAACTCACTTTGCTGGGTTACTGTTATGTTCCTTTGTCTGCCTGCTGATGGAGTAAATAGAGAAGTGTGTGGTGGATCAAATCAAAAATTTATGATCGTGACAACAAACATTTGAAAAAAGTGTTTAAGAGGAGCTTAAAATTGTTGTTGTTTTTGTTGCTTTACTAAGATTTTTCATTATTATTGTTGGCAAAAGCAATTTTTTGAAAGTCTATAATTCTTATTTGGGGGGTTTTAATTGTCTTTTTAAGGTGGCAGACAGTCGTTTCGAATGTAGTAGTTTTTATTCATATTTCTTTTCATATTTTTCGGCATACAAACAAGTATGATCCATGATTTCTCGTTAGATTTTATTACAAAATGTCCGTCCGCCCCTATGTCCGTCCTTGTAGTCGGCTTTTTAGCTTGTTTTCTTTTCTTGTGTGTAGGTAGTAGTTGTTTTTTTTGTCGTTGTCTTTTATTTTGTCAGCCGTTAGACAGAAACGTATCGATTACTGCAAAGAAGTTGAAACAAAAAAAAAAAAAAAAAAATATGAATGGATTTTGACATGAAATATATTTCATCATTGTCGCATGTGTGAATGGATGATGTTAGTTTTTTTTTTTTTTTTTTTTTTTTTTTTTTTACTTATAATTGAATCCCCACAGCAGCGGTATGATTAAAAATTACTAAAAATTGATTGACTTGTATTAAAAGTCTTATTATTATGTAGATTAACTTAAGCGGGAAAGGGAAATTTTGCAATCGCTAAATCAACAATACAGAATACTTAACTGGTTAGACACAAATTAAAAATTTAGAAAAAATTTTAGAATTTTAGATTTTAAAAAAAATTTTATTCGACTCATTGATTAAAAAGGACCAGATTTGAAATATTATTTTAAGTCTAAGATGCTAAAGAGCTTGTAGCTGGCAGTCTTATGGAAAGAGTTAAAATACTATTTTGGCAATCGTGTATTCGTTTAGAAATGTTGTTACAAAAGCTGAATTTTCTATTAAAAATTTCAACTGAAATTTCGATTTTGAGAGAAACATAATCACCCCTATCGTGAATAAAAATTCCACATGAAAATTGTTCCCTTTTATTTTTTAACATTGAATTTTTATAGGAAAAAAAGTGAAAAGGGAACAATTTACATGTGGAAATTTTATTCACGATAGGGGTGATTATGTTTCTCTCAAAATCGAAATTTCAGTTAAAATTTTTAATAGAAAATTCAGCTTTTGTAACAACATTTCTAAACTTATTTACACTGATATGAATAATAAATTGTTAAAAACGGCGAATAAGATACATTCTAGACTCTAGTAGAAAACAATAGAAAAAACATAAAATTATATTATTGAAAAAAATTAATTAAAAATAATCGATATTTAAAACGAATAATCGGTTTAATTATATTATTAAAAAATCCCCTTTTATTAATCGCCATGGATACTGAATAATCGTTTATGAAAAAGGCTTTATTTGCTTTTATAGCAATGTCTGCTTTTTAAAAATCTATCCTGAAACGAATATTCGGTTACTACGCGACTAAAAACCAGTTTCATAGTCGATTATTCGATCGTAGTTTACGAGGGCGGTTCGGAATCTTCTTAGCCTAGAATATAAAGCGCGGTATAAAAAATTAAGGTGTTTTGGAAACTTGCATCTGTGCTATGAACACATGTCAAATTTTTTTTCGATCTGCCAATTCCTTCACATAAAAACAGATTTTTTTACAATGGAAAATTTACAAATTCGTGTTGTCACATAAATATTTAAATAAAAAATGTTTAACGGGACAAGAAATTCATAATGATATGTGTGAATGTGTTGGGTGAAAATGCTCCTTCATATGCAACAATAAAAAATTGGGTTGCTGAATTTAAACGTGGTCGTACAAGCATTGAGGATGAATCACGTAGTGGACGTCCAAAAACAGCAACAACAACAGAAATTGTAGCCAAGTTGCATGATATGCTATTAAATGATCTACGAATAAAAGTGCGTGAAATAGCACCTTAAATGCTCGAGTCCATTTAATTTTCCATGAAGAACTATAGATGAAACAGCTATCTGCAAAATGGGTGCCGCATTTGTTAACAGTCGACCAAAAACGCATAAGAATGAAAATTTCTCAAGCTTGTTTGGTATTGTAACCGGTTCAATTTATTTAAAAAAACTGATAATTTTATATTTTTTTTTATAATTCTCTTGTAGTAGAATAATCAGTTACAATGCTAATTGTTAATCGGTTACATAAACGATTATTCTGTTAGTATCCGTTTACAAACCGGTTTCATAACAAATTGAAACTATTTTGAATTATTGTAAAAAAGTGAAAAATTTAAAAATTTGTAACCGATTAATCGGTTTGGCACCGAGTTTAAAACCGGTTATATTCGTTTGTTAAAACGGTTATTTTTTTTTTTACCAATATCATTGCAGTTGAATATTCAATTTAAAGTCTAATTTAATCCGGTTTCTTTAGCGATTATTCGATTATTATCCGGTTTCTTAACCGATTAAGCGATGTTTTATATATGCTTGTAAAATGTAATAGTTTTATTTCTGCAGTCGAATAATTTCATGCAAATACATTTTTAACCGGTTCAATGATTATTCGGTTCCGAACCGGTTTCATAGCCGTTTAAGCGGTTTCAAAATCTATTGACTTTAAATTTTTTAAAATTGTTTTTATGTTTTGAAAAACTTTTAATTTTATGTTTTTGTGTTTTATACCGTTTTTCTAAACGGTTATATAACTTTTCAAACGGTTCTGTAACCGATTATTCGTTTTAATAAACTTTTTGTTGTACGTTTCTTTTAAATTTGTATTTTAATTCATAATTTTAATTTCTTTTGTAAATCTAACAATGTTTTTTTTTTGTTTCTATTCTGAATTAGTTTTTTATTCGATTAATCTAAATAAACAATCCTAATAATCAGGCATGTGATGGAAATCGATATCGAAAACGAATTAGTGTTGGAAATACATTTTAATGCATTTATAATCTAATTTTTAAATTTATATTTTATGTAAGAAGGGGTTTTCAATACAGAAATATTACAAAAAAATTGACTTCTAAAAGTCATTCGTTTTCGATATCGATTTCCATCACATGCCTGATTATTCGTATTCAAAACTAATTTAAACTGTTATTTTCCTTAAAATACTTTTCTTAATATATCACTAATTGTTATTTAGTTGCGACAGCCTAATTTGTTTTGAGTTCTAGTAAAATCGGTTACAAAATTTATAGGAAAAAATTCAAAAATTATAACTATTTCAGTATGTGAACTTCCCTTTCAAAATCATTATTATTAATTACTAGCTAAACCCGGTGTGCTTTGCTACCCCCCCCCCCCTCGTCATAAAATAAAATAAAACGTTTTTATATATTTACAAACATTTATTTATTTAATTTTAATGTATTTATTGCAATGCTTTAGGCGAGACCATGCCCCTTTGTCCACTTACATAGTCAAGAATTTATTATTTCGTAAGAATATCCTATTGTGAAAATTTAATGACGATCGGTCCAGTAGTTAAGACTATATTACGATTTTTCATTTTCCTAAAAAGGGGCGTGATCCCACCCACTTTTCTCCTGGTACGTATTCCTAATTATGCCAATTCCATATGTACCACACATCATTGATGTAGGTCAAAAACTGCCCAAAATATGGCGATTTAAATTTGTGGGTTATATGGACGGTGCCACCCCCGTTTGTACAATCAAAACTTCATATAGTCTATTATTCCGTCCAGAGTCACAGTAACATGCTGTGAAAATTTCATCAAAATCGGTTCAGCCGTTTTGGAGTCCATACGTTACATACATACATACATTGAATTTTATTTATATAGATTATCATCATTGGACAATTTGTTTTATTAAATTAAATATAAAAAATCTTTTCCTTTTAAATAAACTTTCAGCTAAATTTTTGAAATACCTGCCACACGACCCTGGCATATCCATAAAAATCATTAATTTATCTCCCATGTCAGTCCTGTCTTTTTCGCCATTAAATTTTAACACACTTTTAATGTGTATTTTCAATATTTTGTGCTTTATTTCATAATTTCTGTACCTTAATTTAGTCTTTAGTGCTTTTTTATTTTTTTTTTGTGCTTGCAGCTATTTTGGTTAGTATTTGACTAGTTCTCCTTTAAGCCATTCTAAGAATGTACTACGTGATCAGTTTTGTAGCAAAAATCTTTTTTTTTTATTTGTAAAAGTAGATCAACGAGTCGAAAAAAAAAATCAACTAATTATAATTAAGCTTGTTTGTTTGTCTTTCAAACTTCATAGCAATTGGGTGTGGCGTATTGTGGCTGTTGTCTTAAATACTAAAGCTTAAATATAAAAAAAAAACATACTTTAATGGTTAAATTTAGTTGTGCATATGACTATAATTATTTAGTGATATAAACAAGTATAAAATGTTTGTAAGAGAACAGCATAATGATCGTATTAATTTTAAAAAATGGACAATAAAAATTAATAAATCAATTTAAAAAGGCGTAAGTAAGTTGTTAATAACAGAATCAAAAACATAATTTATTTAAACAGCAAAAAGATAATGTAAGGCTTCATTTAGTTCTCAATCTTAAAATTTGTGTCTAAAACTCTGCCAGCTTATAGTTTCAGGATATGTAATAAATATGTAAAGTAAAAGCTTTAAAGTTTTGCCTAAAAGTACTTTTAAACGTTTTTTTCCTTCTACATTTAGTTTACTATTGAAAAGCTTTTTTAAAGCTTATAGTTTCAGGATTTCTAAGCAAGAAGATAATGTGAAGAATTCTTTATTAAGCTTTCACTCTTTCATTTTGTATAAAAATGTACTTTTGCTCTGCAAACTTAAAGTTTCAGGATTTTTTATAAGTATGTAATTTAAAAGCTTTTAAAATTCGCCTTTTACTAGCTTCTTTTAAAAGCTGTTTTTCTTCTACAAGTAGTTTACTATTGAAAAGCTTTTTGAGAGCTTAGGATTTCTAAGCAAGAAAATAATGTGTATAAAACTGTAATTTTTCTCTGCAAACTTAAGGTTTCAGGATTTATATTAAGTAGTGGAGAGGGGGGCACGTTTAGACCCGGAACACCTTTGAACATGTTAATTTATCAACCGAAGTACCAAACATTGTTGATTCTCTCTTATTTTCTGAAAATGACGAATCCAATGATGATCATAATGCTTTAAAGTAAAATGTAATGTCACCTGAAATCGCAAGGCCTTTTTCGTCTTAATAATATGAAACTTATTTCTGATCTGAATTTTTTTTTATTTTTTAATTGTTAATATTTATGTTTTTCTTAATAAATAAAACGAATTTATTATATATATAAAAAATATAACTGTTTAGGTTATTCTTGGACATAAGCGCTACAATAAAAAATTGCCGTTGAAAACTGCCCCAGCCTAGTTCCCTGTATGGGGGGGGGGTACATTTAAACACAATGACTTCATCCATAAAAAAAAAAAAATAAATCGAACTAAAAATAAGTTACTTGTAGACTTAAGGTAAAGTTTATTTCCATATATATTAGTTAAATTATGTAAAAAGTCAATAATTCAAAAATATAAATTTTTATGTGGCATGAAAGCAAAAAGTGTTCTAAGGTGCCCCCTCTCCACTATGCAATTTAAATGAAGTACTTTTTTTTCTTCTACAAATAGTTAATTACTGAAAACCTTTCTAAGCATGTAATTTAAAAGCTTTAAAACTCAACTAAAGCTTTAGTAAAATCTACCTAGTTATGTTCAGAAATTGCATTTTTGTAACAGCTTTTAAAAGCTTTTTCTATTCTACAATGCAACTAAATTAGTTTACCACTGAAAAGCTTTATACTTAACTTTAGATTTTGAAGACTTGTCCTTAGACGTAATTTCATATACAGGATTTTCTTAAAAGCTATAACTACAAAAAAAAAATTATCATAGAAAATTTTAAAAACTATGTATGTACATATAACTAAAGTTATCACAGTATGTAATTTTGGCAACACAGTTCGTAGACGTAATTTCATATAACTAGAAGCTTTTAAAAGCTTTTATTTCCATTAAAGTTTGTATTGCTCTCTTACTTAACTTGACTGTGTAAAACTCCACCTCAGTTTACAAGCAACTTGCTTGGCTGGCTGATAGTCTGATTTTGTTTAGTTTGGTTTGTTCTTGTTTTAGCGTTTTTTTTTTCTTCGCCTTTCCGGAGTGCATTGGCATGGTTTATGATGTTTGAATTTATTATATACATACATATGTATGTACATATATTTTAGTATATTAGGGTGGTTTACTTTAAGATTTTTTTTTATCGAATTTCTGGGACAAAGGTTCAAATTAAAACCTAAGTGATGGAAATTCTCATCAAATCGGATAATGTTAATCCGTGAAATGAGTTTCAAATCGGTTTATTATTTATTTATTTTTGATATAATTGCGATCGAATAATTAATTACAAATCGATTTTTATGCTCTTTAGCAACCGATTAAATGGTTTCGAAATCAATTAATTTTACGATATATTTTTAATTATTTAATATGTACTTAAATGCTTTCGCTTATCTGTCAATTTAAATCTGCATTTTGAGTCAGTTTTTTATTCGATTATTTGTAATTTAAAATGCAATTTGTGTAACTATTTTCAATTATTAGAAAAACTGGAATTAAAACTTGTAACCGATTAAAAGTTTAGGAACCAAGTTTAAAACCGGCTTTAAAAATGTGTAATATTTAATATTCGTTGACAATATTCTAGCAGATAAGTTACAATATAAATTAATTAATTTTCATTAATCGTTATCAAAAGCTATTTTCCAACAAATTTTACCACCCTAATATTTTTTTTACTGTAGTTTAATCTAAATCGTTATTTCTATGCATTTAGAGCTGTTTCGTTGTATTTGTGCATATTTATTTTTGTTATTTATTTATATATACATACATATATAGTTTTTGAAAAGTGAATGTCCACCAAAAGTCCTTGAAACTTAAAACCAAACTTACCAGTTTGTATGTGTCGTTTATTCGTAGTCATAGTTTTACTCGTTGTAAGTTTGCTGGGGCAGTAGTATCATAATCAAAATATATAGAGAGAAAAAAATGTACCTGAATATATGTGTAAGTTTTGTGTATGAATGCATATAGTTTTTGTAGTTTTTTTTTTGTGGTTGCAATTACAGTTTAATGCACCAAACAACAGCAACAATAATAACAACAACAGCGCCTTTTAGAAACAGAATTTCAAGACAATGTTTTTTGCAAGAAAAAATTGTTATAATTAACTTTGGTATCCTAAGAGCTTTATAATTTTTGTTTTTTTTTTGTAACTTAAAAAATTTAGAAAGTTTTAGAATTTCTTTGTAAAGCTTTGTTTTTATTTTCTTTCAAATATTATTCAATATTTGTTACAAAATTTAATAGAAAAGCTTTAGAAATTAATTTAATTTAATTAAAGCTTTTGAAATTGCATGAAACATGTTAAAAAAAACTTTCAATAACTTCCTGTAAACATTCACGTTTTATTACTTATTCTAATACTTATAAAGTATTTGTTGTAATATTCAACAGCAACAGTTTGAGAACTTAAAGTTTTTATAGAACTTAATTAAATAGCTTTGAAATTGTAACTAAACATAGCTTATTATTTAAAAGCTTTAAAAAATTTGTTTGGAAATCTTTGCTGTTGTAATATATTTAAATTTTTATTATATTAAACAATTTATGCTAAAGTTTAATACAAAATCTGTAAAGTTTTTAAAAAACTTAATTACTAGCTTTGTATATTGTATAGATTTACATACTGACTTTTATAAAATTTCAAGCACCTACTTACTGCATTTATAATTGTTTTTCTTCAGAAATTTTTAATTGTATTTCAGAATTTTTCATTCGTGTTTCAGAAAATTTAATCCGCATTTCTATTAGAAATTAGAAATTTCTGAAATACATTTTGAAAATTCTAAAATATAAATGGAAATTTCTGAAATTTATTAAAAAAAATCCTGAAATACAATTAAAAACTTCTAAAATACAACTGGAGATGATACAAAACAAATGTTTAAAAGCTTTCTAAATTTCATTTAAAAACTTTTTTTTAGAATCTTTCAACATTCATTAACTATTTATCATCAATTTTAGGGAAACGTTTAAACACTAACACCCTTATTCATAAAACTTGTCAAACGTTTATAGCAGGCTTATACAGCAAATTTTGTATGGATATTTGCTTTATAAGCCTGTTATAAACCCTTGTTAAGTTTTTATGAATTAGACTGTTAACATTTTATTGATGTTAATTACAAGTTTCACAATTTTGTGTAAAACTTGCAGATTTTAGCTTTTTACAAGCAAATTTGTTAAAAACTTTCTACCGAAAACTTTAATAAATTTTTTAAAATTTCTTCAAAAAGTTTTCTTTATTTAACTTCTTTCGGTAACTATTAAATGTGTGTTATAAAATTTACTAGGAAAGCTAAAAAACTTGAACTTTCTTTAAATCTTTTTTAAAAGCTTTGCAAATGTAACTAAAGCTTATTAATTTTAGCTTATTATAGGCAATTTTTACACACAAACATTTACCCCCTTATTCATAAAAACTTACAACAGGTTTATAACAGGTTTCCATACAAAATTTGCTTTATAAACCTCTTATAAACCTATTGTAAGTTTTATGAATAAGGGCATTAAAGTTTATATACTCAATATCTGTTTTAATAATTTTAAGCTTTCTGCAAAGCTTTTCTTTTGGTGTGTGTGATTTTTAAGACAATTTTTGTTTAATTGAAATTTATGATGATTCAGCTCCTTTTTAACTCTGTTTAGCAAGACGTACAACCAGCCAGACAGACAGACAGATACTAGGCTAGAATTCGATAGTTGGCTTTTTGTTTAGAAAATCTTTTTGTTGTTGTTATTGTTGCTTTTTGGTGCTGCAATAAACAAACATTTGCTTGTTGTTATAGCTGGTTATTATTTTACTATTTACTTCTTTAAGAGCTGCAGCAAACATTTAAACACCAAAAAAAAAAAACATTCAACTGTAACAAACAAAATTTTGAAAGCTTTCAAAAAACAGAATCTATACATATTTATATATTGGATTTTGCATGCAAAATTACAGCCAACTATGTTACCAGCCATGGTACCACGAGTACTTGTATCATAAATGGAATGTTGTTTCTTTTTTTTTTTATTTTCTAAGTAAATGTCGTTTAACGAAAAAAATCCGTTAAATATAAAATGTTTAAAATAAAAGGCGTAATTTTTTTTATTGTTTAACTATTTATTTGTTTAGAAAGAATGTTTTTCTGAAACAACCCTCAAAAAGGCGTGTGTTCTTTTGTTATTTTAATTTATAAATAAAAAGGTTTTTGATCTACTGCAAACATTGTTGAGAATTTCCATATTGACAGAGAAAGAGAATGTCTTTGAATTTTGAACAGAAATCACAATGTTAGTAAATGAAAATTCGATAAAGAATTTCAAAAATTAAAAAATGACATTTAAAGTACAAATATATCTAGTTAGAATTTTTTAACATCTTTTAAAAGCTGCAAATTTGATTAAAAATTTTAATGTTTGAAAATCTAAAATCAAAGAAAATTAGGTTTATTTTATTTATTTTTATTTTATTTATTGCCGGAAAAACTGTACAACAAGATTTCATCTTGGTGGAAAAAAAAATTAGGTGGAGGCAATATATTAATACAAAAAAAAATTAAATTACAAAAAGTATATTTTAATTGATAAACAATACAATGAAATCAATTTTGGGTATGATATATAAATACAATTCAAATATGGTCGAATATTCAAGTTGTCATTGTCATGTTCGAAATTTCAAAAGAAATGGAAAATGGCTCCTAATTTACAAACGATATATATTTTCTTAATAAACAATAAATATAAAATAGTTTAAGGTGGTTTTTTGAAATTCGAATTTTATGTCGATTTTTTTTAAAAAATTTCAACTTTTTTTAAGATTTGTTATATTAAAAAAATCTAAAATCGAGGAAAATTAAGTTTGAAGGTCAAAAAATGTGTTTTAATAGATAGAAAATAAAAGAAAATAAATTTTAGGGTGGTTTTTAAAAATTCGAAATTAAGTTCGAATATTCGAAAATAACTTGTAAACATCAGATTTTAATTAGATATTTTAAATATAGTTCTAATGTGATTGAATGTTCAGAACTGACCAAGAATTGTCATGTTCGAAATTTCAAAACGCCACGAAAATGATGCCTAATTTAAAAACAATTTATATTTTCGTAATAAACAAAAAAAATATCAAACAATTTGAAGTGGTTTTTCAGAAATTAAAAATTAAGTTCGAATTTTTAAAGAAACATTTCAAAATGTTATTAAGAAAGCTTAAAATCGGAGAAACTGAGGTTTAACGTTTTAATTGATAGATAATAAAAAAAGAGAACAATATTAGGATGGTTTCTAAAAATTCAAAATTAAGTTCGAAAATTCGAACAGCACTTAAAAAACACATAATTTGATTAAATATCTAAAATATAACTAAAACATCATCAAATGTTTTAAATTTAGCAAGAAATGACATTTTCGAAATTGAAAAATTTGTAGAAAATGGCGTCTTAAATACAAACAGTTTATATTTTCTTAATAAACAATAAATAACAAAATTTTTTAAGTAATTTTTTTGGAAATTTCAAAATTAATTTACAATTTTCCAACATTTTGGCAAAACCAAATCATTGTAAATTCTTAAAATAAGAAAAAAAACTTTTTTTTGTAGGCAATTTTGCTTTGCTTAAAGACTAACTATAACAATTTTATTTTTATTAGATTATAGCTAGCAAACAGCCACCTTCTTTGCCTGCATAAGTCGTCAGTATCAATTTAAAACAATCTTTCTTTTTTTTTTGTTACATTTACTTTGGCCACTTGTTGTAATCTTGTTCTTGTTTCCAATCTGTCTCCTTATGTGTCAATTCTATATTACGTTGTTTGTTTGCTGTTGTTGCTGTTTCTTTGAAGGCAATTTATTGGACATGATGTGGTTGTCATTGCTGCTACCAACAATTCACCAGCCAGCCAAAGAAACCAACGCCCTACTTTCAAAATTGTGGCTGGTTGGGGTATGGTTCAAAATTAATATTTATTTACATTCTTGTTATACGGACTTTTGATATTAGCTGTCTTGTGAGCTGCTGTTGTTTTGGTTGTTAAATTAATAACAAATGAAATTGTTGTTGTTGTTGTAGTTGTTTTTGTAAAACAAGAGATATCAATTAATTGTAAGTGTTTGTTTGGTTGGTTGTTTCTTTATTTATTTTTCAAGACAAGGTCGTTCCAAAAAGATTTTCTAGATTATGAATGGCCAACCAAAAACGATCTTGAACAATTGTAATGAACTGCTCTAGAAACAAACAAACAAAAAAGGTGCCACAAAACATATTTGGTTGACAAATAAATAAAATTCTTAAAAATAATTACAGTTATTAAATTATTTCTTTGATTAGATTTGCAAAAAAAAAACACAAAATTAAACCTTTATAGAATAGTTGTTAGTTCGAAACAAAGTTTTGTTCATATGTATGTCTTGAAATCCCTTTCACTTTCTATAAATTAAGCCAATATTTTATTAATGTTTTTGACTAATATTGTTTTTATTCCCATCAGCTGTTACATCAGTAGCGCTTGCGTAACCAGTTGATATTTTAAACTACTCATCTTGGACTTTCAAACGACATTTCATATGTTTTCTGAAATAACTCTTACACTAAACAAAAACAAACAACATACTAGGCTGAGCAAAACACAATAAATTATAAATTACAATGTTGATACTACAGTCCGTACCATATTAACGCCATTGAAGAGATTTATATAATTCGAATAGAAAGATACCCTCTGGCCCACGATGTCGAACGATAACGTTCGCTTAGATAAGACTTAAGACACAAACTTTTTATCGTATCTATTTTTTTACTCAATCAAGTTTGTTTATTCCATTATCAAGTTTGTGTCTTAAGTCTTATCTTAGCGAACGTTATCGTTCGACATCGTGGGCCAGGGGGATAATTTTTTTCTAAACGAAAACTAAGAAAAATGTTAAAATGTTGGTATGTTAGGTTAAAATTGTGGTAAATTGTGTCGCCTTATTCCTTATTCTGGAAACTTCTATACAGTCCGAGTATTGAATATACTAAGTGTACGGAGAGAGCCGCCACAATGTTGCTTATTGGTCCAAACTAACAAACTATGGAATCAAATATAGGAACTATACGATCAAACCCTCTAACCGATGGTTTAAATCAAGAAGCTTATGAAAACCTAAGAGAGATGGTTATTGACGGTTTGACAACACGTTTTAATTAAATCACACTAGAGGCGGTATTTGTAGGCGTGACAAAAATATTACAAACATATTTCTGGAATTGTTTTTACATTATCTTTAATCCTAGGGGATGACTGACACAACTTTTTTTTGTGTATGGATACAGAAAAGCTATAGAATAGGATCGGTTTAGACTTTAGAGACCGCCTCAAATAACCAGTTCAGATACTAGGGATACATTGCTAATTTCGTGTCTTTGGGAGGTTTCTTATGAAAGTGTTATGGTTTGTTAATGAACAGCCGAATTTGTTGCTTTAGTTTTCAAATTTTCAAAGTTATTTGTGAAAATATCAACTAAAGATGTTTTCAGTGACATTTTAAAGCTAGTGAAAATGTACGTTAATGGCTACGGTTACGGTTTTTATATTACGAGTATTCGAATAAAAAGTTAAATTTATTTAAATGTTAAAACATCGAAGTCAAAAATTAAAAACCTTAATTTGAAACTCTTTTAAAAAAAGATGAAAATGTTTTAAAACTTCAAATAAATTTAAAGTTTTTTTTCTTGGCTGTTATTTAAGGCCTCAGTGTAACAATTTTAATATTTATACAAATTAAGAAAAAAAAAAAAAACACGTTCGCAACAATGTTGCAGTACTCGTACTTGTTTAGAAACTTGTTAAAATTAGCAATGTTTATTGAAGGAGTGAATAAATAAATTTTAACAAATATTATAAATATTAATCAAAACTGTACAATAAATAACTAAATAATTATTATAAATAATCTGCAATAAAGTTTATTGAATGCATAAAACTATCCTTGGTCGTTCATATTGAAGACCTACATTTTCTTTTGAAATATATTGAGGTAGGTCTTTTGCTATTAGTATGTAGTTATTACAAATCTCTTGTTATTCCCCAAATTTAAGTAAACATATGTTTTAGTTTAAGAGGAAACTAAATGTAGCATATGAAAGAAAATTTTGATTTTGTTTCTTTAGCAATTGAGTCAGGGTGTTATGAAAGGCGGCATACAACATGAGTCATAATGAGTGTTATTATTTGGCTGGGGAGCAAGTGCGCAAGGTGCAAAGGGATGTTTTTTAACATACACCCACTTATAAGTAACATTAACCGGCATTAGTTTATTTGAGTTAGAGATTTAACTGGGAAAAGCTTTCTCTCTTTTGCCCCAAAACAACCAAGTAATGAGTGTTATTATTTAACTCTATGAGCTTATGCTTCAAATTCTATACAATTGCATGCAGTCTCTTTGACTCGTATATGTTCAATGCGCAGGTATGGATTTTTTATTAATAGAAACTAACATATGTTTTTGCTTCAATTAGAAATTTTATATTACAATGTTAAATTTAGAAAGACAATAATTAAATTAGTTTATTTTGTTAAAAATCTTTGTCAAAATAGTGTCAGAATTTGCACAAAATATGTGTAAATATTGCAAACTACTTGTTGGCAAAGGTCACGAAAGGACTCAGCTCTTTTCAAGCTTTCTTTTCTCTATTTCATCTCTAGCGGTCACATTTATTTCGCTTTTACTCTCTCTATTTCTGTTTATATTTTCTATTACGTCGAGCTTCCGGTTAATAACAATAATATCAAAATAAATAGTAATAATATATATAAAAAAAAACTTCAGTGATGTGAATGTTAATAGCATATTGTACCAAGACAGTGGAATAATGTGGTACTTTTTCATTTTATTTAGTTGGCAAAGCATTCGCAAAATTAGAATTGAAGATTTTCGTTCTCACAAATTTTGTAATCAAAAACTATTCACATTCCACAGTGGGGCAGAAGTTTAATTTTTTTATAAATAAATCTGGCACTCCCAAATAGCTGTTACAAGCGAGGTAAAATTTTACATGGCTGTAGCCAAGGAGTATTCCGATCAAATTCTATCACAAGCTCTTGTGGAATGTTTATGTGTGTTTCTTCAAAAAACCCAAGATAAATTGTCACATTTTATACAAATATCGTTGTCTTAACATGCAAACCTGCTAACTCCCTTTCAGTAAATTTTACAGGAGAGACAAAAAACTTCCTATATATCATATTTGCAACTATAGAAGAAAAACAAAAATATAGTTGGTTTATTTTATGGTATTCTACATCCATGACTTCAATCTATAAAAATAAATATGGTAATTACGGAGTTATAACCGATTTTGTAACTTAACAGCTTTTCTTACATCGATTTAAAATATTATGGTGGATATAGCAGGTTTTTTTTAATTTCAAAAGTACGTTTTATTACAACAATCCATGTAATAACACTAAAAATTAAGAATAATAAAATAATTGTAGCTAAGTGGTTTGGAAGCTGAGAAAAGAATTTGGGAACTATTTGGGATGATTTTCTTTGAGGCAACTTTTGCCACTCGTCAGTATATCTTATCTTAAAAAGTATTTCACCATTTGGGTTATATTGTAATGCACGAATATCAGTGACTTTCGCATCACATTTGTTGCGCCCAGGTCGGATACTTTTGAAGAATTGCACAGCATCAAATTTTTTGAAAAAAGAGTAGTTTAGGTACTTTACATTGTATGGCTTTGGTCTTTTCCTAGCTGATTTACAGACTTCAACATAATCTGCAGGAACATAAATGTCTTTATTCTTTAGTGCCCGCTCGATGGTGGAATGAATACAGTCAGCTTCCATTTGAGTATGGCATACTTCTAGAAACTTTTGCTCAATAATAATTTTGTGGTTTATGGCCGTAGATAACAAAGCATTAGACATCACACAATTTCTATTCTGATAATTACATCCATCACTGTAAAATATTATTTGAGGTGTCTCCGAGGAATCCACTTTCGGCAATACAACCTTTTCAATTAAATTCACCCATATGCTCGCAAACTCTTCGGAGCCTAGCCCTCCTTCAGTTTCGTTCCATAAGAAACAGTATTCGTTTCTATCTTTTAAATTGTAAAATGTAAAATTATGTACCTGTAATTTTGTTCTATAATACAAACTACTAATTTTTGACTTAGGAGCCATCAGAACTGCTTGCATATCAACAGTAAATACGACATTTTTATCACTTTTGTCTCTTTCTTTTTCTCTCCTAGCCTCTTCCTTTTTCTGTTGGTGCTCTAAATATTCTTTTTCAGCTAAATTTCCAACTTTAAACAATGAACATTTTTCGCATTGGTCCTTTTTTGGAATGTATAAAGCCAAATTTTTTGCGTCAAAAGCATTACAAAATGCAGCAATAGAAAGACTCCGCACATTACGACTTTTGCACCAATCCTTTTTATAAAACTGGTAAAGGGACATTTTTGTTTGCCACTCTGGTTGTAAATATTTTTTTGTGGATGTGGCGCGACAGTAATGGGACTCCATAGTAGGCAAAGAATCCAAGAATAGATTTAGCTCTTCGCGATCCTTAGCGTAGCGAGTAGAGGAAAGTTTTTGGGTAACAGAACGACGGGCGGCTACGACAGAACTACTGGAGTCTTCAGAAAGTATTTCTTCATTTTTCCAATGAAGCACACTCCATCTTCCAATACCGAGGGTATTAAGAAACATAGTTCTGCATGCTTTGCTTCGATTGTCTTGTTTCTTTAGATAATATATGAAGGACTGCTGTCTCCTAGACCCTTGATCAGATTTTTTCCCCCGATATATTTTTATTGGAACTGATGTTACAAGTCCTGTAATGTATACCTTTTTTTCTTTCCAGTTCATTTCCCAACATTTTTTAAAAATATATTTTCTGTCATCTTCTGTAAAAGTCCCACACTTGAAAGTACCACGTTCCGTTTGTCTGCAGTTGCACCTTTGTTTTATTATTTTTGGTTTTTTCGGCACTTACAATAAAATAAAAAACAGCTAATTTGGAGTTTTTAATTAACAAAAAAAAGAATATCAATGTTATGGATTTAGCAGTTTTTCTTACAAAAATTTTTCTATGCGTGGATTTAGCAGTTTTTCTCATCAGACCTTTTTACATACTTTAAAACTCCAATTGAAGAAAAATTATACGTTGGTAGATTCGTCATCCCATTCTCTACCGAACGGCATCAAAACCTCACTTTGCCTAAAAAGTGGATATAGCAGGTTTGCATGTTAAGACAACGATATGTTAAATATGTTTCATTCGTTTTAAGCGGTATATTCTTAAATCTAATCGAATATATTGACTTTAATATTTTTGCAAAGATCGGAAATTACTTTATCTAAATTAAATAATTTAGTTTAGGAAAAATATGCAAAAATCCTTATTTATTAAAATAATGCAATGCAATTTTTAATATCTTTGTCATTCAAAACAATCTGCAAAAAGATTCAACAAAAGTACAAAGGGAATATCACAATTCATAAAAAATATGGCGAAAATTACAAAAACCAATATCGCTCATAAACTCAACATTTCTAACTAGGCTGATCAAATATTTTAAGGATTAATAAAAAAACATGCAGGTTTTGAAAACGGCTTTACATTTTGTTCTACCAGCTTTGAGATTTTTGAACATAAGATCTGAACTTTTAAATTTTGTTCAGAAATTTGTCAACTTCTGAACGTCATACAAGAATACGGTTTATGCAGCACATACTAAAAATTAGTTACGATTTGGTTTGATATGGAATTCAATAAGAAACAATGACACCAACAAGGAGTTAAAAAGTAAAAAAAAGAAACATGTTCAGGATGCATGTCTCAAAGGTGGGCTAATTATTAATCAACCAAAATAAGGATCAGGCAATACGACCGATGGGAATACAGAAAAAAGGTTTTTTTCTGAACCCGAAAAATCATCTGAAACAACCGGTGTTGATATAAAACTCATTTTAAGGTTTAAAACAATTATACTAAAACATCAATTTGTTCATTGCACGCAGGTACTTCGATAATAATAATAAAAAAATTTGGTGAAAGAAATTGCACGACTATATAATACCAAATATCAGTGGCGAAAAATGTCTCCAACAGTTTACAAAATTCTTAATAAAAACCCAGTTCTATAGAAACAAAATTCATACTTAATGCTACAAAAAATCAAAACTTCAACTTTGAGCTTAAATTTCTCATTAACAACTGAACCGATTTTAATGAAATTCAAGCTGAATAAAATTTCCAAATGCTTTTTCTTCACAAAAAATTACTAACATATCTCCATTGGTAAAATATTTTATAAAAATGATCTATGTAAAGATACCTTTTAGAAAAATATAAATTTGTTATATATGTTCTTTTTTTCTTCAAAACTAACTCTGTTTTATTTCCAAAAAAAAAAAAAATGGAAAAATCTATTTCGCAACTTTCAAATTGAAATTCTTTTATTTTTAGACCAAAAAGAAAAATTAATGTTAAATATTAACAAAACAAATTTGAGGAAAGTCGTTTAAACATTTTGTCCGATATTTGAAAAAAAAAAACGGACCAAAATAAAATTTTCAAATGCGTCTAACTCGAAAACCATAATAGATTACTCGTATTAGCATTTTCTTTAAAGCGGAGGACTTTAAGGAAATATAAATATAAATCTTAGAAATTGGACAAAACACAAAAATATTGCACGTGTTTAAACAAAGTACATGTTATAGGTGCCCTGTTTTCAAATCCCACAGTTCCGATTCTGGAGGGGCTATGCCCATGTAATTTTAGCTCTATCAAAGCGTTTGAAAGTACCAGATTTGTTTTCAAAAAATTTCGACTTTCCCCACGGAGGATGTTATCATGATGTTGTGTGTGAGAAATGGCGAGACCGGTGTCATTAGCTTTGCACGAGCTTTAAACTGAATAGAGTGTAAATGTTTACCCAATAAAACTTGCAGCTGACTAGAGTATCATATAGAAGTACTTGGTCAGCTAGAGGCCCAGGAACTTGTTCCCTAACTGATAATTGGTTGAGGTCATGGGTAGAAAATAGTTGGTTTAATGGCTGATGATTGATGAACCAATTTATCACTATGGGCTGTTGCTGAAATAATCGGTGACATTGATAGTAGTTATGGTTCTTTGCTTTGTGTTTAGGAAATGTATTGGTGTGGTGTCGTATGCGGCATGTGTGCTGGGGTCCGCCCTCGACAGGGTCATAAACGATTTTTTTTCAGGCAATTAATATGCCTATATATACTTGCGCTACTTTCTTTGGAAAGGGGATATGTTGAAGAAGTAAGTAGGCGCATTAATGTTAAAGCTTAATTTTATAGCCTTTATTTAATTATTTTACTTCGGTGGCGTTTCAATGCTATACCACCGAAGGAGGGCGCTGTGATAAGTATTAGTTATGATTAATAGAAAAGAAAACTAATAATTATTAGAAACTGATGTTGTTTGAGTGGCAGCGGCTGGGAATCGAACCCGGGCTTTAAATACCAACTCATGCTTAATGATCAAATGCGCTAACCAATTAAGCTACAGCGACATGTCTTATAATTGTCTTAGGCTTTGCTTATTGACTAAACTATAGTTGTCGGGGATTATATAGCACAGCTCTTGAGAAAGGTGCTCGTTACATTGATCGTTGCAGACGTGTACGAGAAGTTGCAAATTGTATGTTCCCTGCAAGTCATACATTAATATGTTCTTGGAAGACATACAATCCACCGCATTGGCTCGATATAGTTCAACGGCTTTAAGAGCGGCGTGAGTTTAAGCCTTAAGGACAGGAACTTGCATTACGCCAGTAATTACTTAAATATGTCAATAATAATTAAGTCTAACAAAAGCCGTAATCAGTAAAAACAAGAATATGTTCATACAACTAAGTAGGAAGTAAGCAGTTATATAACAAATTATAAATAATAAGTCATTATTGGACTACTTCCAAGTAATGCACACGGTATGTAGTAGTTATTGAGCAATAGCAAGTCATTGCTTAGGTAGGTTCATGAAGTGCTAGGTTACTTTAGTACCCATATTAAAAAAGTACCAGCAAAAACTGTACCTGTTATTACAGAGCTGATGTACGTGCGTATTTCAAATTTACTTTTTTTTTTATCATGTTTTATTTATTTACTCGATTACGAGAGAGTATCACATGAAATTAGTATAAATATTTTCACTCGTATTGTTGTTATTATTTATTTAAATGTTGTGTACTTGCAGAGTACGTACTACAAAACCGAATTCGTATTTATGAATGAAAAAGTGACAAGAGTGTTGGCTGCAGTTAGGAGTATCCCTCACGTCTTTTGTCGCATGATTTGAGAGCATATGAAAATGTATGCCCGTACTTACACTCAGTTTTTTTTTTTTTTTTTGTCATTTCATTTCGTTATTTATTTTGCTGTTTTCTGTGAATGAATGACGTAGGTTTAAATTTCTACTACATACTATAAATTTCCAGATGTTTGTGTTTTTTTTTGGTAGCTGTTGTTGTTGTTGTTGTTGTTATTGTTGAGGGAATATGCGAAATTTCGTTTTATCTTGCATGACGTCAAAACAAAACCAGCATTATTTGAGATACATAGCCGCAACAGCACAACAACAAGTGCCTAAAACTTTTTTGGAGATTCTAATAGTATCTATTCATACCTAAATATTTTTCTGTATTTGCGAATTCTTTGGCAGTGCGTAGCTGAGGACTGAGGCAGGGATGATAAGGTAGACCTAATGTTTGGATTACATAGTTATTGATTTACAAAGTTTAACGTCAGTATGATGAAATTGTTAGCATTGTGAAGTTTATTGTTTTTTTTTTTTGTCACATTCCATATGAACTTGAAAGTGTCAAATTATTTGTGGGGTTTTTGTATACATTCACACATATGTAAGTAAACTGGGTAAGAGGATACCCAGTTAATTCTAACTTTTTCAAACTAACAGATAGAGGCACACGTCGAGAGGGGGTCTACAGTGACTATCTATGTGGACAGTCAGGCGGCACTAAAGGCTCTAGAGTGTAATCAAATACACTCCAACCTAGTGCAGGACTGTAGGAGAGCTCTAGAGGAGCTATTGGTACTCTACCAAGTTAGATTGTGTTGGGTACCAGGGCACTGTGGCATACAGGGAAATGAGGTGGCAGATGAGCTGGCTAGACATGGTTCTGGTTTGGACCATGATACTAGAGAAAGTGAGGTCAAGCCACCTATTTGTCACTTCTACAGGCTGATTGAGGAAAGATTCCGTGACTGTGCTGACCAATCCTGGGACAGTAGGTCGGATTGTATAGTGTCGAGGTCCTAATGGCCAAGACTAAATGCAAAAGCGACCGACACGCTGATGGAATTGGACAGGCATAGTCTAAGGATTCTAGTAGGAGTGATAACCCGGCATTGTTTGATTAGGGCCTTCAGAGGCAAATGGGATAATGACACACAGGATTTCTGTAGAGTATGTGGGGATGCAGAGGAGCCAGAGACAATAGAGCACATCATGTGCCATTGTCCTAGGTTGCAGACTCGTAGACTTAAGTAGCTAGGAAATAGATTCCTGGACGAACTCAGTGATGTTGCTGGCTACAAACCGAGTAACATCCTGGGTTTCATTAGGGGAATATGGTGGCTATTTAAGGGATATTCTACGGCGACTCCAAATCCGTAAGGGGATTTCTCACTCTCTCTTTCTTTCTTCTGTCTCCCCCTTATCAAGCGGTTTTGGTTGTCCTTATTTCTATATCTATCCTATCTTTATTTTCTCTTTTTCTTTTATTTTCTCTACTGAGGGGAACCACAATGGACCACTAGGTCTCCGAGTGGAAGTGCACTTTATGCACTACCCTTCTATCCTATCCTATCCTAACAGAATCATTGTATTTTTAAATTTTTTCGTATAACTACATAGACAGAAAAAAAAACAATCATTAGAACATTGTTACCACCTTAGGGATGGTATAGCTCCTCTCTCTAACTTTGTTTTTAATTTTGTCGCAAACTTGTACCTACTCAATGACTTATATATAAATGTCTACTATATACCCTCTGTATTGCTTAGGGCCAGTTTTTAGGAGAAGGATTAAACTTGGTTTGTTAGTGGTTAGTGGTTAAATTTTAATAACATTCAAACTTTTTTTAATCCACCTAGTCGTTTTTCAGTGGTAGTTTAAGAAACGTCAAATTATTTGATGTTACCATATTTTACACATAATAAAAATATGGCATCGTTAAAAATTTCTTATATAAATGTGGTAGCATTATAAAATTTCTCTAAAACACAAACAAATAAAAGCGGCAAAAGAAAAAAACATTGTAAAATCAAAGCAGCAAAAGAAAAAACTAATAGAAAATCATAAAAATGAACAAGGTCGATATAAATAGTTTAAAACGTTCAACCAATTTTACTTCGAAAAATACATTTTATTATAATTTATTTTATGTTATAAGCTAAAACTTAAAACAATCAGCTCTTGACAAATATGAATCGAGTTTAAACGCCCATTCTTGAAGGGTTAAACGTCAATTAAAACAAAGTAAACTACATCATAAAAACTTAATTTGAAGTTTAAACTAAGTTAAAACAATAAACATGGTTGAACTACATCCTAAAAACTGGCTCTTAGAAGTAGCCATATAATGACTGGTTTTACTGATAACTGCTTCGGTGTGACCTAACAATTAATGTGTTATACATATAAGTCATTGCTTGTAACTAGTTTAGTTTTATTAAAGTATTGACATACAGGCAAATAATGTTTTTTTTCGTTATAAAGGGTGACTTCTTAGTAACTTCCTTTTTGACAAGGCTGTTTTAGGCAGCTCAGCTGTTTTCGTGTAACATGTTACTGTTTAACATGGTCAGTTTGGTCTATAATTTAACCATGAATCGGCTTACAAACGAACTACGTTTGCAGATTATTGAATTTTATTATCTAAATTCATGCTTAAGAAAGATTAAGAAAGTGCATCGTGCAGTTTTTTTTTGCGGAAAATTGTGTTCAGCGACGAAACTCATTTCTAGTGAAATGGATACGTAAACAAGCAAAGTTGTCGTATTTGGTGTGAAGAGCAAACAGAAGCATTGCAAACACTGCCAAAACATCCCGAAAAATCTACTGTTTGGTTTGTATTATGGGCCGGTGGCGTTGTTGGATCGTATTTATTCAAAAACAACGATCGCAAGAACATTATTGTGAATGGCGAGCACTACCGTTCAATGATAACAAATTTTTGCCCAAAATGGACTTGGCTGGTTTCAACAAAAAGCTGCCATATTTTACACAGCATACAAAATAATGGCCCAATTGGGGGGGCTATCTTGATCGTGCGATTTTTCGCCTTTAAACTATTTTTGTGGTGCTATGTTAAAGCTGATATCTGTACGGACAATCTAATATTAAAGAATTTATGTCTCACGATGACACTGCGTATGTGTCAAATTTATCGAAAAAAGAACTCAATGAAATTGAAACTTGGTTAAACAAATTGAATATCAAAGTCAATTCAGAAAAATCCATGTGTAATTAAAAATTAAAAAAAATTGTTTTTTAATTTTTGATAACCCATTGAATGCGCCTCTCAAAGACCTTTCATATGATACTTAAATTGCATATAGTTCCCTAGGGGGAAATGTGAAAAAAATCAAAAAACCTCTAAAAAGGACCTTTTTATCCTTTGATCCAGCTCACCAAATACTGACCCCAGGACAAAAAAATTGAGAAACGTAGTCTTAAAATGAATAAAATTTTCATATTAGTCGGGAACATCGATACCTTATTTTTTCTCCATACAAACGGAACCACCCCAATATACATACATATATGTATATGTATGTAAAAAATTTGTAAATATTGTTTAATTTTGTTTCAATTTTATATTATCATTAGGATTATACTTGTATTATGCTGCTGTTCTCAGTGGAGTTCAACATTAAATGCTATATAATTGTTATACAATTTACTTATTAACCTTGTTAAGATTGTAAATAAATAATTTATAAACAAAATTATTAAAGTATTTTCACATTTTCCTACGAAATATACTTGAAGCTTTTCTTTCGAATCAATAAAAATATCATAAATTCTATGGAAATTTAATATTTAATTCTTAACTATCTCCTAATCTCCGTGCTTGTTTCAACCATAAATATTTCCATAAGCCGTAATGCCTATAAACAATGTGCAAACATATACATACATACACACATACATACATATACAAGCACATTATGTATAAATATATTATTTCTTTAATATTTTATTTTTGAAAAAAAAACTTTAATCATAATTATCATATTTTGTTTTTTCTTCTTTGCAGGTAAGTTGATGAGTTGTGTTGTGTGTATTTCTACGCCTAAGTGCATACTGACCTTTCCCAAAGTTTCTCCATTCCCTATTATTTTGTAAGTATTTTAATGAATGAAATTTTTATGCAAATGAAATTAACACGTGTTTAACACTAAAGTGCTTTTAATGGCAAATGAAATGAGGACATTCATTTCTAAGGCGCCAATGATTTCCATAGAAAATTAATAAAAAAAAAAAGAGAAACACACCAAAACAAAAATGAACAAAAAAGAACATTACTTAAGAAAAAATTGACACTTAGGGGCAAGTGAGTGCAAGGGAAGGTAGAAAAAGAAAATTAATTTTACAATGAATAAATGTTTGAAAACAATTTTCAAACATATAAATATTCTTAAATTCTTGCCCTAATTAATACAGGGTGGGCCAAAAGAAACCAAGGGATGTAAAAGTTTAATAACTTTTTCGTTTATAATTTTTTTTAATTTTTTCTTTCAGATTATATAATATACAAAAGGGAAATTTTTTCACACTAAGTATGAAAAATGATGTCTCTTAAATGACCACCGTTTTCAACTTCGCACTGATGGGCTCTTTTTAGAGCATTTTCCATAACATCTTTCAAAACTTGTGGCTGTAGCGTTCGCATTTCTGCAACAATGTTTGCTTTGAGTTCAAGGATTGTCTCTGGCTTGTTCACATACACTCGCTCCTTCAAATAACCCCAAAGAAAATAGTCGGGTGCTGTCAAATCTGGCGATCACGCTGGCCAAATAATTTCCGAATTTCTGGAAATTATTCGCCCTCCAAAAATTTGACTTAAAAGTGCCACTGTGTCTCGGGCAGTATGGGCAGTGGCTCCGTCCTGCTGAAACCATATACCAGGTCTGTTTTCAAGAGCAGGGCGTAAAAAATTGTCTATCATAAACCGATACCGCTCTCCATTTACGGTTACAGCACTTCCATCTTCATTCTCGAAGAAGTAAGGCCCAATGACATTTTCAGATGTGATCCCACACCATACTGTACACCTGATGGGGTGCAATTGGCGTTGATGAATGGTTCTTGGATTTTGAAAACCCCAGAACCTACAGTTCTGCTTATTAACAAAGCCATTCAAATGAATTTGAGCTTAATCACTCATAATCAAATATTAAAATAATTGATCTCTGCTTTAAATAATTCAATTCTATTGTTCTGGTTCTCTGTTCAGTTGTGAACCTCTCCATTATCAATTCTTCAAGTGTTGTCTATATAATCTGAAAGAAAAAATTGAAAAAAATTAATAAACGAAAAAGTTATTAAACTTTTACACCCCTTGGTGTCTTTTGGCCCACCCTTTATAAGACCTGAATTATAGTTACATTTTACATTGTAATGCTTGTAATTGGAGCATATGCCACAGTTCGTAGAAATGTGTTTATTTATAAGTTTATATAAACAAAATTACAATGTTTCACTTAATTCTGACGCCAAAAATCGGGTTCTTTTCCATTAAAATTGAGTTATTTTTTCATGTTTCTTATTTTTGTTAATGAGTTATATTTTGCTTAAGCTACTTATGAATTATGCGATATATTTTATTTTAAAATTTCACTTGTAATTTGTTTAAACCATATTAGGTGTTTACTTTATATTGACGCTCACAGTAGGGAAAATTTCAAAAACAAAAAGTTTTATTTGGGAACGTCAATTACAACTGTTGCAAAAATATCCAGATTTCGTTTAGTTTGTTACAGGTAATTATTATTATTTGCGAATGTTTGAGAATTATATCTATCGATCAGGATTTGTGTCAGAGTTAAACTCCCTTGCAAAGTTTCTTAAACTTAAACGTTTTTCTTACAAACATTTGAGAATAAATGTTCGACAAATTTCTATTTTTCGATCAACAAAACCATTGTTGTCAAAGGTTTGACAATGATATTAATCGATCGAGATTTGTTTCAGAATTAATCTCCTTTTTTGTAAAGTTTCGTGAATTTTTGATTCTTTCGTATGGTGGACAATATAAAGTGAATAAATTCGAATTTAACTAGCATAGACAAAAACCATATTTTTGAACATTGAATATTAGGAGGAAATCTTTAGAAGAGAGGGTAGTCCAAAGGGTCCTACATGACACTATATTAATTGGATTTTTCAAATAATAAACGATTTTGAGAACAAGTAAGAAAGTATAGTCGGACAAGCCTGACCATACACCCAGTGTATGAATAAAACAGTTTTTCAGAAATGGGCGCTATATGAGAGATATTACCTATTATGTACCGATCGTCCAAAAATTTTGAGTCATGACTTTCGTGAATATAAATATTATCTATTATCTCGATATAAATACGTTTAAAAGATTTATGGATTTTAAAGTTAATTACGGAGAGGTCAATTAGGCACCGATCTGCACAAAATTTGAAAATATGATTTGGGTTCATATACCACTCATTTGTTGTGAATTTTGGTGGGATACTGGCATATTTCAAACATTTATGATCGTTAAACCACTATTTAAAAAGACATTTATATGGGGGTAAGTTGAAATAATATACCGATTTCCACCAGTTTCATTCCCATCCGTCCTTGGGCCGAAAAATATCATGTACCAAATTTTATCGCAATATCTTAAAAATTGCTACCTGTACTCTGCGCACAAGCTTTACATGGACAGCCTGCCTGACAGACGGACAGACGGACATCGTTAAATCGACTCAGGGAGTGATTCTGAGTCGATCGGTATACTTTAAGGTGGGTGTTGGACCAATATTTTTTTTTTTATGCCTATATATAATTGCGTTACTTTCTTTGGAAAGGGGATAGTTGAAGAAGTAAAGACGGTGAAAGTAGAAGAAAGCTTTATATCGCAACTCTGCAATTGCGCATTATGTTTGTTTTTAGTGCAGAATTGCAGCGCCTCTAGTGGTGAGTAGGCGCATTAATGTCAAAGTTTGATTTTATAGCCTTTATTTAATTATTTTACTTTGGTGGCGCCTGCCTGACAAATGGACGGACATCGTTACATCGACACAGGAAGTGATTCTGAGTCGATCGGTATACTTTAAGGTGGGTGTTGGACCAATATTTAAAATCCACTATGGTGGCGTAGGGTAAAAAAGGTATTTTTAAAAAAAGTAACTTTTAGGATAAAACTTCTCTAGAAGAATTTGTACAAATGTGAAGTGACACGCATGTCCCACTATATAGAGAGGGTAGGCCAAAGGGCCCTAAATGACACTACAGTAGTCGTATTTCTGAAATAATTTTGGAATTTTAATAAAACGATTTTGAAAAAAATTTATTTTTGAAAATCCCAAAAGTTTCTTTTTCAAAATTCAAGTTAAGTGTTTAACTGGGGTCTGTTAATGTAACATTCTCAATGTTAAAATATGTGGGTTTTGTTACTTATTTGCTTGTTTTATTGAGTTTTGTTAGAATTCATTTATTGTACATGTAAAATTCCCATCCCAACTTCGTTTGATATCTGGTAGCCAACTCCTGATCCTAGTACCAAATATTTACTTGGCATACCTTCCTTATTACATTCTAATGTAAATTAATATATTAATATGCAAAACAAAAGCTTATGATTTTATTGCTGTCACTACAAGTCAATATATTGTGTATATATGTATGAAAGTGAGCATCTGATAATTATGTTGTACCCCAGTAAGCCATATGAGTCCGAAAAGAGTCTTTTCTGACACCTTTTTCGGAGCGTTCATGCTCTTTATGAGCCCAAAAAACAATCATAATTGCTCCGAAAACCTTCAGAAAAGAGGGTCATTACATTCGAAAATGGTCCGTCAGAAAGAGCTCTTAGATAATGTCAGAAAAGAGTCTTTTATGAGGGATTTTTTTGGGCGCTGTGTATCTTGTTTTTATCATTCTGGTGTTGTACAGCTATGTTTTTTTTTTGTTCAAAGCACAAATAACAGAACAACAACGCTTTGCTGGTACACACATAATTAAGTGGAATTTCTGAGTCATACTGAGACTCAGGACAGTAACAAGCAAATTTTTCTTTCGCTCCGAAAATGCTCTTTAGTTGGACTCTTTTCTGACTCATTTTTTCGAAGCGCTCCGAAAATGCTCTTTTCGTGGACTCTTTTCTGACTCCTTTTTCGGAGCGCGCCTGGAATGGTATGCTGGGACACTTCGACTCGTGTGGTTTTACAATAGTAATATGACGCCCGTCTTTCAAATATACTCGTACTCTAACTTTGTGGCTGGTTGTATGAGTTTATTAAAACCACTTACAGTGTATCGTTATAATAACAATAATTCACCCACATACCGTTTAATCACTTTATATTTTATAAATTTTCTTTTAAACAAAATTGTATCTGGCTCATTTGCTTTTGTAAATGAAACATACGGTTAAGTTTTTTTGTTTATCTATAAAGCCAACCTACAAATAGACGTAGTTAATGTATATTCAGTACTTGTAAAGGGATATAAATAAAGACCATATTGTTATGACAAAAAAATAAGAACGTTTTTGATTTCTATAACATTACCATTATATGTACGTAAGAAAGACGTCTGTGTTTTAAAATAATGCTAACGTTGGAGACGTCCCCAACCAACCAACATCTGTAGTATTATGAGATACATACAGTAGGAAACAGCAACCACCATTTGATGTGGGGTTTCAAAAATAGCATTTTATTCTTACACTTTTATTAAACACTCACTCTATTTAACTCAGCAAAGGCTGTTGTGTGGTGGTGTCTCATGATTAAAACGGCAAACATGTTGATTTACAAAACGCCCACACAATCGGATGTAGTTGAATTTTCAACTCACTTCCAAGCTTAAGAAGGTATGGATGGATACATGTTTTCCTTCTTTTGAGTTTAATTTCCTTTGGCGCAAGCAAGACAAATATTCTTTGCTGTAAATCTTTATTTATCATAAGTATTCGCACGCCGACATCAACAAGTAGCATTTTAACGGATGCCTAACGATTTTAAAGGTCACCAACGTCATCATCATCCTAGAGAAGAATTGATATACATTTTTTTTTTTTGGCAAAGTGCCAAATCGGCAACATGTGTTTGTTTTGGAAAACAATACCTTAATACCATCATTCACCACTAAAATAAAAATCGATTTGTCACACCCAACCCCCTGGGTGTGGTAGAGATGAATAGTTTAGTGTTGCTAGTGATAAAACCAATAAAAAAATACGGTTACACTTGATTTTAATGAGGATGTTGTTCATCTAACGCCCTATAAAGAATATTAATTTGTAATCTTTAAGAAATTTCAAGTCGATTTTACAGCTTTCCCTTCTGTCTGTTTGTGTAAAACACGCTCTCCTCCAAAATACCCAAACGAAATTAATGCTATACAAGTAAAAGTGTTTATATTTGTCCTACGCAGTTTCTTATTGAAAATCAGCAAATTCGGTGCAGTAGAAAAATGGCAAAAATGTATAAATTTAATGTATTTCCGCAACAAACTATTTCTGGTTGTCGGGTTAATTAAAAAATCAAACAGATTTCGAATGTCGGATGTTCAAATTGTGCAGACCATTGCTTTAGGCGGTACCACCTTACATAAGACCCTGTGATGAGAAACAAATCTAAGTTCATATGCCTGCTGCGAAAAAATGTGATGAAAAGTCGTTTGCCTCTTATATTTTGCGTTTGTATATGATTAATGTTTAAGGCTATATTTACTTACAAATTGAAGCAGTAGACAGTGGCACTGTCTTGTTGAAACCTCATCATCAAAATTAGGCAGAAAGATGTCGTGCCTCATCCAGCCTCATTTTCGAAGCACTGCGGTCTAATGATTCCTCCAGCCCAATAACCGCACCGTTGTGTCTGCATTTGACTTGTTGCTCGACAATCACTTGTTAGTTTGCCGAATTCTAAATAATTATTAGAAACTAGATAATTAACATCCATTTGTTAATTTGCAATAATCTATTCAACAATCTCTATTCGTTTTGCATTGTTCATTTGACAATAGAACTTTGCAAGCATGGAGACACAGGTCTTTAGTGACCATACGCTATATAAAGCTTTTGTACTTTCCTGGCATTTGAGAAAATAAATCAATCTCCCGGAATTTTTCAAATACTCTCTTCACAGTTGACGAAGTTAAATTAATTTAAAAACAGATGCTTCTGCATCGATGTTCAGGTCAAGAATTAGTTCAGAAATTCATTTGACGAAGTAAAGATTATGGGGTTATAATGGAGACTCTAACCATAATCTGGCCATTAATTGTGGACTCCATGGTCTATGCTGGACCCCAGTTGCTACATCCTTGCTTAAGTTATGCCTGAAATATGATCTTCGAGTGTAGAGAATTACTGCGCTATCGAGCAACAAATTTATTGATGTCGTTCAAAGCTATATGAACTCCGATCTAATAGATCCTGTTGATAACGAGTTTTTCAACAAGCACTTTGTTTTCCCATTTCCTTGCTGACATTTCAGTAGTAAAACCTTTGGCAATTGTTGTACTGATTTAAATTTCGCTCGAAAAGCGCATTGAAATATAACAATTAAGAAAGTATAGTCGGTCCAGCCCGACCATATAATACCCTACATGTATAAAACAGTTTTACAGAAATGGGCGCTATATGGGAGATATCTCCTATTAAGGGGCGATCATCCAAAAATTTAGTGCCAGGACTTTGTAAATATAAATTTTATGTATGTTGTACTTTTTCTTGATATAAATACTTATAAAAGATTTATGGATTTTAAAGTTAATTACGGAGAGGTTCTTATATGGGCGTTTCGACTAATTATGGACCGACAATTATAAAATTAGGTGTTATCATTTCTGTATATGTATGTATATGAAACTTATTTTTGTTGATGTTTTGTGTGGCTATTTTAAATATAGACTCGTGCAGAGCGAACCAAAGCGCAACAGCTTTAAAATTAAAATCAGTGTTTTGATTAACAGCAGTAACTACATGCATGATCATGATGGACATCTGTCAGATATAATTTTTCATATACATTTAATTTCCTTTCCAATACAATAAACATTTGAATGATTTTAGTATAAATTATTTGATTATTTTGAAAAATCAAATTCTTATTTAAAAATGTTCTTCTAGTAGGTTTTTCTGACTACATGGTTGAATCTGTAATCAACCTTGTATTCAGCTTCTATAATCTATCAGTGGCATCATAAAACATACTATATACCTACATTAGGGTGGACTCGTTTGCATGGAGAAAAAATACGGTATCGATGTTACCGACTAATATGAAAATTTGATTCATTTTAAGACTACGTTTCTCAATTTTTTTTTTGTCCTGGGGTCAATATTTGGTGAGCTGAATCAAAGGATAAAAAGGTCCTTTATAGAGGTTTTTTGATTTTTCTTCACATTTCCCCCAAGGGAACTATATGTAAATTTGGTATCATATGAAAGGCGTATGCAATGGGTTATTAAAAATTAAAAAAACAATTTTTTTTAATTCAAACATTTTGAAAATTTCAGACAAAATTTTAGTGTTTTTTTATTTTTTCATAAAATTTACTTAAATAAATAGTTGAAATTTCTTGATTACAAACATCATACAATTTAACCAAAATGGGGTTTCCCGTTTTTTAGCAGAGATTGTCAGATAGGGAAGAATTAAGGTTTTAAAAAAATTAATAAAAATTGAAATAGGTAGAATTTAAAAAAAATTTTAAAAAACCATTTGGGTTAAATTGAAACTTTATTTTGAGGCCACCCTAATATACATATGTACAAAATCACAATTTCATTTTAAAATACTTGATATTTTAATATAAAACTTATACGTACATAAATATATAAATACATATCGTTGGTCTCATGTAGAAAGGCCCCAACTCGCTATTTTTTCGAAATTTGTTTGTTTTTGCGATTCCAATGCATTTAACGCAAATACACCTCCTCACAAAAATTTATTGCAATAGTGTAAAAAATAACGCTTTTATAAGCGGTTGTACAAAAAAATTTACATGTTGAATATTACAGTTTCTATTATGTTTTTACCTTCTCCTGTAAAGTTTCAAATATGCGAGTTAGGGCCTTTCTACATGAGACCATCGATATGTATGTATATAAACATACTTTGCGTTTATTGTTAAAACAAAATGTTTTTTCGGTCCTTTAATCTTTCGCTATTGTTTCCATTATACAATTCGCCCGTAACATATTCAATAGAAACTAATCATTATGGTTTTAGCATTTGTCATCTTTTGTTACTTGTTATATATATATTTTTTTTTTGTTACGTGCTGTTCCATCCATACAATAAAATATTATTACAAAACAAGGACGTCATCTGTGTGGCGCCTCCACTTAAAGCAACAAGAAAAAAACAAAAAAAATAAAATGAAATAATAATAATATAATAATATTTTTAAGAAAATGCGTGTGTATATATTTACATACATATATTTAATAGAAACCCCGTTCGTAGTCTGGTGCACTCAACAACAACCTCATCATCACCATTTTCCAGCCAACCCTCAACCATTTATTCTTTCATTCAAGTATTCCTCCATCCATCTAGCCATCTAGCCTGTGGTTTTTATTACACAACTGATAAGAATCGTGGTATACGCAAAATCTCTGTAACCACTCTTACCGCACGTACATATATATTCTGTGTTGCTCCAGCTCTCTTACTTACATCCTTATTTATGTTTGTCTCCACCATATGGCCGGTTAATATGTTTGGCGTCACATAGATTTAGTTTCTTTTTCTTTGCCAATTAGTTGAGCTGTGTATGGCAGGAAACTACAATGGTAAGAGAAAATTGCAAAATTAAGGATTTTTATTGTTTAAGACTTGTAGGTTTCCATGTAACTGGATTATTCTTTTCTTATACATCTTTTAGATAAAATGAAATTTAAACAACACGGCTATATGAAGTGTAAATCTATAAAGAAAGATATACGGGAAGTTGTATGTATATCAACTGATCTAGGCTAATATTCATCCCTATTGTGAATAAAAATTCCACATCAAATTTGTTCAATTTTATTTTTTTAACATTGAATTTTAATAGGAAAATTGTGAAAAGGGAACAAATTTAATGTGGAATTTTTATTCACGATAGGGGTCATTATCTAGCAATATTAATTGAATTATTAATAGAGTTATCGTTCAATATTGCTCTTTGGCGATGGCAAATGGTATATAAATGAGGAGCAGAGTATGAAGAGAAATCTTTTAAGGTGATATTGATATGAGAAAAGGATCCTAACGCTTAATTTTTTCCATATATCGCACCCTAGATACAAAAGAGTCACAACTCAAAATACTAAAATTTTAAGGAGTGACAAAAAACTGTTCATCGTTCACAAGCAACACACTTAACATAAAAATAGACATAACTGTATTTTTTCAGTTAAAGAAGATAGTGATGTGAAAGAAAATTTTGCAGTATTTAGAAATGTGGACTCTGAATTAATTTATGGAAAAAAGTCAGTTTTGGAAAATTTTGAGTTGTGACCCTTTTGTTTTTGGGCTGCGATATCTTTTGGTATTAGAGAGAGCACTCAATGTAATCTATCTATCAAGGAATAAACACTATTCTAGCAAAACTCTATAAGCAGAGGAGCAATAGGCTTGAAATGGCAAAAGACACAAAAATAGGAGGCAAAGTATGGTAACATTGACCAAAAGAAAGCATCTTAATGTTTTATGTGGAAAGCATATCTTTTTATATTAGGGAGAGGACTCAAAAACACACATTTGAATCCTCAATAGAATTTGTAAATTTCAAATTATGAATGATCTGTTTTTCAAACAAAGGCAATATAAATAACCAGAATAGTCATATACATATGTATGTACTTAGAAGTTGCGCAAAATTATTATTATTATTTATTAATAAATATATATATTTTGTATGTACATATCCAGTTAATTGTTAAAATGGGCCTCGTCACTGAAGATGATTTTATCGGCAAAATCAGCATTTTCATGTTGTCTCTCCAATACCCAATTAACGAACTCCCTTCACTGTCCATGGTCAGCTGGCTTCAGTTCCTGAGTCAATTGAACTTTGTATGCATGATGCTGAGCTCGGTGTCGAATTGAGGTGGATGGAGTTTGAGCGACATCATCACGTACAGCTGCGACATTTTCGGTCGATCGACCTGGTCAAAGGCGCGTTGTTGTTTTTACATCACTAACAGACGCAGTTTCGGTAAATTTATCCATTAATCTCTTTACAGTTGACTCTTTTGGCGCATTATTGTGACCCCAAATTGATCGCAATTTGCGAACTGTAGCCGCAAAACTTTCACCATTTTGGTAAAACAATTTTACAATGAGAATGCATTGTTCATTCGTGTAGCGCTCCATTTTTACTAACCTCGTACCTTCTACTAGCAAACAATAACAATTGTTCAAATGTCAAACAATGACACTTCGAATGGCGCCAAATTTTAAAATTGCGTTCTAGTTGGGACACTCATACGTGGATTATTAATATACTTGGACCAAGCGGAATTGATAGCTAGTTTTGCGGATCATAATTTATTACTTAAGTGTTTTCTGAAAGATAAGTTATATGTAATATCAACACCAAGATATTTATACCTATTGACTATCTCGAAGTTGCGCAAGATTGCAGACTGCACTAGAAAACGCAAAAGAGCGATAGGCACGAAATGGCAAAATTACATAATAACAAGAGACACAATACAATTTTAGTCTTAGAAAAAGCTCCATAATACTAGATGTTGAAACCCAAGAAAAAAAGTATTCAAACGTATCAACAGTTATAAAAAAAGTAAAAAAGTATAGAGTTCTTTTAATAAAAAAACCTTTTGAGTTAATTTAGAAAAGTACCAAAGCGAGTACTAAAAAGTGCCTTTTACAAAAAGTTTTTTAATAACCATGGTTATGAAAAAAAGTAATTAAAATTAACATTTTTGCCTATATTAGGTAGGTAGGTAGGTAGGAAGGCCGGTGTGAGTTGCCTCACACCTTCACCCAGAGACCAATACGGTCCATTACGATGCCTTAGGATTGCCTATATTATGAATAGTAACAAAGTATTTGAAAAAAAGTTTCAAACATTTTAAGTAGTACTTTATTAAAATAAGTGTTTAAATAAGGTACAAAAAAAGAAAAGTACCTACTAATTAAAACAGCACCAAAACACAAAAACTGTTTAGTAAGTTGCTCTGTAAATTAAAATATATTTTATTCTTTATAAGTACCGCAGTATTTAATATATATTCATAATGTGTTTAAACCAATTTAAAATTTTTTTCAGCTTCAAAAAAAAAAAAAAAAATTTTTTTAAAATGTCTTTAAAAGTACCAAAAAAAAAAATTTTATTTTTTGCCATAATAATAAAAAATTATTAATTAATTAAAGTTGTACTAAATATTTAAACTGGCAGCTTATTACGAAAAGGGTCTACAAAGTTAATTTGTACTTAATAAACATAAATTGCCTAATTTACAAAAGTACCTAAAATTCAAAATAGCACAAATGAAAAGAGTATCAAAATAAAAAGTTCCAAAAACGACAAATAGTACCAAATTAAAAAGAGCCAAAAATTACAAATTAAAAAACTGCCAAAAACGGCAAATAGTACCAAATTAAAAGAACGACAAAAATGAAAAATAGTAGAAAAATAAAAAAGTACCTTTAGAAAAAGTGCTTATTGATCGTCTGCAAGAGTAAAGTTTCCTTAGATGACAAGATGATATTGATCGTCATTGATTCTCTTTATGTGAAAGATCATACAGCTACGAGCAACTAATTAAGGACAGTAGAATTCAATATTTAAATCGTCATGTTAAATGTAATAGTATCTATTAACTAAAACGCTCAAATTTATCTGAAAAAGATTATGAACATTTTTGGCCAAACACTGCAACCGACATTGATATATGGGCGAAAGAGGAATTGGCAAATCCCCAGATGATCTAACGAAAAGGGAAGAAAACAGGCACTACACTTGAGAAGAACCTGGAATGATATATAATAATGTTCAATATAATTGCCTAATTCATATAAATTTAAATGTTGTTGGAAAATTGCATAAATGTTCTTTAACTAGAAGTGCGTCTTGGCTGGCTGACTAACAATCCATAATTAATAATGTTCATTGAAAGTTACAGATTTTACTATAAACCTAATTCATGGCTTGCCAGAATAATGAATACAGACTAACTCTGTTTTATTGGCTTTCTATTACATTGTAAATGCAGTAGCAGCCTGAAAATCTTTTATGAATTTTAACACAGGGTGGCAATGATGATAACGAGACGCCATTTACGCGGCAGGATATTAATTGATGATGTGTAGGCGTCGCTATACGTTGCTGCATTGTCTGTAACAGAAGAGAAGTATTGTTGGTATTGTTTAGGTTTTACGAATTAAATATTAAAACCATCATTAGATGGATGAATATATCAATGAATAGATTGATAGATAGATAGATTGATGGTTGGTTGTTTGGCTGACTGACGACTTGCTGTTGCTGGAAAATGCGTGTGGGTTGATTTAAATTCGAACGTGATTATTACACAACTCCTCGCCTCCCCTGCCCACCTCGACCATCAGCATATTTATGGTAGTTTGATTTTCAAATAAACAATATTGAAAAAAACCAAAAATAACTATACTATAACAATTGTGCAAATATGGCGAAAAACTCAAATAACAAGCAAACTAACACAAAAAAAAGCCCACATAAATCATGGATTATTGCCAATCAAACGAAATGAAATTCAATATTTTCAAAATTTTTTCAGTTTTTCTTTTTATTTAATTTTTTTTTTTTGTAAGTTGGTTAGTTAAGAAGTTAATTATTTTATTTAAGTTTGTTTTTTTTTTTGTTGCGATTTTAGTTAAACCTTCCCAAAACAGCCACCAAAATATTTTATTAACTTTCAAAATTCTACCGTTGTTGTTTTAGTAAACAGCGTTTTGTGCATTTTGCAACTGAATAGGAAAAAAAAATTTTTAAAAGTTTTTCCACTACATTATCAAATTGGTTCATGGCAATTCGTGTTAAAAGACCTGTATGTTTTTTTTTTTTATAATAAAAAACAGGTACTGTATTTATCACCACCTCGATTTTTATGATAGAATTCTTTATTTTATTTTAATTCTTGCTTTAATGCGTGCTGTTGCTAAATATTTATTTAGTTGTGATTACAAAATTGCTGATTGTTTTTTTTTTTTTTAATTTTTGTTGGCAAATAACGATTTTATCGCCAGGGAAGAATTGCCAAATAATTGTAATTTACTTTATACAGTACTTAAGTACTGTTTGTAAAATCATTCATCAAAAAGCTGGGTAATTGGTTATCATATGAATTGAAGCCGAGAGGCCGTGAAAGACGATTTTCCATGTATGAAATGCTGCTTCTAATAAATGAAATCATTTTTGCACCGATTCATTACTCGCAATGGAACATGGATTCTTTACAAAAACCGGAAGCGTAAGAGATCATATATGAAGATTGGCCAACTAGCTGAATCGACATCAATGCCAAATATATCCATACCGCTAAAGTAATATATTTGGTGGAACTAAAAAGGTCATATATCTTATAAACTGCTGAAGTCTGACCATACCATCCCAGGGAACCAGTACCGCATGCAATTAATTCATTTGAAGCGAGCATTGAAAGCGTATTATTAAGAGTAAGAGAATAAACTTAAAGAAAATTTGATTTTTCTGTTTATTTTACAAACAGTTTATAACAAACTATTCCCAATTTCTTTAAGTGTTTCTTTAAAAAATTCTTGTACTTGTCTGGGCAGCCAACTCATACATTTTTTATTATTATTATTATTATTATTATTATTATTATTATATTATTAAAATTTTAAAAAATTTAATTTAAATTGTATTCATATTAAACGTTATTTGACCCTTGCGTACGTATGCCAGCCCAGAATAAACGGCCAGACTTGAAAGCATAATATTTAGAGTCCAACCGAGTATTCGGTTTCGGATTAGGACAACAATTAGCCGAATACCAATATTGTTTCGATAGATAGAGAACTCTGTCTCTGAGATACGTTTAATTTTAGAACAGGGTATACGAAATTTGGGTGATTGTTCTTGTCCCCAAAAGACGAGCAGTTCGTATAGCGCGAAATTCATATGTACGAGTATGTTGCCAGAAAGTTGAGAACATTTTGGTTTTAATTATTAATTTATTTAATTATTCAAAAAATACCATTGCAAAGTAATATTTTTAGACAATTGGCACATTGGAATGCATTTTCTACGAAGGGCGTCATCAGCCATGTTTATTATCCATGATCTACTTGTAAATATCATCTATTTAATTTACCATTATTGAAAAATAGATTTCGGGAATTAATCACATCCCTTCAATTTCGAAAATATAAACTAAATTCAGTGTTTACATAATGTTCTCCTGTATAGTCTTTAAAATGTATCTCTAAAATAAGTACTTTTTCAAAATGTAATAGCAATAAACGTAATTTTAATAATTTGAGCTCAAAATGTATTGAAATTAAAAAACGGTAATTCTTTCAAAAAGGACCTTTTATAAATAATTAATTAAATAAATGGGCTTCGCACAATTGTTGCTAAAAATTAGTAAAAAAAAACAAAAAGTACTTTTTTCAAAACGTTCTTTTTCTAAAGAAGAGATGTAGCAATGAAAGGTTTTCCAAAAAAGTAACTTTTTTCAAAAAGTACCTTTTTCAAAAAGTATAACAAATTATAAAAAAATTAATAAGTAAATGGGCTTCGAACAATTGTTCCTAAAAATTAGTAAAAAAAACAAAAAGTACTTTTTTTTGAAGAAGAGATTTAGCAATGAATGGTTTTTAAAAAAGTACCTTTTTTCAAAAAGTACATTTTTTCAAAAAGTACATTTTTTCAAAAAGTTTAAAAAATTATAACAAATATTTCTTATTATTGTTTATTTGATCTTTTTTATTAAAATTTTGTTAAGTATTAAAGCTTAAGGTCTTTTTTTTATAATGAAGAAGCTACTCAAAGAGTAGCGAAATTTGGAATACAAATTTAAATATTTTATAAAAAAGACCTAAAGCTTTACCTCCTTATTCGAAAACGATTATTAAATTTACCAAACGTTTATTAAGGCAAATTTTATATGCAAATCTGTCATAATAAACGTTTGTTAAATTTAATAAACGTTTTTAAATGAGGGGGTTAATAATTAACAAAATCTTAATTATAAAAAATTTAATAAATAAATGGGCTTCGAGCAAGTGTTTTAAAATTAGAAAAAAAAACAAAAAGTACTTCTAAAAAAATATACTTTTTCCAAAGAAGAAATACTGCAATGAATGGTTTTACAAAAAAGCACCTTTTTTCAAAAAGTACATTTTCAAAAAGTATACAAAATTTAGTAAGTAAATAAATTGGTTCCGAAATAATTTGCTTAAAATTAGTAAAAAAAACAAAAAGTACTTTTTCCAAAATATTCTTTTTTTAAAGAAGATATGTTTGTATGTACATACATATAGTAATAAATAGTATTTCAAAAAAGTACCTTTTTTTCTAAAAGTACATTTCGAATTTTAACTTATTCCATCGTCTGGAGATACAAAAAAGCTTCTCATTTATTTCATAAAAATTAAGCGGAGAACCCTTAACTCCCACTGCGCTATACTTCCCCTTTTTTGTCTTAAGTCTAATAAATCGCTATACATTTGATTTTTCATATTTTAGTCAAACTCTTGCTAAAATTACATTTTTTTTGTTGTTGCTGTTTTGTTTGGTTGTCTGTTGTAATATTATACGAACAGAATGAAAGAAAAAAGATCTTTAAAACTTGTACTTTTGTGGCAGCTACTTGCTGTAACAAGTTTTTTTTTGTTGAGTTTTCTGAAATGCCATTCTAAAAAATTTTTATTTGATTTGCATTTGAAGTAAATCCGTTTCTTATTTTTTTTTCTTTAAGACGCGATGCCCTTGAAGGTGTTGTGTGTGAGTGTGTGTGTATCTGTGCTTTTTTTGAGTGTTGTTTAATACAACTTGTCAAAAAAATTATTAAGAACAAATTAAATATTAGAAAAATTACTTAAAAATATAGTACAAATTACACAGAGCAAACACATTCGTTTTTTACAACTAACTAAATTGATTGGTATTGCAACATCTTAATAACAACAACAAAAATTAAAATGCGTAAATCATTTTTAGGTTATTTTGAATACAGTTGTCATTCTCCAGACTATTACAATGCAATAAAAACTAATTCGGATAAACTTAAAGAAAATTTGATTTTTCTTTTTATTTTACAACAAAATATTCCGAATTTCTTTAAGTGTTTGTTGAAAAAATTCTTATACTTGTCTTGAAAGCCAACTCATACATTGTTTACTTAGTATTATTCAAATTTAAAAAAGTTTAAGAATTTAAATCGTATTCATTTTCAACTTTACTTGACCATTGCGTACGTATGTCAGCCAGTCAAGTCATCATTACAAAATACAAATAACAACAACATACCCAAAGTATCTGTAACCAATTAATTTTTCATATAAATTTTCCATGACAACTTTAATTACCGCAATATTGTAGTAAAATTAATAAAAAAAAAACTGGTTAATTTACTATAAAATATTGTTAAAATATTGGACAACAAAAAAAAAAGACACAAACAAAATTAAAATTATTGGATTGCAAATGAATGAATTTAGCCTTTAAAACAGATTAACCTTACCACTGACCACAACATTGAAGATTATCTCACCTCAGAATAATCTCGATTGTTGGAGAACTTTAGGTTTTTTTTTTATTCGAGACAAGATAATTTATGATGTTTAAGAATATTTAAAAGAAACAAAGTTTTAAGATTTTGCAGCATGATTAAACAATTTTGTATGACAAGTTCTATGCAGCTTTTATGTTTGAGACCAATAAATTAAGATTAAAGAACTGTCAAATTGCATTAATAACGTCATATAATTGCTGTGACAAAGAACTACTTTAGGTTGTATAGAATATGGAATAATTATAACAGCAGCTTATTAAGAATAGTATATTGCGTAAAAATTTATATTGAGAGTAGTAAAATTTAGACCTGGTTTTAATTAAACAGAAAACTCTGTTTTTTTTTCCTAGATTTAAATTAGTTGATTGTATCATTAAGTACACAGGCACACTCTTTTGTCGAAAATTTCCATCACCATCAGCCTAAAATACCCATCAAAAAGTGACATATTGTGGATGCTCTTATTTTTAAGCAATCACAATTTTAGATAATTTCAATTAACAAAGCCATCAGGGTGAAAATGTGATTCATCAACCGCCAAACTTTATTATTATATTTTTATTACTATATATTCAGCCCAATCATGAATAAAAATTCCGCGGGAGTTTTTTTTCCCTTTTCTCATTTTTCCTATTTAAATTCAATGTTAAAAAAATAAAAAGGGAAAAAACTCTCGCGGAATTTTTATTCATGATTGGACTGATTGAATTTATATTGATGCTACACCCCCTTAAAGTATAGCGGCCGACTTAGTATCACTACATAGGTCGATTTAACGATGTCCATCCGTCCGTCCGTAAGTCTGGCTGGCTGTCCATGTAAAGCTTGTGCGTAATTTTGAAGATTATATTTCCGCTATGCAATGCCATTTGTTCATCATTCAGTTTTGAAATCACACAATTTTCTATTCGATGTATTGCCTGGAGCCAAATTAGCGCATTCGTGATCGAATGAGCTATCGTATCGAAAAATGATTTCGATATCGAAATCATGATAAAATGTACTAAATTTCTTGCTCGATATCGAATGCCATAATCTCAAATAGGAAAAATACGATCAATTTTACTCGATATCGAATGCGGTAATTTGGCCCCTGCTTTGAGATCTTTAATTGAATTGCACGGTAGAGAACTGAAATTGTAAGCGATTAGCAAATACCTGTAATTTTTCGGTTGTATATTACGACCATCAGCCATTTTGGGTTCGTAAAGGAGATTTATACACAATAAAGCATTACGTATGTAGACTCTATATCTGTTATTGTAGTGGGAACTAAGTTTTACAGATAGTTTCCCTATAAATCTTCCTGTTAGGAAAACAATGCCTATTATTTCACAATTTGTTTGAAACATTCGTTTCCATTAATAAGTTGTGAGAGTCATTAGATGGGAGATCCAGTAAGTAATCCAATGGTGAGTTAAATATCTGATGTTTACAGGAGTACTAGTAGAACTGAAAATTGCTGTGGTCACCCGTAGAGGGCAATATGTACAATATGCTTATTGTCTAAATTACATTTTCAATGTGTTCTTTACACAATAACAAATAAACTAAAATAAACCTGAATTTTAGTTTTGTACAAGCCCCCACAATTAAACGCTCCTGATCTTAAGGTCATTTAATTAGTTTGTAAATTAAAGGTAACATATTGCAAAATTGTGTTACAAATTAATATTGTGGGTGTGTGACTGACGCAGCATGGATTTTTTTTTTTTTTTTTTTGTTGCAAAATTCTCTTTGAACCAAAAATAAAATGCAATTAAAGAAAACGTGTTTAATAAATTTTTTATTTATAACTTTTGTTTGTTTAAAAATAATTATATTTATGTGTGTTTGTTTGGTTTTCTTATCAAATAAATGTAAATAATAACAGTAATTCTCAAACAAATCGATAAAAGTTAAAAAAAAGAACACGACAAATTTTAATTTTCTTAGCAAAAGTTTCCATTACAGCATAGCAACAACTTGGTAATGACTTTCATTTTTTGCCTACATTAATTTGCAATAACTGCTACTTACTTTTTGCATTTCCTAGAAGTAATTGTATAATGGCTTTTTATTATCTGTCATGTAACTGCTTAACTAGTCATTTGCTGCAACACACTCTATCACCACAGATAATGCTTTCTGTGTGACTTGGCCAATTTAATTGACAGCTGGAGAATAAAATTAAAATAACATGAAAGTGGACTTAATCATTTTGCCAATTATTCAATAAAAATCAATTAATTTTATATTGCTTTAATTTCTCATAAATTAATGCTCAAATTAATTTGTATAATAGATACAAGAACTAAACCACCCACACTTTATTTCAAATCTTTTAAACATTACTTTTTTATCTCTTCCTGCCCCTGCTCCAAATAATTAATCACTTTTAAGCAAAGGTGTTTGTTGCTATCGTCTACCTTAAACAAAGATCTTTAATACAATAATTTTAACGTTATATTGTTTTTATTTTATTGCAAATTTGATTTTTATCTCAAAAAAAAAACCCAAAAATATATTTAACAGTCATTTATAATTATTTATTTTTTTTCTCAAGCTATTTGAATGGTTGAGTGAGTGAGTGAGTGTGTGGATAATTTTAAAACCACATGATTAATGAAATTCTAATACTAAGTCAGTTGCATAGGCAAAACGTGTGTGTATGTTTTTTAATTATTCATTTGATTTAATTTAATTTATTTGTTTCATATCACAATCCAATTAATTTGAATTTAACTTTCGTTTAATCATTGGAGCAAGAATAAAAAAATCAACTGATTTTAAATTATTAATGGAAACAAACTTTAGAAGTTAATGCCAAATTAAGTGAAACACATTTTAAATGAGTTTTAAATTATTCAAAAACTATCAAGTGACATGGCATTACATAATTATGTAATGATAAACTTTGTGAATTTAGTATTTGCTATACGAGTATAAAATCATTTAGTCATCCCGTTTGGGCCTTGCGTTCAGTAACTGTGATGTGTATAACAGTATTTTCTATAACAATTCTTTGTGTATAAGAGTATTTTTTATGGAAAATCGTGTGGATAAGAGTAAGTTCTTTAGAAAATATTGTGTATAAGCGTATTTTGTATAGAAGATCTTGTGTATAAGAGTATTTTATATGTATGTATAAGAGCATTTTGTGTATAAATTATTGTCTATAAGAGTATTTTTTATAGAAAATCTTGTGCATAAGAGTATTTTTCATAGAAAATCTTATGTATAAGAGCATTTTCTATAGAAAATTTTGTGTATAACAGTGCTTGTTATAGAAAATCTAGTAAATAACAGTATTTTATATAGAAAATCTTATGTATAAGAGCATTTTGTGTATAAATTCTTGTGTATAAGAGTATTTTCTGTAGGAAATCTTATGTATAAGAGTATTTTGTATAGAAAATCTTGTATATAAGAGTATTTTTTTATAGAAAATCTTGTGTATGAGATTAATTTCTGTAGATAATCTTGTGTATAAGAGTATTTTTCGTAGAAAATCTTGTGTATAAGTATATTTGCTATAGAAAATCTTGTGGATAAGAGTAAGTTCTTTAGAAAATATTGTGTATAAGCGTATTTTGTATAGAAGATATGTATAAGAGCATTTTGTGTATAAATTATTGTCTATAAGAGTATTTTTTATAGAAAATCTTGTGCATAAGAGTATTTTTCATAGAAAATCTTATGTATAAGAGCATTTTGTGTATAAATTCTTGTGTATAAGAGTATTTTCTGTAGAAAATCTTATGTATAAGAGTATTTTGTATAGAAAATCTTGTATATAAGAGTATTTTGTATAGAAAATCTAGTGTATAAGAGTATTTTTTTATAGAAAATCTTGTAAAGAGTAATATCTTTAGAAAATCTTGTAGATAAAGCATTTTCTATAGAACATTTTGTATATAACAGTATTCCTCTAACAATGTAAAGCTATTTGTATCTATTTTTTTTCCAAAATGTTGTTAAAAACAAAGAAAAACCTATTCCCTAAGTCATTCCTTCAAATGCATGTCAATTATTTGGTCAGTATACACTCTAAGTGGTTGTCTGTATTATAGTTTTGGTTTTGTGATAGAAAAAAAAAAACACTTTTACGCCAAAAAAAGAGCTGAACAAAACCCAATCCAAAAAAAAAAGAACAGCGTATAACCAAAAACTTAATGGTCGTCGTTGTGGACGTTCTTTTTATGGTCAAATCGATCGAAACAAGTCTGTATTGAAAAGTAACTGTAATAAAGAATAAGCACGACAAACTGTTTAAAACGTAAGTTTTTACAAAAAGCAAAAGAAAATAAAACACTTTTAACAATCGATAGAAATTATAGCAGGTGGTATACAATGTATGTATATCAGTAAAGACTAGTCGTTACCAATTCATTTGTAGGTATAGTTATTTTCTTCAGATTTCCTTTTGTATTGTTTTAAAATCTCCATTGTAAAACGTTTTTCGTGTACAATCTGCTTATAAGTATGGCTGGAAAATGGGAGCAAGTAACAAAAGTCAACCACTAGCAACACGTTATTCTGTTTTTCGTTGCCGTTTAGGCGTTGGTATTGTTTGTCAACTGGTCAAAATATGTGTGTTTTTTTAAGTTATTTTTTTTTTTTATTTTGCTTGAAAACAAATTTATTACGCAAAATTTCGAAATGACACACACCAACCAGTTAAAATTAATTATTTATCAACTGATTTGGAGTGTCGATTTTGACCTCATCGTGTGTTGTAAAAGGTTGATTTCCTTTAAAGACATAAACCATTAGAGTAGGTTTTAAGAAAAAAAAAATTGGGATATTGGTAATACTACAGTGCAAATTACAACCTAAACATAATAAATTAGTAACTAAGATGGTATACATTTTTACAATCCTACTAAATTCATATGATATTGGAGAAACATAAATAAACAAAACTGTTATACACAATATTTTCTATGGAAAATACTCTTATACACAAGGATTTAGACACAAAATACTCTTATACATAAGATTTTCTATATAAAATTCTGTTATTTACTAGATTTTCTATAACAAGTACTGTTATACACAAAATTTTCTATAGAAAATACTCTTATACTTAAGATTTTCTATAGAAAATGTTCTTATACACAAGATTTTCTATAAAAAATTCTGTTACACACACAATATTTTTGTCTAAAAGCTGTTATACACAAGATTTCTTAAAAAAATCTTATAAACAAATTGACAGTAATATTCGCAAGGTCATTGACATGACTATTGACATAACCACAGACAAAAATTAAAAAAGACAAAAGGCGACACTTGTCTCAGTTCTTCTTCCATTCTTAGCTTCTCATGGATTTTCCCTCTTATACGAGTATATCATGAACTGAACATCATTTTAAGCATTCAATTGTCTTGCAACTGGTTTTTATCGTGAACTGTAGAACATAACAAGTTCTGGTTCTATTGCTAGCCCAAATCTGTAAAGGTAGCTTCAATAAATCAATTGTGGCACGAGCTGTGTGATATGTTGTGCCGTCTTGTTGAAACCACAACTCCTGCACATCATGCATGACTGTTTAATTGACGAACGAAAGAGTTAGTAATCTAAAGCAATCATCATTGACTGTAACGTTTTGGCCAGTTTCTTTTTTAAAGAAGTATGGACCAATTATTCCAACAGCCCATAAAGCAAAAATTGTTTGAAAAACTCACAAATACAATTCAGAAAAAAAAACGGGTTTTGGGTCTTGTAGTATGGTCCATGGACTTTATTTTCCATATGGTCGATATGAGTGACAAAGCAGGATCCTTCAGAGAATCAGTGATTTTCTTAAAATTCAATTTAAGACAAACTCGCATATACAATTCATTAAAACGTGTTATTGGGTCTTGTAGTGTTGTTTATGGACTTTATTTTCCATATGGGGTATACAAGTGACAAAGCAGGATTTGTGTAAAAATTTCAAAATTCCTGCAGAGAATCAATGATTTTCTTAAAGTTGAATTTTCAAAAATTGTTTAAAAAAGAAAAGAAAAAAAACTAATTTCCATAATGGTACATAATCAGGCATGTTCTGAAAATTACTTTTTCGTAAAGTGATTTATAATCACTGAAAAGGTGTTCTGTGCACAAAAATGATTGAAATCTAGTGATTTAAAACCGGTCATCTATATAAGTTTGTCATTCCGTATGTAACACTGAGAAATACTCATCTGAGACCCAACAAAATACAATGATGGTCCAGTATAACGAACGCCGATATAACGAATGCCCAGTATAACGAACGTTTTTTCTAGTCCATTGACGACTTTAAATAACGAACGGTTGAAGTTAAAGTTAGTGGCTTTAAAGAATACCATTAATGCTTTCCAAACGTGTATCAACTGGGCAGAAGAAAATGAAACTGAGCACAGCAAAGTATTTATTTTAAGGTGATTGCAAGAACAAGCTATTGACTTCAGTACATCAATTAAAAAAGAAACAAACATATTGGAGATTTTTTTTCCAAAAATAATTAATTTTGTTCATATATATAATTTTTTCCGTTTTTTTTTTAAATAACTGAATTAATATAATACGAACTTGGTACTATGCTAATATTTATGAAAAGAAATATATATTTTTATATAACGAATATTCGATACACAGAACGACCCTGGACATTATATCACCACTGTATATGTATATATTCTTGGTCCTTACGAAATTCTAAGTCGATCTGTCTGTCTGTCTGTGTAAAACACTCTCATGCCCAAAGGACGCAATCGAAATAAACAAAGTTTACAAAAAACCGCTTATACAGCTTTCCTAAGCAGTTTGGTATTGAAAATCAGCAAAAGTGGAACAAGAGTTATGGATCAAAATTAATATTTTTAAATATTTTTGCATTGCAGATAATATCATGAAATTTTGTATACGTTGTTTTTATGATAAAAGAAAAAAGTGTAAGGAAAGGTTAAAATTTGACATAAATAATCCTTATAAGTAAGTAAATTGTTGTACTACATTTTATGTTGGTCGGCCCATTATTGATCATAGCTCCCATATAAGGACCACATCCGAAAAAGCCATTTATATCGTATAAATATCGGTACCAACTCAAAACTTTGCACAGATCATTTACATATATACATACAAACATTATCCCACAAAATTTTGTGAATTTTGGTCCATTTTTAACCGTATCCTCCATATAAAGCCCTCTTCCGAAAATCACTTTAATACTCATAAATCTCTTATAAATCCAACATTTTAAACAGATCATTTACATACATGCCAAAATCAAACTGCTGGATTTTGAGAATATCGGTTCATATTTGACTATATCCCCCACATAAGGTCCACTTCCTAAATCCACGTTAATACTAATAGATATTTTAAATATATCGTTATTATGTTGAAATTCGACGTGAAATATCCTCATATGCATAAAAATCACTGTTCCAAAATTTAAGAAGATCGGCCCATAATTTGTTATAGCTGCCATATAAGAACCATTTCCAAAAAACAATTTAACCCACAAAAATGTCTAATAAATATCGATATCGAACCAACTTTTATATAGATCAGCAATTTTAATCCAGAAATCATTTTAATATCGGTTATACGGCAATAATTAGCAATAGCTCCCGAACTAGGTCCACAACCGAGCATAAAAACCAACCATATAACTCTTGTAAATAACGTTATTGAGATGAAGTTCAACCAAAATAAGCCTCAAAGACGTAGAAACCACATTAGTTTATACTGGATTTAGAAGCTATCGGTCCATAATTGGTCCACTTCTTCTATGCCACCCATAAATCTTTTGTAAATAATAATATTGAGATCAAATTCAAACAAATAAGCCTCATCTTATAACTTATCCTTTTTGATACTCTGTTTCTTAACTTGTTGTGAATATGGAAAAATGTTCTTTTAATTTTATAAATTTTTGAATTACTCTCAAGATTATTATGAAAATCAGACAAACTCGGTAAATTACAGTAAGAGTTGATAATTACATCAATTATAAAGGGTCAAAATTAGATAAAATTACAAAACAGTTAAAAACAATAAAATTATGTTGGTCGTAAAATTGTCTTTCAAACAATATATCAAATACTAATAAAATGTGCACTAAGCCTGAATAGAAAACACAGAATAAGGATATTTTAGTCCTAAAGCCAGTGTAGCTTTTGTATTTATTATTACGTTTAGGTGGAGGGTATTAAAGATTCGGCACAACCGAATATGTCACTCTAACTTGTTTTTTTTTCTCTAAATACTTTAACGTATTTTTTTTTTCTCTTTGCAACAGTTTTTGTTATAAAGTTTATTAAAAAACAAATTTAAAAAATTATATACAAATATATTTTTTAAAACTGCAGTACATAGTTTTTTTTTTTATTTGTTGTTGGCATTTTAACGTCGTTTCGTTCGTTTAGTTTTTTTGTCTTCTCTTTTTCTAGCTGTATTAAATATTTTATGTTACTTGTTTTTGTGGCAAACAGAATGTACTACAAAAGATTGAAAATCGAAAGCAAGGTCTTTGGTATGGTGTTGTTGTAGATTTTTTTCTAAACCAAAAACAGAACAAAAAAATATCATAAAATTATAGCAACAACAATATTGAAATTAAACTAACAAGTTGTTTATGAGTTCGTTTGTTAAACAAAAATAGCAACTAAAAAAAAAAAAAATAATAAAAAACAAAACAAAAATATTTAAACAAAAAACATAAAAATAAAAGAATTAAATATGTGGTGTTTGGTTTGGTTTGGTTTTGTTTGGTGGTGGTTGCTGGTTTGTGGTACAAATAACGTTTGTTTGAAACTAAACTAATGTCTAGTGTTGGTTGCTTTTAAGGCAGAGTTTACATAGAACTGATTCTTTGGGGTTTTAAGTCAATTAATTGGCTTATTGTAAACGTAATTCAACATTGGCAAACGTTAACGCTAAGCCTAAAATATCGTTAACGTTATTAAAACGTATTGTTAACAATTTCAAACAGACCGTAGTTATTATTAGCGAAATAGCGCAAATCAGAGTTACGGCTCAACTAAAGTTATGGTTACACATGGGAAATATTTATTAAAAAAAAAGCGTAAGCAATTGTTTTAGCACAAATTTGTTTGACGTTGTTTACTCTTACAAGAATTTTGCAAGATCAAATAGCATCAAATAAAATAAATGTAAATATTTATTGTGTCTTGTCCTAAATAGACGAGTGCAATTGTATTTTATTTATTGGTTAAGTATTTTTCGGCAAATATTTGCCAAATGTGAGCGTACCTTAAGGTTACCGAAATCATTCAATTAGTGTTGCTGTGACATTTTCACCATTTCGAACAACTTCAGATTCATTGCATTAATCCATATCGAACTATGGTGGCGAAAACGCAACACTCACTTTAGGGATGTGTGATTCTCAGTTTGGCTATCTTTTTCTTAAAACCCGATATGCAATATGTAAATTTGATTAAATATCTAAGCAACATGAATTGCGATTTTCCTCAGAAATGATTTTCTCATATTGAAATCAGATCACAAAAAAAGGATTTTCCAACTTTTTTCGATTTCTTATGAATTGTTATTAAATTAGTAATAATATTTAATATATCGACGGACAGCTGTGATAGTATGAAGATTATACATATATCTATGCATTTATATAAGATTTGGAACCAAAAAAACACAACGCCTATTGTCCTGGTACAGGATAATGTGGGTGTTGCGAAAACGCAACGCTAGTCCTAAACAAGGGCTGGCGCCACGCCCAGTAATTCAATTTGGAGCAAAAATTTTTTTCTTAGTAGGACATAAATAAACATTTTCTAAAACTCTCTTCATTATAACTCGATGGAATCTTAGGGCAGTCCGATATGGGTTAAGGGGTGCATTTTAAAGAATTTTACTTTACTAATGAAACATATGTTGGTAGTAAATACATTTTACTGCCACGGGCTGTATTATTAGATGCAAACTGCTCGCTAAACGTCAAGCAAAATAGTTACATATAGCAAATAATATAATACAAGTTGTTATAAAATATAGTAACAAAAGCGTTCTGCATTTAACCACAAAGACTACAAGCACCTTTTAAATAAACTAGTGGATTCAAATACTGGTTTATAAATGAGACTTCTATTGACGCTGCCACTGTGTTGCTTCAAAAAAAAAAAAAAAAAAAAAAAAAAAAAAAAAACGATGGCAACAACATCATTCAGCCTGTTACTAACTCTCAACGAACAACTTCTTAGACAAGTCTTATTAACTTTTCTAAATCTACTAACAGAGATGGAACAGTCCAAGACTATGCTAATAAATATCAATAGAGATTTGAAACAACTGGACCTCTACAACTACTAAGTATTTAAGGATTTTAGATTTACAGAGAAGGCAAATTTCAACAGACAAATTTGCAACATCTGGCACCCACCAATCAGTAGATCGAAATACATTTGACAAAATGTCAAATACTATTATTGCTAATATTTGCAATTGTATCATTGGAGAAGTGAGTAAACAAGGGGTTTAAGGGATGGTGCAATTTTCTATTCACAAAACTGCATCAGAAAACGCTTATACAAAGATATATACTGAAGCAGAGAATCATGTGAGTATGAATAATATGCTGCGATTTTGAAATATATTTACTATGTTTAGGTTCATAGTTTAAAACCGCGAAAAGATAGCTGCGATGTCAAAAAACGCTTCTATAATATTTGTTTCCTAAATTTAAATAAAAGTTAAAATGATGTGGCGTTTCAGGCCTTAACTGTGTTCAGTTATGAAACTTAATTGAGTCAATATTCGGTTAATTGGCAATATTATTTTAAGTGTTCCGGCATACGCAATTTTCAGCTTACTCAATAATCATTTGACAGTTGGACAACAATACAAAAAATACTCTATATGGTTGTTGTGTTTCTATGTAAACAGACCTACCTTCACATTGATTTTTTAATGATTTCTTTTGGTTTCTTTTGTTGACATTTGCCATTTTATACAATTTTGTTCACTAAACACAGTTGTGAACAGTGTTGCATTCGAAATCTTACTCAATATTATAACAATTTCGTACTTATTGCGCAATAATTAATTGAGATTTTATATGGAATATTGAGCTCAATAATGGCGTTAACTGCGATTATCGCAATTAAGCTTCATATCTGAACATGCTATTAAACGATCTTTGAAAATTGGAGCAGGTTCTCATAGTCTTTCAATAACCATTGTTGCAGTTGTTGCAACCTTAGGAAAGACGAGACAGTATTTCATATTCTTTTACAGATTTTTACTGTGCGATCTTTTTGAGATTTCGTAAACTGATATTGGTAAATCTTATTAGTATCAACAATTAGTTTTAAACCCAGCTTTAAATGCTTAACAGTCCACAGGATCTTAATAAACAACCCCGGAAAATTTATAAAGTCAAATTAACATTTATATTTTGCTACATTCGAACTGAAGTTAACGCCACTGACTGTGTCGATAACACAATGACGAAGCTTTATAAGACGTTTTATAAATACTTAGTATCGTCTGAATCTATAGGAAACAACACTAGTAAAGGTACATTTGGGAAATAGTTACTCAAAAAAGCGTAATCACTTGTTTTAGCACAACTTTGCTTGACGTTGTTTACTCTTGCAAGAGTTTTGCAAGATCAAACGGCATCAGATAAATTAAAACTAAACATTTGTTGTGCTTTGTTCTAAATAAGGAAAGTGTTTTTTTGAATAAATAAACAAGTCCAAATATATGTTATTTAGTGGTTAAATCTTTTTCGGCAAATATTTGCCAAGTGTGACCGTATATAAAGCCACACTATTTGTGTTGTTATAACAGCTCTGCTGTACTCGATAGCTCTCCTCAAAAAGTTCCGTTTGTTACAGCTGTCGCTGGGTTGACAATAACCGGTAGCAAAGAATACGGAATGTCTTCTCAATTGCATTTAGCCTTATTGAGTAAGTGCTTTCTAGTAAGGGTTTCAGCAAAGTCTTCTGAATAATACGCACCAAAAGGGTATTCCTCGGTGAATTCAGGTGGTTTAGGACGAAAACTGTTGGCCCTTACTGTATTAATGGACATATGTCTTACGTAAGAAACAAAGACTTTTAAAAGTTACCTACAAGAGGAAGAGAGGGTGTGTCTTCCTTGCTTTGCAGGATATATTTAGCAACATGTTCCAGAAATGCTTAAAATCCATATTTCATATAAGCCATAGAAAATTTGTTTTAATGAATTTGGCAACGAGTTTCATTGATCCTCTAAACTAAACGTTTGATTGTAACACCATAAACAATTTAAACATTATTCCTCTGGGAGTTCTGCTTGCAGATCAAAACTAAGGAATTGTGCTATCACAACAGGTTGAGTCCATAAATCCTTTGGATTCAATAAAACTGTACATTATCCAACTGTGTAATATCAAAATTTGTATGAGTCCTCTGGTGAACTTGTGGTGTCAACACACCTGTAGAACCTTAGACTCCTCGTGAATATGGTATGGAAGTTTTTATTATAGTATGTGATGGTCCTTAGGGTCCATTACATATTTCCCCACAGGGTATCACTCCACGAAGGTGGTCAGTGATCGATCATTTAACATGTAGTCCATTAGCAAGGTTTCTATATCCATAATCCAATTGCTGCCGGATAGTGCTTTGAGTAACTTGTTCCTATTTCGCAATTTGTGAGTGATTGCTGTGGCTTATGCTGAGGAGGTCAATAGTTTATAAAAACGTTATTTAACGATATTGTTGTTACTGTATTGTTACGATGACTCTCAATAAACTGATTCCACTCGATTGGCCCTTTTAGTCTATTTATACACCAATCATAATTTCTAGATGGTTCGGAGCTAAGATACTAGAATCTTCATGACTGCAAGTCTAGAGTATTCAGCCAAAGCCGTTAAAACTTAATGTTGCCATGTTTATAGCAGGGTGTTATCAACAATGTTAATAAATAGAAACTTCTACAAATGCAAATGTTGCTAAACAAGATGTATGTTGATTAACACGCCATATATTGATAAAGATGTTGTATATTTTTCCTATTCTGAAATTATTTCAGACATTGTACGTATAGATTTTTTTAAATTAGAATTCAATTCAATTATGACTTTAGTTTTAGCTGACCATTTTTTGTTCAGTTCTCTTTTGAACTTGCCATTGCATTCAAGAACGTCAATTAAATTTTCGTACTATTTAATGTAAATCAACATGCATGAAGGAAAAAAACAAGAGCAAATAAGAAAATTAACTAATATCTTCAAGTTTGTACATACCCCATTTTATTCTGTTTTCCTTTCTCATCCGAAAATACTTGCCTTGACGAGACAGAATTGAAGAGTGTGATTGAGGACTTAAGTGCAAAGTGAGCTTGACTAAAAATTGTGGTTTGTGTCTGTGCTAGTGAATTTTGTTAAATAATTATGACTATATCTATGACAATTGGTTTCTTAATTGTTTAAAAAAATTTTATTTATATTTTTTTAATTAATCGTTATACGTTACTCTAGAGATAGAAGAGCTCTAGAGTTTAGAAGCGCTGAATTGTATGTACATCATTGTGAAAGGCTTCTATTTAAAATTAACATCTCACTATTGAAATCTGGTTGTTAGCATTCTTTTAATAGCGACTTCACATCTCTGCTTCAAATAGAATATTTTTAATATTGTGCATTGATTTCTTGTACAATTTTTTTGTTAGCATTTTGAAAAAGTTACTTTTAAAATTGCTTTGATTAAATTAAATGTTACTAAAATATTTTTTTTTTTTATTTTAATATATACCTATTTCTTTGCTGTTGCTAATGGTGTTGTTGTTGTTATTGTCGTTGTTTTTTGTTTGATATTAGATGTAAGAATATGCTTTTTTTTAAAATGTCTAAATGGCTGGTTTGTTGGTTGCTAACTTGCTGGCTGGCTTGATTGTCGTTTGGTTGGTTAAATTACATTTTAGGGTGTTGGCTCTATTTAACTTTTAGTCTATTACTATTTTATGCATATTAAAACTTGGATTAAAACAATTTGATCGTTATGCATATTTAAGGTAAGTTTTAAAAAAAATTATATTTGTATGTAAGTCTAATCAAAAGAATGTTGTTTCTTGCAAAGGTTGTTTATATTTAGTTTATAACAAATATTAACAAAAACAAACTGAAAACAACTTTAAATAATTATTAAACAAGCATGGTTTGGCTTATTCAAGTAGCTTATTAAAGGTTCTTTCTATTCAAGTCTCTGGTGTTAATTTAAAACTGTTAGAGTATTTATGATTTCGAAAAGTTTGCATTTTTACGCAGCAATCAGTCAAACAATTTTTTTTAAATTCGTTTTTATTTGCATTCTATTTTACAAAATATAAATTAATAGGCAAATTTCAATAAAATTATTTCATCTTTGACTCTTGCAATTTTGAGATCGTTATAAGTGATTAATCTTAGAGTTTTAGATTGATACCTTTGTAATATTTCAATGTTTAAGTTGCTGGTAGTTCCCCACAGCTAAACTCCGTATGTCCATATCGGTTTAAGAATTGTTTTATATAGCAAAGCTTTGTTTCCCAACCTTAATTCAGATGTTGGCCCTAATAGCCAATACATTTTTTTTTGTTTTAATGTTTAATTGTTCGCGTTTCTTTCTTATGTGTTCCTTCCATGTAAGTCTACGGTCGATATTAAGACCCAGATATTTAATGTTACGGCTTTTTGGTATAATTGCTCCATTTAAATATACTGTGTTTTCTTAATGTAAACGTCACATGCAGCGACTTTGATGCATTTACTTTAATGTTCCACTTCTGTAATCAATCCTGAATAGGATTTAGCTGATTTTGTAAAGTTTTCACATACTGTAATGAACAACATATAAGTTTCTATGGATCTAATATAGGGTGTTTTTTTAGATGGAGTTTTTTTATAGAACTTTAAGTGGACAAAAATTTTTTAAACTTAGTAAATTAAATTAGTAAAAATGCTTTGCTTTTTTTAAATTAAATTTTCAATATTTGATAATTTTCATAACGTTATAAATATATACATATGTAAATAAAAACAAAACAAAAAAAAAAGAAAACAAAATAATAACAATTTTCTCATAAAATTGTTTAAGGGAAAAAATAAAAAAATGTCCCACTGTCATGTTGACTTAACTTTAAAATTTCAAATAATTTCGTGACGTCATTTAACTAACATTTAACAATTTTGGAATTTGGAATGGTGTATTTTTAATTCAATCATTCTTGACAATTGACAAAACTTTTACAACTAATATGCATGTCAACAAGTAACATGTCAAATTATTTAGTTTATTCCAATATGTCTCTGTTCCCTATATCTAAAATATTCATGAGGATTTTGTTATAAAAATAAAACCGCGACTACCTCAACATTCTGTTCCTAGACAATGTGTTTATCAAAACCAACGATATTAAAAATAAGTCTATAATTTTTAACTCGCTGTTCCTATGATTATGAAATTTCTCATGGATATAGCTGAGGTAGGGTTCGAGTATTCAGGAGCATGTGGGATAAAATCCTACCAATAAATAGCAAAACCATAAAATGATTTTTAAAACTTGAAAAAGACAGACAGACCATTTATTAAAAGTATCTTTTTAAATTAAATTACAGCTGTTTGGTTGTTGACCCCAATCCCCTTCAAAAAAATCTTTAAGCAACTCAGCAAATTGCAATAGAAGATATGGCAGCAATTGTTCATAAATATATGTATGTATGTATGTAGAAAGAAATGAGTGAGTGCATGTGTCAATACTTCTTAGCAACAATTTAGCTTATTTATCAGTAATTTTGCTAACGTTGCTGCTGTTAATTTTGTTGCATAGACACCGGTAAAAAATACATAATTAAATAAACTAGTTGTGTTTTTCTTGTCTTTGCTTAAAACTAATTATGTATATGAAGCAGACAACAAATAAAAAAGAAAGTATTTCATTTAATTTCATTTGATTTTATTGTGTTTTGTTTTTGCGTTTTTTTCTCGCTTTTCTATGCGATTGAGGGGATAAATAAATAAAAGAAATTTATTTTCATATGCATTAAGCAATAAATTAATTAAAAATTAAAATAAATAAAACAAAGCTAAACAGCAAATTATACAAACGTAAGTACTATCTAAAAAAAATATAAATAAATATTGCACAGAAAAAAAAGTCAACTGAACTGAAATAAATGAAATTAAAAAGCCACACAGCCAAACACACTCTCATAAATACTAAAAAAAACCAAAAAAAAATATTGTATTGTACCTATAAAAATAAATAAATAAATAATTAAATAGGCAGCCTCAAAATGAAGCGACTTAGCAACTAGTGACGAAAAGATTTGCCACACAGAACTTTAAAAGAATGTATTACTATAGAGCAAAAGGTTAATGGCCATTAAAGTTAATAATTTCACACAGAACTAATTCAATAAACTTTTAAATAAACATACAACTAATGTTTAATGAAAAGTATATTATAGTAAATAGTAGATAAGAATCACAATGCCCTACTGAGCATTGTAGGGCATTTCATAGAAGTGTTTTGAAAATAAATATGCTCTATCTATAAACATACATACATATTATATACAGTCGAAATTCTATAATTTCAACTTCTATTACGCGAATTTGATATTTTTCGCGATTTCACAATTCATATTAAAACAAATTGATTTATTAATAATAAAAACTATTTATTTCAAAAAAGTAACGTACATATTGTTACTTTTTCAGAACGGTGGTTTATTTCCTTTAAATAAACCGGATTCCTTTTAATTGTAAAATAAAAGCGTCAAATGGTTTAAATAAAAATATAACGAGTCTTTATTTATTTAAATATACACAAAAACAATTTTAGTGAATCATCTGTCTTTTGCACCGCACTTAAATTAAAGTTTGAGAACGTTTGAGAACGATGACTCACAATAAACTCACTCACTTGATTGGCCCTGTTAGTCTGTTTATACAGCAGTCATAATTTCTGGATGGTTCGGAGCTAAGATAATAGATGTTCGTGTCCAGCGATGCCAATTTAGCCCTTTTCGGGCAATCACTCAAAGAGCGAAAAAACCCGAAAAAAGAAAATTGGATGTGACTTTATATGGATTTTTTCCATTTAGCCCTTTTTTCAAAAATGTTTACGCGTTTTGAGTCTCAAAAGTTGGCATCACTGTTCGTGTCACGGTGTTATCAACAATGTTTATAAATACAAACTTCTACAAATGCAAATGTTGCTAAAAGAATTGTATGTTGATAAACATTTTGCATGTCGATAAACAAGCTATATGTTGATACCGACCATTACATTTAAATTAAAATACAAAAAAATGTTTCCAATTTTTTTTTTTTTTGGTTTCGATAGTTTTTGAGACGCTCTTTCACGTGGTGAAAGTGTTGAGTCCTCGAACCAGCCGCCATTGCAGATGTGATATCATAACAGCTGTGTCTCGCAATTTCTTTTTTGAGTCATAAGCCACCTTTTCATAGGCCGGGTCACATATATTAGATTTAAATATGTTTGAAAACAAACATATTCTAAACTCATAACTACATATAATTTAAATTTATTAAAAGTTTATAAATTTATAATTTAAAAACATAATAACATTACCTTGTAGTAATAAGAGTATATTGACAAAAATAAAATGTAATTTCGCCTTTAATTGCTTTTAAAATCAATATTATGTTTCATATTAAAAAAGCTTCTCAAAAATATTAAGGCATAAAAGTAAAGAGTATCTTGTTACCAATATATGATGCTGACGAAAAATATCGTTTACAATGAACGTTTGTGGACAAAATTTTTTAACAAATTGTTGCTTGCTAATTGCATAAACAACCTCCGAAACAAATAATTATATTTCTTATTTCTTATTTAATACCAAGCGCGCCATAGCTGTACTTCAAAGTGACGACATTTAATTAGAGGCAGCCTTTGTTTCTGCAGATATTCTTATCCGAAGTCATAGTTGAAGTGGTGACTGAAGCAGTGCCATTTAACCATTTGTATATAATTATATTTTGGGACAACATCCCTTGATTTCGCTACATACTAATTTGGTCCCGGTAGCTGTTTGATGTCCATATTTATATATTTTATCATCCATAATAAAGCATTTCTTGAATTTTGTTAAACATTTTGTCTGCCCGTTTTATTCAATTGCAAGAATATTTAGATATCTAGCATCTACTGACGATGTATTATTTTGCGCCATAATTCTAGTAGAGACCCGGTTTTTGCGTTATTGAGTGTAAAATTCTCTTTTTAATGCTTGGTTTTTACTATGTCATTTTTGTTGTCAAATTGTCCAAATTGTTGGCAATTGTATGAAAACGGGTTGTCATATGGCGTCATCTATGTTTGCAATCATGCTCATGATCATAGATGACACCATATGCCAACCCGTTTTCATACAATTGCCAACAATTTTGATAATTTGACAACAAAAATGACATAGTGAAAACACAGTGAAAACGCGGCCTAAATTCCTTTTTTTTTTGGTTTCTTTTAATAGTATGTTTGTTTTTATTTTGTTGAAGATCTCTGCTTAAGGTTTGCTTGTGTAGTTTTAGGACATAATTGACAGTACTGTTTGAAAGTCTTAGCTTTTTTACAATCACTGAACCTGACAATGTTAGATTTTCAATTAATTTTTTTTTTCACTCGTACAAATACATACGTGTATATTCCGTGTGATTAAATTCATTGGCAGAATGACGGTAGTTAGGTATACAAAAAAAAAAAAACAAAGACAATAAAGAAATTGTTGTGTCCAGGTTTTTAAAATAAGCAGCTGCAGTGTTGCCCAAATTTATAGTGAATAGTAACAGTCTGGATTACCAAAGGACAGAGATGTGTCAGTTGAGTAATTATATGCGTAGATAAAATGCATTTTTACGGTTCGATTGTGACATTTATATATTTATCGCAAACAACTTTATTGTTAAATACGTTTCATTTCAATAATAACTTGGTTTCACCACATAATAACATGATTATGGCTATACGATTGTGAATATTGTTGATATGAAATGTTTTTAAAAATGTAACTAAAACTAAATTACGATAACAATGAACAAATATTGTTATATTTCGAAATATGACATGAACGCTTATGGCTGCGTTGAAAAATAATCATATTAGTTATAATTGAATTTTAAGTAAACATAGTTTTATGGCCAATTTTTAAAACAAATTTTCGAAAGAAACCTACAAAAAAAATTTAGCAATACTTTTAAAACACTTTGTGAAGTAACGAGTTAAAATATTACTATTATGTTACTGCCCTATTGATAGCAATTTAACTGACAACAATTGTTTAAATAAATAAGTGATTACAGCGATAGCACTAAAACTAGTTACTAGTAATGACTTTAATAATATCACGTAAGAATTCACAGCAGCAGTTGTCTTTACAAACAAAAAGCGTTCATGCAAATAAGCAGTTTTCTCAATAGCCTTTTTGTGAATCGTGTTATGCTGTCATGTTAATTTTGTTTAATATTGTTTGACATTTCATAATGCAACGACTTGCGCCTAAACAACGTTTACAAATCGTTAAACTTTATTACGAAAATTCACGTTCTGTGAGGAATGTTTCGTGCACTACGCTCAACTTATGGTCAACATAATCGGCCTACTGAGCGTACTATTCACAACACCATCACCCATTTTAAGACCCAGTATTCATAATGGGATAACATGCGAGCGAATAGACCACGTCCAGTACGCTGTGAAGAAAATACAGCGGCCGTTGCTGATGAGAGTAAATTCGACGCCGTTCACAGCAACTTGAACTGACGTATGGAACGACTTGGCGCATTTTACGTCGAGATCTTAAATTGAAAACGTACAAAATACAGCTTGTGCCACAAGTGCAGCCGCTCGACCCTCCCAAGCGACATCGCTTCGCTCTATGGCCTCTTGAAAAGTTCCAAGAAGATCCGACGTTTTCGAGGCAAATTTTGTTCAGCAGTGAGGCCCATTTCTGGCTCAATGGGTATGTAAATAAACAAAATTGCCGCATTTGGGACGAAGAGCAACCTGAAGAGATACAAGAACTGCCACTTCATCCAGAAAAACAAAAAACGGTTTGGTGTGGTTTGTGGGCCGGTGGAATCATCGGTCCATATTTCTTTAAAAATTATGCCGGTGCGAACGTAACCGTCAATAGCGACCGTTATCGTGCCATAACAACCGACTATTTAATGCCTGAAATTTAATCTCGTCATCTCGGCGAAATTTGGTTTCAGCAAGACGGCTGAAACATCAAACAAAGAATTTATTGAGAGACCACTTCGGTGAGTACAAATTTTGAAGTTTTGGGCCGGTCGATTGGCCACCAAGATCGTGTGATATCACACCGTTAGGCTTTTTCCTGTTAAATTATGTAAAGTCTAAAGTTTATGCGGACAAACCCGCTTCGACTCAGGCCTTGGAGGAAAACATCACGCGTGTCATTCGCATGTTACCTATCAGTCGAACGAGTCAACGAACATTGGACTCAACGCATAGGCCATCTGCGACGTAGCAACCACCAACATTTCATAGACATAATCTTCAAAAAATAAATGCCAAAGAATGTTCTTTCAAATGATAATAAACATGAAATATTCAGTTATTTACTAATTGCAAATCATTAATAGGTTTTTGCTAGAAAATGTTTCATGCATTAATTTACATATTTTTTTTTCAACAATACATTCACTTACATACTGCCAACAAATAAAATATAAATTGTGATAAAAGCTAAAAAAAAAAAAAAACAATAAACAACTACAGAAATATATTTATGTACATATGTAAGTATATTATAGTGCAAAACTATATACAGTTTGTTGTTATTGTCGTTTTTAGAAAAGTAGAAGAAATTAAAAATAAAAGTAAAAAACAAAAAAAAAAATTAAAACAAAATTACTATGGTGATGATGAGTAGTAAAAAGCTGAAAACAAAGTCAAATAAGAAATTTACTAAATGTAGAGTACTTTTAAACTTTGAAATTCTCTAACACTGTAATTTGTGCTCATTTAGAAGGTGAGTGGAAAAATGAATTCTTATAACAAAAAGAAACTGAAATGAGTAGTTTTGAAAACAAAAGCAACTCAATTAGAAGCTTTTTTTGTTTCTTTTTGTTTGTTTTTTGTTAAAGAAGAAAATTTTAAACAACTTTTAGAATTGTAATTGAGTGAGATTTTTATGAAAACAGAAAGACGCAAGTAAAAAGCTTTTTAGCACACAAAAACACTCTCAAAAAGTTGATGCATTTTGACAAAATGTGAAGGTACTTGTTGTTGCTGTATATCGATGAAATACATAGACAGCAAAAAACAAAACGTAAGAAAAACCAGCCGCAAGTTGTGGCCACAATTGGTGGCTGAGGGGACGACTATTTTTGCTACGATTTTCAACATTTTCCGCTCCCCTACAAAGCTATAGTCAGTGTATTGTCGGCCAGAGGGGGTTGCTTGTCTAGTTTATGAAACACTTTAGGTGGTGTGGATCCGTTGCAATGAGGGGGTGGTGGGGAGGGGTGAAATTGTAGAGGCAGACCAGATGAGAAGGTAATTGTTGTACACATTGCTGGCTGGCATGCCATGCCATCATGGTATGCATTGCACTCAATTAATGTTTAGACTCGTGCAATTTTTGATTACCTTTTACACCAGTCGTTCAACGAATGTGACCGCGTATAACAGTGTTTTTTTTTCACTTATAACGGGCCAGCAAACAGACAACAAATAAAAAACACTCTCTTTTCGACCAAAATATCAAATAAAATATTTGTTAAGCGTGTTTTTTCAACTGGTTCTCTCTATTGTTGCTTCTTCATTTAACATTTACTTCAACCAAGTCAACTTTGTGTGAAAAAATATCAAACACAAAACGTTTGTGAAATCTATTTTTAGCCAACATATTCTAGAATTAGAAAAAATTACGTGAAAACAAACTAGATATTTATTTATAGTGTGTGTGTGTGTGTTTTTTTTTTTTTGACAAATTTAAAAATTTGCTTAGAAAAAACTCGTAACTGCAAAATTTAACTCATTAAAATATTTATGTTTTCTCAAATACTGAATCATCAATCATTATCTTTGTGTTGTTGTTTTCAAATTATTATTTTGGGCGAATTTTTGTTTTGAATAAACAAATAAATGACAGCTAGCCAGCCAGCATCTCTTTAATTTTGTTGTTAATAAACATAAACATTTTGAAAAAAGCAACAGTTTTTTTTTTACAATAAATAGCAGATAATCTTTTAAAAAAATAGAAACGGCCTTGAGTTTTAAATTTTTGCACAATTAAAAGAAAGAAGAAAAAGTATTGAATGCCTAAAATTGCAATTTTTTAATTAAACATATGTTAGTTAGTATTTTGCCGAATGAACACTTTGAACAAAATATCGTAGGTACATGATTATTTTTGTTTTTGCCCTTGCACATGACCAACAGATGTTTTCTTTGGCCTACAAAAATTTTTTCCTCTAAATTCTTATTAAGCCCAAATCTTAAAGCTATTTTTTGGTGTATTTATTTAACAACAACAAATATAGTGCAAATCTTGGAAAAAAGTTATAAACATTTTGTGAAAGTGAATTCTTTTTTTTTTGTTTAATTAATACTTTCTTGTGTCACAATTGCTTCAAAAAACGTTCATATGAAATTGAAAAATAATTTAGAATCGAATAATGCAAAGGTGAGTTTTTCTTTTTTTTTTTATTAAACAAATAAGTGTAAATGCATTTAAAAAACTATTATACTCCGCACCTATAGAATAATGAATAAAACATCAGCATTTAGAAGTTTTCAATTAAAATTATTCCATTTGTTCTAACTTACTGTTTTTAAATAAACAAATATTAGAGAGTGAAATTACAGCAACCTTAGAGCCATCCCTAAATATCGGCAGCAAGCGTTTGCTATTGGAAAATCCGATTTTCACAAGGCGTTTCACAGTAAAGTTAAACTATGTATAGACGGTCGTCAGATATTACAACGTTATCACATCTAGCAATGTACTGACATTGAAAAATTGTTAGCAAAAGGTAAATTGTCAGTTCAGACGACTGTAAGAAATCTAACAATGTCATTGGCACACAATGTACTTACCTGTCAATCGAAATTGTTTTTCCAAAATGTTATTAATGCACACTTGTTTGTTTATTTTTGTATATACAGAGTTGAATTTAGAAATAATTTCTATGACAATGACAGATGCATAAACTTTGCACATATGACAATGAAAAGTGTTTGACAATTGTCTTAAAACAATGACAATGACAAAATTGTGTGTTTACACGATTGTTAGATGTCTGACAATATTTTTGTCTTGCAATGTACTGAAAATGCTTTTTCTTACAACGTTGGAAGACACAAATTTTAAGTTCACACGGTTGTTAGACATTTTCTGACAATTTTTCGGACAACGTTGTAATATCTGACGATGCTTTAGTTGCAAAAGAAAACAAAAAAAAGAAACAACAATGTCCAGCTGTTACAATAAACAGGGTCGTTTTATTTATTTGTTTGATAACCCTGTTTTTATCGTTTCGACATAACGTTGCCGCTTTTGTTTAGGGATAAGGTATCAGCGTTAGCGCTCAGCGTATTAAAACGTGCCGCTTACCGCCGGTATTTAGGGATGGCTCTTGGGCTTTTAGAATATCGTTAGCGGATATAAACATATTAAACATGCAACATGGTCTCTATTGTGAACCAACATGGACTAGCTCGCCTTAAAGTAAACATTTATAATTAGGAATCGATTCTAAGGAGGTTGTTTTTCAGTTGTCTTAAAATATACAGTGGGGAGCACAAATGAGTAGATGTTTCTACTTTGTTCACTAGTTATTGCGTAAAAATTAAAATACATAATAAAGAAAATTAAATTTTTTTTGTCATTTATTTTTTAGTAACAAGATAATTTACCAATTAAAACTAAAAGCACCAAGTTCTAAGAAAAAACAAATAAAACTAAAGCAAATCGCAGCATAAAAAAACTTTTGGAAATTATAGCCTCTTTTTTAATATTTAGTCCAAAGTCTAGTTATTGCGTAAAAATTAAAATAATAAAGAAAATAAACTTTTTTTTGGCATATATTATTTACTAGCTGATCCGGCAAATGTTGTTGTGCCTTCAGGTTGGGAGTATGTTTTATTTAAATCTGCAATTAAAATGAATGATGTTTTAGGTGTTTCATTTACATTTTAATAATGGATATTCAGGTAACCAATTCAAATAAATAATGTATGCTGTGAATTTTGTTCATTGCAATGATTTATATGATACACGACATGTGTTGTTTTGTTGTCTGGAGCGTAAACAAATAATGTTGATGGTGTTCCGACACGGGAACAGGCGACATATAATTGACCATGGGAGAAGCATACATTTGCATTTACATTACATTTAAAAATTGTGCATAGAGTTAAATTTTTCCCTAAAAACTTAAAAGTGGATTACTACGAAAAATTAAAAAATAGTTGTAGATAAATTAAAAAAAGTGGGCGTTAAAAGTGGGCGTGGTCAGTATTTCTTTCCATAAAAACTTAAGAGTTAAGACGAACATTAAAATAAAAAAAAAATTAGCCAAAAAAGGTGCGGCCGCTCTCAATTGATGCAATTACCAGCGAACGACATTTGATTTTTATTTATTTATATAGATAAAGATATTGATCAAATTACAAAATTGCAAATTGCCTTAATTCAAAACTTCTTCACGACCAACAAACAACAAATAATACGTATATTAGGTATGCCGAACTTGAACTTTTCCAATTTTTCTTTCCATATAAATCTTTTTCAAGAAAAAAATTAGTGAAAACGGTCAAGCCGTTCTCAGGTTATGCCTTTAGCAACGGCCAGCATTTTATTTTTATTTATAATATAAATTTTATATAGATCAGTCTCGGGCGCTTGCAATACTCGCGTGTATAGGAACAAAATTCTGTGTGCGCGACGTTGACACCTGTTTCGCTGCCTGATCTCGCTGCACAATTTTTTGAGTACACTCAAACCAAAATGTTTAATGAAGAATGGGAAAATGATTTTTTTTATGGAAAACATGGATGGCGATGCACAATGCTTGATTTGTCATCGCATTGTAAGTCAAAAAATATATATTATATATTATTTTATTATTTAATATTATTTGTATATATTTGTATATATAAAAATACTAAAATCCAAAAAATGTCTTTAATTTTGGCAACTGAAAAATTATTTGAGTGTACAATTATTTGCGGTCGTTTGTTTTTTGCTGCTTCCAACACTACCACATATGAGTGAGTATGTGTGTGCCCGAGACTGATATAGATTAATAGATTAACAAGATAATTTACCAATTAAAACTAAAAGCACCAAGTTCTAAGAAAAAAACAAACAAAACTAAACTAAATGGCAGCATGAAAAAAATGATTCAAATTTTGTACAAATTTGTTGTTGTTTTTATTGTTGGCTCTACCGTTGTTTGACAATATCAGCAATATATGTTATTGTTGTAATTTATTTTTGCAACCCCGGAGATGGGACGACAACTTTTTACACCGTGCCTTGTGTGTTTTGTTAATTTTTAGAGACTTCTATTTTTTTCTTAATAAAAAATTGTTAAACTTTTCATATTTATTAATAAAGAAAATTTTATTTAGCTTGAGAGTTCATTAATTTAATTATTCAAAAAAATACCATGGCAAAGTAATATTTTTAGACAATTGGCACATTGGAATGTAGTTTCTGCCCTGCCATTTAATGGTTCCATTTTTCGTCACAAGCATTGATTCGGTGCAAAAATTATTGCCGTTTATAGCGTTGAAGCAAACAAATTTGGTCATGTCTTTCATGGTATCATGGCTTCAATTCATATAATGTATAATATTCCTGAAACCTGCTGCTTGAGTAGCTCCCAATAATTTTGCAAGCTCTTGTAATGCCTCCAATTCTTGTTCTTCAAACTTATTGTCTTACGTGTCAAAATCACCACTTTTAACCTGCACAAACCATCTCTAGCATGTTGAAACAGATACAACGCATTAATCATATGCTACAATCGGTGTGTTTTAGCGGCACGTCTTTTCAAATTCAAAAAAGTAAAGCAAAAATTTTCGCATATAAAGCTTTGTTGGCACAAAATTCGACATTTTCGAAGCATAAAAAAAAAAAAAACTTTGTTATTTACATTTTAATGTTCAACAACTAAGTCCACGTTTATATTATGTTTTTTGTCGTTTTTTTTTTAAATTGCATTTGCGTTTACATTGTGAGATTTTTGTTGCAGCGATTTTATGTGGATGTATACATATGCTCATATTTTTCTTAACGTTTAAACCTACGAATCAGGGAACAAAAGGTGTCTCATTTGAATGCTTAAAATGGTGTTCACAATCAGATAGTTATATCATACAATGTACAACATACAACATCACTTGTGACTGTTCAATTCATGTTTAATAAGTTTTTGAGTTTAAAATTCACCTTTGCCATATTTCTCATATAAATTACTATATAAAATGGTACATTTCAATAGTCGAATTCGAATTGATCACGAGATTTCCAATTGATCATGAGAATTTTTAAATGTAGTGAGTAATTAGATTTTTACCATCAAATGCCTATTCTTACTACTAAATGTATTGATGTCTTATTATCTCCGATTTTTTTAAAGCCAGTATAATGAATTTTCTATGTATTTGATTCCAAATTTCCCATTTATTACAAATTATGAATATAATACTAGTTTTAAAGTATTAAATATTTTAATAATAATAACCAACATTTTTGTTTATTTTGTTTATTTGCAGGTATGTCTAAACTATTATATTTTAATAATGAAACTAAATGTAAGTAAATATATTAAATTTTAAAAGCGAATCATCATTTATGAAATAAGGAAAAACTGTGGAGGTATGTGTGTATCAGCCATTCCTAAATACTGACGGTAAGCGTGTTTTAAATGTGAAAATTTCTCATGCTCATACATTTTGTATGGAGCATACCGAAACAACGCGGCGGCAACGCTTTGCTATTGGAAAATCCGATTTTGACAAGGCGTTTCACAGTGAAGTTAGTTGCAACAGAAAAAAAACAATGTCTAGCAGTTACACTAAACAGGGTCGTTTTATTTATTTGTTTGATAACCCTGTTTTTATCGTTTTGACATAACGTTGCCGCTTTTGTTAAGGGATGGGGTATCAGCGTTAATGCTCAGCGTAAAAAAACGTTCCGCTTTCCGTCGGTATTTAGGGATGGCTGTATGAGCGTTATTAATGGAAATAACAATCATACGCAGCGTACTACTGTAATACATATTTATACATTTATATACAAAGGAAACATCTATTCAGTACAAACGCAGGTTGATTAATAGAAACTCAAAACATCAGTTACAATCGTAAACACACTTGATATGTCATAATATTTCTTTGTAATTTTAGCACTCTGCAGATAAGATATGCAGTTATTTTCTGAAAATTATTAGCTAATAGTCATGGTGAAACATTATTAAGAGAAATTGTCTGTGAGAAACGTATTAGCAAATGGAATTAACTTTTAACAAGAGGTGGGAATTACACTTTCGCTTCAAAGTGAAAAATTATATAAAATAATGATTGTAAAGCTTTGTACAGACGTTTGTCAGATCTTACACCGCTGTCCGAAAAATGTTCACACAATGCCTAACAACCGTGTGAACTTAAATTTTTTGTCTTCCAACGTTGTAAGAAAAAGCATTGACAATTTACCTTTTGCTAACAATTTTTCAATGTCAGTACATTGCTAGCACATTGCTAGATATGACAACATTGTATGTTCTGACAACCGTCTATACATAGTTTCAAGCACATTACCATAATTTCCACAAAAGTTTAAATTCATAACAACTCTTTTAGGTTATATATCTATATAGATAAAAATAAATGTCTGTATGTTTGTGCTTCTTCCTGAAATTTTCACAGCATGTTACTGTGACTCGGGAAGGAATAATAGGCTTTATAGAGTTTTGATTGGCCAAATTTAAATCGCCATATTTTGGGCATTTTTTGACATACGTCGGTGATATTTGATTAATATTGTATTGGTGTAAATAGGAATACGTATCAGGAGAAAAGTGGGTGGGACCACGCCCCCTTTTAGGAAAATTAAAAATCGTAATATAGTCTTAAGTATTGTACCGATCGTCATTAAATTTCCGCAATACGATATTCGTACGAAATAATAAGTTCTTAACTATATAAAGTGAGTGAGTGGACAAAGGGGCGTTGCCTCGCCCATAAACCCGAAATTTAAAATCGTCATATCTTGGGAATTTTTTGACCAACGGCGGCAGTATTTGTTATATATGGTATTGGCATGAATAGAAATACGTATCAAAAGTAAAGTGGGCAGATCACGCCCCTTTGTTTGCGATATATTGAAGGACCTGTTAATCGATCTTAAATTTTCACAGCATGCAGCTTTGACTCAGGAATACTTATTACATGATAATATTTTTTGACCATTTTACTACGTTTATTACGGCTTTGCCTCAAAGGGGATAGCGAAACACACTGGGTTCAACTAGTGTTTTATAACGTAAAATAAGTGGTGATTTTTAATATTTTAATATAGGGTCTTCGATAGTTTCCATAACATTTTAAAATACACGACTTTTACATGTGAACAGTGAGTGCAACTATAAAATTAATGATTTGAGCTGCTAGAATTCTAATGTAATAAATTTTTCCTACATCTGAATTAATTTCTTCTTAGTCATATGTTATACTCATTAAATAGTTAAGATAGTCTACTATCTCTATTCAAATCACAACATTAATGACTTGTATTTATCTGTTTACAGATGCGATACTTTCAGCTCGTATTTATATTTGTTGTGTGTTGATATCTGGCTGTAATTGAAATGTTAAGAAATTCATGCCTTGAATATTAAAGAGAATTTTAACTGTGTCCATATAAAAACAAAAAAAAAAAACCTAATGACGTACTACGATTTTCTCTCACATAAGTATATTTTAAGAAATGTCTGCCGGACAAAATCGGCAGTATGTCAATAGTAAGGAAATATTTTATTTATTTATTTTAAATATTAGAAGATAATTATAAATTACAATCTAATGGAATACAAAAGGTCATGACAACTTGGTCTTAGGCTCAATATTTTTATAATTACAATTTACATTTTTGCAAGATTAAATTTCTTTTATTTTTATTTTTTTAATTAATTGGTAGGGAAGCCACATACAAATTTATATTTTTGAATTATTGACTTTTTACATAATTTAACTAATATATATGGAAATAAACTTTAGCTTAAGTCTACAAGTAAATTTTTTTAGTTCGATTTATATATTTTTTTTTTATTTTTATAATGGCTGAAGTCATTGTGTTCAAATGTGCCCCCCATACGTGGAAGCTTTGAACTAGGCTGGGGCAGTTTGAACGTCAATTTTTTCTTGTCCAAAAATAACATAAACACTTATATTTTCAGATCAAAAATAAGTTTTATATTATTAAGACGGAAAAGGCCTTGCGATTTCAGGTGACATTACATTTTCCTTTAAAGCATCATGATCAGCATTGGTTTCGTCATTTTCAGAAAATAAAAGAGAATCAACAATGTTTGGTACTTCGGTTGCTAAATTAACATGTTCAAAGGTGCCCCCTTTTTCTTTGTTCAAACCTGAACTGGAATGCAATTTCACGGAAATTTATAATAAATATTTTTTTTTACATAAATATCAAATAACTTAACTTAATTTTGTTTGAAATGAATTTTGGATTGCAATAAATTTCTTTCACGAAAGAAAACGATCACTGAATACTTCTTACACTCTTACAAAAAAAAAAAAAATAAAAAAATTTACAATGGCACTGCGAAAACTTGTTCACTGAAAAAACTAGCAAAAGTTGTTAACGTTGCTAGAAAACAATGTTGCTATATGAAAAACTCTGTTAAGGGTCGGAAAAAATGTTAAACTGAGATTTTATCAACACAGTTCTAAGGTGCCCTGGGTATAAACGTGCCCCCCTCTTCACTATATATGAATTTATTTTAAAAATGTTATGATATGGAGGAGGTTGTTTTTGTTATGGATGCGAAATAATGATATGGGGTTTGATATATTCGTAAAAGTCAGATCGCCTTGCCTCCTAAATGTTGGGCACGTTAGAAGTACGTGCTCAATGGAACTTGAGGGTGAAACATTACAGTCGCAGATTTTATTAATGGATAATTTTAATAGATGTCCGTGGGAAAACTTAGAGTGTCCTAAGCGGAGTCTCTCAATTTTTATTATGTCCAGTCTATTTAGTTCGGTGTCTTTTAGAAAAATTTATAATAGTTGTTTGTTTTTCCTTTATAGCCTGTTATCAATTGGTAGTTTTATTGAACAAATTTGCATTCTCAATGAACTGGTTGTTATAAAATTTGTTTATATCGGTTTTGTTAAAATTGTGTGAACTTAGAATTGGTCTATTGACCCCTTCTTTTGCAGTTTTGTCGGCAAACTCGTCTCCTTTAATTCAACAATGTCCTGGCGTTCAAATAAGTAATATGTTCGGGTACCTGTGAATTAAAATTTCTCTAATTGCTGTGTCATAAAGGTTATTGTTTGTTATAAATTTCTCATATAAATATCTGCTTTACAAAATCATTCAATTGTCTATGGTAAATTTTGTAGGGTTTTTATTTATACTCTTGTTCAAATGTCACATTTATTAAACATTATTACCTTGTTAACTTTTAAATTATCCTTTCAAGATTGACATATTAATATTTAACCTATGTGCTAAAGAGATTTACCAACATTTTTTTATTCCTTTTTTATTTTCACATAAATTTATGTCATGTCGTTTGCCGGCATCAGCTATAGAGTAAAGATGCACAAAATAAAGCAATCTGTTTTATAAAATAAATCACAGGTTCAGAAACAAACATATATTCTAATCGTGTGTGTGACGACAATATTGTTAGGTATTAATTTAGAAATAAATAAAACAGAATTAACAATTAAGATATACTCCATTGATATTTGAGATATATAATACAAAATTTGTAATCGTAATAATAAGAATACACACACATTGTGAACGTATGTAAACTTCATTCTTACTCATAACATGTAAAAAGCAATATTGTGAAATAATGGTAAGTTAAATAGATGATGTTTACAAGTAGATTTTGGACAACAAACATTGCTAATGACGCCTTGGCAGGGCAGAAATTACATTCCAATGTGTCAATTGTCTAAAAATATTACTTTACAATGGTATTTCGTAAATTATTATAATAATAAACTCAAGCCAAGATACATTTTCTCTAATAATTTAAGATATACTGAAAGAATAAATATAGTTGTACATGATTATAGCAATAATTTTGATATGATTACAGACTACTAGAATAATTATTATTTTTAGTTGAACTGTTAATATTTAATTTTTGATATTTCTTTAGTTAGGCTTTGAATTCATTAAATTTAATTTTCATTAAATTATTTTTACTGAAGTAGGAATTGTTTTACAACTTGAACAAATTTTATTTTTGATAATTTTTCTTGACTGGGATTCGAACCTGGGTTGTTGGTTGAATTTACATATGTTTCGAAAACACCACTTTCTCTCATCAGAATTCTTTTTTTGCGTTCTGACCCCTTGCACCACTATACGGTGCCTGCTAGCCAACAGACAAACATCAATCTTTTAACCAGTGACTGGTGGTTCGAAGTTTTCTGTAATTATCATTTTTATTAATTTCTATTATAGTTGTTTTTCCTTTTCTTCAGTTTTTTCCTTTCGTATTCATGTCAAGACTTCGTCTCGAAAACCTGAATACATTTGTTTATTATGTTTGTTGTCCACTTTCGTACACATGTAAACATTATGGCTAGTGCCTTAGCTATTTATAGAATAATTATTATTTTTAGTTGAACTGTTAATATTTAATTTTTGATATTTCTTTAGTTAGACTTTAAACATTTTTATGGTTGCGTTACTATACAAATGATGGCAAGAATCATTTATGTGGTTGTAATAACTACGAATATGTGCATGGCAATCATGTAATCATTGTAATCATGTAAAAATTGTTCCTATAATTATATACAATTTTTTTATACAAAGTCCATTTGAAATAAACTTGTGGCAAAATCGCAAATAAAATAGTGAACTTTGCTTATAAATATACGAGTACATTGAAATGCTCTGTGTGATCACCTTGTTCATGTTGTGTCGTAGGAGTTGTACGTCGTATTAATTTACAATAGTTGTACTAATGTTGTTGGTAATTTCTATATAAATATTTTGTACAACACCTGCGACATTTTTACATTTGTTTGTCGAATGTTGTATGAAACTAAATCAAAAAATCACGCATTTTAGTTAGAAAAATAACCAAATGCTAAAACTCATATCATAAACTGATTGATAAATTTAAGACCAGAAAACAAATTTAAATAATGAAGATTTTACTTATTTACTCACTTTAGTTACTTGACTCAATTGATAAATTGTCTGTATTATATTTTTTACGCAATGCAGAAATTATTTTGTTTTTTTCACTTGTATTATTAAATTTATTTATTAAGTTTTGTATTTTTGTTTTGATATTTTACTTTTGATATTTTTAATGCTTGATATTATAAACATACGACTTTGCTTAAAATGGTGTTTACAATTAGATAGTTGTTTCATACAATGTACAACATACAACATCACTTGTGAATGGAACAACTGTATCTTGTTTAACATGTTTTTTACTCATCTCAGTTTAACCTTTTTTTTTATAAATTTCATACTAATTTTGTCTAGGACTTTTATAATGAAAAATTATCTTCGTTCTGATGCGTATGAGTATTATTGTTTTTTTTTAATTAATAATTCTCATACGCATCAGAACGAAAATAATTTACGCAACGAAACAAATATGTATATAAAACAGAATAGAAGTAGCGAGCTGTGTGATTTTAATTAAATGGAAAACACTTGTAAACAAAGTCCCATAAACTGACCCAAAATTTTGTGAAAACTCACACAAATGTCAATTGAGTAATCAACCAATTGAGTTACACAAATCTATTGTTTATAATCGCCCACAGTGGCTTAGAAACATTTTATTTTGGAAATAATTCATTTCAGTCAGAGCTGAAGTGTTAATTAGTTGATTTGTATTTAAATTCGTTGTTGTTCGTAGTTGTATAATCACTCATTAGTCATAATCGCCCAACATTTAAATAAAATTTTCACCAGACTATTTCTCATTTTTTTTCCCCCGAAACAGCCACTTTGCTCAGTAAGGATTTTCTGCACTGCAGTAATTCGACAATGTTTTTTTTTTTCTTCTGTCTATATAGACTGCCGTCTTCGCTAGTGAATCCTTTATGAACAGCCGGTCTGCTCAATGATTTTCTCATACAATATCTCAACTTAGTAAAGCTGTCGGAAGATGTCTCTTGTGCCAATTCTTATCATTATCATTAACTATTTCTTTCACAGTAGGCAACATTGCTAGCTTCTAATCAAATGCTTCCAATATAGAAAATAAAGAGTGTCTAAAAATTTACTTTTTGTTGATTTTATTCTTCTTTAAGAAACATGTCGTCTTAATCAATAACATCCAATTCACATCGAAATAAAGCTAGATTTACACGATTGAAATTTTCTTCAAAATTGCTCTTCAAAATGCTTCAAACTCGTGTAAACAGCTTAAAAACAATTTCTATGTTTTCGATTGAGTTCTTTTGCATATGAAATTTTATTATATTTTAATATAATATCTATTCTTAATCGAAACATTTTGGCTGCAACCCTAGAAAATGTTGAAAACAAAATCTCACTCAAAAGATTCCATTTTTATCACAACCCGCCTACTGATAAATTATCATGCTAAATATTTACACAACAGGTTTAGAAGGACTTGAGAACACATTTTACCTGTAGATCCTTTTAAAACCTTGTGAATTATGTTAGGCAATAAAGCAAATAATTATGTTGAAGAAATGTGAGCGTACTGATGATTTGCTAAGCAGAAAGATTTGGTGAAACAAACTTCTATTAGCTGATAAACAACTGAACTTTTTCGATCATCAAGGGCACTAACCACTCTAAGAAATATTAAAGTTGATGACAAACAAACTTTTGTAAATTGGAGGAGGTGTTTATTAAATTATTTGCGGACCCTAAGGAATATATTTTTCTCAAATATGAAATATTTCTCTAATATCAAGCGAAGTACATTTATGAAATTCTGTGTAAATAAAAAAATATCCATTCAATATTGAAGAGAAGAAAATGAGTTTTTTGAACATTTATTTCTGGAATGCTAACGTCTTGAAGCAACATAAATCTGAATTGCCCCCACTTCATTCATAATAAGAGTATGGATGTGATGTTAATTTCCGAGACGCATTTAACCATTAGATATAATTTTTATATTCCATTTCAAAAATCATCCTGATGATAAAGCACATGCTGATACTGGCAACATGCATTCGTTTTGAATGCGCAATTGGTGAATTAATTATAAGCTCAACAAAAGTACATTTACAAACAAACGAGAGTTTAATAGAAAGTAAGTTTAATTTCAAAGTCTCTAATTTCTTTAATAAAAGTCTAATTTTATTTTTCTCAGAACATACTAAAGCGCATTAAATTTTAACACTGCAACCTACTTGATTTATGAATACATTTTGCATTTAAATAATTGCCATCAATTGAACGATTTATTACGAATTTCAGGAATATAATTTGTTGGGGGAAAAGGTGAGGTTACTTACGAAGAAATTACCAAACACAAAAGACCTCATTTCTTGAGAAAAAGAAACAAAATGCAAATACTCGTACGTACATCAGTAATTCTATGCCCAGACAACATGATGAAGATGACAGATGACAAACGTTTGCAAGGAAATAAATCACGTTCCGACGTTTACTTTTTCTTATTTACCGTTACGGTTTTCTATTTGTTCTATTGTTTTTGCTTTGTGGTTTCTTTTTCCATAACTTTACGCATTGCCACGATTCCATGTACAACAATAATAAAAACCTCTGTTATCAAAAGCCTAAAAAAGGATTTATGTGTCAAGCAATCGAACAACAAACAAATTTGTATTAAAACGTAATTAAATGTAATAAATACTTTTATACGTATTAGATTGTTTAACTGTGTGAGTGTATAAATAGAAGAATTATGGTGCATGTTTTGGGCATAAAGAATAATGAAAATTTATTGTCTGTGTTTTTTGTTGTCTGTAATAATAGAAAGTTTCGTTTTACTTTAAGGCAAAAGGCGTATGAGTAGTGCGACTTTGAATATTAAATGTTGATCATACGCTGCATGAATTGAAAAGAACATTTTACATTTTCTTGCGCAGACACTTTTCTATATGAAAAGTTGTCTTGCGAAGACACTTTTCTATATGAAAAGTTGTCATCCGAAGACACTTTTCTATATGGAAAGTTATTTTGCGCAGACACTTTTCTATATGAAAAGTTGTCTTGCGAAGACACTTTTCTGTATGAAAAGTTATTTTGCGCAGACACTTTTCTATATCAAAAGTTATTTTGCGCAGACACTTTTCTATATTAAAAGTTGTCTTGCGAAGACACTTTTCTATATGAAAAGTTATTTTGCGAAGACACTTTTTTAAATGAAAAGTTGTTTTGCGAAGACACAATTATCATGATACTTTTCTATACGAAAAGTTGTTTTGCTAAAACAATTTTCAATATGAAAGTTGTTTTGCGCAATTATCTTGCCATGACACTTTTCTATATGAAAAGTTGTCTTGCGAAGACACTTTTCTTTATCAAAAGTTATTTTGCGCAGACACTTTTCTATATAAAGAGTTGTTTTGCGAAGACACTTTTCTATACGAAAAGTTGTTTTGCTAAGACACTTTTCCTATAAGAAAGTTGTTTTGCGCAATAATCTTGCCATGACACTTATCTATATGAAAAGTTGTCTTGCGAAGACACTTTTCTGTATGAAAAGTTATTTTGCGAAGACACTAGTTGTTTTGCGAAGACAATTATCATGACAATTTTCTATACGAAAAGTTGTTTTGCTAAGACACTTTTCCATATGAAAAGTTGTCTTGCGAAGACACTTTTCTATATAAAAAGTTGTCTTGGGAAGATACACTTGTATTTTACTGTTACAGCCTAGTTTTGCTTACCTAACAACACATTGTGTTTATTTAGAATTTGTGAATATTTAAGGAGCTTTTCCCCCTACTTAGTAACAAAGTAAAACAAATATATGCCTAAAAACACAAAAGTTTAAACAAGTTATTTTAAGGTTGTTAGGGTAAACAAAGCTACTCCCTTTTTAGCACAAGAATTATTAAAATTTAATATTTACGACGCAATATAAAAAATATAGAAAATATGATAAAAGTAACCCACAATTTATATGAATAAATTACAAGAAGAGTGGAAAAGAAAGAAAGAAAAAAAAAAAGAATAGAAAATTCTTTTTGTTTCTGCTGCCTGCTCTAAACATAAATCCTTGGTATGTTGAAAAAAAAACACAAGAGAGTTCGAAGAAATTATATGAATATGAATCGAATATTAAACGAATTTAAAGTGCACTATGGCACAATAAAAACACTTTAGTCGTGAGGTAATTTTGTAAAGCAAAATATTGGAAATATTAATACAACTGCTGTATTTATTATACAGCCATGAATTAAAACGTTTCTTAGCAATGCATCCAACTTTCAGCACGTTGAAGTTATAAAACCAAACATTTTCCATTTTTTTTTTTTTTTTTTTTTTTTTTTGTTATTTTCCAGGGAAATTTTTTACAATATGAGTTTTTATTCGCAAACAAGTAATTGTGCTATTGCTTTGTTTTACTGAAAGGTATAATATTTTGTGTTTATATCCAACTGTTTCTCTACTGTTTTCTTAAATATAGTTTTCTATTTTGTACTAAATGTCCTGACATACTTTTAAGCAAAACCTAATTTCCCAATTTTATTACTAGTCGCTGTAAGTGTTATGTTCCTCCTCAATTTTTAATTCATTATTGTCCTCTAACACACCCACTGCTTTCTTTCTACCACTGTGAATAAATCCCTATTAAAATTTTTCCAAGACTGGTTAAATATAAGAGTGCGTGTTTAAAATTTTTATTTTTTTTTTTTGCGAAAAAAAAATCTTGCAGAAAAACTTATATACACACTTATGTATGTATTGATGTATTTATGCATGGCGGTATATATAAAAGAATAAATGAATAAATAAAAAAGAATAATGAATATAAACGTGCCCGATTTACATGCAGCAACAGGTTAAAGTCTATAAAAACCAAAATTCTTACGAGTGTCAGTGCATAGCAGCAGTTTGTTTTGCCGTGTGTACGAGTTTACCAGCCAGGCCATAATAGAATTTAACCTTAAACAGGCAAGAGATAAAAAAATGTGATTTTTTACCAACTCCCGCTCCTTCAATGCAGTTTTTTTTTATTTTTTAATGTGAATGAAGCTTTGTTCACATAAAATCCGCTTACATTAAAAATTGGTATCGGTGAAATCATTTTGTCGTAACACAAAAATGTATGAATTTTTAAATTGTCCCCAACTTCGGCCAATAGAACAATACTGGGCTACTTATTGTCCAAGGCAAGTTAAAGTGGAGTTTATCGTTTTACAAATTGGAAATAAGTATGAAGCGAATGTGTATTGAAATGTTGTGCAACAGTTAAAGGTAACTTTAGACGGTATGTATTTTGCAGTGTACTTGTCTGTTGTACGATACTCGTACATATGTAATTGTGCATGTCTGTCAAAATTGGCAATTTACAGACAGTTTATAATTTTTGCTTTCACACGTCGGTTTTTAGTTTCACCTGACATAATCTACTCGTACAATAGAACACAACAGCTGTCTTTGTTATGATTATTTTCGCGGGAGTTTTGTGTACTTGCAAATATAGTTTGAAAAAATGGATTAAATGGATTAGCTTAAGCAAGAATTAAAGAGAAAATATAGCATGTGGAGGCAAAAATTGTTGTATTTAAGTTAAATAAAAATTAATGGCCCATAACCATAGACAAACACTAAATTCAATTCTTTTTAAAAACAACTTTAAGCTTAAAACCTACTTTTAATTATTTCATAACTATAGTCAAAATTTAAGGTCGTTTTAAGTTAAACCGACTTTACAAAATTATTTCATACAAACTGTAAAGAAAAATAAGCAAATGGCAGCTTTAAACAGCTGTCATTGAAAATTGAAAAAAATAAACAAAAATCGGCAAAATAATAAAATTAAGCGGGAAAATTTAAGAAAAGTGTTTGCGGTGGAAAAATGGAGAAGGTAAGATTAATATCATAATTAGGCTATTTTGGCGTTGATTTTTTGATAGCTCTTTACAGGAAAAACAAAAAAAAAAAAAAAAACAAAGAGAAAGAGAAAGAGAGGTGAATTGGGCTACTGCAGAAAGAGAATATTTGCGGTAGTGTATAAGATTGCACCTGGATATTGTCGAACACAAAGGCAACGAAACTTCCATGATTCTTAAAAAAAAAAAGAACACGTGGGCCCATAATCATAGTCATAGAAAAAGCATACTTTAAGCAAAAGCATGCTTTTGTTTTAAATTCAGAACAAAATTTATATGTTTTTGTTGTTTAAAAGTCTACTTTTACTTAAAGTATGCTTTTTCTATGACTATGATTATGGGCCATGAAAAACAATCCGGTTTGCTATGACTTTTTTATATTTTTGTACACATCCAGTTTTTGTTCTTTGTATAAACAGAGCTGGTTGATTTTAAAGTGATGTTAAATGTTAAATTATTATATGCTTTGTCAGATGAAAATAGAACATGAAAATAGAAATGCAGGCTGACATTTAAAGAAGCATATTTTTTTGCTTTTACACGACGTGTGTGTATGCATTTTGCAGTGGAAAATTTGACAAGCACACTGCAAAATACATACATACCATCTAAAACGAGCATAAGGCGACTGATATGGGTTAGGTTAGGTCCACGTGCGGCCGTAAGTATGCAGCTCACTTAGGTCCATATCACTAGTCCTTTTGTGTTGCCTGAAAAGATTAGAGAGAGAGAGAGAGAAGAAAGGTGAAGGAAATGGCTAGAGATAGACAGTAGGTATATGTAGACAAAGGGAGAAAGTGCCTCTCAACGAGTAAATAGTTTCACCAAAAGAAAGGATACGAGTATCAAATCACGGTAGCCAATTACTTCTTCTAATAGAGGATAGACTATTAAAGGATGGATGTCCCAGTAAAATGTTACGCAAAGTACTCAATGCTGTACATTGACACAGAAGATGAGAGAGGGTTTTCTTCACTTCTTCATTATTATAAATTCTGCAAAAGTCATTGTAGGGTAGACCCCGTCTTTTTGCATGGTTGCCGAATTTACAGTGTCCTGTGATCACTGACACCAAGTTACTTAATTGTGATCGCTGTAGTTTTAGTAAGTACAACTAACGTTGCCTATTTAGCCTAGGCCAAATCAATCGTGTGATTTCACAGGTGTGTTCATTTGCCCTAATTTGTTGCTTGCATGTTGATAGCAGAATACCGTACAGATGGTCAATGTCACCATCAGGTAGCATGGCACCTTTCTTTTCCAAGACATCAGCAACATGGTTGCCTATTATGTCTCTATTTTCACGAACCCATATGAGTAAAACTGTTGAATGTATCGCCATCCTATGTCCGGCATTTCTGGAGAAAGATTGATGTAGTTTATACACCTGTCAGAGACTTTATTGAAGCTCGGCTATCAGTATATAAACGTATATCTCTTTCGAATATTCTGTTATAACTGATTAAGTTAGTTGCTCTGTTTATAGCCGATATTTCAAACTGAAGGATACTGCAGCCATTTTTAATTCTCAAAGACATAAGCGGAAATGAATTTAAATTTCTTCCTTTTTACTTTTCTTAAATATGAATAAATCAGCTTTTTGTGTTGGCAAAATTTTAAAATATTTATGCGAAATAATTTTATGTGAACTGCTTTATAAAATTGATATATGACTCTGTATACACACATATATGCATGTATTTCTAGGTACGTGTATATTTCCCCAGCAGTTTCTAGTAGGCTAACTGTCCCCAACTGGTTATTTTGCCTCTCATTTAACATCACCACCGTTAGATATTGGCACTAATTTATTACTTTTAGTGGGTAAAACAACTACATTTGAAGAAACTACATTCTAGATTACTTAGAGACTCTAAAGTGTCAACTCACTACACTCCACATTACCTGGGACGTTTAAAGTAGACAATTGACAATTGGAAAAAGTAAATACCTGTCAAATGACTCAAGAATAAATAAATTGGAAATATTATTGAATATTATTGTCTGTTAGTAAAACTGCTGGAACATTTTAAATCATGCTATAAAACCACTCATGTTTGTATGTTAATGTTCTACATAAATTCTTTGACATATGATGTAATATTTAAACTTTATATGTATACAGCCAGACAAATTAGAATCTAATTTAGTGAGCAAGAGCAGAGTTTATTAATATTTTGTTTTTATAATTTTGAGTAAAAACGAGGTTAGTTAATATGGAAATATTAAACTTAAATTAAACAATAAGTTAAAAATATTGTTAAAAGATATTGTGAATTTTGATGAGTCTAGTTCTGAGTTTTTTACAATATAATATAATTTAAAAGTCCATTTTAAAACAGAATTACTATTTCTAAACAATTTTTCGCTGTGGCAAAATATTTACCAATTCCAGTATATATCTCTGAATTTTAAAATAATCATACCAGGTTTTCATTATTTGTTTGCTTTAGGTCTTTTTTAATAAATAATATCACAAAATTAAAACAAGATTTGAATTTTCAAAAATTTTTGCAGTTGTGTTGATAATCAAAACAAAACAAGTTTGATCACGAATGCGACAATTTGGCGAACAGTTTAACATTTGACTGTTTAGGATTAGGAAAAACGAAGCACAAGAGAACAGCACACAAAGTATTTAAAAAAACAATATTTTGGCGACACATTTTCTCCTTGATGGATTTGTGCAATTTTACTCCGTTTTTAATTCAGAGAACCCGCATGTAATTGGTGAATAACAAATACATCCATTGCTGTTATTGCTGATTTTGGACCAGATGCTCTCAGGAATTGTTACTGAAACTCCAAATCGCGACATAATACTGTCTAAATTAAATTACATTGTTGTGTACACGCAGAGAAAAAATATAGTTGTACATGTTTACCACAACTATTTCAAAATTTTTAAATATTTTTTTTTTAAATATTATGGTCACTCTAATTATTTTTATGATTTCTGAAACCATAATATGCTTAAGTTGTCATTCACATGATTATAGCAATCATATATAAATATGGTTATAACAATTATGTAATGTTTATGATAATCAGTTTTATGATGAAAAATTATACCATATTATGTTGTTCTCTATAATAATCAAAGAGCAACAAATTATGATAAATGTATTTATCATAAATATGATTGCAACAAATATATACATAGTTACTACAATCGTATATATGATTGTAGTAATAATGTTAATCGTAACTTTACCATATTAAGGGTACCGCAATCATATAAATAATTACATTGACCATAACATTGTTGAAAAACTTGTAAAAATGTTGGCATTGTGTGGTAAACATGCACAACCATATTTTTTCTCTGTATGCACAACCCGTAGTTTTAACAAGTCGCTGGCACATGCAAATACCACCCGTAATAACTCAATTACTGTACGGGTCATTAACTGGTCGTGTACCCTTTCCCTAAGTTAATCAGAAATTATTCCATTTAACGTCATTGTATTTCTTTGTATGGGGTTATTGGTAAACGAAGATTGATGCCCACAAGCCAAACGTCGATCGGTATACTTTAAGGTGGGTGTTGGACCAATATTTCTGGGCGTTACAAACATCAGCACAAATCCAATATACCCTTGCCACTATGGTGTTTGAGGGTATAAAAATAAGTCGCCACAGCAATTATTACCTGAAATCCAACTTCTTTATACGCAATCAAGAAATAAGATAACTTCAAAGACTTTTACAAAGTTAGAGTTTCAGTTGTTGGATATACGAGTAATATCTGCTTGTTCGTTAAGCTCATTAAGAAAACATCACTCATTTAATAATTTAAAACATCATTAAAAGCAAATTATATATAAAGTAAAAGCCACATAACAAACTAAATACAATTGTTTGCTTTGAGTTTTATTTTGTTTAGTAAATGTGTTGCATTTAAGGTGTTTTATGTCGTATTAGTTACTATTTCATAGTATCTGTGACTGTGACTGTATCGGTATCTGTTTGTTGCCATAATACCTTGTACTGATTGCATAAATTCAGGCACATTCATTTATTGTTTCAAATGATAACGACTAAACACCAATACCATTACCAGCAATACTGTATGCATGCATATATTTACAGCACTGCACCAATATTTATTTCCAATAGTTATTTGTTTTTATGGAATTCATTTAGAACGTTGCACAACGTAATAGATTTCTTTCAGACACACCTTGTCTTGCGCTACGAGTTCCATAAATAATGTTGCCAAGATTCTTAATGAAGGTTAATTATTTAAAAATTTTGAAATGGCACACCAACCAACGAACCAGCCAATTTATTACAATTACATACGTTTGGATTAAATATCGGTAAAGGACAAAAGAATGGCAAATGTGATAAAGATTTGTAATGTATTTAATATTATTATTTCGAAAACACATAGTTATAACTGATTAAAATGGAATGTGTTATAGTTAGTTTTTGCAGTACTTTTAAATTGCATTCAACCTGATGATAGAGTTTCCACTCCTCTTTCAAGTTTAATAGTTCAATCAAAAGAATTTCTTTTTAGGTAAAAAATGTAGTATTGCATCTATTAATTATGGAGTTTTTCACACTAAGAATTTTGTAATATATTAAGGAATTTGTTGAGATGTGTTGGATATGATGTATTGGAATTTCTTGTTTCTTGAATGTGGTAAAGTGTTTTTTCAGCCTGGAATGCGGTAAAGCCTTACAACAGGCTATGTCTATTAAAATGAACCAAAAAGCAATGCTTATGGTACGTATTTTGCTCCTTCAGCCGTCGTTAATTTTGTTGTTTTACTCTTAAAAATTAAAAAAGAAAATAAAATGAAGCAATATATATCAAAAGTGATGCTCATGAAATATTTGCCTATTTTGGTTTTTTTTCGTAGGCAATTTATTTCTCAAATTCACAAATTATAAAAAAATGAGTTGAAACCATGTAAACAATGATTGTCAACTTCAATTTTTTACATTTAATATATTCACTTTAAAAAAAAAATTAGCGTGACGCTCAAGAAATTTTATCGCGCCTTTACCATGGTGTTCACAAAAACTACGCAAATGTACACTTTTTTCAATAGATTTTTTTTCGCTTTTTCACTTTTGTAATAATTAAAGTTTGTACTTTCCTTACGTTATTTACCTTATTTAAACTTGAAATTGAAAACTAGTAATATTACTTGATAACATGGCATAACGTACCCTCTTTCTCTTACCTTTTTTTAACTCTACACAGCTTTACTAAAGCTAACGATGCGGTCACATTTGGCAAATATTTGCCGAAGAAGATGTAACCACTAAATAACATATATTTGAACTCGTTTATTTATTTAAAAATAAAAACTTTTCTTATTTAGGCCAAAGCACAACAAGTATTTAGTTTTAATTTATTTGACGTCGTGCGGCTTAATTAAGTTGTTTAGTTTAATTTACTTAAACAAAAAACAACAACAATATTATTTAAATGCGACATTTGTAGCAATATTTTAAATTCAAAATTAAACAAAAAATAGAAAACAAATGTAAAAAATCGATCTAATTTGACGATTTTAAAACGCAATCAAGCCAACTAATGTGAACTAAAACGAACTGAACTAATTATATTATGAAAAGCTTATAGAAAGATATATGGACGGGCGGACGGGCAAACATATGAAACATATTTACTATTTTACTGTTTAAACAAATCTATAAACTTAAATACATTCGTAAGTTAGCTGTAAAAGAATACAAACTATAAAATTTCAATAAGGATGGTTGTGAGTAGGTGTAGAGGATGAATGTTTGGCTGGTGCTTTCACTTGTAACAAAACAATTGAAATGCTTGTAATATGGAATTTTATTTATTTCAGTTTTGTTTCATTTTTCTTGTCGTTTACACTTATGACAATGAAAACTCAATATTTACAAACATATTCACTATACACTAGAGCCCCGATTTGCGTCTATCATATTTGCGTTTCGATTTGCGTCGCCATTCTAAATGTGATTTAATCCGCTTTGCGTCGTTTTATTCCGATGTGCGTCCGATTGAGTTTAAAATGCTGTTATTACTCGACAACGCACCAGGAAGCCTAATTTTTTCTAGATGATTTGCCCGATCATGTCAAAGTTGTTTTTATGCCGCCTAACACTACATCCCTTATACAACCTATGGATCAAGGTGGAATATCCAACTTCAAAATGTATTATCTACGGCGGACTTTTCATCAACTTATTCTGCCTTATTATGAGTGTCGTTTTCTTTTTACGACAACGACTCTTTCGTAATAGATTAAAGATAAAATTAAATTTGTTTCTTTAATCTATTACGAAACAGGCACTGTCGTAAAAAGAAAACGACACTCATAATAAGGCGGATTGAGTCAACCGATATACTCTACATGAAAGATTTTTGGAAAACTTACAACAGTGTGATGGATTTTGGAAACATAAATTTATCTTGGGAAGACGTTATAGCATCCTGTATGAAAGAAAGGAGCAGCTGAATTTGAGATGATGAAGGAAGATGATATTAGTGAAGTGTTATTTTACGAAGAGGTGCTTCAAAGTGAAAATTTGTTATCAGTTAATGTTCAGCATGCGTTGGATGATGAAATTACGTTTTTTTTAATATTTGTTTATTAATAAAAATATGATTTTTCTTGCTAAATTTTTTAAATTTTGGACCTATTCAACAAAAAATGACTCGATTTGCGTCGTTTTGGTTTGCGTCGCATTTCCCCGGTCCCTATTAACGACTCAAATCGGGGCTCTAGTGTAATTCATTGTATATTTCTACTTTTACATACTTTTGTTTACTTTTTAATTCATCAATTCAAAGGTATTGTTGTGTGTATTTTGAGTAAAGTACTTTTATTGGCCATTGTTGAAATGTTGCCACTATTTGAATTGATGTTGGGGTGCATGTAAATATTTTGACAAAACCAAAGTAAAGAAATTTAAATAAATTTGCAATAAATCTCCACAGAACTGGAATAAAAATTGTATTCAGTTATTTTTGCAAAATTACTTAAAGAACATACCTACTCGTATGCATTAGAAATCACATACATACATAATTTCAAATGTATTTTGGCTTAATTTCGCAGCGGGAAACAATATTTATAGCCCGCTTTATATAAATTTTTAAAATGTCCATCATATGACCCTGACTTGTTTCAACTTTTACCTTACAAAAAAAAAAAAAATACAAGGTATGAGTTCGCTGAACTCAAGTCTTGTGTACATTGCTTTGTGAAATCATTCATCATGTTGTTTGGTGTGTTAAATTGTTGTAATCTCAAGATTATACAATGAATACTTCAAGTCACTTTCAGCTCTTCTTAATGTTCAATTGCAATTTGTTTTTAATTTAAGCTTAAAGTGGTTGTGGTTGTATGTGTGTGAAGATAAATTTAACTAGCACAGACAAAAACCGCAATTTTTAGCCAAGCCCATTTTGCACTTAACAGAGCACTGTTATTCACTTAACAGTCATCATACTTAGAGGATTTTTGGCCATTGTAGAAATTAGGAAAAGGGTTCGGGTATGACACTATATGGAAATGGTGGTCCTATGGTCACTTTATACAACTGTAATAGTGGGATATCTGAAATAATTTTTGGGATTCCAGAAAATTTGAGTTTTATGCAAAAATAAATCTGGAGAGGTTTTTTGGCCATTTGAACACCATTTCCATATAGTGTCATACTTGGCAAAAATTTGCCGAAAAATACGTAACCACTAAATAACATATGTATATTTGAACTCGTTTATTTATTTAAAAAAAAAACTTTGCTTATTTAGGCCAAAGAGCAACGGTACAGTGTTCTACAAGTCCCATGAAAAATGAAATAACGCCCAACTGAAAAAAAAATTAAATAACTTCCAAAGGCAAAACTGAAATAAGTCCCCACAATGCATTTCATAATGAAATAAGTCCCAATCTGTAAGGAAAATTTTTTGGGATTTATTTCATTTTTCCATTGAGACTTATTTCATTTGGGAGTTGAAACTACAAGATCCATACACTATCGCTTGGCTGCTGTATTCTGTAACTAATTTAATTTACAGTGATGATTGGATTATTCAACAATGACATGAGTGATAATATCGTTTAATCATTATAAAAGATAAATATACACATATTGTCGCCTACAGTAAAATGAGCTTCAGTTTTGCCATAAACGAGTAATTATTAGTCATCTACGATGATCCATGCTGCAAAATACAAAACAAACGTGCCAGCGACACTGTCTCTGTGTTATCTTATCGTTGACACTGTAACAATAACAAATTGTTTTATATAAAATGTAATTTACTTCATCTTGAGATTAACAAAGACTTGAGTGACATTGTTGTTTCAGACATTGAAGGCATTGTCGCTTATTTGGTCACCAATAGAGCTGACAGAAAACATTTGTCAATACTTAGTCGCTTATCTTGCCATCAAAAACGTTTTCATAACATACTACAAATCACTCATACAGTTGCGATCAAATATTTTATAAAATATAACAGAAAACTGCCCAAGAGTTCTTAGCAAGTTTGGCTCTCGTTACCGTTAAGTCACCGTTACCGTTAAGTTAAGGGTGCTGTAGCTTAATTTATTAGCTCGTTTTCCATCCTATCGTAACTAATATTTATCACAGCGCCCTACTTCGGTGGTATAGCATTGAAACGCACACCGAAGTAAAATAATAAAATAATGGCTATGAATCAAGCTTTGACGAATGCGCCTACTCAGCACCAGAGGCGCTGCAATACTGTACTCCTAATAAACGTAATGCGCAATTACAGTATTGTCATATGAAAAGCTTTTCTCTCCTTTCTTTTCTGCTCCTACATATCCCCTCTCCAAAGAAAGTAGCATAATTAAATAAATAATTACCCCCTTCTTCAGAAATGATTATTAAATTTAACAAACGTTTATTATGACAGATTTGCATATAAAATTTGCCTTAATAAACGTTTGTTAAATTTAATAATCGTTCGTTTTTGAATAAGGAGGTTAATATATATAGACATAATAATTGCCTGAGTGTTACTTCTCTTTTTTTTGTTTTTTTTTTTTTATGATAAAAAAATATTTTCAGCTCCATTAAAAATTTCAATCAGGTAGTAATGACAATTATACCTAACAGATACAGTGGGGAGCACAAATGAGTATATGTTAGCACTTTATTCATTTGTTATTGCATAAAAATAAATTATGAAGAAATTTAGAAATGTTTTTTGTCATCTATTTTATCAGCCATGTCACAGAATTTAATTCCATTCGAAGTGTAAATAATTCCGTATATTACTTCTATAGAAAAAGTAAAATTTTTTAGCACAATGAAACCACTCTTAATTTTCTATGTGGAATTGTAATTTGAAGAATATCCAAGTTCCATTCCGAAACATGTTTCCGAACGGAATTAAATTCTGTGACATGGCTTTATGTTTAACATTTAACAAAACAATTAGTAAATAAAAAGTTAAATTATCAATTGCTAAGAAAAAGACAAACGAAACGAAAACTAAATCTAGGGAATACTAGTATTTTTATTATTAAGTCCAAAGCCTTTTTATAAGTGTTGGCATACTCTCTACCAATTCTCAATTAAATCATTTGACATACTCTCTCATTCGCGCTGAACCCACTGACAAAGCTCGTGCTAATTGGTTGGTATTAATCGCTATTGTCCCAACTGTCTCTTCACGATTGACCACAAATTCTTAATTGGATTGATGATGGGACATTTTGCTTGTCATTGCATAAAAAGAAAATTCAGGTCGCTAAACCATTTTTTCACGCTTTTGGAAATGTGCTTTGGGTCGCCATCTAGCTGAAAAGTAACTTCATACTCATGATAGACGTTATTTAAAAAAATCGGTGAAATGAGCAAATAGTCTTCTCTCCGTATTATTAATTTGATTCTTTGCAGTGGTCCGAGGTGACACTATGTAAAGCAACTTCATATTATGACGTTCCTCACATCGTGTTTCATTGTTTCTTTTACATTACAGATTACTTATTTTTGGTCATCTACTGTCAAATTTCTGTAGTCTCTGGTAAACCGTGCATTAACATTTGCTAGATGCTAATGAAAACGTCAGTTCTGTTTAAACTATTTAGCTATTTAGCTCGCGTAGAATATAAACTTTTTGTCATTGCTGGAATATTTTCCTCAATGACCCTTGACAGTTTCGTGATTATTTATTATAATTTAATTTGTGTTGGATAATTTGCAAAACGTGTTTACCACATGCAATTAAATTAATATCAAACTAATGTTTTTTTAGGTCACAAATAAAGCAAACACTTACAATTCTAATGCTAAACTTTGATATTTTTGTGCAAATATTTCAAAAGAAACACTTGCAGAAAATTGGGTACATGATTGTTTTTTTTTTTTAATTGTTTATTTATCTAAAATTATTATTTTCCATTTTGTATTGCAAAATAATTGACAAAAAACATTTCTTAAGTTTACTTATTAGTTTTATCTGTTTATTTGTGCTCATCACTGTAGTTGCCGAAATATTATTAACGTTACATTTTAACATTTACGAACCTTGTTTTTTTATTACATGAAAGACAATTTAAGCGATAAACTTACATCTTGAAGAGCCGTCATTTTGTTGACACAAAAACAAACCGTCTTCAGAATAACAGACAAAAATTTTCTCATATATTTATATTTGCAGAAAACGTATCGATGTTTAGAAATATAAATTTCTTTGTAATTTTATTACAAGGGCCATCTTTTTGTGTGAAAATGTTAACTGATGCCAAACATAGTTGTGCGAACAATGTTGGGACAGGAGTTGTCCACATGAGAGAAAATGTATGCCATGCCAACATGTTAATAGCGGCGGGTAAGACAGAAATTCTACAATGTCTTGCATAAATAGTCTATGGCGATTTGGCCAGTTGGTCTCAATTCTCATGCCATAATATTATTTATTGTCTTCTTTTTGTATTTAGTTTTAATTATTTTAATTAATTGTATGTATTACAATTTTTACAGCATGTTTTTTAGTGGAAAGAAAATAATGGAAATAAAAACTTAAGGTTATTAACACTTATATTAGGTTGAACAGACACACGCTCCTCTCACACTAACTATTCAATCATGCACTCGTTTATGTACTCGTACATATATGTATGAGCAAATTAATAAACTGCATGGACATGCGAAAAACTAATGTTACAGGGATGGAACATTTTGTATTTTAACTATTAAAGTTGGATGGCATGTACTTCGTCCGCTTTCACACTTTTCAATTCTGACACCTCACGGCAAGTATTTTTGTATAATAAGAGAAAATAGTATAAAAGGGTTACAAACTTGACGGCTCTAGCCAATTGTCTTATTTCATTTTATTATTTTCTTTTATGCATGTTGATTTACATTAAAAAGTACGAAAATTGAATTGATGTGTGTGAATGAAATGGCAAGCTCAAAAAAGAATTTAAGAAAAACTGATCAACCAGAACTGAATAGTGTGAAACAAGACCTCTAAGCATTAATGTTTATAATAAAATTGGAGGAGTTTTTTTTGAAGTCTTTTCTTTGTGAGTTTCAAAAATATTGCTGTGTTTATTATTGGTCACACTATACATACTACATGAATGGCGGCGATTTTATAGACTATTTATTATACTATTTATGTTTATTTAAAAATAAATACGTCTCAGTACCATTTAAACATTTCAAATTCCCAAGTCTGGTATAAAATACTATGTACGTTTGAATATGTGTGTAATTTTTGCAATTCTATTTGTTTTCAACACTCTTAATAAAATAAACAATACCCCAGAGAGTTTCACAGACAGCTAAAAAAAAAAAATGCAGACGTGAATAGAGAGAGGATTAAATTGAAATATAGAGACGCGCGTAGTTACACAAAATTTTTTTGTATATGGTGAATTTCACGTCAAGTGACCCAATTTTAAAAATCGATGTCTTCCGATTTGGATGAAATTGGCACCAAGGTTAGTACTATTGGAAAGTAGGTAGGATAGAGACAAATTTTCAGCTCTATCAGTCCAGAAGTGCCGGAGTTAGAGGGGGGCAAAGTTGGACATTTTGGTCAATTTTGGTCATACAGGATTTTTTAAATGAGTGTTACTTTTTACCTATTGGTTCTAGCGAAAATTGTCCAAAGGACTTTAGATAGCTATTTCTTCAATCATTCCAAAAATACTTTTTTTTAATTTTTAAATTTTGTTTGAAATGAATTTTGGACTGCAATAAATTTCTTTCACGAAAGAAAACGATCACTGAATACTTCTTACACTCTTACAAAAACAAATCAAAAAAATTTACAATGGCACTGCGAAAACTTGTTTACCCAACTACATTCGGTCGACGACTGAAAAAACTAGCAAAAGTTGTTAACGTTGCTAGAAAACAAGGTTGCCATGTGAAAAACTCGGTTAAGGCTCGGAAAAAATGTTAAACTGAGATTTTATCAACATAGTTCAAAGGTGCCCCGGGTATAAACGTGCCCCCCTCTCCTCTATTAGATAATTTATTATGTTTAGCAAATATTATAATTAATTGATAATGTGTATGTTTTTTTTAAAATTTATTTATAATGCGAGACAAAAAGTCGAAAAAATCTCACTTTATTATTTGGAATTAAGAGTGTATGTCAAGGGTAAAAACAAAAAGACTTGATGGAAATTATTCGGCGAGCCACCAATGTTTTTCTTGTTTTGATTTGTATTTGTGTTTTTATCCGCTTGATAAATATTAGTATCAAATCTGCAATTTATATTAGTTAATTGATTACTTATTATGGTTTTATTATTGGCTCCTCTATACATGTGATAAACTATAGTTATGGCTGCACCGTTTTGCATAAATCCATGTTTATCAAGATAAAGAAAGGTTTCGGGAGGAACAAAACCTTTTTGTAAAATGTTAGCAATGTATTCTTCGTTCACGTAGTTACTTTTTAAATTGTGCCTTCTTATTAAATGGATAATAAAATTATCTATTCTATTAATTTTTGCCTCGTTATATAATCGTTTGTTTGATATGTATTTTTTGTAATTGCTTTTAGCCGATCTATACAAGGAGGTACAAATTTTGTGAAGATCGGTCCATAACTGATCATAGCTTCCCCACTTCCGCAAATTACTTTAAATACAATAACTCCGTTAAAAATGTTGGCATCCAAATAATATTGAAAAGAAATATATTTTATATAAATACAAATAATACGGTACAATTTTATTCTGATCGGTCCATAATTAGTCGTAGTCCGAAAATCACTTTAACCATAAATTTCTTAAAATGTTGGTATCTAAATAAAATTTAACGCAAATAAGTTTCATATATACAGAAATGATGACACCAAATTTTATAATGGTCGGTCCATAATTAGTCGAAACTTTCATATAAGAGATCGTAATTCACTTTAAACTCCATAAATATTTTAAAAGTATTTACAGCGAGATTAAGTTTAACACATATTTATAATATTTATATTCACAGAAATCATGACACTAAATTTTTGGATAATCGGTCCACAGTATGTCATATCTCCCATATAGCGCCCATTTCTGAAAAACTGTTTTATAGATATACTGGGTGTAGGGTATTATATGGTCGGGTTTGACAGACTATACTTTTTTACTTGTTTTTTTTTATGTTATGAAAACCGATATTATTTCAATTTTATTGTTACTGTTGTTGCTTATAAATTAACCCTTTCACGCTCAAAGTTGCTTATAAGCAACTTTGACTTTCAAAGCTAATATTTCTTTGCCTTTACAATTTAAGGAATAACGGTAAATTGTATTTTTTTGTTTATGCGTTTAAAGTAATAAAATGCAAAAACATCAAAAAATATGTTAACAAGCATTTAGTTGTGGACAAGAATCCAAAGTAAGTGCATGTAAAAAATTGTTCTCCAAAAACAGAGTCACGTAAAACTGAAATATATTAGAATTTCGAAATTATAAAATTGTTTTATCGGAACTATGGCTGAAAGAAAATGTGATTTTAGTTATAAAGGCAAAAACAAACAAATAAAAAATTTGTTCCTTTTAAAATTTTTATACCACTAATGCCCATTGTTGCTTAAAAGCAACTTCCACTGGACTCCTTCCTGGAAGGACCTGGTGTCCGAAACTTGGTATATACCTTATCTGAGCCCAAAATAAACAGAAAAACAAGGTTTCCTATTTTTAACACCACCTAGAAAAAAGTGGGCATGAAAGGGTTGCTATTATTAAATATCAAAAGAAGAAACTCTTAAAGCTGATTTTTTAAAGAATCCAGGCGGAAAAAATCTTCACAATAGCATACATACATCATTAAAACATCGAAATGATAACGCCTTATAATTCAATGATAAAGTTCAATGTTGTTACAATGTTGCTTTTTTTTATTATATATTTTTCATGTACATACATCATTAATTTAACTTGTTTGCACCTAAAATACTGCATAGAATGTAATTTTGAAGCTATACTTTCGAAATGTCATATTTTCTGCCTGGTTTTGTATTTTAGTGTTGTATAACATTTTCAGTATTTTAAATCTAAACCTGAGAATTAATTAAAATAAAGTTTTTCCCTGTAAATAATCTTCCTAAATATGTTATTTTCAACTTAAGTTGTGTCTTTGTTTTTTTTTTAACTTATTTCAATTTTAAAGTTTTTAGTTTTAGTTTTCATATCTGCATCTGTTAAGTACATAAAATTTTTGATTGCAAAACGTGTGCTGGTAATTAAAATTAATTATTTTCTTTTATCATGAAGCAAAATACAGACAAAAATGTAACAAGTAAGAAAGTATAGTCGGTCAAGCCCGACCCTATAATACACTACACCCAGTATAAATATATAAAACAGTTTTTCAGAAATGTGCGTTATATGGGAGATATAACCTACTGTGGGCCGATCATCCAAAAATTTAGTGTCATGGTGTTTATGGTAATTATGAACCGATCATAATACATAATAAATGAAATATATTTGCGTTAAATATTATTTGGATACAAAAATTTTTGAGCGAGTTATACTCTTTAAAATGATTTTCGGAACTGGGACTTTTATGGCAGCTATGACCAATTATTGACCGATATGCACAAAATTCGTGAATATGACGAACATAAAGCTGACATAAAAAGAGGAAAACAATCAACTGCACTTGCACAACACTGTATTGAAAACGGACACAAACCAGACTTTGAAAAGGTGAGAATTTTAGATAAAGGGGAAAGGGAAAATAAGAGATACACGTTGGAGAGCTTGAGAATACAACAAAAATCGACAATTGCAATAAACACAAAAGAAGACAAAGACAATACAAATGCAAACTACACCATTGCAATACTTTAGTACTAATAACAACTGTGACCAAGAAAAAAACCACAAATTTTCTGTGATATATTTATATTTTAATTTACATTAATTTTTTTAAATATTTTAAGTTTTGTGTTGTGTTGTCCACATATACAAAAAACTACTGTGATATAAATCATAAGTTGATGTAAAGACTGACAAAAAAGATTATTGTAAGTTAATTTGTCAAAAATTAAGCTTGTAATTATTGTTATTATTGACTAAATGTTTCTTTTGTATTTTTACAATGTTACCAGATTTTAATAAAAAACTCAAATCCCTGAAGAAGTTGGAAAGAATACCAACGAAACGTCGGATTTAATTGAAAATGAAATAAATAATCTTTTATTTGCATTAAATTAATGACCTTGAAAGCCTGCATATAGGAAACTATATAATATAAACTATTAATAGCAAACAAAAAAAGGTCGATCAACACTTATACATATGATTTGGCTTCATTTACCACTCAATTTGTTTGGATACTTGCATAATTCAAACATTTATGATCGGTAAACCCCAATTTCGGGAGGACATTTGTATGGGGGCCATGTGAAATTATGGACCAATTTCCACCAGTTTCAATCCCATCCATCCTTGGGCCGAAACGTACCAAATTTTATCAAAATATCTTCAAAATTGCGACCTGTACTCTGCGCACAAGCCAGACGAACGGACGGACGGACATCGTTAAATCGACTCAGAAAGTGATTCTGTTTCGATCGGTATACTTTAAGGTGGGTGTTGGATCAATATTTCTGGGCGTTACAAACATCAGCACAAATCCCATATACCCTCCCCACTATGGTGTAGGGTATAAAAAAAGTTGATTTGTTTTCCATAAATGTTTTTAATTGTTAGTGTTTTGTTGTTGTTGTTGTTTTATTTTGTTGGCAATAATTGAAATTATTATAGTTATTTAGTAGAATACATATAAAACACAAAATAGATCTTAAAACAAATTATTAATTTATATAACACAAATTTTGTAAAATCATTTATAATTTAGTAGAAAAAAAATGCAATAAAAACTGAATTACTGGCAAATGCAGGGTAATTGCGAATAAATAAAACATATTTTTTTTTTCTAAAAATTTGCAATTTGTTTTCTATACGATTGCTGTACATGGTTTTATTGAGGATATACAAGACAAAAGAAAAATCTAGAAAGAATCAGCTCTATAACACTTTTAATTTTGCAGCATCTAGGATTTAAATTTTAAGGATTTTGGGATAAAATAAAGTTTTTGATAATAATTGTATCAACCTAATATTAATTTACTCAAGTGCTCAGTTTAAGTAAAATAACTTCTGAATTTTATTTGCCATACAGTGAATATATAAATATAAATTTACCAATATTGGACATCTATAAACTTTTCAACACCACGGTTAAAATTATGTTGTTTTATTAGAGAAAATGTTTTCATTATTTTGGCTTGAGTTCATTTTTTAATTAATAACTCGAAGAATACCATTGTAAAGTTATATTTTTCTAGACAAATGACACACGGGAATGCATTTTCTACCCTGCCAAGGGCGTCATCAGCAATGTTTATTGTCTAAGATCTACTTGTAGACATCATCTATTTAACTCACCATTTATTGAGAAATAGAATTCGGGAATTAAACATATTTCTTATTACATGTTATGAGTTAGAACGAAATTTACTTAACTATGTTTTACAATGTGTGTGTATTCCTCTCTATTATATATTATTATTAATACAAATTTTTTGTATTACTATAAACTTGTTGTTACTTTTGCTGCGTCTACCATCGGTTGACAATATCAGCAAAGTATGTTGTTGTTGTCATTTTTCCTTTATGGTAGATTCTTTGTTTTTTCTGTAACTATGAAACACCGGAGATGGGATGACAACTTTTTTACACTGTGCCTTGTGTGTTTTGTTCATTTTTAGAGAATACTATGATTGAACTTTTTATATTTATTATTAGAGAAAAATTTTCATTATTTTGGCTTGAGTTCATTTTTTAATAATAACTATGTTTTTTTTTAATATTTTGGAATTTGTAATTTTATTTAAAAAAAGCAATAGGAAAAGGAAAATATGTAAATTACCCCCTTTATGACCTTAATGATCCAAAAACATTTTAGCCAATTTTCAAAATGTGCACCCTCAGTGCACAGTGGGTTGGAATCGACATTTTTTTTTTTAAATTAATCTGGCATTTCTAAATGTCTCTTCCGAACGTTATAAAATTTTACATAGACATAGCTAAGGAGTTTTTGAGTTTATGTTTGTGTGAGGCCCACCCTCTAGTGGCGGAGCTGTGGTGGCTCAAATCAGGGCACCATTAACATTTGTTTAAACGCGTACAGCAACCCCAAAAATTTATTTTTTAAAATTTTTGAACACATATATACTTGTAAATAAGAAATACATGAAGAATTTTGAAACTACTTTCCATTTGAAGTCCCATTTATGGGTTTTTACAACTTATGGCCTAAAGTTAAAATTGTTATTAAAAAATAAAGCAAATTTGGAACAGCATATGGGGCCACATACATATATGGAAGATGACATGCTTTTTATATTAAAATTATCTGTATAAAGATATCGTTCAGAAAAATATAAATTTGTTATTTATTCTTAAATACATTTCTTTTTTTTTGTTAATAAAAAATAAGTAGTCGATAAATTTTCAAACTTGAAAATCGTTACACCCAGAATTTGCTTTGCAGTATTTTATGTCTAATAGGAAATGTTTATTGTTTAACTAACAAAACTAATTTTTTTAAGGTGTATAACTTGAAAACCAAAATTTTCTAATGTGTATAACTTGAAAACCATAAGAGATAAATAGCACAGACGACATGTTTTCTAAAAATCTAGCCAAGAAATTTTAGGAAATATAAAAATTTTAGCAGACGGATGAATAACAAAAAAAAAAAAAAAAATTGCACGTGTTTAAACAAATTACATGTCAAAGGTTTTGAGCCCCCACAGCGACGCCCTTCAAAGGTTTGTAGCGTTTTCTTTTCAAATTTAAACTTAAATAGTCCTCAGATACACTTATGGCCTATTTCACGATGTCGAAAGATAACGTTCGCTTAGATAAGACTTAAGACACAAACTTTTTATCGTATCTATTTTTTACTCAATCAAGTTTGTTTATTCCACAATCAAGTTTGTGTCTTAAGTCTTATCTAAGCGAACGTTATCTTTCGACATCGTGAAACAGGGGGTTAGTTTAATCTAGCCGCATAGAAAAGACTGATTTATTTCTGCTCCACTGTGGGTTCTCAAGTAAAGTGTTTTTTGCGGAGGTGGGTAACGTTAATGACAAATAACAATTTTAATACTCCATCAGAAATTCAGTTTAGTGGTTAATGCCGTCGTCTAATAGAAAATCTTGATGTATGTTTGTTTAAACTTAAAAATAATTAATATTGGATCTTAAACTTTTAAAATCATAACTACACTTTTTCGAAACAGAATATTATTCTAAAAATATTACTTATTGTCAAATTTAGTTGAACATATTAATATTCATATGTCAATTTGATAATCTCTAGCAGGTTTTATTGCTCTGTGAACCTCTACATAAGTAAAACTGTTCCTTTCACCTAAAATGCTAAAACTACAAACATTTATGTAACATCATTCAAAAGTAATTAAAATTATTCAACACAATTACTGAGACTTGATAGCCACTTTTTGTGTATAGCCTTAAAGATAAAGAAATAAAAAAAAAAATTTTTTTTAAAAATTTAAAAAAAAGGTATTTACTGTCTAGGTGACTGACTGGCAATGCCACATGCAACTAAACAATCAGGCCCAAATCATACAACCACCAACTTACCAACCAACCAAGCAGCCAAACAACTAATCAAACATTCATTCCAACAGCCAGGCACATGCAACCAACCACCACAGCCAGCCATTCAGTCCACTCACTTAGTCAGTCAGTAGTTCAATTTAACCGCCAGTAAATATTTCTAGGCAACGTTGCATTACGTAGTAGTTAGTAACTCACAGCTGAGAGGTACTTAAAAAAGCCACGTTAATAGTCGTGAAAGAAAATAAAACAAAAACAAAGAATAATAATGAAAAATTGAATATCCTGTTACAAAACACTGAAAACCGTACAACAGAAAAGAACTTGACCCTAGAACTTATCAATACTCGTAATAATACGAATGCGATTATATACAAAATATGTTTGTTGTGTTTTTCTTGCTGCGTTTTATATAAAGAAATACCTAGAATTTATTAGTGCGGTTAAGGCTGTTTTTTCTTTCTCTCTCTAAGCAATGTGCTAGACTTGTGCTACACTTAGAGAAACAAGTGAATATTTTTTAAGCTATTTCGTGGCTTTAAACTGAAACCAAAAATTTACGATTTTCGTTTTTGTTTTCTTTTAAAATAGAAAAACTCAAAATTTGGAACTAAATAATAAAATAACGAGCGAAGAATTTAATTGAAATGTTCATATAAATTAATTTAACATTAAATCCGAAAAGGTATTGTCAGGCTCAATGTTGGCATATAAACTAAAGCCGACCGTCAGATATCACAACATTGACCGAAGAATGTTCAGAAAATGTCTAACAACCGTGTGAACTTACAATTTTTGTCTGCCAACGTTGTAAGGAAAAGCATTTTCAGTACATTGCAAGACAAAAATATTGTCAGACATCTAACAATCGTGTAAACACACAATTTTGTCATTGTCATTACTTGAAGACAATTGTCAAACACTTTTTATATGTGCAAAGTTTATGCATCTGCCAATGGCAGCATTGTCATGGAAATTATTTCTAAATTCAACTCTGTATATATATAAATAAACAAACAAGTATGCATAAATAACATTTTGGAAAAACAATTTCGGTTGACAGATAAGTACATTGTGTGACAATTGTGTGCCAATGAAATTGTTAGATTAGTCGTCTGAACTGACAATTTACCTTTTGCTAACAATTTTTCAATGTCAGTACATTGATAGCACATTGCTAGATCTGACAACGTTGTAATATCTGACGATTATCTATACATAGCTTAATGCTTCTTAAAATTACTGTCATAAAACGATAGAAGCAAACCTTAAGTACAGATCGGAAGCAAAAAGAAAGCAAAAGAAATTAATTTTATTTCAATGTCTAGCTTTTATATTGAAACATTTGTATTCATACAATATAAATTTATTCAAAGTATTGGCCATTGTTAGCTATGACCTTTTCCTATCTTCTGGCAACTTATGGAATCCGCGCCAAAAGAACAACTTATCTTTTGAGGCCAAGAACAAATTAAGCCAATTTTTGGAAAATTGTTCTGAAGTGAAGAATATCCCAGAAAGATCGTTCTGCAGCGACCGTATCAAATAGTAGTCGAGCGGGACTAGGCCTGGACTATAGGGCAATTGAGGCAAAACTTCCCAACCACTTTTTTCTAAATAGTTTTTAATAGTTATTGCAACATGGCCGATAGTTACGCTTTCATGTCTGGCAGTTTTCCGGCCAATTCTCGCTTCACTCGAATCAGTTGCTTTCGGTCAGATTTTATCAGCTCATAATAAAGCGTGATCCATTTCGAGGTTCCCTACTTTTTTAAAGAAAAAAAAAAACAGAAAATTAAAATTTAATGGGGAATGCTTTAAGATTCTCTTTAATGGCAAATTATCTCTATATTTTGTGGGATAAAACTGTTTCCATACAGAAATATTACGAAAAAATTAACTTCTAAAACTCACTCGTTTTCGATTTCCATCACATACCTGGGGGCTAATTCTGGCAGTCGTGATCGAAATTGTTTTCGAATCGAAATTTATTTCGACATTGCAAAATTTTCTAATGATGATACTCGATACGAATCGAATCGATTGATTGCTTCAGTGTTGTAAAAAACTTAAATAAGTACGTATTACAACACTGAATAAAATAAAATAAAATGTAAACAAAAAACATATGGTTCTGCAAAAAATTACTTGAGCAAAATTTTTTAAAGAAATTATTCTAAATTAAAAATGTTTTTTTACTCATCGTCTTCTGATTCTGACGATATTGAAAACATTAATGACATAAGAAACACCTCCGACCCCTTAAAATTGACAAACATTGAATAAGTATAAATAAGTACATATGTGCATACATACATACATACATATGTATTAATGTATGTACATACATATGTATGTGTTTTTCTAGATTCAAAAGACGTTTTAGACTCACAAAGGAAGCATGCGTAAAATTATTTTTGACCTAAAAGTAATAAAATTATTAATATTATGACATTTTTTTTAAAGTAAGTAACAATTTCTTTTACTTACATTTTCTTTTTTCTTCTGTTTGCTAAAAAAAAACAAACGATATTTCGAATGCTTCTTTGCTTACGAGTAAAAACTCGCAAGGTTGCGTTCGAATAATCATTCGTTATCGAATGCCATCATTAGAAATTTCGATACATTTTATTCGCTATCGAATGAGAGAATCCCAAATGTTAAAAAATTCGAACGTTCGAATGAAAATTTATTCGCATACGAATGCGAGAATTAGCCCCCTGAATTAAAAAGTTTTGCGTATAAGTAATATTAATAGAAATAATAACAATTATACGCGGTAGGCAACATTAAAGTACATTAAAGTTTAACAGGCTTATATGGAATAATAACTATGTATAAGTTAAGTATCTTTTATAAAAAACAAAAAGTGACTTCAAGCTTAAAAATTATTTAATAAAAAATAGGTAAGAGTAAACAACGTCAAACAAATTTTTCAGTAAATATTTGCCAAATGTGACCGTACCTTAACTTTGTTATGTTTATCACAATAATTTCTTTAAGTGTATTTACATATATTGCCATTTATTTACCTTTAAACACATAACAAAGGAATGACTGACTAACGGACCCAATAAAATGAAATGAACTCAATCAAGCTGAGTAGCTGGCTGGCTAGCTAAGTCTAGGTGATGGCAATGGCGGTTTTGTCGAAGAAACAAAATAAAATACCTAAGTATAAAAAATACCTTATTTCTGCCATAGTAAATTAACAATATTAGAAGTAAATAAGTAGTACTTGTGCATATGCAATAGTACATACTGTTTGTAATTCTATGTATCTATGTATGTGTATATACAATAAAAGAATTGTAATGACCTTCACCGACACTCACTCAAAACAGTTCTTACACTTACAACCTTTAAACATATGTACATACATAGATACAAACATTCATGCACATATAAAGTTCGATTGTGTTTGCTGACTTATATTGTATTTTGTTGCTGCTATTGTGCATATGTGTTTTATTTTATAAACAGCAACACAACTCTGCCTAAAGTGCATTTAATTTAACTTACAGACTTGCATACATTTGTATACCTACATATGTATGTACATATTTTATATACACAAACAGTCATACCACTAGCAAACATACACAAACCACATCAATGACGAAGGTCAGTTAGTAAGTCATTCAGTCATTCAGTTAGTAAGACAAACCCAATATAAATTGCAGGCATATCGTACAACGACGACTATAGTAAAGGGTGTTTAGTTTGAATATTGAACAATTGTCATTTTTGTTAGTTTTTCTTTCGTATTTGCAAAGTTCAGTCTTACAAAATGTTAACTGATCTTTTGCATATTGATCGTGTCACTGTTTGAAGCGCTATTTGGTCTGGGCAACATTTGTCAAAATTCTTATTAGAATATTATTGGTCATGTGGTCTCAGCAGGACGGTGCCACATTTCACACAGCCATCGAAACAATAAATTAATGTAAAGCAAATCAACCCAATCATTGAATTTTACACCACTGGATGATTTTTTTTGGGCTATATTTAGAATAGTGTCTATATAAAGCGTAATCGAATCAATTATGGAATCCGCCTTAAAACTCTAAATCCGTGACGTGATTAACCCTACACTTCATATTGTATAAATATTATTATTTATTATTATTATATACATTTTCCTACTGCATAGTGTATCACTGGTAATACATATGAAAATTGCATAATATCTACTAAATTATTGTTTTATTTTTTTTTTAAATATTTTTCCTGTAATCAGACGGTAATTTCCCCTTAAATAACTTTTTTTCGATCAAATATAAAAAGTCATGCAGTGTAGGGTTAACGAAATAGAGGCGCCATTTTTCCAAAATGTGATGGAAATTTTTGATAACATAATTCGATCTGTATGCGTGGTCGTGGTATTTGTAGTAATTGTCAAACCTTTCTATTTCCAATACAATAAATATTTTAATGACTTTTATATAAATTCTTTGTTTTAGTTCTTTTGTACAAGCGAGTCTCGTTGAACATTAGCTTGGCTTAGTTATGATTCACAAAGAAATAACCCGACTTTTTGAAACACCCTTTACAGTAAACTATACAACAACAACAAAAACAACAGAAGCACACAATCCAATTCAAATCAATTTTCAATGTAATGCAATTGTTGGTTGTTGTATTTTATTTGTTTTAAAAATAAACAACAACAACAACAACAGTAACACTAGCAGCAAATGCTAACAAGAGCAGCTAGAACAATTACACAGCTATAACAACAACAAACAGCCAGTACTCGTTTACATGAACGTAAAACAAACTCACTGTTGTTGTAGCAGTGGCAGTAGGTCCGTTTCAGAGAAGAGCAAAATAAAAACAAAAAAATAAATGTTTGCAAATGCTGCCAGATTTATGTATGTAAATGATGTTTGCCACTTCAATAAAGATTTTAAAAAATTCTTTTCAAACAATCGAGAATTCGCAAAACTATTTGTAAATCTCTGCAATATATCTTTATTTATAATGTGGCTATGAAACATTTATTAAAACGGGGTCCCTTCGACTCTACTTAAGTGTTTGCACGTAGTGAACTACCACTTAAACCATGAAGCATTATTTCTCAAAGGTTCTTTCGCTAAATACGTCAATAATCAAGATTTTCTCGATATTTTCGGATATGTTTATGTTCCGGGAAATTCTGAAAGATTTTTCAGTAATACATACATATGTATGAATAACCATTTGGGTTAAATTGCATGATGTTTATAATCAGAAATTTCAACTATTTATTTAATTAAATTCTATGAAAACAATAAAAAAAACACTAAAATTTTGTCTGAAAATTTCAAAATTTTTGTTTTACATTACTATCATATACACTGCAGCACAGTCTTCACTGTTGACAAACAACCAAGTGGTTTTACGCAGACCTTTAGTATTTATGCAATCCAGAAATTTGGTTTGCTATAACTTCATAGATTTGGTTTCGGTGGAAAATATAACACCATCCTAGCAAAAGCACATGTCAGTGTTGTCCATTTCATTAAGAATAAGCCAAAATTTGGTTCTTAACTTCTTTCAATAGCGTAATTATTTACTGTAACTTTATTTAAAGCCGAATTTTTGAAACACACGATTCTATAATGCCCCGGAACACATAACGCTCTACACAGTGACACGTTCATCATACAAAGACTTCTCAACAGTTGCTCTGGAATGGCAATTTCCAATTTTCTCAACCAACTTTGTAATATGAATCATAAAATGCCGATTTTGTTGACCGAAAATATCATGGATTTTACAAAGTGTAAATTGTCACAGTAAAACACTTGCCGAAGCTTCTACTACTGATATGTCAACATGTTAAATGTCAAGTTGGAAAAACAACTGTGAATGCTTTGTTAATAAAATCTTGGTATTTGCAAATAATTTTGATAAATTTTATCAAATTTGTTTAACAATTGTATTTTTATTAAATAATTTTTAAGCTTGAGGTCACTTTTTTGTTTTTTATAAAAGATTTTTATTTCTTATATATAATTTACTCAATATTTCGATTTCCTTTGGAAATCTTCTTCAGGAGTTAATTTAATATTATAAAAATTTTTACACATAGAAAATTTTTATAATATTAAATTAACTCCTGAAGAAGATTTCCAAAGGAAATCGAAATATTGAGTAAATTATATATAAGAAATAAAAATCTTTTATAAAAAACAAAAAAGTGACCTTTTACACATAGAAAATTTTTATAATATTAAATTAACTCCTGAAGAAGATTTCCAAAGGAAATCGAAATATTGAGTAAATTATATATAAGAAATAAAAATCTTTTATAAAAAACAAAAAAGTGACCTCAAGCTTAAAAATTATTTAATAAAAATCATTAAAAAGGTCGAAGAATATAGGATAAAATTATTTAACAATTGTATTAACAAAATAATTTTTCCTTGAAACGGTTGTATCCACTTGACACAGTCGGAGGAACAAATCAATTTTTGTGACATTGACCAAAATAAATATTCATCAAATAGTTTTTAAGATATAGCTAAATATGTTACAAACTTTGGAGCACCGTCCACTCGAAATTAGGCGGGACCAACAAAATTTTTTTTATTTCAATCAAAATTTAAAACTCTACTAGTGATACAATTTTGTAAGTGATTTGAAAAAGGTCACTCAAACCGACTTAAGCCGAAACATTTTTCTGGCAACATATGCATTCCACGCAACATATGCAAAGCCAATTTCGTATAGTCTGGTCTGAAGTATAGCGTATCCCAGAGAGAGCATTCTGCCTCGATCAAACAAATAACAATCGCACAGAGTCTGGGAATATAAGGCGTGTGAGGCAAAACATCTCAACCACTTCTTTTTTAAATAGTTTTTAACAGATAATGCCGAACGTTGTCATTACAAAATACTTAGTTTTAATATCGATTCGGTTGGTTGGCCGGGCTACAAATGCAATCTCTTAAGCATCGGGTTATTGTACTGAATCCATTTTTCATCGCAAGTAATGGATCGGTACAAAAATGATTTACTTTTATAGCGTTTAAACAGCATTGCGGACATGCAAAATCGTCTTTTAAAGTCTCTCGACTTTAATTCATGTTGTTAATTACGCAGCAGTGCCCTATGACACCAAAGCATTTTTTCTTGTCAGTTTTAAAACCAATTCGGACAATATTGGTTTCTATGACACCCCTGAATAGTCTTTTTAAATCTTCATCCGTCTAATGGAGGTATTTATTTGCGAATTCGAGTCTCTTATTTTGATTTCTTTCAGACAATAATGGCTTCTTTTGTGAAATCACATTTGCTGATTTATACGGATTTTTTTCAACTTGGTCACATTCAGAACATCTTTATGAACTGTCGTAATATGACTCCTTTTTTTTTTTTTTTTTTTTTGCCGGCCACCTTTTCAGTAGTCGAGTGCTTTCTGATTGAAAAACCATTGTTTTTTAAACATTCAAGGCTGTTGCGATATCCCGATAAGTGTTTCCATCCTGATGCATTAGGACAATAATCTTTCGAGTGCTGACATTACAGGCTTTGCTTTTACCCATGTTAAGCAAGTACTAAGAACTTTTTATATACTGAAGAACACTGTGTAAGTGCCAATTTACCTTTTAGACATCGTGGTGAGGGGAAGATAAGACTAGTACACACTAGACTGTATTTTCATTTCGTTTTACTGTCTTGCTCGTAAATATCAAAAATCACAAATGTGTGTTTACTATCAAATAAAAATAAGAACGATTTAAGCCATAAGAATTGTGCTTTGTGAACACCGAAGAAATTTCAAGGAAAAAATTGTATCAATCCTTTCCATAAGAATTGCTTCGTGTAAATTGGCACTAATCATAATTAATTTAGTCTAATAGCGTGTTCACATATGAAACTTAATTGAGTCAATATTCGGTTAATTGACAATATTATTTTAAGTGTTCAGGCATACGCAATTTTCAGCTTACTCAATAATCATTTGACAGCTGGAAAGCAATACAAAAAATACTCTAAATGGTTGTTGTGTTTCTATGTAAACAAACTTACCTTCACATTGACTTTTCAATGAGTTCTTTTGTTTTCTTTTGTTGACATTTGCCATTTTATACAATTTTGTTTACTAAACACAGTTGTGAACAGTGTTGCATTCGAAATCTTACTCAATATTATAACAATTTCGTACTTATTGCGCAATAATTAATTGAGATTTTATATGGAATATTGAGCTCAATAATGGCGTTAATTGCGATTAACGCAATTAAGGTGCATATGTGAACACACTATAATTGTTAAAAATCACCTGAATTTGAAATTGTTAATAAATTTATGACTGTGTCCTTAATTTAATATACGATTGAATTATTTCACAAATTATAAAAAAACACCGCAAAGAAAACAAAATAAAGATGTTAAATTTTAGCGTTTTATTCAATAAATATTACCTTTAACATAACGTTTCAAATATTACATACTACTGTCCTTAATTAGTTGCATGCAGCTGTATATAGTAAATGGCCTTGATTAATGGTGTTGCTATTATTATAATTTTCATAGCAAACATTCTGAAAACCTCATTTATTTTGTACAATAATATTGTGGATCTACTTTCAATTTTGTTGTACTCTTTTGTTGTTGGGCATCTTGTTGTTGTTGTGGTATGTTGGCATAAATAGTAATTGTTATTTTTGTCTTCTTTTTTTTTTTTTTTTGAGTGTTTTGTTTATTTGTTTGTTTAAGTATTCTTTTTTGTTTCCATTAATTTATCTTGACTTTTGTTATTCATTTATTTATTTATTTATGCCTTAAAAACGTTTGCTGAATATTGTTTAATGATTTTTGTTTTTATCTCCTTAATTCTTAATTTAATTTGTTGTTAATTAATTGCTGGGAATTCTACATATTGATCGAAATCGATGATTCAATTATATGTTTTTCTGCACAAATTTACTCGCATTTTGATTTAATTAAGGAAGTAAAATGACAGCTGGAAATTTGTATAGCAAAAGAACTTGTCAGTTGTAAAATTACGGTCACATTTGGCAAATATTTGCCGAAAAAGACGTAACCACTAAATAAAATATATTTAAACTCTTTTATTTATTTAAAAAAAAACTTTTCTTATTTACGCCAAAGCACAAGAAATATTTAGTTTTATTTTATTTGATGCTGTTTGATCTTGCAAAACTCTTGTAAGAGTAAACAACGTCAAACAAATTTGTGCTAAAAACAAGTGGTTACTCTTTTTTGAGTAAATATTTGCCAAGTGTGATCGCACCTAAAGACATATGTTTATTAGTCGTGACGGTGTTAAATGTTTATACTTTCAATTTTATAATTACTGAAATATTGCACACCGATTTAAAATATTTACTGAAGAATTTAAACTTCAAATTCTGAAATTTGCTCTGAAATTACATTTATTGGAGGCAAATTCTAAATAATGCCGTATTATGATCATAAGAACTACGTTCATGCCAATGTTAAGAAAATATGCAGCATAAAACAGTTGATAATTAAGGCGTTATACAATTACTTCTTAGTAATGTAGATGTCATGTAGTAGTCATTGAAAAGCTACACTTATTGGCAATGCTACAAACCTATCAGCTGTTTAATAATTTTGTTTGGTTATTTATTAAGAAAATACCTCTTTCAAATTGTGATGAAAAAATCTTTTTAAACAAATAACTATAAGTACAAAGATACTAAGAAGTATAAAAAAATGTTCGCACTTATGGATGAGCGTCCTAGACATATCTAGTGAAAATAACCCTATTGTGCTCTACTATCAACATCATGTATGTTTAGTCATTATTAGAGTTAAGTTTAAATTTTGAATTATGTATTTAGAAAATGAATTAATTCCTTTACATTTATTAGTAAAATTTGAATTGCCAAATACTTATAATTGAAATTGGCAATAAGCTTGGGAATTTTATATGTCAAACAGTTTTAAGAACCATTTTAAAAAATAAACCATTCTTGTGTGAAATCTAAAAGCCACCGGTTTTGTATGTATACCTTATTCCAAATTATTTAAATTTAAAGTTCATTTAAAAGTTTGCATAAAAATTAATAGTGTTAACAATTTACAAGTTACACTGTGTAAACGGTCCTTAAAAATTATTAAGGATAAACAATGTATTTAACGAATAATAAGTAAGTAAAATAACACTGTGGAGATTGACAATATTTTTGCACGAAACTTCGCGGGTGTTCTAGTTGGTTGGCCAATTGCATTCAGGAGTTTCGACATAGCTTTCCAAACATTATCAAAAGTGGCCTTTGAGCTGCCAAAATTAAGCATTGCACGAGCTACTCTGGATGGTTTTCCATTTCAGCCGTTGTGGCTTCTTTTTTCGCCCTAAGAAAAATTTTAATAATATTTTGTATTAAATGAATATGTTTGTATACATATACATACATATTTACTTACATTGCATTAAAAAAGTTCCTATAAAATATTAAATTAATTGAGTAATTTTGTTTTCTAATAATATTTTAATTTAACTTTTAAAACTAACGCCAAGTAAATGGAGGCGTTAGATTTGACAACGCAAGTGATAAAAAGTTCAGCGTTGCGTTTTAGAAAATACACAATTTCAAACAGTTGTATTAACAATAACGTGACCAGAGAGTTTTTATAAAAAAGCGGGATGTTGAGCATGAGAAAAGGGATTGTGAAGTAAATATAATGAAAATTCAGAATCATTTATTTTAAAATTAGCAAAATCAGAATCACTGCTGAATTATTACTAATTTTTCAAGCTTGAGGTCTTTTTTTTATATATAAAAACTTTTTAACTTTTATTTTAAAACCAATATTTCAAATGAATTTGTCAGTTATTATTAAATTTGTTATAATTTGTTAAAAATTTGTAAAATTAGAAAGAAAAAAACCCTGACGAAGGCACTCAATGAAGTGCCGAAATATTGGTTTTAAAATAAAAGTTAAAAAGTTTTTATATATAAAAAAAGACCTCAAGCTTGAAAAATAAGTAATAATTGAAATAATAAAGGTCGAACAAAAATACATAATCACTGCTGAATATTAAATGGCATCCATTTTACAAAAAAAGATTTTGCGATTTAATATTTTAAAAGGTGCCCCAATAGACTAGGCGATAGAGTGCCGGACTATCAGTCAAAGGGTTGCGGGTTCGATTCCCTCCAAAGACTCTGGGTAGACGAGTCAGATATATGTAGACCAGTCAGAAATTTGGTAGATAAGTCACACATTTGTAGACCAGTCAGACATATATAGACCAGTCAGACATTTGGTAGAGAATCTAAGGCAATGGACCATATTGGTATCTGGATGAGGGTGTGAGCTGACTGACACTAGCCTTCCTACCTCACCTAACCTAATATTTTAAAAACTGTTTATATATTTTATATAAATTATATACATACGAGCAAGGTGAATTTAAATACTAGGTGACAGCGTAGCGCCAGCTGATTATTCATGGTGAAATTGAAAATGTCAAAAAGTTATATAAAAAAAAAACTTTTTGACAGTGACGAAAGTTTTTCATATAGAAAAATGCCTGTTGTTCTTGCCTTGTTGTAATTGTTGTAGCAATGCTGTCACCTGGTATTTAATTTCACCATGCATACGAGTATATTTATAATTTTGTTTAGAACTTATAAAAGTTACCAAATTTTTCAAACTAAAAACATTGATTTAAAAGTCAGTCACAATTTAAACAAAAACATGTAACTAAACATTTTTCAAAATTGAGCTATTCTTGAAGAAACGTTAAAATCAAAATGTTTAGAATATAAATTTTTTGGAAATAAATCTGTCATTGCTAAATTTCTGGTCAGATCGGGACCCCCGATTCGGGACTATCTGAATACAAGTACATGAATAACCTCGCTATACTCAGAAAATTAAACGAAAATCCCAGTAACTGGGTTTTTTTGCTTTTCATTCGTTGCTGGTAAAATACTTTGACAGTTATTATAATTAGGAAAATAACGTCAATTAAATTCAAATGTTTAAAGATTTTACATTTTCTTTCAAATAAGCAAAAAGCGCAATTTTGTTTTAAAAGCGGGATATAAAATTTAAACGGGATGTGCCTTCAAAAAACAACAGAATCCCGCAAAAAGCGGGATGTATGGTCACGTTAATTAACCACAACGTAAGAATCAGCTGTTATAACGCCAACAATAACTTGCTTGAACGCCGTGATTTGCAAAATGTAATAGAAAGCAACGCTTAGAAAATTGTGCCGTTGCGTTTTACAAAATTAGAGCCTTATTGTTAATCAAAATCAGAATCAACACAACATCTTCATTTTCTTTTTAATTGTTTTTAAAAAATTCAAGAAAAAAACAACTCTTACGTCAGTAAATTTTAGCGGCACCTGGGGTATGTAGAAAACCAACAATTTAAATAATCTCAACATTTGAGGCATTTGATGAATTAATATACATAGAATTTATTGCAAAAATTTCAAAAGCCTGTTTTTGTTTTCAAAATCCAGTTCTTTGTTGAATTTTTATAATAATTAAATTTTATTTTCTGATTTAAAAACACCTTTTAACATGTCGCCTAAGTTTGTTAGTTTCTTAAGCTTAAGTTTTTGTTTCGTTCTTGTATTTTATTTATTTTAAATTCTTTTACGTTAAACCAAAGGCTGGTTTATGGTAAATTATACATTTTAGTATCTGTTTTGGGTTTTATTTTATATTTTGGTTTGTAAACATTCTTTTAACCACAATTATAAAATTAACATTTTTATACAATTTGTTTATATAATTTTTGCGATAAAATTTAAAACAAGTATTGTTTTTGGTATTTTCTTTGTTTTATTTTAAATTAAAACAAAACTTTATCAACAATTAATTTTGAGTGAATATGCTCGTCAGGGATGGAAAGTTGTTCAAGTTGAAGGCATAAAAGTAAGTTTGTAATAAACACAAGTCTATGGAAGTTGTATATGAATATATGAATATATATTGTCTTGCGAAGACACTTATCTATATGAAAAGTTGTCTTGCGAAAAAGACAATTTTCTATATGAAAAGTTGTCTTGCGAAAAAGACAATTTTCTATATGAAAAGTTGTCTTGTGAAGACACTTTTCTATATGAAAAGTTGTCTTGTGAAGACACTTTTCTATATGAAAAGTTGTCTTGTGAAGACACTTTTCTATATGAAAAGTTATATTAATTTGATATTTGATGTATACGTAACGTCATCCTCTACGTTAGGTCATTTGACTACAATTCTATACCTTTAATTTTAGCCACGTAACGTAAAAGATATTATTTTATAGTTATAACAAAACTAATAAATGACTTTGTTTAATAAGAAATCGCTACTTTAGTGCTATTTGTGCAAAATAAAAACATTGACAAGTAAAATTAAATGAAATATAATTAAATTTAATTAAATTTTTAAAATACTTGTGCTAACGTTTGCTGCTGGTGCCGTAAAAAAATGTTAGGGCGTATAAAGTTGAAACAAACCTTGAACTCATTTAAAATTCTGATTTTTAAACAGTTTAAAGTTTTATAGTGTTGGCAGTTGTTTTAGTTCTTATTTATTTATTTTTAGAAAATAATAAAAAAAAAAAACACTGTGCAATAGGTTTATGGCTTTTTAGAGTAGAATGGGTTTTATTTTTTTATTATCTATAGTTGGTATTAGAGATGCCAAATTGTGCTGGTTTTGTAAATCCCGGGATTCCGGATTTTTTAAATGTAAATCGAAGGATCCCGGGTTTTTGATTTTTTGTAGGAGAAGAAAGTGTGTTGGAAGTAATAAAGTCTCCAATAATCTGCGGATTGTTTATACATGTTGTATGGATGTCTATAAAATGCCTTGAAAATCAGCTAAATCGGTCCGCTCCGTCTTTTACAATCTCGTCCACCTATGCCAGTTTTGTTTTACAAAGACTTGGGATTTATTACATAAAATGGGTTCGTTCATCTTTGGCATTGGCATTTACTTTATTTGTAATAAATTTATTAGTATATTTTTCATATTATCTTAATTGATTTATGTGTTAAATAAATTTGTTCATAGCATTTCTTTTTAATTCGTTTCAATTTCATTTAAAAACACATTAACACTATTTAACACAAAAGTCTAATCTATGAAAACCTTTCATTAATATGTTCAATTTTACACAAACAACAATTTTTAATTATTGTTTATTAAAAAAAAAATTACACAAAAAAGTATGAATTTCATTTTTTAAGCTTTTATTTTTTTTTCTTTCAATGAATATTGTATTAGACATGAATTTCTATTTTTCTTTCTTTTATTTTATTTTATTTAGGTCTGTACTTTGTAATTTGAAAAGTGTAGTTATTCGCAGTTTAAAATAAAATAATGTTTTTCTTTTTTAATTTTAATTTAATGTGTGTTATTGTTAACGTAATTATTTTTGTTATTTTATATTTTGTTTTAAATTTTGTTTATTTCTAATTAATTGATGTTTTATTTCGTCTATTTTTCATGTATTTGCAGGTAAGCAACTGAAGTCAGTGAAATATGCAGACAGACAGACGGACAGATACGCAGACAGACAGATTCAACACTTGTGATTGTGAGTAGATAAAAATAAAATGAAAATCATTTTTTTTTTGTTGCTTTGTTATAGAAATCAAATTGAAAATAGAAAAACAAAGTTTTAAACATGTAAGACACATAAAATTATACGTTCAACGCTGAAAATGCTGTAAACAAAAATGTTTTTTTTCTCATATTACATTATTTTGGGGGGTTTTTTATTATTATTATATTTTTTTTTGCATTAGAATGCAACATAACTTAGCAAAAGTAAATATAAGAACTTTTCTGAAAATCTGGCTGCACCTCTATGGAGCTAACAAGTTTAAAGCAAATCTGACCAGCAGTGCAGAAGTTACTTATCTATTACCAGTTATTTGGTGTTCAGGCCCACTGTGCAGTGTAAAAAATACAACTACAATCGAATCTATAACAACAACAAGATCGTTTATATAAGTTTAATTCTTGTATGCAGCAAAACAACATTTTAAACCACCTTTTCAATGTTAAATATTGTTCTCATTAAAAATAAAACATGCAGCACAAATTGTCTCACAATTTGGTTTATAACTTTTTCTCAGCTAAAGCCATTTTACTGAATTTCAATTGCACATTACTTAGGATAAAGATAAAGATTCTGGGTGATTCTTATATATTTCAGTTGCGTATTTAAGACATGAGCGTGTTTTAAACACACTTAAGTTTATTTGGAATTCATAAGGATCAATAGTACGAGTATATATTTCTGGGTTATTATGTGAGTATAACCTAATTCTAAAATAAGTAAGGGCTGGCAAGTTTTATTTCTATACAAATATTGACAATGATGTTTGTTGTATAGTCAACTTCTTCCCGGCCTCGTTGATCTTATTTGGTACCGTTCTGTCCATATTCCTTAAATTAACACTAACAAGCATTTGCTATTTTTCTACCTATAACTATGGAAATTTCTCTTACTATTATTGTTCAGGTATTGAGAGACTGACTCTATTTTTATGTACATACAATATTTCGTCGCATTTTCAATGAAATTTCAAAAAATTAAGAGTGAATGTTTTTTAGTTTTTTAACTATTTTGTAGGCGAATAACAAAAAAAAAACACCGTCAGTCAAAATTGCATGTTTATAAAAAAATAGATAACAATCTCCCTCAATTTTCAATCGAAATGCAACACTTTAGCGCATGATAACAAATAAATGAATAATAAACAACAGTATAAACAACTAAATGAATTATATTTTTATTACAGGATGTTATTGTTGACTAACTGGTAATTTGTTTTTTTTAGTTTTACAGAAATATTTTGAAATTTTCAACATCTATGTGTAATGAAAATAATTGTTTACTATACGAAGAATTTGCAAGAAAAAGTTAAAATTAAATGAAAAATGCTGTTGCAAAATTTTTGTTAAAGAAAAGTTTCAGTTATACAATCCAACATTCATCTTCTACTTAATAAATTTGCATAAAAATCATTAGAAGACAGTTAAAGAAACTTGGCTTAAACTTCTGCCAGAAAACTAAAAAAAAAAAAAAAACATTGTGTCAGCCTGTCTAATTTATATGTCTGTATGTGTGCCTCTCTGGTAAATCTTAGCTGATTTGGGTGTTTGTCCGTCTGGACTGCAGAAATTACAGTTAATCTATAGTGCAGGTTTTACAAAAAGATGTGTTAAATAAAATTTTCTATTTAAAGTTGTCTTTTCAGACACTTTTCTATGAAAAGTTGTGTTTGCAGAAAACATTTTTCTATGAAAAGTTGTGTTTGCAGAAGACATTTTTCTATGAAAAGTTGTCTTTGCAGAAGACATTTTTTAATGAAAAGTTGTCTTTGCAGGAGGCACTTTTTTATAAAAAGTTGTGTTTGCAGAAGATATTTTTCTATGAAAAGTTGTCTTTGCAGAAGACATTTTTTAATGAAAAGTTGTTTTTGCAGGAGGCACTTTTTTATAAAAAGTTGTCTTTGCAGAAGACATTTTTCTATAAAAAGTTGTCTTTGCAGGAGGCACTTTTTTATAAAAAGTTGTGTTTGCAGAAGACACTTTTCTATTAAAAGTTGTCTTTGCAGAGGACATTTCTTAATGAAAAGTTGTGTTTGCAGAAGACACTTTTCTATGAGAAGTTGTCTTTGCAGAAGACATTTTTCTATGAAAAGTTGTGTTTGCAGAAGACATTTTTCTATGAAAAGTTGTCTTTGCAGAAGACATTTTTCTATGAAAAGTTGTCTTTGCAGAAGACATTTTTCTATAAAAAGTTGTCTTTGCAGGAGGCACTTTTCTACGCTAAGTTATCTTTACAGAAGACACTTTGCAGAATACCCTGTTTTAAGAGTGTGAAATTGATGTTGTTGCTGGGGTCCAACTGTCGTAATCATTGTGTACATTTTAGCTTAAAATCTGCTGGTTTGTTGCTGTTTATTGTTTCTATCATCTTCTTTTTTTCTGCTTCTAATGCTGTTTGTTGTTCAGTTTAGTTCAGTACAGTTCGTTTTCATTTTTAATTGCCAAATAAATCACTGACAACAACATCAGCTACGAAAAACAACAACTACAACAATTTGTATTTTAAAGATTCACATTCAGAGTAAATGAAAATTCACTTTCACAACTAAATAAATATAGAAACAAAGAGAAGAAAAACTTGTTGCAACTGCTACAAATGTCTACTTAAAATTTTAGCAACAACTTATCCATGATACTCACACTCAAACATTAAGTTAGTCAGTCAACCAGTCAGATCTGACACACAGACTAGCAGTCAGTTTGTCACTAAGTCTTGTCTGTTGTTTACACGAAATGTCGTTTAACATTTTATTAACTGAATTTATAGGAGGTGAATCCAGGGGGAGGGGTGAGCTTCTTCAAGCTAAAGAAGATGCCACCACACTACTACTTCTTTTGCATCTAAGCCAACATTTATTTACTATATTTTTCTTTCTTCATTTTCAAGCTGGTTCATGTTTTATTAACAACACGCATGCGCAAATGACTTTAAGCCAACCTCGCTTAATAATGTGGCTGCTTGCTTGACTGGCTGGCTGGCTGGCTGCACTGGTGCTTGTTAAGTGCATCATCATTCCATGTTTTCTGTGCTTTAAACTTGTCTTTAATCTTTAGATTCCATCTTTGTTTTTTTCTGAATTTGTTTTTTATTTTTAAAATAAATTGTTGTTTTGCATTACATTATTTAGTTTGAGTGCTGGAAAATGTCAACGTAACATTATTAAACAATTTATTTCTGTAATAATCCGTGCAAAGGTTTGTTTAAGTTTTTGGTTTTCTTGTTAACCAACCACCAACCAATCAACAACCTAAACTTTTAGTTTGCATTTTTGATATAAAATTTGTTGTGTTTCGTTGTTGTTCACATATGTAGAAATAAATATATTATTGTTTTTCCTTTTTTTTTTTGTATGCATTTTGCAAGGGTCAAGGTGGGGGTTTGTATTTTTTTTTTCTTGCCTGTTTAATGAAATGTGAAATATTTCTAAAAAAAGATAAATAAAAATACGAGGTATAACTATAAAGTGGCAGAAATCTATTTAAGGAAAAAGTGTGTTGGAACTGGATTAAGCAATGTCTGAAGTAGTAATTACATTGTGGCAGCGCCATGTTGAAACGATACGTTATCTCGTGGTGGTGGGCCAATTGGATTCAGGAGTTTCAACGTAGCTTCCCAAACATGATCAAAAGTGGCCTTTGAGCTGCCCAAATTAGGCATTTCACGGACCACATCTGAAAGCTTTTCCATTTCAGCCGTTGTGGCTTCTTTTTTCGCCCTAAGAAAAATTTTAATAGTATTTTATACTAAATGAATATGTTTGTATACATATACATATTTACTTACATTGCATTAAAAAAGTTCCTATAAAATATTAAATTAATTGAGTAATTTTGTTTTCTAATAATATTTTAATTTAACTTTTAAAACTAACGCCAAGAAAATTGAGGCGTTAGAGTTGAGAACGCAAGTGATAAAAAAAATTCAGCGTTGTGTTTTACAAAATACACAATTTCAAACAGTTGTATTAACAGCAACGTAAGAATCAGCTGTTACAATGCAAAATGTAATTTAACGCAACGTTTAGAAAATTGTGGCGTTCGGTTTAACAAAATTAGGGCTCTAATAAAATTTACATTTTTTAGATCGTATTAATAGGTACTTTTTCTTTTTTTTAAAGAAAACAAAACAAGCAAAATCCAAAGTTTTTAAAATATATTTGCTGAAAGATACAACAGCCGCATGTCGTATGAACGACTGGCAGGTAGTATTGATTGCCACAAAATTGTTATTCGCCAACTTTTACCAATAAAATTTGTATATAACCCTTTCCGACCATGATGCATCGATTGTGCGGGTGGGTTTCGGTCTCAATATTTTTGCTTCTGTTGACCCAATTTGGAATAGACTGGCAGGCATCGATTGTGCTGATTGTTTTTTATATTTGCTTCTCACATTTCTCCTCTGTTTGATTTAGCGTTACTTGAATTATTGCCAAATTCTTCAGTCACACACATTTCAGTTTTAGCCGTGAAAGAAATTACAAAAGTATTAATCGTTTACAAATAGTGAAGTGCACATACATATATTAACTAAAAAAAATGATAAATTTTAATATTTCAAACTAATTGAAATTGTTGCATGCAATAAAAATGTGTTTTAATTAAAAATATTATTAAAAATCGTCCGAGATTCATCAAGTGTGCGTGTCCTGAAAATCCTTGAAGGATATAAAAGTGATAAAACCTAATCATTGATTATATTTGCATAAGCTGTAGAGATCACATATTCCAATAATATTAAAACAAAATCCTGGTAGTTTTGCGTCATGTCCGAAAGGGATCATGTGACTTCAGAAAGTTTGATTGCAACACATTTATTATTGTGCACAATACAAATTGCGATAAATTGGTGCTTTTTGCCAATCGTGTGATCTTAGCTTTAGTGTAATTTAGCTTCAAATGATTCAGAACAGTTACAGTTGAATGTCTTTTAACTTAGATAGTTAATATTACAACAATAAACTTTATTTAAAGCAAAACAAAAAAGTTTTGAATACATTTAATAATGTTCAATGCAGAAAGTGTTGGTTTTAGATTTTTGAAATTTTCATCTAAAATTCCAGAAAACCGGATGAAAAAAAAAAACACATAAATATTTAAGTGTAATCATAATGTATGTATGTTTATACATATAATTTCAATATGTTTGTATACAAGTTTACAAATGAAAACCCAACCTTTTAACTTGTATAAATAAAGGTCACACCATGACCTTTGCATATTTAATAGCTACTTCTGCCCTAATTACACTTGTTAACTATATACTTACATATTTCAAAGTTATTTATACATAAATTCTTATAAATTTAAATGAAAAACATTTTTGTAATAAGCTGTATTTTTTGTTTTGTTTTATCGCCAATTTAACATTTTATTATATTTAAAACATTATGTCAACAACAATATTGTTAACATAAAATAAATTGTTAATTTATGTTAAATTTTTATCATTATCACCAACGTCTATTATCACCGTCATCATCATTATTTTTTCGTGTAAATACGAGTTAAATACAACATGTTTTACTTCTACCATAAATAATAAACGTTTCTTTTTTTGTTGGTTAAATAATTTTAGCCTTTTGTATTTGTTAAATTGCATTTTTGGTTGTTGTTTAAGGAATTTACAAGTAAATACTCGTATACGGGTATACAGAAATAATGCAAATTAAATTTATTTAACTTTAAAGTGGTTGGTTGTGTTTTTGTTTTTTATTCGTGTGGCTTTCGAAAAGATAAACAAATTAATGTTTAAAAATACAGTATTGTTTAGATATGAAAATTAACCCATTAAATGGTTGGTTTGCTACCGATATATTTACGAATTTTTTTTTCTCTTTTTTTTTATTATAAAAAAAATAATCTTTAAATATGAAAAATTATGAACTGTACATTGATCGCGTGGTGTACACGAAAGACAGACAGAAGGATGCTCAGTGTTGCTAAAATTGCTGATTTATCGGAATTTTTCCGTTTTTTTGATTCGACGATTTTTGCCACTGTTTTTATATTTATAATAATGTCAATGGCGCATATTCAGAAATGATAACTAAGTTTAAACTTTTTTAAGTACCAACTTAAGTTATTCTTAGTTGATTACTTTCAGCACGAAAAGTTACAACTTAATTATGGGTAAAGCTGTAACTAAATGTCAACTAACAAATACATTTAAAGAACAGCTGATTGATTTTATTTCTTGTCGTCGATGATGTTAACATATTTGGCCACCAATTCTTTAAATGTAGTTTTTTCATCTGGCGACCAATTTGAGTCTCTCTAAAATACACAAAGCAATAAATACATATTTTTTTCTAACAATAATAATAATTCTTTGCTAATTGTGTCCATTTTTGTCCAAAAAAAAAATCACAAAAAAAGAAAACAAACTAGAGATGTGTCTTTCGTCAACAAAAATCTACTAAATGCAGTGTTGCATTTCTTTTAACAGCTGAAAGCAGTTGCTAAAGGTGTTATGACACTTGCTATTATTTGTATTTTTTTCAATATTGGAGAACAGTACAAATATATTTGCATAGGAAAACTGACTAAGTGTAAAGAGTATGAGTATATCATAAAAAATCTTGAAATGCAAACAAATATACGTGTGTTATCGATAAATAATCCAAGACTGTCAAAAAAAAAAAAAAAAATACAAACATTTTAAACTTAAAATTGACATTTCGAGATTAAATGTTAGCACTGTTGCCTATTTTTTTAGTTTTTGATCGAAATTTTTTTTTTTTTTTGCGTTTTTAGCTTTTTTTACGGGTTTTTGTGGGAACAAATTTTGTTTGTTTTGTTTACATTTTATTTTATTGTATTTCTTGTTCTTTCTCGCATTTGTTGTTTCATTCAATCAATCCTAAAAAAATCCAATACAAAAAATAGCAAGTGTCATAACACCTTAAGTTAGTTATGATTTGTGAATAAGATCTTTAACTATTTGTGAACAATTTTTTAGTTTCTGTTTAATAAGTTTCGACTTTAGTTACGATTTCTGAATATGCGCCAATTTCACTTTGTTAATGAATAAAAACAAGAAAACTATTATCTTTTTCTGTTTGTCAACATTAAATTATTTAAATTTATTTAACTAAAACTATTGATGCAAACTTTTTATTTCCGAAATAAAAAAAAATTATTCCAATGATATCGAGTCTTATTCGTTTAGGAAATCAATTAGGCGCAGAAACAACCGAACGAAATTTGTGCTATTTAATATTAAAGGCAAATATTTGCCGAAAAAGACGTAATCACTAAATAACATATATTTGAACTCGTTTATTTATTTAAAAAAACTTTTCTTATTTAGACCAAAGCACAACAAATATTTAGTTTTTATTTAGTAGATGCTGTTTGATCTTGCAAAACTCTTGTAAGAGTAAACAACGTCAAACAAATTTGTGCTAAAACAACTTTGGTTTGATTCCTTCTTGCACTCGAAAGATGAGCAGTTTTTTTGCAGCGAATATGGAAATAAAATTCATCACAAATAAGTTTCTTCGTATGCACAGAAATCATGCTACGTAATTTTGAGATAAACGATTCTCAATGGGTCAGATCTCTTAAGGTTCGGTTATTTTTGACGAATTTGTCTGTATAATTGAAATATTGAAGTATTCCTATAAACATAAATCCTCCTGGGTTTTCGAAAATTAATATTTACATGCGGCTCCCAAAGGACTAATATTTTCAAGAAAACACATTGTAGTGAATTTAGTATTTTTTTCTTGCTCTTTGTAAACAACAACATCGCGGATCATTGATTTTTGAAAAACAAATGACATTCTTTTTTTTTTGGGTTTTTGTTTACTTGAATTCATTGTGTTTCTTATATGTAATACATAAATATAAATTTTGTCTGCAGGTTTTTTCAGTTTAGTTCAGTTCGTGTCGTTTTGTTGTTAGAGTAAAGGCTTCATTAGTATTTACTTTCTGTTGCTGTTCTGTTCCGTGTCGTTCTGTTGTTAAATTTTTGTAGTTAGTTTTTCCGTATAAACGTATCAGCTGTTTTAGGTAAACAGACAACACACCGCGAAAATAAATCAAAAAATACAAATCAAAGTTTTTTATTGTACAATACATCATTACTTTCGACTAAAGTAATGAGTTTTTCGTCATCCGTCGTTTATTTTTTATATTTTTATAACTTTTATACAAAAACTTACCCCCTGTTTCACGATGTCGAAAGATAACGTTCGCTTAGATAAGACTTAAGACACAAACTTGATTGTGGAATAAACAAACTTGATTGAGTAAAAAATAGATACGATAAAAAGTTTGTGTCTTAAGTCTTATCTAAGCGAACGTTATTTTTCGACATCGTGAAACAGGGGGTTAATTAAATTCAAAGAAATTGAAAATTTTTGTAATAAACCAAACATTTTTTGTTGTGCAGATGTCACCTGTTTTGTGCTGTCACTTACAATTACTTAGCAAATTTTTGTTTTCAACAGGTTCGTCCGCAACCACACGGAAAGCCCTGTTTCACACTCATCAGTTCTGACTAGTCAAGTCAAGTATCAAGAAGGAAAAAGATAAAAAATAATTTTCTCTTTTCTTCTCATTGAAAAATACTTAACTTGACTAGTCAGAACTGATGAGTGTGAAACAGGACAAAGTAACAAAACAACTAACGACTTCTACACATTTTCTATTTAACAGAATCAAGTCAGCTGATTCGGAACGGAACAGAAAGTAGAGACTAATTCTGCCTTAAATGAATGAATAAATGAGTGAATGAATGCAAGCAGCAGACATGATGCAATTCTAATTAATTGTTTTTATTGTTTGTGTGTGTGTGTGTGTTTTTTTTTGCTATGATGCAAAAGAAGTGCTAAATTTTTGTTAATTTTTATGATGCTGTTATTTTTAAACGCTTTTTTTTTTGTTTTGTTTTCACAAAGAATTTCAAATATTTTGTTTTTAAACACTACCTGTTTTATTTACTCAATTGTTTTTAATGGCATATCTTCCAGTATTGAAGCGTTCTTTTTGTTAACAATATACATATGTAGGTAAGTAAGTGCTGCACATGCCAGTACGTGCAATTATATTTCAATTATAAGCCAATATTGTAACATACATTTGTTATTTTCCTGCATTTAAGGAAATCTAAACACATAAATTTAAAAGTAATTTTTTTTTATTTTCAACACTCAAATACAAGTTGTTGCTGCTGCAGTAAAAAATGCTTTATGGTAAAAAAATCTTTAGCAAAATTTTTAAGTTTTCCAACAAACTCCTTTCACTTTTGTTTTAGTTTATTTTGATTTTTGTTTCTATTTGCTGGAATGCACAGCACAGCACAGCACAATTGTCTTTAGAGCAAAGTATTATTGCAACTGAAATTGTTAAAAACCCAGCAAATAAGTTGCAATTCAAATCAAATATAAGAATAATGACTTTACAGATAAGATAACTTAATTGCATTAATATTTATTAATGTACTCGCACATGGAAGTAACCTTTGCAGTTCTATACATTCTTGCAATTTTTATTGAATTCAGTTGATGCAAATTTTGTTCATCTTATACATTTGGAATATCATGTTTAAAACTTGGTGCCAATTTACACGAAACAATTCTTATGGAAAAGATTGATACAATTTTTCCTTGAAATTTCTTCGGTGTTCACTAGGGATGTCAATCCGAAAATCCCCAATCACAGGATTTATTTTAAAAAATCCCGGGATTTTTCGGGATTAACAAAATAACTACATAGTAGGTATTCTTTTACATTTTCTGTGAAAATGAGTATCTCGTGAATATATTCTGCAACATATGCAATACTATCGATACCTCTGTTCCTGAAGTTCAATCTATTTATTGATTGCAAAATAATTCAAAAGATGCCGTTATTATAGTTAACATGTGGTCCGCTCACGATAAAAACTTTTTCCTAAAATCATTAGCCAACTTTAGGAAGCTCAACAAAGGGGTCTCCTTCTGTTTAAGAGTTATTGGTTTCGACTCTGATTATAAATTTTATGTTAACGAAAATTTAACACAATCGAATTTTAACGTTTTACGGGCTGCAAGAAGAAAAAACTTCTCGCCAGTGCTTTTACTTTGCGTGGTTTTGTCTACGTTAAGAAAGAGGTGAATGGTAATATCATACAAATATATGACATCGGTTCCAACTATCGCATTCAATGCAAATGCTTAAAACTTTATTTTGATTTCTTTAGTCTCAAATATTTATATCTAATCTATATTATTTATGCTATTATATAGATATTTTTATATCTTTATTTTCTTTTATTAAATACATACCGCTTTAGGTTTTATGTTTTTATGTTTTAACAGATTTCACAATATTTTACACATAACTTTTTTTTACATTGATAAAACATGTACTCGTCTTATCTTGCCCTCACTCTGATGTCTAAAAGGTAATCAGTTTAGCTTATAGAATTGCTTCGTGTAAATTAGGACTGGGTGAATTGGGACGAATAACTTGTTTTGACTTGTAGTTATTATCAAGTCCTGACCAAGTGGTAGCATTCGTTCGTTGACTTTGCAGTGTCTTAAATTCTTCAATATTTTATAAGAATGGTTATTTAGTAATGCCTCCATCATCTTCATCTAATTGTACATGAATAGTTTTTTACAAATTCATAATTTTAATACTTAAGATTGTGTTTAATTGAGTTGCAATCACCAACTAATTTATTAACTATATTAAACATATTTCAATAAATATAAAATTTGCGTAACAATATTATTAAATTTTACTTTCGATTATTAAAGAGTTAATTAGCAAAGCTACTTATTTTTTTTTTTTTTTTTGAACAATGATTAGTTACAAGTGAAGCTTGGGCTAACATTGGTTTCAAAATTATTAAACGTACTCGTATTGTTATTTAGTGCATTTTGCTATTTTTTTTTTAGGCTACATGGCCAGCACGAGTAGCGGAGGGATTGACACACCATATACCGAATTATCATTGTGTAACTTTAGTTGCATATGAGCTTATTTGTACTTAAATTAAAAATTCATAATTATAAATAATTTCATTTCAACTACTGACGTAGAAAATATTTCTTACACGTTTTAATTATTTTTTGATTAAATTTGGTTTTATTATTCAAAGGCATTTTTACTATTGTTGTTGTTGTTGTTGTTGTGTTAATGTTACTGATTTTAGTTAAAATATTTATTTTTATTTTATAGACGTAGCTAGAGCTCCTCATGTCTAAAATAAATAAATCAAAATAGAAATATTTTCATTGGTAATCGAGGCAGACAGGTTTTATTATGTTGTACATACACTGAGAGAAAATAGCTGGGATTTTTACAATCATTTTGATATACTATTAGGCATATGTTTAACAAGCTTTCTAATGCTATAGTTCGGTTTATATTAAAACTGTTGAAGATTGGCTTTTGAAATTAGAACACTTTATTCCTGACCATATTAAAACTCTGGTGAGTATTCAACGCTTGTTTAGTAAAATTCAAAATTTTCTCAGGAGTCCGATAATCTTCAAATTAATGCTAGTATTTTTGCTTCTTTAAACTCTAAGAAAGCACCTGGTATTGAGAAAATCAGCAATAAAAATAATACTTCTTATTTTTTAAGCTATATTACGCCTTGAATATTATCCTCCAGAATGCCAGGTTTCTCTGGCCACCATAAGCCAGGAATCATGTCGAATATATCAAATGTGATACCCGATTTTAATTGAAGACAATTGTATTCCGTATCATCAATTTGGATTTAAAAGAAAATACACTACATACTATCGAACTCGTCCATATAATCAAAAATCAAAATTGTAATTTATACTCACCCTTATTCGATATGGCGTCATCGATACAAGACGGAATCGTTTGTTGTAAATCCGTATTCTCGTTGTCAATATTGCCATTTATCGATGTCTGTTGACATTGTTTGGTATTCTGTAACTTGAATTCACGTCGCTGTTGCCTTTCATTTTGTCGAGGGTATTTTTAGTATCGTGTTGTGTAGTGTTGTATTCTTCTGTGTACAAAGAAGAATTTAAAACAAATTTAAATAGTAAAATTAAAAAGGAAAAATTTATAAATAAAAAATATGGAAAAAACTTTAAATTACAAATCAATTTGAAAATCTGGTGGAAGAACTGGAAAAAATTTGGCTTAAGCCGGTTTTAGTGACACTTATCAAATCATTTTCAAAATTTTGTCGGCCACGCCTATTTTCGAGTGGGCGGAGCTCCACAGTATGTAATATATTTATATATATCTGAAAAACGACATTTATTTATTAGACGATATATATATCTAAATGATAGGTATTTTAAAGACATTTCCAACGATATTTAACATCTATACCATCTATATATACTTAGGTCAATTTCGAAAAATAATTTTTTGATCCGATATGTTTTTAAGAAATTAAGGTTTAATTTGAGATATTATATAACCGTGTAAGTAATACAGATCTAAATATATTAAAGAAAGATTATGACAGTTCAACATAAAAATACAATAAATTTTTACTTTGCGAAGCCGGTGTTTTGGTATGACCTTTATTAGTTTTTGTTTGTTTTTTAATGATTTGGTGAGAGACAAACTACTTCAATTGTGGTGGATCTTAATAAATGTTAACATTCTCTCTCTCTCTCTCTTTTCTTTACATACTACAGAATATTTCTTATGAATTTTTAACAAATTGTAAATTGAATATGTTTAATATGAACTCAAGCATTGCCGATATTGGGCAAGAAGTAAAATACGCGAATTTTATATTCAAGTTTCATTGGTTTGCATTAATGAACTTTTGCCATTTATTTAAAAACCTCGAAAATAAAAGTTATAACCTGACCTTTATGAAAAAAATTTAATTATAAATCCCTCATCTTGTTTATTTCCGTTATTTCCGGTCTCTGCTTGTAAATATCGTAAGCAAAACATTTAAAAAAAAAAAAAAACAAATATTATTAATCTCTTTTTATCGGCATTTCTCAAGCGCAATGGCAAAATCTAATCGCAGACACACATAAGCTACTGGAAAAGGAGTGAGACTCCTAAAAGAGCAAGGAAGTTGTTATTAATCGAATATTTTCAGTTTACTTTTACACATATCTGCCAACCAAATGTAAACATTTTGAACTGTCTACTACACTATTGTTTACTTAGTTACACTAAAGTAACAATTGACTCCATGTTATATTACCTGGGATGTGTAAAGTAATCTATTGTTTTATGTCCCTATTGCGGTTCACAACTTTTTTAATAATTTGGTCGTCTTTCATAAATCGGTATTGCCATTCACAACTTAAATGTAGTAGAGTTAATGTAGAGTTAAAGTCGGGTTGACTGACAGACGACCAAACTTAGTTGAGTTGAGAACGGCAATAGGGGCATTAGATTTTCAATACAGACCCAAGAAATCAAACTTGACCTTATAAAAGCTGTTCATAGTTTAGAGTTGATGCTGCTTATTAAACGATTGACTGAATTTTTTTTAGTTTCATTATGCTGAGAAAAGGAAAAATTGCATTTCATCCTTATTATTTTTTTCAGTGTAGACTTTGTTTATACTCTAATAGATTGATTGTTTTATTGTGCATTCATTAATTCATCATTTTAGTTTTATTTCTATTTGCTGATGTTGTTGTTGTGTTTGTTTTTGTTTTTACAGTTTGGTATTCGTAAAAACATAAATGTTTTTTGAGTTGTTAGTGGAAATATATTTTTTGCTATTTATTTTTTTATTATTTATTTTTTTTTTGTGTAGACGTCCAATGACCGTTTTTGGCCCTACACAAAAACACTTTATTTACTTAAACATTCATTCATGCGTATTTTATTTATTTATTTAATATTTATAGTGTTCCAAGCAGTTGTTAACACGATTATGGTATGAAAGTTTAACAAAAAGAAAAAGAAATATTAAAAAAAACGAAAAAATTAATATGAATTATAAAAAAAAACAAAAAACTCTGACGTCAATTGTGCTGCGTTTAAAAATGTTTTATACTTTGCAAAAATTAGTTTTACTAGCATAAAATTGCATTTAATTACTGCCAGTAGTTATTTGTAATTGAAATAGAAGTATTTTACATACATACGAAATCTGATCAAAAATAACCGTTATTTTGAATTTTTTCAAAAAGTATTTATTTATTCATCAATTACTATCTTGGCCCCTTTTTAAAATAACTACAGCTTTGTATTATTTATTGTTACGACATGTGTTTAAGACACTGATTCAATAACTTTAACTTTTTAAGCATTTTCTACCTTCTTTGTCAATGTTTTCTTTTAGCATAGTACTGAACAAACGAGGTACAAGAACGCGACATTAGAATATAAACCTCAACAAACCGTTTATCGAGTTTTCTGAGATATAAGTAAAAACAAGGTCTTCCTCGATTTGTGACTGGCACATATAACGTGTATAAATTTCAACCGACAATGGGTCAGTTTCGGGAAGTATATTTTCTAACTTGATTTTGTTTACTATTTTTTGTTCAAAGCCGAATATTTCAATATTTTGACATTCTGTTTCGGTATTGAGAAGAAAAGTTTCTGGATATAATAAACATTACATGACTTTAACTTGTCAGTATGTTTTTTAATATTTATAAGTTGTTTGTTTTTTATTTTAACGTTTTCTTTTGCAGTTTTCCCCTTAATAATACTTTAGGTTAAAAAACATCGCACATTGATGATAATATAAATATAAAACAAAATACATATAAAGTTCTTATAAAGACACAAGACACTTTGTATTAAAAGCAAGCACAAAAACTGTTTTTTATTACAAAATGTTTAAGAGTTTTATTTTTGTTAAATATTTTGCGCCTTTAAGTTTATTATTTTAACTTTTGTTGTCAGGTTGTTAAAATATTTGTAGAAATAAGTGAGTTTTAGCAGTAAATGCTGAATTTAGGCTCCGATTACCGTTCACAACGATAATCGGGCCTTTAAACTCATGACTAACAGAGGCACATTACAACTATCCGATCTTCTACAAATAAATTTGACAGACATTTCTTATGGGAAAAAGTTAACCGGCCTTTAACAAAGGTCATGTAGTTACAAATAAACACTTGTTTATTTCTTCAAATATTTGCTAAATCTCAACCTGGTTTAAGTAAGAATAACAACGACAGGTTTTTTTTTAATGTCAGATATTTTCAAATCAGATTATTCACTTTATTGCGTCTGCTTGTTTTTGTTTTGTCTTAAACAACTTCAACAAGTTGGGTATTTTTTATTGTTTCAATTGGAGTAGTTTTATTAGAGTATAAAAAAATTAAATAAAAAACAACAACCTCTACCAAATAATTTGCATAAATCCGGTTTGTATGCCACACAAACTCAATTAGTAATACATTCTCAACTACAAAGAACTTTAATCCAAGAGATACATATGTTCTTTTTATACCCTACACCACCATAGTGGGGAGGGTATATTGGATTTGTGCTGATGTTTGTAACTCCCATAAATATTGGTCCAACACCCACCTTAAAGTATACCGATCGACTCACAATTACTTTCTGAGTCGATTAAACGATGTCCGTCCGTCTGGCTGGCTGTCCATGTAAATCTTGTGCGCAGAGTACAGGTCGCAATTTGGAAGATATTGCAATAAAATTTGATACTTGATATTTTTTCGGCCCAAGGACGCATGGGACTGAAACTGGTAGAAATCGGTCCTTTATTCCACCTGTCCCCCATACAAATATCCTCCCGAAATAGGGGTTTAACGATCATAGATGTTTGAATTAAGAAAGTATACAAACAAATTTCATCACAAATGATAATAAATGAAGCTAAATCACATTTACAAATTTTGTGAATATCGGTATTAGTCGTAGCTCCCATATAAGGCCCACTTCCGATAATCACTTAAAAGAGCATAACTCTTTTAAAAATGTTGGTATCCAAATAATATTGAACACAAATATGTTTCGTATATACATATACATTAGGGAGGGCCAAATTTTTTGTCGATTAGAGCCGCCCCCTAGGATGATTCTATGTACAATTCTAAGCAACTTTGGTGAAGGAACCATGGCTCTATCTCGATTTTCGAGTCTTCCACTTTTCAAAAAATGAATGACTTGAAAGCAAGAAAGACTTTCAAAAATAACTTATTCCGCTTTTCTTCCACTAAATTTATTTTTTTTACACATGTTCTTATTTTTTAGGTTGAATTTCTGTTGAAAAAAATAAAATAAATATCAATTTTACCGAACATTTTTTCTCGGAAAATAGACGAAAAATATTACAAATATGCATGAAACGCCCTCTGGTGGTGTTCATAGGTAAAAATAAAGATCAAAAATGAATTTCTCGACCCCAAAAACCCCCCATATACACATAAAAAAGATAATATATTGGCCCGGCCTAATATACATATAATATGGTAGAATTTTATAATGGTCGGTCCATAATTATTCAAAACTCCCCAAAGCACCCTCTTCGTAATTCACTTTACCCTCCATAAATCGTGATAAAGTTTAACACACGTAATATTTATATTCACGGAAGTCATGGCACTAAATTTTTGGATGATCGGTCCACAGTAGTTTGTAGTGGCCATATCTGAAAAACTGTTTTATTGATATACTGGGTGTAGTGTATTATATGGTCGGGCTTGACCGACTATACTTTCTTACTTGTTAAATACTGGATGAGTGTGTGTGTGTGTGACAATTTAAAAGATCAGAAATCAAATATTAAGTAGATTTTGAAATTACTTTACAAATGCAGTCAGTTTTAGCCACCTATTTAAATACTGTACATAAGTAAACTTGACGGGGCGGTATTTTTTTTTATCTAAATTATGACAAACAAAATTAAGTTTCAATATACATACATATAAAAATAATTTCCACAGAAAGGTTCAAAGTGATCGAAATTTAATTTGTTAATTATACATGATTTATTGAACCGTTTATTAAAAACTTAGTAAATTTTGTAAACTGGCGAAAATCGCTCTTTGTGGATTATTCACAATAGTACATTTTTATCAGCTGGCGCTATATTTGTTTACAAATTCTTAAAGAAAATTTTTTTTTTTTTTTTTTATTACTTTTAATTTAATTATTGGATCTTTCTTTACAAAAGAAATTTACAATAAGTATTAAAATCTTAAAATTAATTAATCATTTCTGGGTCTATTGCCATTGCAATAGAAACTCCATTTCTGGTTGCGGAAACTGTTCATCTATCTTGCAGTGCAGCGAGAAAATTTGAAATGACCACCACGGAATTATGGAATTTTAATGCCCACTCATTTTTTGGCTGCCTGAACTTTAGAGCAGTGGATCTTCTTCCATGAGAGAAACGAGCTTCTGCAATTGCTGTTTTCTACTTACGACCTTAGACCTGCAGAATATTAACAAAAGTATTTTACAAAGTAGTATTTGGTTGACCAAAAAAAAAAAAAAAAAAAACAAATTCTTACATTTTAAATAAATTTTGCGCAGTTTTATAAAACGTCGACAGCAAATTTGTGTTCGATAAAAAATTCGTTGAACAACGAAATTTTCGATAGCGATGCCAATTCATAATACAAATTTTACATTCGATAGTCGAAATTCGATAGCCAGCGAATATCGATTGTCGAATGCAGCTCATAATAGGGGCCTGATATTTTAATATTATTATAGGCAATTTAATTTTCTGTCCTTAACTTTGCGGACAAGTTGCCAGAACTGGCAACTTTGCCTGTAACTGGTTATGCTGGTGGTATCAAAGCAATGACTAATTTAGATCCAAGTTTTAACCCACTAGTTTTTGCTGGGAAATATGCAAAAACTAATCCAGATAGAGTGAAAAACGAGTTGTATTTTTGTCGCGTTCTCGATATCGTGTTTACTGGCAATATATTTAACTTAAACTGCATGAAACTTAGTGCTGCTAATATGCTATCGAGGAATAGAAACAAGGATTTGTTTAAGATTTTTTCTTTTCAAAAGCTTACGCATGTCGCGTTCTGGAGCGTGGAAATCCCTTTATGTATTTATACTGAAATGGTAGATATTATTGTACGTATATGAATCATATTGTAATATTGCAAAATTGCTTTATTCAAATTGGGTCTTAGCATAGATATGTTATCTGTTTAAGGAGTTATATACATACATACTACATACAAATGTACAAATTTAAATTTTCAACTAGCTTTTAACTATGCGCTACACTGTTTTCTAAACGTTTTTTAAAGAATACAAATTTTAATTTAATTTGTTTATAAAATATATTTATGTATGTATGTATGTATGTATATTGACACTTGAAAGACTTATTGCTACTTATAGCAGCAACAAAAACAAATAAAACAGTGTGGGTTGTTTATTTAATTAAAATTAATTTAAAAACAATTTTTTTGAAAATAACAAAAAATAGTTTTGACTTTTAACTACATAATTATTTTGTTGCATAATAACATAATTTTTATTTTGTTATTTAAGTAATTTTAGCTGTTATTGCCAGCATTGTCAACTTGGTGCGTTTCGCACCATTTTTGGTGCTTTTTTAAATTGTTGGTGCGAAAAATTCTTTAGTTGGTGTGCGGTGCGCTTTTTTTAAAATTTTGGTGCGCTTTTTAATTTTTGGTGGCACCAAAGCAAATTCAACACAACTTTTTGTTTCAGTGTGAGAAAAAATCTTTCTAAAAATCTGTTTGAGTACCATTTCATTCGTTTTTTATTTTTTTCGAAAATGTGATGAAATCTTTATTTTGACTAATTTTTAATTGCAGTTTTCTAATAATTCATAACTCATGAAATCTATACGATGAAAAAATGTATTTTAAATACGAATGTATGATAAATGAAATCAAATTCTTCAAAAATCTTTGTTTGAAAATAAAATTAACATTTTAAACATGTAAATAAAAATTCTTGTATAACCTGATAATTTGGTCTACTGAACTGTAGACGAACAACCAGGGTTAGAGTACCAGTGGAATCCTAACAAATTTTATTGCAAAAAATCAAATAGAAGTACTTTAACTAGAAAACACAAATATATAAAACAAGTACCAAATATGTACTGAAATTAGCTTTTTTTACTAATTAGTACTTTAGTTCCGAATATTATATTGTGAGTTACATTTTGAGTGGTTAAATGCTTATTTTATCATTTATTAAAAAAAGGCTTTTACGATTATTACTTTTACTAATAATCGTTGATAAAAAGTTTTTTATAAAATTTATGATATTAAAAAATTTCAAATTAATTTAATAAATATTTGAAACAAAAAAGAAATTCTTAACTTGGTGCGTTTTTTATAAATGGTGCGCTTTTTTCTCCATTTTGGTGCGTTTTGAAATTTCAAAGTTGACAACGCTGGTTGTTGTTATTAATTGAGTTTTTCTCTCTCTTTCTTTCTCTCTTGGCCATAATTTATGTCATGCTTATGTTGCAGTTGTTTATGAAATGTTGTTGTTGCTGTGGTTGAATATTAAAGAAAGAAAAAAACGTAAATCATGTCAATTGAACTTGTCCCATTAGTGTGCCAAACGTCATTAATTGACACATACAAAATAATTTTGTTGTAATGCTTGTTGTCGTTGCCACTACCAGCAACTAAGTGCTCCTTACCTCGTAACAGTGCTGCCAGTATTTTTTTTAGAGCTTATCCCCAATTTTTGATTTATCATCCCTAAAAATCCCCAAACTGATTTTTTTTTGATTAAATTTTTTTTTTTGCAAAATTTTTATTTTATTTAAAAAATAATAATAAAAATTAATTTTTTTCGATATCTACTTATATTGGTATTCCAACTAATTAGATTTGTAATTTTAAATCTTGTAAACAAAACATTACACATAGTTTAATATATAGAAGTATAAAAAATTATTTACCAGAGTTTAGCATTTCAAAAACTTCAGAATCAAAATCTTCTGATTCATCAGCCTCAGAAATTTTGTTGTACATATTGCTTGTATTAAAAAGCTTTAGCATTTCAGCAGATGGATTAAATTTCTCAAAACAAATTTAATTATTTTTAAAGTATGTATGCGTTTATTCTGAGAAGTGCTTCCAATAATTCATATTGCATTTTGTTACGTACATATTTTTGTTTTGGTAGTATTCATTATTGAAAAAACGCGTTTGCCCAATCTTCGCGTTCCCAAGAAGCATTATGATTTTTGTTAATAAAATTAGTATTTGCAGCCATTTTAAACGGTAAAAAATATACTTTTTTTTAAATATTTAAATAATAACACACATTTTTAGACTTGCAAGACGCACATTTTTTAACTCCAAAATCATGCTTGTTACCATCACTTTTAAAAAAATATCCCCAAAAATCCCTTAAAATTGTGTTGTCATCCCCAACAAATCCCCGGATCCCCAAGGTGAAATGTTTTTCCCAAATCACGAAAAAAAATCCTCAATTTGGGGATAAATCCCCTAAACTGACAACGCTGCCTCGTAATTCACCTCATTTTTGTCTCAGTTTTTTCTTTCTTCTATTTTTCATATATATTTTGCCATACAATTGTTAATCAAGAAAGTTGTTGTTGTTGTTGTTGGGTTTGTTGCTGTTGCTGCTGTCATCGACTGTCTCATATTTATACAAAATATGCGTAATCGGAAGCGACGTGCTTAGATTTTTATTAAACGAAAGTACGAGTACAAGTATATGGAATGAATGAAAGAAAGAAATAAAGAAAGTGAAATCGTTTAAAACCATACACATGCTTCAACTACTTACGGTGTACTGTGGACTGCTCTATAGTAGTGAATAAATCGGGCACAAACACACACTTGACTCGTACTCGTCATGTACAACTTTGAACATGTGAAGAAGTGTATGAGTAAAATATACAAATTGTGAATGAACTCAAAACTGAAATTGACAAAAAAAAAAATAAAAAAAAAATAATTTAAAATTATTGTACATACATGTGTTACAAAATAGTCAAAGAAAACTAATAAGTTAATTAGGTCTTAAGTAATATGTTTACAGCAAAGTAAAAATCAAGAAAATAATTGAATTATTAAAACGAAAGTTTATATAGTTTTGCCACAGTGCGAAATATTAAAGCAGAACATTAAAGTTCTTCTTAGAATATCACATTTACCTGAATTCTACAGAAAAAAAGTAAACATTAAACTTCCCAACTTACCAAGTCATGAGTTTCAATTGGATTTTAAAACATTTATATTTATATATCGTTGGTCTCATGTAGAAAGGCCCTAACTCGATATTTTTTTGAAATTTGTTTTTTTTGCGATTCAATGCATTTAACGCAAATACACCTCCTCACAAAAAATTATTGCAATAGTTTAAAAAATAACGCTTTTATAAGCAGTTGTACAAAAAAAGTTACATGTTGAATATTACAGTTTCTATTATGTTTTTACCTTCTCCTGTAAAGTTTCAAATATACATGAGACCATCGATATGTATTAGACATTTATATACAAAAACCTTCATTGCCAAGTAATCAGTAAAAATGCTAAATTCTTTATTATGACATTATATTAACCCATTAGAGGTCAAATGAAAACGGGATTTAAGATTTTGATTTCAGATTTTTTTATTAATAGATACGAGCATAAACAAGTACAAAATGAAAGAAAAATTATATATTTTTTTTTTGGAAACGAGTTTTAGGGGTGTACTCAAATGAGTACACTGACCTGCTACATATGAAATTTTTCGAAACATGGCTTTTCGACACAAAGTGTTTTAACGCATTTTTTGCACTGCCAACGTACTCTGGAATGGCAAATTACGCACCGTAACTGATTTTCTATTTTAGCGGGATAGTGCCCAACTCCATCTTGGGGTAAACCTTCAGATATTGATGCAGACTGCCGTGATTTGTTGTATCCACCTTCGCGTAAATAATAACGTGCAATGTGACGGCGAAACAAAAGTTGATCCATGGGACTCTCATTGCTCAGTACATGTAGCCGCCAAGCATTAGAAATTGCTAATCAATCATATATGTGAATAACACCCACCACCACTTCTTTCCATGAACAGCAATCCTATACAAAGAGATTGATTGATCGAGCTCGTCAACTCCACCGATAGCTTTATTGTAATTTTGAAATAATTTGGGTATAACCACGTCAGTTTTCTTGAAAGAGCTTTGACCACTATCTCATTTCCAATATCTTCATCCAAGGACCAGTACAGTGGTTCGCGTGGTAATTTATTGCAACCGGATAATATCAAAACTCCTACGAAATTTTTCAAATCACACTCCTTCAGGTGAAACTTGTGCCTGTTATTCTGTTTTGCGTAAGTTGTCGAATTGGAGATAATCAAGTCTATGATTTTCTCATCACATCACAAATTGTATTTGCTCTGTCATAAACTACAGAGTTGTGCTGAGAAGCTAGTCTTGGTGGTGGATGACATTTGTGCCAAATGGGATTTCTTTGGGTTGCCGAGCACGCTTTGACTGTAATGGTTCATCATCACTGTTATAGTCACTGCGGTTTACAAAAAGTTCTATTGTTCCAGGAATATCTTGCGGTAGGGCAGACGATATCACATCATCCTCAACACCTTCCTCTTCGTCAGTTAGTTCACTTGGACTAGGTTGGTATGATTACCACATCAATTTCCTCATCTTCACTATCGGCTAATATATTATCAACGGCCTCTTGAAGTCCTCTGAAACTCTGCTGGCCCTTAAAACGTATTCCACTCATATTTCAAATCTAACAAAAAAAAACTATTTTTTACTTATGGATGCTGTCATTGTACTCAACCGAGTACAGCTAACTTTATACCTTTCTATTTTATTAATTTTCTTACTTTTAAGTATTCTTTGCTGCTTTTATGTTTTGTTGTTACTATTTTTATAAAAATAGTGCAAGAAAACCGAAAAATGTTTAGTATTATTTAAAATATTTAAAAAATAGTTTACTAAACCACGCACTGCATTCGCGCCACAATTCAGACTAAAAGTTTTGCAGAAACAACAGAATATACACAAAAAATCTTTTTCTGCAGTTCTTGGTATTGTTGTTGTGAAACTAAGTCACGGTAAAAAGATTGTATTTTCTTACGTTTTGATTGGATATACGCAAAAATACAAGTGTACTCAGTTGAGTACACTGACTTCTAATGGGTTAATATGATTAAAACCAGTTACAAGTAATGACTTAAATGACACATTTATTGTTAGTTTTCGCAGAAGTTGTTAGCTGATAAACAATATGACTAGAAAATAACGTAATTGCAAATCATTAACGAGTTTTTTACACTTACATATCCCGAGTTCACATCTGAATTACCTAAACATTTACAATTATATTGTTCAGATTCTTCTTTATTCGAATTAAGAATTCTTCTAGACAAAGCTTGGCAGTTATACTTTTTAAACATAGGTCAGAGGAGAACTTAGAAAGTTTAACGGCAGTTTTTTTTTCAAATTTCCCAGCAAAAATTGTCATTACACAATTAACACAATGATATCATTATTGCACTTGCCTGTACTTACCACAACAACTTACAAACTGGGCACTAAATAAGTCATTACTTTGATATAACTAGTCTACATGTGGACTTGTAAGATATTGGTGGCGGTAGAATAATTCGTTTAGTTACATGATTTTTTTTATAGATATTTCAAATTATTTCAAGGATTGGCTGGGTATAAAGTATAGACGATAGTATTGCCAGACTATCAGTCAGAGGGTTGTGGTTTCGATTTCCGCCAAAGACTCTGGGTGTTTTCTGCAGATAAGCCAAAAGCTTCGCAGTTTGTTTTTGTTAATTTAAAAAAATATACATATATAAAATTGAGCTGTTTTAAGTGTTGATAATGATAGAAGTGCTTAAGAACATAACCTCACGGGGTTCTACAAACCGGGTAAACTGAACAGTCCACCACCGCATGCCTGTCAAAGAACATACAATTAACATTTCGTACATGACCGGATCAATAACAAGCTGCTTGCCAAAGAGCTTGAGTTATCGAATCTTTGCTATTCATAGCTTTGTCAATTATCACGGCCTAAATCTAATTCTTAGAAAACGTTCCAGAACTAGTTTTTTTTTTAATGCTAAATATTTAAAATAAGCCATTATATTTAAAAGGTTTTGAGAAGACATTCAGCCACATTATTGCAGCAGAATGCAATGTTATATTATTTTCAATATTCCCAACAAATGTTCACAATTTCTTAGAAGCAATGTATAACCAGTGCCAAAGAATTAGTTCGATAAAAATTATAAAGATTTAGTTTGGAATCACAAGTGTATTTTGTTTGAAATTGTAATCATTGGAACTAGTTCTAGAGAAGTTTTACAGAGCTTGCATTCTTAGGAACAGTTCCAGAATGACTTTTCTTGAAATTATTAAATTCAATGCCAAACATTTATAATAGACATTTGTAGTGAAAAGTTTTACAGAAAAGATGAATTGCTTAAATATTGCCGCAGATTTGCAAATTTGCACAATTCCTTAGAAGCAGTATATAACTTGTGCCAAAGAATTAGTTTCAATAAAAATTATATTCATTTACTTTAGAAAAAAAATCAATGGTTGAAAGATTTTTTTTTAAATGTTTTTCTTATGTATGTTCTTCCCCGAAATAAGTAAAGAACCTGCAACCGTTGATTTTTTAAATGTTTTTTGTAATGCATTGCGAAAATTCAGGTACAAGGCACTAGATAATGTCATAAAAATCATGTGAATTAATTAGTTAATATTCTCTCGATTATGTATCTAACTTCTCCATATGTTGAAGAGGCTCTGTTTGAATTAGTTCATATAACCGAGCGACTATTGTATATGTAGGTATCTAATTTTAGACTTCTTTGCACGTAATTAGCGAAAATTATTTTTCAATAGACTAGAGTTTAAATGGTAAGTTGTGCACTTTACCACAAAATCATATCCTGACTTAGCTAAGACATCAACCATATTTTATAACTTATTTATCCTCACATAACTCACTAACTATTTCTGTAATTTTCTTTGCAGGTATGTGTTTTCTAAATGCTAAATATGTTATATAATTGTAAGTACAATTTCTCGAGGTACAGGCTGAAAAAGTCTTCGAATCTTTAAAGAAAAGTTTACTGCAAAATGGAAACTCAATTGAAAATGAAAATTATTCGTGAGCATTTAAGTAGTCATGCATATGAGTCATTCCATGTCAAACGGTACGAATTTGGGAAAAAATTTAACGCAATGATTCCGATTTTTATGGAAATTTGCAGATTTAGTCCTCTACAAATTCTACTTCATCCCCGATGAGAAAAAATATATGAAAATTGTTTTTCAAAAGTTATGACCAATTGAACTTTGGTGAAATGGAGATTTTTTCAAAGAGGTATGTTCATTCAATCTCATGTAACTCCTGAAATACTGGACCGATTTTATTGTGCTATACCTTGTTTTGAAGGTAATTTCAATTTCTTCTAAAATACCAAAGCGATATGACATATCCCCATAGCATTTTTTTAAGTTTGTATCATTTTAATCCTTTTATTTCGATTTTCAAACTGATTACATCTTTTTTTTTTGTAAATTTTGAGGGTGTGTTCTTATAGGTCTTTTTTACAGACTGTGTGAGTTTTGAAGTGGTGAAATAATGCGTTCTATTTTTTTTACAAATTTTTTCCGAAACATCTTTTCCACAAGCAACATAAATTGCTTATTTCAAGAGTTACATGCGATTGAATGTACACACCTCTTTCAAAAAATCGCCATTTCACCAACGTTCAATTGGTCATAACATTTGAAAAAAAAATTTTATATTTTTTTTCTTGAAACACGTATAAAATATTTTTAAGAGAAGAATGCACACACAAACTGTCGAAGCAATCCAAGTTAGTGATGTAAAAAATCCGTACCGTTTGACATGGAATGACTCATATGTCTTATAAATAAGTTCTTTGATCTAGAAGATAATAAATAAGTCATTATTAGACAACTTCTAAGTACATAGTATGTATGTAGCTGTAGTCACTGAATAGTAAGTTATTCAGTAATTGCTAAACATTACCAAGTTTTTGTGGAGATAATCTCTTTCGCAAATGAGTCATGCATATATACATACATACATACATGCATTATTTTTTTATATTTATACCCTACACCACCATAGTGGGGAGGGTATATTGGATTTGTGCTGATGTTTGTAACACCCAGAAATATTGGTCCAACACCCACCTTAAAGTATACCGATCGACTCAGAATCACTTCCCGAGTCCGTCTGGCTGGTTGTCTGTCCACGTAAATCTTGTGCGCAGAGTACAGGTAGCAATTTTGAAGATATTTCGATAAAATTTGGTACTTGACATTTTTTCGGCCCAAAGATAGATGGAATTAAAACTGGTGCAAATCGGTCCATTATTTCACCTGGCCCCCATACAAATGTCCTCCCGAAATAGGGGTTTAACGATAATAAATGTTTGAATTATGCAAGAATCCACACAAATTTCACCACAAATTAGTAGTAAATGAAGCCAAATAACATCTACAAATTTTGTGCAGATCGGTCCATAATTTATCAAAGCTCCCATATAAAGCACACTCCCGAAAATCACTTTAACGACCATAACTGTCTCAAAAATCTTTGCATCCACATAATAATGAACACAAATATGTTTTATATATATAAAAATAATATGGTACAATTTTATTATTATCGGCCCATAATTAGTCGTAGCTCCCATATAAGGCCCACTTCCGATAATCAATTAAAAGAGCATAACTCTTTTAAAAATGTTGGTATCCAAATAATATTGAACACAAATAAGTTTCTTATATACAGAAATAATGACACCGAATGTTATAATGGTCGGTCCATAATTAGTCGAAACTCCCATATAAGACCCTCTCCGTAATTCAATTTAAGCTCTTTTAAAAGTATTTGTATCGAGATAAAGATTAACACATATAATATTTATATTCATAAACATCATGACACTAAATTTTTGGATGATCGGTCCACAATAGGTTATATCTCCCATATAGCGCCCATACTGGGCGTTGGGTGTTATATGGTCGGTCTGGACCGAATATACTTTCTTACTTGGTTTTTTTTTTATTTTAATTTATTCAGAACTAATCTCTTTAACAATCTTCAACAGTCAGCATATTTTTTATTGAACACTAATAAACATGTTTACTGTTTTCGTATGGTGGACAAATTTTAATTTAATTGTAAATCTTGCTGCTCATATCATCCAAATTATTTTTGATAACCTCGATTTTTCATCGTAAAATATTTTAATGCAACAAACAAACATCTTTTCTTCTTTCTGGCTGATTTTATATTGTTGCTTGGAAGGGGAGGTGTGAAAGAAACTCTTATTGTATTTCTTTGGTCATAATTTGCACTTTTTTCTGTGGGGGTTGTTGTGCATTTCATGAGACACAAAATGACCGTTTAATAGCGGTCAGTGAACTCAAAAAAAAAAACACAAATTATTGCAAAAAACAGCAAATTTAATTTAATTTGTGTTTGTTGTTTTTTTGTAAAAAGATGTGTACTCGTATACAAGTGGTTTGTAAAGAGTTTTTACATGAGAATCATATAAAGTGATCATCAAAGTATATTTAGCAACAAATGGAACATAAAATTCCACAAAGATTTTTAAAATAAAACAAGTAAGAAAATATAGTCAGTCAAGCCCGACCATATAATACGCTACACCCAGTATATGCATAAAACAGTTTTTCAGAAATGGGCGCTATATGGGAGATATAACCAATTGTGGACCGACCATTATAAAATTATGTGTCATCATTTCTGCTCACAAGAAACTTATTTGTGTTGAAATTTATTTAGATACCAACATTTTTAAGAAATTTATGGTCGTTAAAGTGATTTTCGGAAGTGGGTTTTATATGTAGATGTTATTTGGCTTCATTTACTACTAATTTGTGGTGAAATTTGTGTGGATTCTTGCATAATTCAAACATTTATGATCGTTAAACCACTATTTCGGGAGGACATTTGTATGGGGGCCAGGTGAAATAATGGACCGATTTCCACCAGTTTCGCTCCCATCCGTCCTTGGGCCGAAAAAATATCACTTATCGAAATATCTTCAAAATTGCGACCTGTACTCTGCGCACAAGCTTTACATGGATAACTAGCCAGCCAGACGGACGGACGGACATCGTTAAATCGACTCCGAAAGTGATCCTGAGACGATCGTTATACTTTAAGGTGGGTGTTGGATCAATATTTCTGGGCGTTACAAACATTAGCACAAATGCAATATACCATTTCCAGTATGGTGGTGTAGGGTATAAAAATTAACCATAATTATGTTATTGGGTCAGAAAATATATTGGAAAATGTTCATATTTATCAGCAGAAAATTCCAGTTGGAAATATTTTTGATTTGTTAGAAAAAAACTTATAAAAAATGTTTTACTTTGATTTTTTATTTTGATATCCGTTAGTCTCCACCTATTTCACTCATGTCTCATGTACTCATGTTTATGTGAAATTAATTGTTAATATAATATCATAAACGTATTTAAGGAAGGAATAGTTATTCGTTTGGGTGTCCTGTTCTATCAGACTGAGGATTGCAAGTTCGATTTCCAAAAAAAAAAAAAACTCAGGATAATGTTAAATACACGCCAAATTGGCTACTCAATGGATCGAATTATTCATGTTTTGTACGGAAGAATAATTTGAAATTATTCAATCCGTTGCTGCGGCATGTCGCAGAAATGAATAATTACATTTTACATATCGATCGATATTTCTTTCCGCTTAGTTTTCCTTTCCGTGCAGAATCAATAATACCACCTAATGTTTGTCACTAGTTTGTGCAGCATCAAGAATCTCTGTTTTCTATCTTTTGTTAGCTCAGGATATGGCCTTCCCTTTAAAGAAGTTTGGTGTTTACTCTACATGGTGTCAAGTGTCCTTAGCGCTAGAATTAAATAGTTTTAAAGGTTTAAAAGCTGGTCCAATTACGAATATAATAACGCATTACTCGTAAAGAGCAAAAGAAGCAGTTGTCAATAAATGTGCAATTTTGTATTAGTTTCTATGCTATGATACCGCAGAAGTAGAAGTTTCAAAACAATGTTAGAGTGGGTTCACACGCTGCGACTTTTTCCGGCAACATTTCTCTTGCGACTCTAGTTTATAGATGAAATACGTAATGGAGAGTACGGGGTAGCTAGTGTCGCAGGTATTGCGAAACAAAGCGACTAATTTGACATTTCTCTTTTGTATCTTCTTTTCTCTTGTATTATTTTCATTTCATTTACCAGCCAGTGTTGCCAGTGTTGTTTCTTTACGAATACCATGTACATAAAATACATATAACAAACCTTCAAATATTCACCTTTCAAAGGCCCTAGACTCGAAAATAAAACTGCTGTATACAAAAATATATTATTACACATAGTTTTCATAAATTTCCAAAACTAAAAACTCGTATATGGCAACACATCTGTGAATGAGCGAAATAGAAGAAATTAAGAATTTAATGTTAAAATGTCAAAAGAATGGTGCAATAAATGTTTTATCATGCGAACACACGATGAATTTAGAATGGACACCAAAAGAGAACGTCAGCAGAGTCGGCGCGTGTGAGCCATGGTGAAATTAAATACAAGGTGACAGCATTGCTACAACAATTACAACAAGGCAAGAACAACAGGCATTTTGTTTGTGTAAAATACTTTCGTTACTGTCAAAAACATCTGGTATAAAATAAAGAAAACAAACACAAGCATTGATAAAAAACAGAAAAATTTTATTTTCTTTAAAAATTTTTAGCAAAATAACTCAAAAACAAACACATTATTTAATATAATTTAATATAATAGAATTTTAAACTATTTAACGCAGATAAAACGGCGACAAAAATTAAATTTTTCAAATACAAAATAATTTTGTAACGTTTTTATATAAACACCATAAATAGAGCAAAAAATAATCAGCTGGCGCTATGCTGTCACCTAGTATAAATTCACCTTGGTGTGAGCATAGTTTTGAAACGTTGTTGAGTAACCTACAAAGCCTTATCTCCTAACAGGTTTTTTATGCGTAAAATATTGTTATGTAGATTCTTTGCATGCCAACTTAAATTATTCGTGTGTACATTTAAGAGCTCACAGGATTTCTAGCAATTCACTATTTATACGAGTATTTCAAATTATAATCCAATCATTACTAAATTATCCCTAAGTAATGCATATGGTATGTAGTAGTCATTATGAGTTTGTGGGGTACATATTTATGCATCAAATAGTTATTCTTAACTAAATTGGACTCCTATTGATTAACGTTTAATTTTTTCGTAAGTATATTTTGAAATTTTTGTATTCATGTAGGTATTTTATAAATAACTACTTCAGAACTGCTTACAAGTAATATCAATAGTAATAATTACTAGCAAGTCATAAATAAGTTTGCTGGTTTGATTCAGAAGTTTTAATATTATTACTAGTAATTTGTGTTTGAAGTTAACTGGTGTTAACTGGCCTGGGCAGCATTTGTACACTTGGAATGCAGTCTCAAATATTTCTAATTATAATTTTTGTATTTCAAAAATTTATTATTTTAAACACAAATTAAATTTGTTATTTATTCGCAAAACCTACTTTCGTATGTGCATATCCGCATCCGCTTTCCCAATTTTGGTTTACGAATAACAGCCATGCACATTTACCTTATGTATATCCCCCTTTAGCCAAAGGCAAAGCGAACTTTGTGCCTTTTTTATTTGTTAAAAACAAAACAAAAAAAAAAACATTAAAATTAAAAATATACTTAAATCGTGTTTGAATATTACAATGGTTTTTGTATATTTTGCAAACTGTATTCATTCCATTTTAAATCATTTAATTATAGAATTATTGTTGAAAAAATTATTGCTTGAAAAAAAGAAATTATAGATTATTGTTTCCACTTAAAATTTTTTCCCCTAATTTGTTGTTTTGTTTATATTTTTTGCATTAAATAATAAGCAATAGCTTTTTTTGTTTAATATAAACTGCTTGTGATTCATTAATTATTTGATTGATTGAAAATGTTTGTATAAAAACAATAAAACAAATCTTGTCATCCATATAATAGTGGAAATAACAATGCATAAACATTAACTATTACACTATTATTATTTTATTTTATTATTAAGTTTTTTATCTGCTAATTTTTTATTGAACAAAATAAAACACATCGCGTGTCTTGGTGATTTTTTTTTGTTTGTTTGCATTTGGTAGTTGAAATTACTTTGATATGAGGTGCCTTGAAAAGGGTCAATAGAAAGATTCCCTTAATGAAGTTCAGTTAAGCTTTCTAAATTCATTCAGTTTGAAATTCATAGTTTTTAATAATTAATTTTAATTAAAAGTTTTGTGATTTTGTGTGAAATAATTTTCATTAGGCTGTTGTACAGGGGAACGATAGCCAACTGTGGTTATTTTAAATAATTATCAAAATGGAATTCTTCACATTTAAATTTTGGTTAACAAGAAAAGCAGCAGACATTTCTGTAGAAGATATTAAAATTATTTTACATGTATTATGAGTTTTTGAAAATAAAACAAGTAAGAGTTTATATTCGGCACCAAATCACATATTACGGGGCCCTAGGCAACTGATTTTGGCTTCAAAAATCGTTAAAATTGTGAAATCTGTATACTCTGTGGTTCTTCTCGGAAGTGGAGCTTGTACGGGAGTTATGCTCAAGTATGGACCAACTTTCACAAAAGTCAATAGTATAATTTTTACATTCTTGTAACTGAGCTGTGTAAAATTTCGGTTCGATATGAATGTTTATGTAGGTTAATGAGTTTTCGGGAGATGTCCTCATAAGGGAACTATGACCTACTACGGCCCAATTATCATGAAATTCTGTACGAGAATTTAGGTATATGTATATGCGAATTATTTGTGTTGAATTTCAAAGTAATAATGATTTTAATAAGATTTTCGAAGTGAACTTTATATGAAGACTCGGGTCAAATATGGATCAATCTTCATAAAATTGAGTACGAATATTTCTATATATGTATGGACTATTTTTCTCGAATTTAAACTTGCTGCTGATGCTTATAAGAGATTTATGCACATTTAAGTAATTTTCGGAAGTGGACTTTATATGGGAGCTACGGTCAAATATGGACCGATCATGATGAAATTTAGTACGACAATTTAGATGTGCCTAGGGATTACTTGTGTTAAATTTCGACTTATTAATGTTTTTTATAAAAAATTTATGCGCATTTAAATGATGTCAGAACTAGACTTCCCCCCTGGCCCGCGATGTCGAACGATAACGTTCGCTTAGATAAGACTTAAGACACAAACTTTTTATCGTATCTATTTTTTTTACTCAATTAAGTTTGTTTATTCCACAATCAAGTTTGTGTCTTAAGTCTTATCTAAGCGAACGTTATCGTTCGACATCGTGGGCGAGGGGGTTCATATGGGGGCTATGTAAAAATATGGACCGATGCAAATAAAATATCGCTTTCAGATTTCACTTTGCATGTAACTTATTATTGCAGAATTTTTAGTTTAGATACGAATTTCCTATAGACATTTATGTACCATAAAGCCATATTCCGGAAAGACATTTGTATGGGCGCTATGAGACATCGGGAATCGATTCCTACCATTTTCTACAGGACTTGTCGTTCTATAATTAAAAGGAAGTGTGTAGAATTTCTTGCAAAAAATATATAAAAATCTATAAATCGTTTTAGTAAAAATTTCATTGTTCTCTGTCTCTTTTTCGAAGCTCTATCGTAATTTCAACAGACGGACGGACATGGCTATATTGTCTTAGAATCTTACAAGGACCCAGAATACATAGACTTTTGAGTCTACGAATGTGTTACAAACTGAATGACAAACGCAATATACACCAATCTTTTTAGTGATGGGTATAAAAAAAACGAAATTGAAAGCATGCAAATAATTACCACAACGTGATGTTATTAATTTTAATTTGTTATTATTTTACTGTAAATAAAACACTTAAAATAGAACTGAATGCCATAATCTTTCGTATTTCCCTAAAGAACAATATTTGAGTTTTACGTTTTAAAAATAATTTCATTCAAAATACAAATTTATAAAAAAGGATATATTTGGTAAAAAAAAGCAATGGTTTGGCAAACAAATTGCTGTTGTAGTCTAAAGAGCACCCTTCAACTATGACTTTAGATATTTATATAAAATAATGCCTGCAGAAACGTTTATAGTGTTTTATTAGATGCCACCATTCTGCAGTAATGTTTTGGTCCGATTTGGTTCCCTGTTATTCTTTAGGATGGCACAGTGGGGCAAAATCGAAATTGTTTTTGGAAATTAATCTGGCATTTCTAAACAGCTGATTTGATAAAAAAAAATACATGGGTGTAGCCAAATAGTATTTGAGTTTAGATTTGAAGATGGACTCCACAAAGTATCCAAGGCCGGAGTTGTGGATCTTCAAAATAGGGCCCCTTTGACATGTAGTTTGTTAAAGCCGTGGATTTTTTTTTTTTTTATTTCACCGATTTCTAAGGTTTTAATATTTTCCTCGGCTAGACTTCAATGGTTTTCGAGTTATACCCATTTGTAAATTTAAATTTCAACATTTTGACAATACTTGGTGAGGTTTTTTTCAACTAATGGGCAGAATTTTTCACCGATTTTTCACAAATTTGCTTATTTACAATAAAATTTTCCATGAGATGCAAAATATCTCGAAGCAATACCTTTTATAGAAAAAAAAAAGATTTTCAATTTTAAAGTAAATAAGTGCCTTAACTCTTTTTTTTATTATTAAAAATTTTATTTTTGAAGAATATATAACAAGTTCATAGTTTTCTAAAAGGTTTCTATGCAGAGATCATTTTAATATGCCCCTACACTTTCCAAATATGTTGCCCCTATTACTTTTCAAATTTGACCTATTTTTTTTTTTATCAAAATTGCAACTTTATTTTACATTTGCTATAATTTCAAAGCTAAGATTACAAAATGAAAAACAGTTTCAAAAACTTACATGTATTACGAGTAGTTATTTATCTTTAAAGTATTTTACCAGCCCCGCTAGAAATATGTATGTAACTTTGAAGTAAAATTATAAAAAAAAAACTTAGATTTTCGTCTCATTTTTTAGGAATAGCGGGATTTTGTTTGGCCGTTTGTTAATATTTTTTAAAACTTATTTAGAATAAATAGATAAGTTTAAGCTACAGTGAAAATTTCATTACATTATCATGATAAATAAAGATTTTATTATATACAAACTGAACTTTTATCAAAATTTTGATAAATTTGCAAATACATATCGGGAAAAGTTTTAAGCATATTTTTCCTGACCTTAATTGTTTTATTTAGATAAAGTCATTTTCTTTCTTTTTCAAAAAGATTCAGGTTAATATCTTGTTAGGCTACTGCAAATTTTAAAATGTGCCACCTATAATTTGTGTGTGTTTTTGGGTTCAAATATCATTGGAAAAGTTATATATCGGATTTTGTTAAAAAGTTAACATGTCTCTGTTAACACAAATGGTTTGTGTCTAGGGATGTAAATTTGTCTTCACACACATTATTTACAAGACATTTGCATTAGCGCGTGCTTGTTTTACTAAGAGTTCTTACAATGCCAATGAGTTATTAAAGTCATTACTTGTAACTAATTTCGGTGATAATTTATAAACGATTTTAAATCGATTTTATTAGCATTTTAACTTGAAAAATGCTTGCTGTTTTTATTAATTAATGTTCAAATGGTATAAATTTTTAAGACTTAAAACTTTTATTTATTTAAACTTCTTAATGACCAAATAAAAACCACTTGTACAGATGTATTGCAATATCTTATCGGTTGCTATCACGTATTTCAAATAATAATTTTTAACTTTTACTTTCAATTAAAATATTGTGTGTTTTTTTCGTTATTATTATAATTTAAATACAATTAAATAATAAAATCAACGCAATTTATCTAGTTTATTGATACATGCAAATACTTTTACAGTTTAATATTTGTTTTTTTTATATGTATGTGTGTATGTACATGAATAAAAAGTATTTAATGAATATGTACATACATATATACATTTTTAATTATTCAAGAAAAAAATTTAAAACACCAAACTAATTTGCATAAAATGTGGTTTAATTGATGTGTCAGATATGTTTTCTTCATAAGGTTTTATCGCGAATGGCTGTTGGCGGCGGTGGTGGTGGTGTAAGTACGCTTGTCTTTGGCATAATTTGCTTTGCAAAAAAAAACCGTATTGAACTATTAATTAAACTTAATTAATTTGAGGAGAATGTTGAGCGACACAGAAAAAAAGAATCAAATTAAATTAATTCAAAATAACCGGTTGCTTGAAACTTAAAGAAACCAAACAAACCAATCAAATCACACCTGACTAATTAATATTCAGCAAATGTTTTAGAACATTTAGAATGTGGTGTAGCTTCAAAATTTTGATACTTTTTTAACTGCATTTTTATACCCTCCCACCACCATAAGTGTTGAATGAGGGTATATATAAGTTTGTCATACCGTGTGTAACACCGAGAAATACTCATCTGAGACCCAACAAAGTATTGAGCCATGTCCATCTGTCTGTCAGTCTGTGTAAAACACTTTCCTGTTTTAAAGACACAACCGAAATCAACAAAGTTTACAAAAAACCGTTTATAGCAAAATCGGTATGGTTCAGCAAGAGTTACGGAGCAAAATGTAAAACAACCTCCATAAAAAATTTATATATTTAAACATTTTTCATGCTATATTTTGAAATATATTGCAGATAATACCACGAAATTTTGTATACGCTGTTTTTATGATAAAAAAAGAAAGTGTGAGGAAAATGGTAAGAATAGGTCAATGATTTCTCAAAGCCCCCATACAAAAATCTTCCCAAAATATTACTCAATTATACATTAATATCTATAAAATTGGAATATCAATACAAAATGCAGCAGTAATAAGTTTCATGCAAAAAGAAATCGTAAAACAAAATTTTTTTTTTTAGTTCGGTCCATGTTTGGCCATAGACCCCATATAAAGTCCACTTCCAAAATTAACTTAAATACGTATAAAACTGGTATAAAAAATGTAAAATGGTTAAAATTTTACATAAATAATGCTTATAAGTAAATAAATTGTTGTTCTAAATTTTATAGTGGTCGGTCCATTATTGGCCATAGCTCTAATACAAGGACTACATCCGAAAAAGCCATTTATCTTTATATATATCTTATTAATATCGTTACCGACTCAAAACTTTGCACAGATTATTTTCATATATACAAAAATCATCCCACAAACTTTTGTGAATTTCGGTCTATTTTTAACCGTATGACCCATATAAAGCCTTCTTCCGAAAATTACTTTAATACTCATAAATCTCTTATAAATAACGATACCGATCCAAAATTTTAAACAGATAATTTACATACATGCCAAAATCAAACTGCTGGATTTTGAGAATATCGGTCCATATTTGACAATATCCCCCACATAAGGTCCACTCTCGAAATCCCCGTTAATACTTATATATATCGAAATTCGACGTGAAATATACTCATATGCATAAAAATCACTGTACCAACATTTAGGAAGATCGGCCCAAGATTTGTCATAGCTGCCATATAAGGACCATTTCCGAAAAACAATTAAACCCACAAAACTGTCTAATAAATATCGATATCGAACTTTTATATAGATCAGTAATTTTAATCCAGAAATCATATTAATATCGGTTATACGGCAATTATGCTACTGGATTTTGTAGCTGTCAGTCAATAATAGCTCCTGAATTAAGTCTACTTGCGAGCATAACAACCAACCATACAAGTCTTGTAAATAACGTTATTGAGATCAAATTCAAACAAAATGAGCCTCACCTTATATCTTATCCTTTTTAATACTCTGTTTTATACTTTGTTTCTTAACTTGTGTATATGGAAAAATATTCTATTAATTTTATTAGTTGTTAAATCTCTCTGTTAAACACTCAAGATTATTATGAAAATCAGACAAACTCTGTAAATTACTGTAAGAATCGTTTATAAGTGGTCAAAATTAGATAAAATTTCAAAACATTTAAAATAAATTATGTTGGTCGTGAAATTGTCTTTCAAGCAATATATAATAAAATTTGCACTAAGACTGAATAGAAAACGCAGAAAAAGGTAATCTAGTCCTATAGCCAGTGTAGTTTTTGTATTTCTTATTAAGTTTAGATTCGGCACAGCCAAATATAGCTTTTTTATTTCAAATCAAAGACTTTGAGACGAAAATTGTATGGCTTTATTGTAAAAACGTGATTTTAGAGACTATTGAATTCGTTTTTTTTTTTTTTTTGATTTACAAATAAATTTAGTTCAATATTATTCTCACATTTGCAATGATTTCTTAGCATAATTTTTTAAATTTTGAAAAAACCCGGTAATTGCTGGCAATTGAATTGTTCGCCAAATATCCGGACAATCCGGTGTTAATTGGCTTCAATGTTGAGACAAGTGCGTAAGCTATGGGACACTGGCTGGGCTTCCAATATAGAGAAAATTCAAAAGAGCCAAAATAAAATTCTGCGCATCATCACGGCCGGCCATTGGTATGTCAAAAACTCGAATGTTCACCAAGACCTCAATGTACCATCAGTTCAAACTGTGATTCAAGCATATTCAACAAAATATGTATTTGAAATATGAACACGCTGACTCGAAACATTATAGATACTGCAGCACTTATCCGAATAGAAGAGCGCACGCCTACAGTTTGAGACAAACCGTGATATTAATATCTTATGCACGGTAATGTATACTCGTATACATATTTAATTAAATTAAGATTTGATTTAAAATTGTTAGTTCATATTAATATATGAAGATTCAATAAATAAAAAACGAGAAAAAAAGTTTTTCTATAACAATAGCCCAATATTTTTCAAGTGGATGAACATGTGGGTAACAAAGTTGGGTAAACGAATTTTTTTCTTGATATTTTTAAATTCAAAAAATTTCATTGTGAATAACCGCTTTAATAATTTAAACTTAAGACGGCTATAAACAATTGTTCCTTGTGTTTTCATTAATATCAATTAAAATTTTCAATCTCAACTAATTTTTGTAATTCATTTTAATTACACCTAAAATTGAAATTTTTTTTTTATTTTCTCTAATTTATTAGTTGCCAGCTTGCAAAGTTATTTTTAGCTGAATTTATTTATTCGCAAAAATATTTCTATAAATATCGAGTAACCATTTTAAAAATAGATAAAATACATTTGTTGTGCCCTACACCACCATAATGGGGAGGGTATATTGGATTTGTGCTGATGTTTGTAACGCCCAGGAATATGAGTCCAACACCCACCTTAAAATATACCGATCGACTCAGAATTACTTCCTGAGTCAACTTAACGATGTCCGTCTCGCTGGCTGTTCATGTAAAGCTTGTACGCAGAGTGAAAGTCGCAATTTTAAAGATAATTCAATAAAATTCAATACGTGATTGAAACTGGTGAAAATCGGTCCATTATTTCACCTGACCTCCATACAAATGTCCTCTCGAAATTGGGTTTTACTCATCATCAATGTTTAAATTATGCATGAATCCAAACAAATGTCATCACAAATGAGTGGTAAATAAAGCCAAATCACATCTACGAATTTTGTGCAGATCGGTCCACAATTACTCGTAGTTCCCATATAAGGCCCACTTAATCTCCCATATAACGCCCATTTCTGAAAAACTGTTTTATAGATATACTGGGTGTAGGGTATTATATGGTCGGGCTTGACCGACTATACTTTCTTCCTTGTTTTTATTTTAGTCTTGTCGTTATTTTTATTATTGTTGTTGTTAATGGTTTTTGGTGGTGAATTTGTTTTATTAGTATTATTCTTGTTGTTGTAGTTGTATGTGTACAATTGCAAAAATAAATTTTCTATTTACACGTAAAAAATTTTGCTTTATTTTCATGCCAATTAAGTTTTTGTTTCACACATGATGATGAGTTTTAAAAAAAAAATATTTCATGAGTTTTTAGAAGAAACAAATAAATAAACACACAAATGAAATGAAGAAAAACAAGGTAAATAGGTAAATAAAATTTTGAACTTTTCTCGATTTGTTTTCTTGTAAATACATATAATTGTAGGGAAAAAATTCTTAGAATTAAATAAATTTAAAAGTTAAATAAATATGTATATTACAATAACTTGACAAGTAGGTATTGGGGTAAGATCTCACAAGACACTCTTTGTGTGTCACACACTGCCATCTCTCTCTCTTTTCCCCTCTTACCAACAAACTCAAAAGTTGAGCAGCAAAATTGGCAGTGTGTGACCCGGGACTTAGTTTGACCCTGTGACAGGTCATGCAATAAACTCAAACCAAACTAAAATTAAACATCCCAGCATACCATTCTAGGAGCGCTCCGAAAAAGGAGTCAGAAAAGAGTCCAACTAAAAAGAATTTTCGGAGCGAAAGAAAAATGTGCTTAAAAAATTAATTCCAAAAATTCCAAAATCCAAAATGAATTCCATTTTATTTTTCTTTTACTGTAAATACAATTTATTTAATTTTTTCCATTTCTAATTTAGTTTATTTGTAAATGAATTCCCTTTTTGTTTAAGTAAAATCAATTTAAAAAAAAATAATAAATGCGACATTTAAATTTGTTGTATATAAAATTGCAATGACTCTTTTTTGACTTACATGCTCTTTCTGAGTCCAAAACCCCCTCATAAAAGACTCTTTTTCTAGCATTATCTAAGAGCTCTTACTGACGGACCAATAATGGAGCAATAATGATTGTTTTTTGGGCTCATCCAGAGCATGAACGCTCCGGAAAAGGTGTCAGAAAAGACTATTTTTCGGACTCATATGGCTTGCTGGGATAAAGAAAAAGAACAGACAAGGTAACTGCTACCCTAATAGTTTCTTTTGGGTTAGGAAACGGTTCTAGTGCTATAACTCTGTGTAAAGTCACTGAACTAAACCAACCCTTAACAGCGAAAATTTCTTTATTAACAATGTATTTGGTGTACGTTTTTCAAATTCAAATACATATATCAATAGATCCCGCATTTTGTAAAAAAAATTTTTAATATATAAATTATATTTGAAGCTTTAAAGTAGTATATTTTTTAATCTAATCGAGATATTTTCATGAATCTTTTAGAGCAAGATCAGAAATTACTTTATCTAAATAAAACAATTAACCCTCTGGCCCACGATGTCGAACGATAACGTTCGCTTAGATAAGACTTAAGACACAAACTTGATTGTGGAATAAACAAACTTGATTGAGCAAAAAATAGATACAATAAAAAGTTTGTGTCTTAAGTCTTATCTAAGCGAACGTTATCATTCGACATCGTGGGCAGGGTGTAAGTATTGAAAATATATTAAAAAACCAAATGTACCCGATATTTGCAATTCTTAATTTATTAACATAATGCAATTTAATTTTCCATGTAAAATTAATAAGGTTTAAAAAAAGTATAAATGGAATGCCGCAATTGCCACAAATATGGGACAAAATTTTCATAATTGTGATTTTTTTAAAATTTTATCACAAAGGCCACATTTTTTTTTGTAAATAATTAACAAACACAAACTGCAAAGCTTTTTGGCTTATCTGCAGAAAACACCCAGAGTCTTTGGCGGGAATCGAACTCGCAACCCTGTGACTGATAGTCCGGCACTCTATCGGCTACTCTCAACCTCTTTGTATTAGAGTTGGAAAAATACTTTAAGGTTCTCAGCTATGGAACTACAGAAAATATGAAATTTTAATAAAAAAAAAATAATTCAAATTCCGCACTGCATAAGGGAACCATCTTTTCTAAATTGAACAAGATTTTTACAGCAAAATTGCCTTTCAGAAGGGCATAAATATATTATACGAGGGCGTTTCGGAAACTTCTTAGCCTAGCACAGAAAGAGAATAGTTAGTTTTTCAAAAACATTTTTATTTTTCAATATAATCTCCTGAAACTTGATTAAATAGTTTTCCTCAAGGTCTTCAAAATAATGATTTACAACTGCAATTGCATCTTCATTTGAGGTAAAACGCTTGCCAGCTAGGAATTTTTTTAGATTTGGGAACAGGTAAAAGTCACTGAGAGCCTGTTGTTGTTGCTGTTTTTGGACGTCCACTACTTGATTCAACCTCAATGCTTGTACGACCACGTCTTAATTCAGCAACCCAATTTTTTATTGTTGCATATGAAGGAGCATTTTCACCCAACACATTCACCATATCATTATGAATTTCTTGTACCGATAAACCGTTTTTATTTAAATATTTATGTGACACCACGAATTTCTAATTTTTCCATTGTAAAAAAATCGCGGATGCGTCTTTTTTGAACACCTGTTTCTATATGAAGGAGTGGCCAGATCGAAAAGAAATTTAACATGTGTTCATAGCAGAGATGGAAGTTTCCAAAACACTTAACTTTTTTCTGTTTCTGCCACGCTTTCTTTTCTAGGCTAAGAAGTTTCCGAACCGCCCTCGGATATTCTTAAAGAAAGTTTATTTTTAATAACAAAAGAGTTAAAGCACTTTTTTGCTCAAACAAAGAAACAACTGATGGTTGCTTTAACTTTCAAATTGAAAATCGTTTATTTTTGGATTGATATTTGTCAGCTGATGGAAAATAATTTTGTTTAGTTTTACCGAACAAATTAGAGGAAAATCAGTCAAAGATTTTGGCGGTTATTTGAAAAAAAAAACGGTTTCGGGTTTGGCAAAATTTTGAAATTTAAATTTTTAAATGAGTTTAACTCGCAAACCATAAGAGATAAATTGCACACACACGGATGTTTTTTAAGGATCAAGTTGAGAACTTAGAAATCGTAGGATTATCAAATTCAACAAATTACATGTTAAAAGTGCCTTATTTTCAGCACACACAGCTACGCCCTTGGAAGATTTGCGGGGTCCATCTTCAAAACTTCTACTCGCATATTCCTTGGCTACTTCCATGTGAAATGCTATCTGGAGCGGACCAGCCGTTTAGAAATGCCAAATTTATTGCCAAAAAATTTTAGCTGTGCTATATTGGGGTCCGTTTTGTTTACATTGAACTAAATCATGGAAACCATCACCATATTAGGTTCTTTTTATGCTGTTACTGCTCCATACAAGAGTATTTGTTATGTAATCTTGCCTTAAATTTAGCAGTCTCCTCTAAAACCAGAACAAGAAAATAATTTTATACCATAAAAGTAAACCTTCAAAACTGTTGTAAAAACTGGGCACAAACCCAAAATTCTTTCCCACAAAACATCGTTATTGTACAAAATAATATTATATGCATACAAAAAAAAAATTTAAACAAAAATATGTAATTGCATGTAATTATTGTTTATTAAGCCGTCATCATCATAATCATCAACACCATCATGTTGTTGTCTAGATGTCTGTCTGGTGACACCTTAACGCTGGTGTTTTTTTCTTCCGCCTTTCAGACATTTACCTTCAAAATTAAATCAAATAAACACGACGCTACTACCAACAAACCCCTAAATAAATTTTATATTACTCGTATAATATGTACATACATATGAATGTATATTAAGTGTATTTATCTCTTGAAAAACTTTCAGTGACTAATATTGTAAAAAATTTTAAAAACTTTTTGTGTGTGAGTTTCTTTTCGTTTTGTTTTGCAGACTTAATGCCAATTTTATAAATATTTTCACAAATATTTAATATGAAACGCCAACCTTTTTTTCTATGTTTGCTACTCTTTTTTTATGCTTATTCAATATGATGTAGAAAAATCCATACGTACACATTGGAGATAAAAAAAAACGCTAATATTGTATTACTAAATATGAGTGCTACGTTTGTTTTTATATGGTAATGACGAAAAATGGGCACAGTGTAACGATTAATTGTTTGTTTTATATGAAACATTTTAAAATTTTAAGGTTATGTTAACAGCAATTCACAAGTTAGACGGGGAAGTATTACTATTGCTGTAATTCATTTTTTAAACTAAGTTTCAACAGCACAAAATTCTTGATTTGGAAACTTACGGTTTCCTATTCTGCAATATCTCGATACTATAAAAATAAGCCATAATGATTGTTTTTTATGTGCTATGTATAACTTTTATATTGTTAAAAATCTTTTTATTTTATTAATTCGGCTTGAGGTCTCTTTTATTTTTAATTTTTTTATATTTTATTTATTTCCAATATTTCCACCAACTTTGTTGATCATCTTCAGGGAAGAAATATAATTTAATGTTTAATGTCTTAAGTTTCTTTCACTGACAGTCAGTGAATAAAATAATAAAATCAGCCATAATTTTAATATTCTTCTTGCTGAATTTTCTCCAGTCTGAAGCTCTAATCGTTACACTGTGCCTCACGTCTACACATATTTTTGTATAATTTTTGTATAATGCAATTTTGTGTTGCAGACAAATAGAATATAACAAATCGTATAAATTGTTGATACAAAAAAGATGATACACTAAATACACTAAATAGACATATTAGGATGGCGTAATTTACTCAGTACTTATTCACACACATCTCACTTTATGACTGAAATTAAAACAAAAAATAAAAATTAAAATAAAAAAAAAACAACTTAAATAAATTTGCAAATTTGTGTGCGCGCTGTCAAACATATTGTAGAAAATGCTAAACAAAAAACCCACTATTAGTATTGAAACTGTGAGGAGATTATTAAGGAATGAGACATTAATCTGGCGGTAACGGAATGTGTTGGCAATGTTTAATCCAGATGTTAAGATACGGTCACATTTGGCAAAAATTTGCAAAAAAAAAAAAAAAAAAGACGTAACCACTAAATGAAATATATTTGAACTCGTTTATTTATTAAAAAAAAAAAAAACTTTTCTTATTTAGGCCAAAGCACAACCAATATTTAGTTTTAATTTTTTTGATGCTGTTTGATCTTGCAAAACTTTTGTAAGAGTAAACAACGTTAAACAAATTAACAAAAAAAAAAAAAAAACAAAGCTAAAACAACGGTACCTTTAAACTTATGCCAAACAAAAGACGATTGTCTCTACTAGTATTTTCACCCTTTGACGAGCAGATCAATTATTGCCCAGGCATTTTTGGTTTTATATACCAAATTAGTGCTTAACAACTAGAAGTGATCTAAATATTAAATTTAATATCTGTATATTTATACCCAATTTGTCTCTTAATTGCCTCCAGCTTTCGTTCATGCCTTTTTGCTAGATATCATCAATCATCACAGCCACATCCGTTACAAGTTACAGGGTTTTGTTAATCAAAAGTTTAAAACAAGTTTAACCGATGATCTAATATTGTTTATTAAACTAATTCATAGTTGTGCATTATTTGAATGCTATTATTAATTATAATAATTTATTTATTTCTTTATTTCTCTTTGCAGGTATGTTTCTACAATTAATAATATATTGCAAAATTTTTAAAATGTAAGTTTATTTGCCATAATAATTATTAGTCGTATTATATAATTGTGTGTAAAATAATAGCAGTTATTTGCTTAAAACATAAGCATTTGCATAAGCTGAAACAAAGTCGAGACATGTTATTTATAAAATTATATATTATAGAAAACATTGTTCACATAAAATCCGTTCGTATAAATAATATTATTAATATTTATACAACAAAAAATGATGTTGAATAGTTTAGAAGCGCAAACATTGTTAAAAAAAGCTAAATGAAGAAACTAAATTTAATTTGCTCTTATAGAAATTCGTGTTTTTGTTTTGATGGTGCAACATTTTGATCCACTTGCGCTGCCAAGTACTACAGCACAACTTCGCTTAAACTTTCCCTTGGCTGAAGCTAGTGGCGATTATGGGTGTTTTCTATAGATTTTGTATAGAAACAAGATTTTCTATAGAAAATACTGTTATAAACATGATTTTAAATAGAAAATACTGTTATACACAAGATATTGTATAGAAATTAATGCTATACACAAGATTTTATATAGAAAATACTGTTACACTCAAGATTTTAAATAGAAAATACTGTTATACACAAAATTTTCTATAGAAAATACTGTTATACTCATACACAAGATTTTCTCTAAAAAATACTCTTATAAACAAAATTACTATTATACACAAGATTTTGTATAGAAAATACTGTTATACACAAGATATTCTATAAAAAAATACTCTTATAAACAAAATTACTTTTATACACAAGATTTTGTATAGAAAATACTGTTATACTTAAGATTTGCCATAAAAACTACTGTATAACACAAGATTTTCTATAACGTTGTCCAGTTTTCTACGATACCAATCCATTGCTTTAGCTGTTTTAAAAACATTGAACCCAAACATTTCGTATTTTCGAAGAATTTTTGCACGATTTTCTTTCTAATTTGTTTTTCTATTGCTCAGCACTTGTACACAAATTCAGACAGTTTAAATTTTTTGTGTGATCGGATTTTATGTGACCAATGCTTGAGCCACAAAATTTGGGAGAGTGTTTAGTTTTTATTTCACTACTGCAATATGTTTTAATTATAGCATTAGTTTATGTGTAATTTTTATTATTTTTTTTGCAATAATGTTCTCCTACGAGTAAATGATTATACAGAATAAAAATAAATCTATTAGTAAAATATGTAAAAGGAATTTGTGATGGATTGCTGCATTTTGAACTAAAACTTTATTTATCTAATAATCATTGACAGTATGGAACTAAACTGAAAGCAGTACTTTGAAAATTACTACTGCATTACATGGCAGCTGTTTTAGCTTTTTAACTGAAATCTTCTCAAAGAAATATTTAAAATCAAATATCAAAAATTACTATTAAAAACCCCAACAAAACCTTTGCTCAAACATTCAATATACTAAATAAGATAGTTGCTATTCCAACTTAAATTCAATTGTTTCAATATGTTTAGTAGGTATATTGAGAAAATTTAAATTTTTAGAGCTGAGAGCATTCAATTTTTTATTTTACAGCCATAGCTGCCAGATTTGACGATTTCTTGTTTCAAAAATAGCAAAGTGACGATTTGACGATTTTTTCATTGAAAGTGACGATTTTCTGAATTAATAAAATTTTCTATCATCTGTTTGTTTTATTAATGTTTTTGTTACCAATTTCTCTCTTTTTTCGGAGACAGCAACTATTTTTCTCATTTAATATCATAAATATTAAGAAGAAGTATTTATTTATCTGTAAACATAAAAAGCAATTTTAAATACTGAATTCCATAAACTGAAATTTTTAAAGAAAACAAAAGGAAATGGGGAAATTTTACAAAAACTTCTCCTCAATTTAAATAACAAAAATACGAAATTCTTTGAAAATAAGTATCTGTATATGATATTGGATTATATACTCAAAATTGTGTTTAAAACCGAATAAACTAAATTGTTTTGACATTGTAATTTAACCTGAATTAATAAAATATGCTAAATTCAGATATTTATTTATAAAATACTGTAAGTCTTGTTTCATACTCTTCAGTTTTAGCTGACCAATTTTTGTTAAATTCTCTTTTGAAATTGCCATTTCATTTACACACGTCAATTCACTGTTCGTACTTTTTAATACAAATCAACAGCATGAAAGAAAAAAAAACAAAAGGCAAACTTTTATTCTCTTTTCCCTTCTCATCCAAAAATACTTGCCTTGACGAGTCAGAATTGAAGAGAGTGAAAGGGGACTAAGATATTATAAAAATATTACACAAGTTGTGTTATATATATTATATTTTTTGTGATTTATTATTTCAGACGTTTAAATTTATGTATGTATTTTGATATTGTATTGTACAAGAGTCTATATAAACATGCATTTTTATATTTTCGTTTGAATAAAAATTTCAAAACACTATTAGAAATAGTGACTTTTTATTTTTCCGATTTTTTTTGACGATTTTTAAAATCGTCTTTTTTAACGGGATTTTGACGATTTTTACTGAAATTCATCTGGCAGCCCTGTTTACAGCCACTTTCTTTATTCTTTTTTACATTTAATTATTTAAAAACGTCAGTGTCTAATTATTTATTTAACTCTCTGGCTCTATGTAGATTAGGGTATTCCAATGACGTACAAATTATAATAATGGATATGGAAAAATTCTGTTTTGATCTTTACGATCAAATAAAGGAAAAAATTAAATAAATAAATAAATAAAATAAAGAAAATAATATGGAAATACTACTCGTGATTACCCAAACAATTTATTAAAAACAAAAACATATTTTTTGACAAAGCGGGTTATAATAAAGTAAATATTATAAAAATAAACAAGTTAGAGTGATATATTCGGCACTGCTGAACTTTGTATACCCTTCAGCTACACATAAACAAGTAAAAGTGCTATATTCGGCTATACAGGATTTTATATACCCTTCACCTTTGTTGTGGATTTTCAGAGGTTGTCTCGGATTTTTGCTCATATCACCGTTATTTATAGACGGATTTTGCTGATTTTAAATACCAAACTTCTCGGAAGCATGTCTGACAGAACTCTTGAAGATTTGGATTCCGAAGATATCTGGGGACTTCAGAAAATTGATTTCAACAGACAGACAGACGGACATGGCTTAATAGACTCCGCTATCTATAAGGATCAGAAAATTATATTGTGGAAATTACAAACGGAATGACAAATATAAAAAATAAATAGGATTCTTTTGAAATAGTTGTCATACGATGAAGTTCCTTTATATATAAAAACGTTATCTTGTTCATTCGGAAGTTCATCTGAAATCTTTAAAAAGTAAAAAAAAAATATTGTAAATATCTACAGTGTTGTTTTACTTACTCATTATTGGTTAAATTCATGATGTTAGAAGAGCGCAATCATGTTTTTTCAATTGATAAGTATGTCTAGTACGCTTGAAGAATCTTTATCATCCGCAGAAGAAGACATATCCATATGTGCGATCCTTTTTTTTATACTCCTTAGTATCTTTGTATTTGTGGTTATTTGCTTAAAAAGATTTTTTCTTAACAATTTGAAATATTTTCTTGATAAATAACCAAAAAAAAAAATTATTGAACAGCTGATAGGTTTGTAGCATTGCCAATGCAAAATAAGTGTAGCTTTATGTAAATTTTTATTTTAAATTTCAGTATCAATATTTACAATGGCAACATTAACCACGCAAGGATTTGACAGTATTGTAACAGCGTAATATTTCTGCGTTCGCTAAACGCAATGACGCAGTGATTTTTAAGACAAATAATATAATTAAGTTATGCAACAATTTGTTTTATTTATTATTATTTCTACAAATAAATAAATAAATAAACCAACAGCTGTTGGGACAGACAGAACTTTTGTTTATATAGACTCTCAGTGTTTGATGTTATACATTTTAGGTTAATTTTTAATATGTGTTGCACGTTTAAGGAATTTTAACATACAATTTAAAAAACAATACAAATTTTGCAAATTATAAAATAAATAAATAATTGATAAGTGTGTGCTGGCTGTTTTTGAAATGTTTAATAGAATGTTTACTAAAATAAACATTAAAGAATTGAATGTTTGAAGTGTATACATATGTATGTATATATATTTGGGTGGCCCCAAAATAAAATTGCGGATATTACCGACTAATATGAAAATCTGATTCATTTTAAGACCTCGTTTCTCAATTTTTTTGTTCTGGGGTCAATATTTGATGAGCTGGATAAAAAGGACCTTTTTAGAGGTTTTTTGATTTTTTCACATTTCTTTCAAAGGAACTATATGTAAATTTGGTATCATATGAAAGGTATTTGAGAGGCTCATTCAATGGGTTATCAAAAATTAAAAAACAATTTTTTTTTAATTCAAAAATTTTGTAAATTTCAGACAAAATTTTAGTATTTTTTTATTTTTTCATAGAATTTACTTAAATAAATAGTTGAAATTTCGTTGTTATAAACATCATGCAATTTAACCAAAATGGTTTTTCCAAAATGTTTCCATATTTTGTGTTGTAAAATAAGCATTGAAAGTAAATAGTCTTAATTATTTGAAATATATGTTCACAATTTAAGTAATTATTAACAATATAAATGCGGTTTGTGTCTTTGATGAGATCAAATTTTTATTTTGCTCTCAAAATAAATCGGAACCAATAGAATTCATAACTCTAGTTCATATAAACATCAAAGAAGTTCATTAAATTATTTATATTAACAAGAGATTCGGTTAAGAAAAACTTCTACTACCTACTTCTTTTTCACTTCTTTGGAAGTTGTTATTTTAGTTTTATTAACAAATATGATGAAATTTGTTTATTCTTTTATAGCGTGCCTGACAATTTAATAATTTTAAATATATTCTTAATTTATGGCATAAATAAACAATAAAGTACTACAACTTATTTTTAAATATAAAATAATTTCTCCTTTTCATTGTTTTTTATTCTAAGGCCGATAAGATAAAAACTTTACTTTGGTTGTGTGTGCAAATAAGTAAAAGTTTTACAATCAAATATAAGTGAAAATAAATTCTACATTTGCTTTTACTGTTTTGTTCATATTTGTTGTAGCGTTTGATTGATAAGAGAAAAAAATGTAAATGCAGAAAGAGAAAAAAAACTTTTGTTTTTATCTATTTTTCCGTTCCGCTTGGGTTTTTATGCAACTACTTGTGGGACTTAATTTTGTTAAAATTACTTAACAAATGGTCTGTATAAAAATATGTACTAGGCCTCTACTAGATCGTTTGTAGAAACACATGGTGTAATGAGTGTTGTTGTCATTGAAACAGCACAATTAAAATACCGCTAAACCGTAGCAAAGGTTCCTGAAAATTTATAAAATATTTTTTCAATAATTTTGTTGCTAAATCTGTGTAATTTTAGTGCTAATTAAATACAAATCCATTGAGACTGCATTTTTGTTAGTCATTGCAGATTTCCACCAATTTAAGCTTTCTGTAAAATCTTAAGTTTGATTGTAACACTATTTTCTGTAATATTTTGTTTCCTATAGATCAGAATTAAACGCTATTATATTACATAACTTTTTAAATGTCTTATAAATACCCAATGTGGGTAATTAAATAAAAAAAATCCCAGCACTGATATATTCCTGGATTTTTCTCAAAGTGCCTTTTTTAGACAACTTTGTTTTCATTCAGTGTTGGTGGTAAAAATATTAAATTTAAAAATAAGTGAACAAGTGTAGTGAATTGAATAAAATTTAAAAAAGGATTTAACGAAATGGCTCCCAAGAAAACGTCCCTATCTATGAAGTAAAAACTTTTATTTACTGATATGAATTCCTATTCAATAAAATGTGTTTTTAAATTTTTAATTGTATTTTCTTTATTTACTTTAATGCCAATAAATGAAGTAATATTCGCATAATTATCCCTTAAATAAAATTAAGCGTATTCGTATAAGTGCCTCTGAGAGGTAAATAAACGTGGACGTTTAAATACCTTCCCCGGATAAATACCCAACAAATTTGGACATTTTTAATGAGGTATTTATCCGTGGAATACTGTATTTAGTTTTTGCTTTGGCTTTAGGAAATGTTTATATTTCCCTACCAAATATGCAAATAATGTTGAAAATGAAAACTCTTTTATTTCTATATTTTATTTCCTACTATTTGTAAATTTTAGTTCATAATTTGTGGTTTTTTTTACCGGCACGTGTCTGTGTTAAGCTTTAAACAAAATTTGGGTTAAACTTAAAAACATGTTTTACAGTAAGAAAAATATAAACAAATCGTTACCAAATCAAACAAATTATTTAATACATATCGTCGCCGAAAGCCCCAAAAGTCCGTAACTACACATTGTACTTTTTTACGGGAGAAGCAAAAAAAAACTTTATATATTGAAGACATTTTCATTCTTATTGGCCAAATTTTAGAAATAACCTTAAAAACTTGCGGATTTGGTTTAAAAAAAAAATTTTCAAAATAATAAGTTTTTCAGTAATTTCTTATTAAATAATTTTATTCTATTTTCTTCGACCGTTTTGTATGATTTTTTATTTTTTATAAAAGATTTTTTATTATTTTTATATATAAATTACTCGATATTTCGATTTCCTTTGGAAATCTTTTTCAGGAGTTATTTCATTATCTTTTATTAAAAACAAAAAGTGACCTCAAGCTTAAAATTTAGTTAATAAAAAATTTCTTATTAAACCTTTTTTACTTTTTGATTTCTGTGTTTTGAAAATAAAAGATACAAAACTCATTACAACGTATTTAATGAATTCGGGAAAAATATAATTTATTTAAGTAAAGAAACCAATATTAAAAAACAGAACGAAAATTCATTATTGTATACATGAAAAGAAAAGGAGTTCACATTGCGAAGTAAACTTTATAAATCTAATCAGAGTACGGTAAATTATCGTAAAAACTGTTGCAATCAGCCGAAAGTAAGAATTCAAGTTCCTGGAGATGGCTCTATTTTTGTATTTCTTCAAACTTTTTTGTGTGCGTTGTGGAAAAAACTCTTATAGTGCATTTACACCTACGCCATAAACTAGTTATAAGTTGTTTATGGTGATAAACTAGTTTGAGCAACTTGTTTATCCATACAAATCAAAAACAGGTTTTGTAACTAGCTTTTGAGATAAACTAGTTACAAACAACCAGTTTCTGCTAATGCAACTCTGTTTTTTCAACATTTTTCTGGCAACGCTGGACACATTTGACATTTGCTCAAAAATAAAAACAAGTTTTCATTAAAACCAGAAACTGTAATTGAATTTTATTCATCCTGGATGAAAAACACAAATTTTAAAATTTTTTTTTTTCATAACAACGTCCATATTTTTATTAAATTTTTAATATTAATGTCAGCTGTTTTATGACTTGTCAAAGATAAACCACTTAACTGTCAAAAATGCTGATGTAAACGGTATGGTTTATGAAAGTAGCTTATGATCATAAACTAGTTTGAAAATTACAAGTGTAAATGCACTATTATAGCGTAGACAGCCAACAGTCTTAATTCAAATTAACTCGTGAATTATCCCATCTTAATGCGCATTAAGTTAGACGTAAATACACAAAATCAAACTGAATTTATACTGCATTTAGCTATTTCAATATGGCAACATTGTCGAAAATCAATAATATGTTATCAAATTGTGGCTGAATTTTCACCCCTAGAGAAAAAATCTAAATATGCCATCCCCTTCAGAATGTTCCCAGGAGTACGAAAATCATAATGAAAAAGGGGGCTCACGCCCCCTATGGGCGTGGCAGTCGAAAAACGACCCGGCCCACCTACGTAGACAATATGGGTATCAAATGAAAGCTAATGTCTTCACGATTCCAAAAATAGCCATAGTTGCCAGATCGGGCGGTTTTTGCAGCCGATACGGCCATTTTTGTTAAATAGGGGCGGGGGTGAAAAACGACCCATGCCACCTACTTAGGCAATATTGGTATCAAATGAAAGGAAATGTCTTCACGATTCCAAAAATACCCGTAGTTGCCAGATCGTCCAGAATTTGAGGAAGATATGTTAATTTTTATAAAATGGGGGAAGGACTTTTTTTGTTTATTTCTTTTTAGCTCGGCCAGAGGCCGAGCACTCGAGATCCCCGCCGTCTAGAATTAAGACATACTGGAGTTAAAAACCCCTAAGCCCGGCCGTAGGCCGGTCACGCAAAAAAAAAAAAAAAATTTCCCCCACCCCAAATTTTGCCAAAATGGCCATATCGGCTACAAAAATCGCCCGATCTGGCAACTACGGCTATTTTTGGAATCGTGAAGACATTAGCTTTCATTTGATACCCATATTGTCTACGTAGGTGCGCCGGGTCGTTTTTCGACTGCCACGCCCATAGGGGGCGTGAGCCCCCTTATTCATTATGATTTTCGCACTCCTGGGGTCATTTAAGGGGGCGTGGCATTTTTTTTTTTTTCCCCAGGGGTGTCCCCCATAAACTGAAATTTTGCCCAAATTGTTTACTATTCTAAAATAAGAAGAAGACAATTGTAAAATTAAAATAATAAAAATAGATTTCCACAATTGCCTTTCTCTTATTTCAGAGTGTCCCACTGCGGTCCCCACATGTAGCAACACGTTCAGGTTGATGGTTGGTAGTGCATGAACAAGTTTTGCATTATGAAACAGTTTCAGCAAAAGTAATTTCAGCTTTTTTTTTTCAAATAAATACTGATTTTTCACCAAATGCCAAACAAATTTTTTCATAATTAAACAGTTGTTTACAAACAGGTGTTACCTAAATGCAGTTTAAATGCAGAAACTGTCGTCTGTCACGGTAAAATCGTAATTCAAATTAGTGAGATTTTAATGCGCATTTACTCTGTCGTCTGTCTACGATATTATTCGTCTTTAATATTGGTTTTATAGAAAATTGTCCCAGAAGTATCATACTCGTATGCTAAGGCAGGAATCATATTAACAGTCGGCTCGCCAATTTTTTTTTTTGTTTGCCTGCATTTAAGAAACCTGTTTCTAAATATTTGTATTCAAGATGGTGAACTTTTAGAGAAACTGGGTTTTTTCGTGAGTCCTTAATCAAATTTGCTAGCTCAGATGGTAAATTGATTTGTTATACGATATATATTATATATGTAGTTACTTTCTGGTTTATACAGTTATTAACATTGTATTTTCGGCCTTTTGAAATGTATTAATAAAATCGAAGTTTTTCGGCACATGAGAGTACAATTTTTAACAAAGTTGTATTTTGGTTAATTACAAAAATATCAATCAACAAATCGACTTTGAACTTTTTGTAGTTACGGCCTTTTGTATTTTAGGTGACGATATGCATGCATATTATTTTGTATTAAACAAAAAACAGAAATGAAATACGAGATTTTTTTTTTTCATTTAAAACAAAACTGATTATTTTATACTATTATTCTAAGTAGTTTATAGGTTAAACTACAATATAATACATAAAGTTTTGCCAGTTTACTTCCGTTCTTCTTAATTATGTATTATTTACATTTTATTAAATCATACATTTATAAAAAAAAATACAAAAAAACCCATAGTTATATTTTGTATAAGAAAACATTTGATAATAAAGTATAAAACCTACACTAAATACAAGATCATATGTATATTTGTTAAGAGAGGCTAAAATTAACAAATTCTTCATTTTATAGCTACTAAAAGAAGACATGATTAAACTTGTCTTTGAGGGCCATGGCTCTTGTATTTACTCCTAATAATTATACCTTATGCTTGGTGCCTTCTATAATATTTCATCCTATACATTTTCTCCTGTACATTATCATATTTACTCTCACGCTTGTCATAGAATAATGTAATATCACATTTTGTAAAAATGTGTTAAAATTTGCTTTATTTTTGAATCATATCTAATGGAGATATTAACTTGCAAGTCTAAAGTAATTTAAAATAATGATTTAATAAACTACTTTACAAGTTGTGTAATACCAGAATATTAGTATTTTAACTTAAACTTTGGCAATGAAAGTTTTAGCTAGGTCTGTCTTTACATTAATTTAAAAGTTGCTTTGAGATTGTACAAGTAACCAAACGCCTTATAATTATTCAAATTTGCAAAGATTTTTGAAGTAACTAGCTGCCGTATTCGTAAAAAAGAAAGTAGGTTTGAAGTGTGCTTTTAGACAAAATTTTCATAAAAAATTTTCTTAAAGTACATTTGAAGTCTACTTTAATAAGGCTGTATATCTTTAACTAATGAAATTGATTTTCAATACAAATAGAAAGCAAGGACTCAATTTTACTCATCAAAGCACTTTTTGTACGGGTCATCGTTTCAGCATTTAATGATGTTGCAGATTTTGCAAGAATTTAAAAAAAAAAAATTAAAGACTCGAACCCAAAACAACGCAATCTCGAAAATCTAACGAAGTGAAAATTATTACTAATTAAGCAGCGATGCAACTACGAAAAAATGCAAAACGAAATGACGCCAAGCGGGGTATTGGTGTAAGCACTTTTTTAATATAGCAATGTTAAAGAGAAATTTTAAATTTGCAGTTGAATTGCCATAAGAAACTAATTAATATAAAGAACATTTCTCTTCGATTTAAAAGGAAATTTCAATAACCTTTAAGGTCCTTGAACTGTGTACAATTAATGAAACTATTTCATACTTGCAATTGGTTAAGGAAGTAGTGGAAAATTATTTTTTTTTATAATTTTTTTTTAATTTAAAAAAGTTACTTAACATGTCTTGAAGTTATTGCAATATACTCGTTTTGATGTGAAAGAGAAGAAAAAATATGTTAAAAAAAACTTTTATTCTTTAAAGAAAAAACAGGCCAAAGAAGTAACTGGAGGCCTGACCTTTAGCCACTTAATGCATAAATTATTATTCATTAAGTTTTATTTTTATGACTCAAGTGTTCGTTATTTTTCCCACCATTTATTTAATTTTTTCATATTTAATTATCTTAATATATACGAGTATGTAAATATATAAACCCTTCCTTAGTGTTTATTATTTCATTCAAATAATCAATTGTTTGAATCTAATTTATTTGTATCATCGCCGCTATCATGAGAAAAATACTAAAACCAACTTTTTTTGCTTTAAAAATACTAAAATTAAGTTAATTTGTTTTGCTTAAATACACCGTTAAATAAATTTATTTAATTTAAAATTTAAACACAAAAACAAAAACACAAAAAAAATCAGTAAGAAGTTATATCAAGGTCTTTCTTTATTTAGTGAATAAGTTTAATAAAAGCTTAAAAAAGGAAATACAGAACCCATATTTATTTTAGAAAGGAATTTTTGTTTTTTTTCTGGTTTTAAGTTTTGTTTTTTTTACCACAACTCATGCTGAAATAAGTTTCAGCAGATAAGTTTCACATTTTAAAGAGTAATGTAAGTAATGGTTGATTTTTTGAAAGGCTTTAAAACGTTCTTAGGTAAACTGGCTTTAAATATTTGTCGGTTTTTCTTAAATTACCAGTTTACCAGTTATTGGATTAATAAATTAACAAAGGAAAATAACAAAAAAAATTCAAGCTCGCATATGAAATTGTCTCTTGTTCTTGTTCCAACAATATTGTCAGAACATTTTTATCGCATAACTAGACCTGACATAAAATTTTATTTTCACACAAAAAGACCTGAGGTTTTAAAAAATTACAAAATTATGGCCATGACACCAATACGTTTTCCCCACACAGAAGAACATGACAAAATTTCTCTTCAACAGGTATAGAAGGAGACATTACCAATACCCAATATTTTTAATAGAACTAATATTTGCTGTACTTTAGGCCCTCATTTTGTAAAAAGCAAAACCACATTAAGCGTTGCATTAAATTACATTTTGCAAATTATGGCGTTCAAGCAAGTGATTGTTGGTGTTGAAACAGCTGATTCTTACGTTGCTGTTAATACAACTGTTTGAAATTGTGTATTTTGTAAAACGCAATGCTAAATTTTTTATCACTTGCGTTCTCAAATCTAACGCCTTCATTTTCTTGGCGTTAGTTTTAAAAGTTAAATTAAAATATTAAAAAACAAAATTATTCAATTAATTTAATATATTTAGGAACTTTTTTAATACGAGATAAGTAAATACATAAATAAAAAAACATATTCATTTAGTATAAAATACTATTAAAATTTTTCTTAGGGCGAAAAAAGAAGCCACAACGGCAGCACAATTTTAATTGTTGATAACTGAAATGGAAAAGCATCCAGAAGTGGCTCGTGCAATGCCTAATTTTCGCAGCTCAAAGGCAACTGTTGATAATGTTTGGGAAGCTATTCAATCTTTCTCTGCATCTCGTCTTCAGCCGTAAGATTAAACTTTCCATTTTGGACCGACTGTTCCATAGCTGACAAACATTCATTAATGACGTCACTAACCTTGGACTGTGAAAGAGTCCATTCCCAATTCCCTTCTACTACCCTACCGTTGCCAAAAACCTTATTGTTGTTGCAAGTTTGGATTCTTTTGAAATAGCTGCCATACGATGAGGTTCCTTTATATATGAAAACGTTTTCTTGTTCATTCGAAAGTTCATCTGAAATCTTTAAAAAGTGAAAAAAAAATATTTTAGATCTCCACAGTGTTATTTTACTTACTCATTATTGGTTAAATTCATGATGTTAGAAGAGCGCAATAATGTTTTTTCAATAGATAAGTATGTCTAGTACGCTTGAAGAATCTTTATCATCCGCAGAAGAAGACATATCCATATGTGCGATCCTTTTTTTTATACTCCTTAGTATCTTTGTATTTGTGGTTATTTGCTTAAAAAGATTTTTTCTTCACAATTTGAAATATTTTCTTGATAAATAACCAAACAAAATTATTGAACAGCTGATAGGTTTGTAGCATTGCCAGTGCAAAATAAGTGTAGCTTTATGTAAATTTTTATTTTAAATTTCATTATCAACATTTACAATGGCAACATTAATCACGCAATGATTTGACATTATTGTAACAACGTAATATTTCTGCGTTCGCTAAACGCAATGACGCACCGATTTACACAATTTCATATTTTTGGGGATGCGTCGCAAAAGCGTATTTTTTCCAAATGTTACAGGCCTTGCAAATAATAACAATCCAGTCCTTTTTCATACTGCAATTTACTTTTGCAAGTACATTTTACCCAAAAACAATGCAACTACGCATTTCATGCCCTCATTATTGAAATATTTATTATCTTTAACCTATTTTGTTTTTAATAAATATTTGGAAATTTCATTTGTATTTAAGACGTAGTGTATAAAATTTTCTAACCACAAATCCCCCTCCTCAATTTGCAATTAAATATGAATTAAGAAATTGTATTTCTATGCAATTGTTTTACAATGTGTTTAAAGCCTAAAAAACAAATAATTTTGTTCAAGCTGGTTAAATAATAATAAACAATGTACAACGAATAAAATCAACAAATAGCAAATGTTTGAAATGAAGTAAAATTGTTAACAAACAAATAAACAAACAAACAACAACAGGCAGACAAATAGCAACAAAACAATACATACGCGTACACTCGTTATAGACAACTGAATAAATAATTACAAAATAAATATTTTAGTGTATTTTATTTTTTTTTTCGTTTTTATATTTTTTAACTCGTAATATTTATTGCTGGGAATTATTATGAAATTTTTACTTCATTTCATGAAGTTTTAGATAGATAGCACCTTTCGAAACCTAAATTTAGTTAGAAAATAAAGCAAATATTTTCGTATTATTATTATTGTTTATTTCTAACAAGTATTTTTTAAAATAAATAAAAACTAAGAAAACAATATAACGGTAGTAAATATTTTAGTGGTTGGAGAAAACCAAGTTAATACTCAACACTTCCTTTAAAAATAATTAACGCAATTAATGACTAAATGGCACAGTATCAGGCTTACAACTCCTTGTAACCTAGTTTCCTAGACACGAAAGTTCAACATCCGACCAAGGGAAATAATCGCACACAAATATGGTAACATGGGTCACAAAACTCATGCAAGAATTCTAGAGCTGCAATGTACTTAACCCTTATGTGTGCACCAAGGTACCCGGGTACCTTTGGCGTTTTCAGTCAAAGTTTTTTCATTAAATTTGATAACTTGTATACCTGAAACTTTTTTAGAACTACTAACTTTCAAATAAATTAGTTTTTTTGCGGCCGTACGCCTTGACTTTTTTTTTGTAATTTGCCTGAGAGACCAATTTACTTTTAACACCCTTTAATGCACATCAAGGTACCCGGGTACCTTGGTGCACACCTAAGGGTTAAAAAAATAAAGTTTTATATGAGAAAGCGGCCATTGCAAGTATATTGTTTGAAGTTGTTAGTAGCGTGCAAATCTTAAGGCGTTAAGAAAAATTATATAAAATATCTCTTAACTACGCTCCAACAATGTATTTAGTGTGAAAATGCTTTTTCATGTGTTTTTCGTTTTTGCCGCACACATAAGGGTTAATCACATCGTTAACCCTACCAAATCTATTATAGTTTCTTCAATAAGGTTTAATATCAAAACATACTGCATATAAAAACAAGTAAGAAAGTATAGTCGGTCAGGCCCCCCCATATAATACTCTACACTAGTGTTGGCTCTCCTTCCATACACAAAAAGTTGTGTCAGTCACCCCTTAGGATTAAAGATAATGTAAAAACAATTCCAGAATTATTTTATTTTTTAATTTTTTGCCATGCCTACAAATACCGCCCTTCCCTTTATGTATTTTGTTCTCTGTGTCCCTATTTTTAGTCCGATCATAACATTTTGTATACCGGTGTTCATGGCTACATTACAGTCCTTAATAATTTTTTACTACCACGTCAAATTCTAGTCCAATAAAAAATATTTTTCATTATTATGGATACGAAGCGAGTTTTTAAAAGTCATGACTATTCATTTATGGTAAAATGTGTTTGGATGCTTGCATAATTCAAACATTTATGATCGTTAAACTACTATTTCGGGAGGACATTTGAATGGGAGCCAGCTGAAATAATGGTCCGATTTCCACCAGTTTCAATCCCATCCGTCCTTGGACCGAAAAAATATCACGTACCAAATTTGATTGAAATATTTTAAAAACTGCGACCTGTACTCTGCGCACATGGACGGCCAGGCAGCCAGACGGACGGACGGACAATCATCGTTAAATCGACTCACCAAGTGATTCTGAGTCGATCGGTATATTTTAAGGTGGGTGTTGGATCAATATTTATGTACGTTACAAACATGAGCACAAATCAAACAAAATGCATAAATTTGTAAAAATCATTATAATTGTTTATTATATTTAAACAAGTTAGAGTTTATATTAGACCGATTTAGGTGATCGCTTTTAAGACTCCAGAATTTATTTTATTTAGAATATTTTTTATTACAACTTATTTAAAGATCGATTATAGATCGAGCAACCTATTCACACGCAGCGAAAAAACATGGTTGGACATGGTTACGACAATTACACTGTGTTTTTGGTAATAATATATTGTTGTGGTACAAAAAATGTTTAAAAAATATGTTTTAAAATAACAATTATTTGTGTACCAGTGCAAATCCAGTGTATCAAACAAGATCCAAAATCTTCCTGAAACATTTCTTGCAACTGAAAATAAAATACGTTACGTTGCCATGAAAGCTTAGAGTCTAGAATTACGCATTAGCTTTTTAGGATATTCTACGTTCAATATTCTTCGGCTTACGCCTAAATCACTTAGGGCCTCGACAATTGAGCATTTACATCCAGGACATATGTGATACGGCTGTTTCCACTAACCTGTCTTTAATAAATGCATAATGTTTCTTAGTGAAGCTACTTAGCCGAAATTAGGATATTTCGAACATGAAAATGAAAAACAAAAAAATGTTTGTGTTTTAAACAAAAAAAACAATGATAGACTGATTGGTAGTCCTTTGCTTTATTGTAGTTTATCCTTGCATTAGGTATTAAAACTTTCCTAGAATTTCTCGGAATGTGGGGTACCAAGTGGTTAATAATGGTCGTGCTAAGAACACTAGGCATACACACCATTCAATAACATTTGAAGTACCGTGCAATGTTATGTGCGGCTGGTGACATACAAATACATACAGTTAATATAATACTAATAATAAAAAACAAATTCTGGAGACATTTTTACACAACTTCCCTGCAAATAACGCGACTAGTCCATACATGCATGTAAAGACTACCCAGCATACCATTTTAGGAGCGCTCCGAAAAAGGAGTCAGAAAAGAGTCCAACAAAAGAGCATTTTCGGAGCGCTCCGAAAAAAGGAGTCAGAAAAGAGTCCAACTAAAGAGCACTTTCGGAGCGAAAGAATAATTTGCTTGTTACTGTCCTGAGTCGGCTCGCAGTATGACTCAGAAATTCCAGTTAATTATGTGTATACCAAAGTGTTGTTCTCCTGCTATTTGTGCTTTGAACAAAAAAAAAAAAACATAGCTGTACCACACAAGAATAATAAAAACAAGATTACACAGAGCCCAAGAAAAACCTCATAAAAGACTCTTTTCTGGCATTATCTAAGAGCTCTTTAAGAGCCCAAAAAAACCCTTTTCTGACATTATCTAAGAGCTCTTTCTGACGGACCATTTTCGAATGTAATGACCCTCTTTTCTGAAGGTTTTCGGAGCAATTATGATTGTTTTTTGGGCTCATAAAGAGCGTTAACGCTCCGAAAAAGGTGTCAGAAAAGACTCTTTTCGGACTCATGTGGCTTGCTGGGTAGTACAGAGAGGAGTAGGAATACTCCAAAACTACTCCAAAAATATATGGAAAATAGGTGGTCCATTTAACATTGCGATGTCCTAGGATTGGACCATATAACCCATCGGAGTAGTCCCAAAACTACTCCATGCTTCTACTCCATGGAGTACTCATCTAAAATGGATCACGTAGTCCAATATTATTTGCAGGGTTGTTATTACAAAAAACCATAAAACATAAAAATTCTTTTCCACCAAAAAAAAAAAAGTTGCAAAAGAAAAGAATGAATGTGATTCCGCACGTGCGCATTGCAAAGGTGCGGAAATAGTTTTTCTCCATGTTTATCTACGGTTTCATTGTAGTTTGGCATCATTTAGTTGTCCGTTTGTACTTTATTTAATGTTGTTGTGGTATTTGTGAGTTTTTTTTTTTTATTTGTATCTATGAGTGTTTTTTGTTTTGTTTAGTTTATTTTTTGTTTCTGTTTTTGGCTGGTTATACAAAAATTCAAATTAGACACCCCACTTAAAAAAAAAACTGAAAAAAATAAAACATTTAAAAAACCAACAAATCGATTTTTGGTGTATTTATTGTTGTTATTGCTGCTTGCGCCTGCTGTTGTTATTGTATTAATCTTGACCCGGTCTGAAACGTGACCGCGCTTCTTGTTGTCTGTGCACATTGAAATAATTTAATTACTTTTTGTTGTTGTAGTGTTTGCTATTTTTATTTGTGAAATTTTTTTTTTACTTTTTTCTACTGAATATACAAACACTACAAGTTGTTGCGTCTTTTCTTTTTTCTTTTTTGAAAAACAACAAAATAATATATTTTTTATTGTTGTTTCAACAAAATATACAAGAAAAAAAAAAACATGTGAGAAAACAATAATGACATAAAAAAATTTTGTCTAAAGTAAACATGCAGTCCATGAAATGAAGTACCAACCTGCTTTAAATTTAAAATAGAAAAATTGGGTTTTTGTTCACCTTTAAACATTGTAGACATATTTACTATAAAAGACAACTTTCTGACATTTCCTCTCCCACAGACAGCCACTTGAAATGTCAAATTACTTTGAAGACGTCAATTTTTAAACAAAAATTTTTAGAATTTTGTGAAGAACTATTTAAAAAGCAATTTTAAAATAATTTTAAGCTGAACTTTTATTTTGTATAATTAAAAATAAATAGATATTCAGCCCAATCATGAATAAAAATTCCGTGGGAGTTTTTTCCCTTTTTATTTTTTAACATTGAATTAAAATAGGAAAAATGAGAAAACGGAAAAAACTCCCGCGGAATTTTTATTCATGATTCGGCTGATTATATGTATTAATAAATTATTTAATGTTTCATGCTTTAAAGTTTACGTTTTTGTTTATAACTTAATGCAAAACATTATTAAAATTATTTATGTATTTCAAGAAATTTCAAAGATTTATCTTCTTTTTAGAAGCTGTTAATTTTGGATGGCTGTAACTCTTTCAATAAAATAAAGTTAATTGCCACTTTAGTGTATCTAAGTAATCAAGAGTGTAGTTAGTTAATTTAAACTTTTTTGTACTGCACTTCAGAACGTAGTTATTTTACCCACCAATGGTAATCTATTGAAGGGTAAATTGTCCCTTATTGTTTTAGCACAATCTTTTAAAAATGTTTATGTAGATTTTGCTTGAGGTATACGTCATTTTACTTACTAAAAAGTACAATATTTTCAATATATATTTTAGATATATGTAGGTACGTTGGAGTATATTATTTTAAAAATTAACAAATTGGGCCATGAATGTTTGACATATGAGCAGCATTTTGATGTGTTGTTTAAAAAAAATTAAATTTTCCTACCAAGTATTTTGCTTTATTTCTTATTTTTTCTAACATATTTTTTTTCTAACAATTTTACTAAACTATTTTCAAGGCCTACACAACAGCAACTCTTGTCAATGCTTTACTGGAGTTAGTCTTTAAAATTGTTTTACTCTCATGCATTTGAAACGTGGTTGTATGTTAACCAAGGTTTTGCTTTAATATAATTGAAACATAACGTTTTTTTTTTTAACAAAACAAACTTTTGAACTATTTTAATTATTTGTTTCCATTTCAAAATACATACATAAATATATTTGTACTTGTGGCATATAAACTTTTGTCTATAATTATAATTCGATATAATTTTAGTATTTCGTATTGTCATCGTCACAATTTACAATAAACAACAACAACAACAACAACAAATCCGACATAGGTACATACCTGCACATATTTTTATTTATGAGTTTTGCTTCTTTTTTTTTTGTGTTTTATATAAAAATTATGCAGTAGTCAGCATAATTACGCTCTATATTTATATTTTTTCTATTTTTTTTTATTGTATTTTCCCATATTAACAAACAAATTTTTGTTATCTCTAGGCATAAACGTATGAGTTTTTTTAATTGTATTTTTTGTGTTTAATTAAAATGCCAATCATGAAATAAGTTGAGGAGCCCACCATAAATATGATGACTTATTATTAATTTTTATTATTATATAAAATGCAATATCAGAAAAATTAAAAAATAGACTTTTATAACTATAGAAACTATTTTTAGAAACCAATCAAAAAAAGATAAATTTATTCAAAGTTTAGGTTTAAATATATTTTGTTTAAATAATAAAGGTTTGTGTCTTTGATAAATATAAAACAATTTTAACCTGGCTATTTTTTTATAATTAATTGTTTAATAGTACATTGTATAGAAAATCTTATGCATAACAGTTTATTCTGTAGAAAATCTTTTGTATAATAGTATTTCCAATAGAAAGTCTTGTGTATAACAGTGTTTTCTATAGAAAATCGTGTGTATAACAGTGTTTTCTATAGAAGATTTTGTGTACAATCTTCTTTGAAAGAGTATTTTCTATAGATAATAGTGTGTATAACAGTTATCTTATTTATAACAATATTTTCTATAGAAACAGTATAACAGTTTTATCTAAAAAAATCTTGTGTATAACAGTTGTCTCTATAAAAAATATTGTGTATAACAGTATTTTCTATAGAAACTATTGTGTATAACAGTTGTCTCCATAGAAAATTGTCTGTATAACAGTTTCTATAGAAAATATTGTGTATAACAGTGTTTTCTATAGAAGATTTTGTGTACAACAGTATTTTATATAGAAAATCGTGTGTATAATATTGTTTGAAAGAGTATTTTCTATAGATAATATTGTGTATAACAGTAATCTTGTTTATAACAATATTTTCTATGGAAAATATTGTGTATAACAGTTTTATCTATAAAAAATTTTGTGTATAACAGTTTGTTCTATAAAAAATCTTGTGTATAACAGTATTTTCTATAGAAACTATTGTGTATAACAGTTGTCTCCGTAGAAAATTGTCTGTATAACAGTTGCTATAGAAAATATTATATTTTCTATAGAAGATTTTGTGTGCAACAATGTTTTATATAGAAAATCGTGTGTATAACAGTAATCATGTTTGTAAGAGTATTTTCTGTAGATAATATTGTGTATAACAGTAATCTTGTTTATAACAATATTTTCCATAGAAAATTTTGTTTATAACAGTTTTCTCTGTAGAAAATCAGCTTTCTCTATAAAAAATCTTGTGTCTAACAACACTTTCTATGGAATATATTATGTATAACAGTATTTTCTATAACAAATATACAATATAACACTTTTAAAAAACCTTCTTCTCGGTATAAAGTTTTTATGTAAAATTGTTTGTTTTGTTTATAGCAGCATCACCTAAATTCCCTTCAATAAACCTATTTTCTAAATTGCGTATAAAACAAACTATAACCAGAAAACAAAAATTTCGGAGGACAACTGAAACCAAACAAAATGTCCTTGAATACCGTAGAGCAAACAAATAATTTGAATACAATTCCAAAATAAAGCTAAACAACAATCAAATCGATTATAACATAATGAAAATACAAAATAAATAAATGAATGAATAAACATGATCGTTTTGTCTAGTTTTTTTTTCTTGTATGTATTTTCAAACGATTCAATATTATTCATTCCATCACTGTGAATGCACTTGCAAAAGGCATTATAATGTGTATAGTTTTTTCTTCTATAACTATTTTTTTATATAAATTATTTCTTTATGGTCATAGAGGAGAGTAGCAAACGGCTAAATACAAAAAAATCATGACAAGGCGTGGATTTAAGATACAGACCAAACCAAAAGAAAAAAAAAAAACAAACAATACAATTTGAAGCACCAAACAACAAGTCACACAAACAAAAAAAAAAAAAGAACAATAATAAAAGAAGCAAAAAATATAAAATTGTAATTGTATACACTTAATACAAAATCATATTACTTTTTGTTTTGCGCAAAAAATACAACTACTCGTAGAATAGCAATCTGACAACAAACATTAAACAAATCTTTAGTTTTTTACACTGAAAGATTTATTATAATGAGTTGTTGTGGTACAGTGGGTGCAAAAAAGGTTAAACATTTTATGTTTTTTTTTTGCCGTTTAAACACACTGGCCCATAATCATAGTCATAGAAAAAGCATACTTTAAGTAAAAGTAGACTTTTAAACAACAAAAACATATAAATTTTGTTCTGAATTTAAAACAAAAGCATGCTTTTGCTTAAAGTATGCTTTTTCTATGACTATGATTATGGACCATTCTTATTATACATATGTATGTTTAAAAGTATGTCCTGCTTCACACTGAAGATCTTTAGCTGACCAGTTTTTGCTTAATTCTCTTTTAAACTTGCCATTTCATTCACACACATGTATGCAATTTTCGTAGTTTTTCATACAAATCAACATGCATAAAAGAAAAAAAAAAACAAAAGGAAATAAGAAATTTTTCTCATCCAAAAATACTTGCCTTGACAAGTCTGAATTGAAAAGTGTGAAAGCTTCAACACTTTTCTCAAGTACATTTATACAAATAGTTTTTAATAATAACCTGTTCCTAAAAAATACTATTAAACCAAAAATGTTCAACATAAAGGTACGGTCACATTTGGCAAATATTTACCCAAAAAAGCGTAACCACTTGTTTTAGCACAAATTTGTTTGACGTTGTTTACTCTTACAAGAGTTTTGCAAGATCAAACAGCATCAAATAAATTTAAACTAAATATTTGTTGTGCTTTGGCCTAAATATAAATATATATACAAATATATGTTATTTGGTGGTTACGTTTTATTTTTTTTGCCAAATACTTGCCAAGTGTGACCGTACCTTAAGACCCTGTATGGTTGCAACTAAAGAACTTTTCTTAAAAATGCGTTCTGCATGAATTCTAGCTTAACGAAATATAGCTTTACTTTTACACAGTACTGTGTCTATAAATATCTAGACTTCATGTATGGTGTTTCTTTTTCTGTAAAAACTGATACATAAACTTTATTTTCATTTACCTTTTGAGGTACAAATAGTATATTGTGTATCTTTTATAAAATAACAGAAGAAATAATAAGAAATACTAAACAAGACAGAAAAAAAAAGAGTTATGCGATTGAACGCATTTATTAGGTCATGGTCGTAATACAAACAGCTACAGCTACAACAACAACTAGAAAAATACAGTAAAAAAAATATTCAAACATGAAGAAGAAAAAGAAGTTAAAGAAGAGGCTGAAAAAGTAAAACAGAAAAAGACAAGTTAAGTTACAGAGATCTACTGACATACAGACAGTTGGACGGACAGACACATACCGATATTTAATCTTATAAACATCATTATTATTGTTATTACCACACCAACTACAACAAAAACAACAACTCAAGCTTAATTATACCCTACACCACCATAGTGGGGAGCATGGTGAAATTAAATACTAGGTGACAGCATTGCTACAACAATTACAACAAGGCAAGAACAACAGGCATTTTTCTATATGTAAAAACCTTCGTCACTGTCAAAAAGTTTTTTTTTTATATAACTTTTTGACATTTTCAATTTCACCATGAATAATCAGCTGGCGCTACGCTGTCACCTTGTATTTAAATGCATCTTGGTGGGGAGGGTATATTGGATTTGTGCTAAAGTATACTGATCGACTTAGAATCACTTTCTGAGTCGATTTAACGATGTGCATCCGTCCGTCTGGCTGGCTGGCTGATATTTGATATTTTTTCGGCCCAAGGACGTATGGGATTGAAACTAGTGGAAATCGGTCCATTATTTCCAATGGCCCCCATACAAATGTCCTCCCGAAATAGGGGTTTAACGGTCATAAATGTTTGAATTATGCAAGTATCCAAACACATTTCACTACAAATGATTGGTAAATGAAGCCGAATTACATCTACAAATTTTGTATAGATCGGCCCATAATTGCACATAGCTTCCAAATCCAAATAAAATTCAACACATATAATTATACAGAAATAAGGACACCTAATTTTATAATGGTCGGTCCATAGTTAGTCAAATCTCCCATATAAGGCCCTTTCTGTAATTCCACCATAAATTTTTTAAAAGTATTTGCGTATGTCGTTTAACAAGCATAATATTTATGTTACAGAAGTAACATAAATTTTTGGATGGCCATATAGCGCCCATTTCTGAAAACGTCTTTTATACATATATACTTGGTGTAGGGTATTATATAGTCGGGCTTGACCGACTATACTTTCTTACTTGTTTTTTATTTAGAAAAGACAGACATATACATATGTACATACTTAAACAAATGTTATACTCTTGTTTATGAAAAATTATTTGGAAATATTGAAAATTTGTTTAACAAATTGAGTAACTTGTTTATAAAAATTTAAAAAAAGAATTTCGTAAAAATTTAAATATGTCAAGTTCCGAATAATATTTTTGAAACTACACTATAAGACAAACTAAGAAAAATTGTATCCACCAGTCAAGTTTAAAATGAAAGGCATTTAAAATACTTTAGTTCAGTTCTGCAGAAAAGTGATTTCAGGAAATATATTACATATGTAAAGGGTGTCCCAACTAGAACGCAATTTTTAAATTTTAAATAAAACACAGATAAGAATAATTATTATTTTTATATGAACTGTTACTTTTAAATCATTGATATTTCTTTTATTTCGGCTCGAGTTCATTAAATTTAATTTTTCATTAAATTATTTTTACTGAAGGTAGGAATTGTTACATGAAAATTATTATTAAAAATTTATTGATAATTTTTAATAATAATTTAAATAAAAGAAATATGAATGATTTAAAACACAGATATTTAAAAAAAAATCGTGAAACTATATGTAGTAAAGTAGACAGAATGAGGTTATGTATGGAACAAGATATCGTGCAGATGGCCGCCGCGGCTTTGCTGGCACACACGCGATCTTTGAGTGAAATTTTCAATTTAAATGTTGTGGTATTTCATTAATGCAGCGTCCAATTTCTCCTTTTAAGGCTTGAGTCGTCGTCGGCTTGTTAAATAAACATGGAATTTTTAAGATATTCGCTATTATTTTTAAAATCCTTAAGGTACGGTCACACATGGCAAATATAATATTCTAAATAAAATTTGTTATTATTCTTGTGTTTATTTAGAAAACCGTAATTTTTTCGGGATGCAATGATGGCTCATGGAGTACGTGTGGATAGCTGTCTGACCAATAACGCATATTTTGCTTATTGACGAAGCCATTCAGCCAGAAATGAGTCTCATCGCTGAAGATGATTTTTCGAGGAAAATCCGAATCATTTTCAAGTTGTTACTCAGCCCAATTCACGAACATACGACGCTTCTGGTAGTCAAGCGGCTTCAGTTCTTTGTACTGTGCCTGTGCATTCAAATTTTTCCACTAGACGCTCAATTGTTTATCTGGTAGGACGATTATGACGACCATAAATTGGACGTAGCGCTCTTAACGTTGAGGCCACTGACTCCGAATTTCGGTAGTAAATTTTAATAATTTCGACTCGTTCTTGGCTCGTATATCTTTCCATCATGAAATGGCAAACCTTACTGAAGAGAAATGTCAAAAGAGCGGCAAAAAATATGGCGTCGTTTGCTGTCCCTAACGGTCAAGTTTTGTAACGTCCCTGTTGGAAAATGCTTTATAAGCCTGTTATAACAAAATTTAACAGTATCTTGATACTCCGCGCATAATATGCCAACAATTCGTCGGCGTTCTTAATGTGTTAGATTTTAGTAGATGTCATGTGATCGAACTTTATTATTTTCAATTATTTTTCAAATATCAATTTAACTTTGCTGACATGCAATTTCATGTTCACAGATAAATGAAATTGTTTTAATTACATTCATAAACCCATTCAGCAAATCACTTCAATCCAAGTACTCAAATGATGAAACCTTTTAATTTGTTTTATTAGTTTGTTGGCAACACGTTAGTTATTGATTTGAATTACATGCCGGGTACCACATACTATGTGCAAAACTATGTACATATATCTACATATCTGTATTCTGTGTTCACTTGTACATACTTACATACTTCCTAATGATACTTTTTACTCAACTCATTGGTTTGTAGTTATTTTGTATTTTTTATTTCTAATTTACACACACATTATTATCTATTATTGTTATTTTTATTCTTCTTAGCTGTATCTTTATTTTTTGCAATAGATTCTTGAAATAATTTAAAATTCATAGAAAATCTAAAAGTTAAAGATATGTACATACATACATACATATGTATGTAAGTATGTATATAATAGTTATTATTTTATCTAGTTTAAAACCCATAAGAAAACCAACTGACTGCTGTATTGGCGTGTTCAAACTATTTGTAATTTTGATAAAATTATTGGCATTTTTATACATACATATGTACATATGTATGACAAACGGCAAACAGCATTTAATAATGATAAGAGTGCTAGAAAAGAGTAACAATTATTGGTAAATGGCAAGAAAAGCTAAAATATTGTTCAATAAATTGTCAAATGATATTGGCCGGAAACTAGAGAAATCAATTAACCCGTCAGGTGTCAATCTATTAAGTTCGTGATGATTTGATTTTTTGTTTTATTTTGTTGTATGGCATGTGCAAACTTTTTTATACACAATGTTTATATGGAACTAAACATTAATACATAATTATATTTGTGTGTAGTGATCATATGGAAATTTACTTTTAAACTAACCAGGCAGAAAAAGACAATCAGAACAGCCTTATAGCGTGTTCACATATGCACCTTAATTGCGTTAATCGCAATTAACGCCATTATTGAGCTCAATATTCCATATAAAATCTCAATTAATTATTGCGCAATAAGTACGAAATTGTTATAATATTGAGTAAGATTTCGAATGCAACACTGTTCACAACTGTGTTTAGTAAACAAAATTGTATAAAATGGCAAATGTCAACAAAAGAAAACAAAAGAAATCATTAAAATAAAAATCAATGTGAAGGTAAGTCTGTTTACTGTCAAATGATTATTGAGTAAGCTGAAAATTGCGTATGCCTGAACACTTAAAATAATATTGTCAATTAACCGAATATTGACTCAATTATGTTTCATATCTGAACACGCTATTAGAAATATCAACGGCTAATAATCGTTTCCCTATTCTTGTTTTCAATATCGTCACAATATTGTTACCCCAAAAATATCACAATCCGGGAAAATACCCTACTTATAGAAGGCATATGTACTTAAGAATTGAATTTTCCAGAAAATAAACGAGCTTCAAACCTTTTCACCGATGAAAGTTGGTTTAAGATATTTGGTGTCAAAAATATGGCGAACCAAGAACGAAGCCTTTGCTAATAAATATGTTACCAATACGGTAAAACATGACAGCATCGGGGTTTACGTTTAGAGAATCTACAACAAAAAAGGAAAGCAAATTTCCACATTTTAAAAAATAATGTGCCCCTAGTTTAGTGCAATTAGAAATAACGCTGGACTAGAACTAGATTTTCAAACAGGACAATTATCCTAAGCATACCTCCAAAATAGTGAAAGTGTGGTTGCTCAATCATTGTGCAAAAACTTTAGATCATCTGCGACAGTCCCCAGACCTCAATTCAATTGAGCATCTGTGGAAATATCTGGAGAAAACAATTATTCAGAGATACATATATTTCTTGCAAAGATAACCTAAAGGCAAGTAAATACAGGAGGAATGGAACAAATTTTCGCCTGATAGAACATTGTCAGTTGTGTTAAAGGCAAAAGGACTGCAAATGAATGGCATCTTTCCATCGTTTTAGTGTAAGAACAGAATCCCTTATCCCAATGGCTGCCTGAATACAATTGCCGCCAGCAAATTGTGTTTTTATCGAGCCTTTTTCAGTTCCACAATTTTATCCAGAATTGCCTTCTGTAATTATTGTGAAATTAATGTGGAGGGTTGAGTGTTTTGCTTAGATTCCAGTAGCGCATCTTATTCATTCATTCGAATAAATACCCGAATAGATCCAGGACAACGCTCAGGTATCATTAATTCCTTCAAAAGGTTGCGGTTAATTTAGGTCCATAGAGACACGTTGTGGCGTAGGCCACCATTAGGAGACACACTTCCATAGTGCCACACATTACATGGACACTGTTCGGACTACATATGGAATTAGGGGGTTTTTCCGAGCGTGTCGCAAGACACAGGCACATCATATTAAGGTACGGTCACACTTGGCAAATATTTGCCCGAAAAGACGTAACCACTAAATAAAATATATTTGAACTCGTTTATTTATTTAAAAAGAAAACTTTGTTTATTTAGGCCAAATCACAACAAATATTTAGTTTTATTGTATTTGATGTTGTTTGATCTTACAAAACTCTTGTAAGAGTAAATAACGTCAAACAAATTTGGGCTAAAACAAGTGGTTACGCTTTTTTTAATAAATATTTCCCATGTGTAACCATACCTTTAGATGATTGAATGCAAACAATCTGCGGCATTACAATTCGATTAGCTATGTCACGCATTCAGATCCCTGCAGCAGATGCTGCTTGCCCCCAACTCATTCCAGAGAATATGTTAGTCACATAACTTTATGGCGACTAATTATGTTGTTCAAATTAGCGGAAATGAAATTGTTGAAAAATTTTAATTTACTTAATTTATTTTAATTTAATATTTATGTAGTGACTGTTTTATAATTTCCCAGCCCAAACCTACTGCACCTAGAAATAAGACTTTTATGCTACAATGAACTTCGAATAAGGTAAAAAATTAGTACATACCATAATATATCAGCTAGCAAATAAAGAAATAAAATACATCTGCGTCTTGGTACTTTTTCGCAAATTTGAAAGTTTTAGGTGGTAAAAAGGCAACGTAGAGCTAATTTCTATAGTTCTTCCAAACAAAAATCGCAAGATGTAAGCATTTTCTTCTCTAAATAAAATAAGTATTCTTTGACATGTGTTTGGTACTTTTTTTTTACTTTTTGTCAGTATGTATTATAAAATTGTTTGAAATTTATAGAAATTTATGCTACAGATAAAAATTAAGAATAAACGTGAAAAGTGGCCAAACAAAGATAGAAATAACGTTAAAAACACATCTTGATCTGGGTACTTTTTTTCAGAAATTTAAAAGTTTAGGTTTTGAAAACGAATAACATGGGGAATTACTGTATATATAGAAATAAATATGTAGATATATTTTATTATCAGCAGCGTTGTCAACTTAGTGTGTTTCGCACAATTTTTGGTGCTTTTTTTAAATTGTTTGTGCGAAAGAAGCGGTGCGCTTTTTTTTCGATGCGTTTTTTAATTTTATCGAAAATGTAATGAAGTTAATTTTTTATAGTTACTAATTTTCAAGGGCTGTTTTTTAAATAATTCATTATCATAAAATCTATACGATGAAAAAGGATCCCATTAAATGTATTTTAAATGCGAATATATGATAAATGAATACATACTATCAAATTCGTCACATGATGGTTATTTTGCTAAAGGTTTATAGATTGAAAATCGTTGTTTGAAATAAAAACTAACATTTTAAACATGTAAATAAAAATGGTTCTATAGCTTGCTAGTTTGAACTGTAGACGAACAACCAGGGTTAGAGTCCCAGTGGAGCCCTAACAAATATTATTGAAAAAAATCAAATAGAAGTATAGTATATGCTTAAAATAGAAAACAAAAATAATTTAAAAAAAAGTACCAAATATGTACTGAATTTAGCTCTTTTACCAATTAGTACTTCAGTTTCGAATAGCATATTGTGAGTTAAATTTTGAGTGGTTAAATACTTATTTTATATTTATTAGCTCGTTGATTAAAAAACAAAGATATTAATTTATGAAATCAGAAAAATTCAATAAACATAAAAAAGAAATTCTATAATTGCTTTTTTTCAAGCAATTAGGTCACTTAGTATTTATATAAAAAAATGTTCTTTATAATTATATTTTTTTATATAAATATTAAGTGACCTAATTGCTTGAAAAAAAAAATTACAGAATATTAAAAAAAAGGTCGAATAAAAGAACTTAATAATAAAAAAGAAATTCTAAACTTGATGTGCTTTTTTAAAAAATGCGTTTTTTTTTCTCCATTTTGTTGCGTTTTGAAATTTCTAAGTTGACAACACTGATCATAAGCCAAGTGTTTGGTACTTTTTGAAAGCTTTAGGAAAATATGTACTTTGTTTTCATATGATACTTTCTATTGATTTTAGTTTGATGAAGTTTACAGGTTACTATGAAACGTTGCAATACTTATTGCTAAATCCACAAAAAAAAGCTAAAGAGTATTTTTGTGGGAAAAGTACTTTTACACATGGTACTTCCTGTTGTTTCAAAATTTAAATGACTCTAGAAGTATGAAATTTAGCAACATAATGGCTTGGCTAAAGTTAATGAAATATAGTGTCATTTTGTAACTTTGTTGTAATTTACACGAAGCCATTTTTATTGAAAATATTAATACAATTTTTTCCTTGAAATTTCCTCGGTGTTTACACGGCACAATTCCTATTGCTTTAATCGCTGGTATTTTAATTGGAGAGCATGCACACATTTGTATACGCATACGTAATACGAATAAGAGAGTCAAACGAATTGTAAGTACAATCAAGTTTGTCTTATCTTATCGTCTTATCTTCCCCTCACTCCGATGTGTAAAAGGTAATCAGCTAAGCTTAAAGAATTGCTTCGCGTAAATTGGAACTTTCGAAAGAACTTTAACGCTTAAATCTATTGCGATGTCTTTAAATGCTTAAAAAAAATACTTGTAAAAAAGAACTGAATTACCCAGAAATTTGTTAAAGAATAATTCTAAAATTTAAAAATTCGAATGAAATTTTAATGGTAACAAGACTTGAAAATTTGTTATTTTATTTTATTTATAAACAAAAGAAACAGCTTTTTAAAAATTAACTAACTTATCGATTACTTAAGCTACAGCTAGAAAAAATAGCTAAAGAAAAATAGCGAATAAAATAAATAAAACTTAAATGAGTGTAGATTTTTAAAACAGCAGCAAAACAACAATAAAACAAAATATATTAAATGTAAAACTAAATGAAAATCAAAAAAAAAAAAAAAAAATAAAAACAAAGCCAACAACTACAAAATACTTTGTTATACATACTAGGCAACATTTAATAGTAATAACAATAATATAATAACAACAACAATAATAATAATAAAATATTAAAAAAAAAACTTTATAGAAAATCTACTATTTTGTAAGTTTAATCAGTCACTCGGTGAGTCTGTTACTCAGTCAGTCAAGCAAGCAGTTAGCCAAACTGGCACTAAGCCTGACGGCCTGCCAATAATTTTCTATTTTTCTTTTTTCAGTTTAAAGTTGTGTAGATTAGTCAAGCAAACTGTAATAGTGGCAACAAAAAAAAAATTAAAAAAAAAAACTGCTGCTACATTAACTGAAAAATAAAACTACAAATAAGGTGTTCAAACTCTAAACAACAATTGTAATAATAACAATAACAACAACAAAGCTCTGCAAAATAGTATTATTAATGCACAGTGGGTTAGTGGCGAATATAGTTGGCAGTGATTTAAGAACTACTTTTAAATATATTTTCAATATATTATCAATTCTAAGCAACTTTGGTGAAGGAACCATGGGTCTATCTCGATTTTCGAGTCTCCCACTTTTTCTCGGAAAATAGACGAAACATATTACAAATATGCATGAAACGCCCTCTGGTGGTGTTCATAGGTAAAAATAAAGATCAAAAATGAATTTCTCGACCCCAAAAACCCCCCATATACACATAAAAAAGATAATATAATGAATAAAAAATCGAATTTCGAATCAAAATGATGTTATAGGGCAGGGATGGCGAACCTTTTTTAGACTGAGTGCCAAAAAAAATATTTTTATAAAATGAAAATACATGCGTGCCATGCCTTATCGAAAAATTATATATACAGGGTGGGCCAAGTTTGACTGAATGATTTGAACTCTATTGGCATATTGTAGCCGTTGTGGTGCATCCCTCGGCAATAATTCTTGGGCCAATTGAATTTTATATGGAAACATCTTCAGATCAACTTTTAGAATACGTCGTAGCGATGTTCTGGAGATGTTCAATTGAGTATTAAATTAAAAATGCAAAAGTTATAAGCATTTCAAATCAGTCAGTCCAAGTTGGCCCACCCTGTACATTTATTTTTATAATTAGCTGACATAATTTTTAATGAGATTTTTGTTGTTGAATAGTTTTTGATAATGCATCAATATCCGGGTGATAGTTTGACAATTTTAATGAAATACAAGCCTCGCCAGATTCATCAGTAAGTCTGTTTCGTACATCAGATTTTATGTTATTCATTATCGAAAATAAGCTTTCAACTATACGTTGATGAAAATATTGTAAGAATAGCTAAAGACAGTTTCTTCATCGCACTAAATGTCTCTGGAAGCGAACACCATGTCTTCAACAACATATTGTCCATGTTTTCGTATTCTTCTTTATTTAATCTTTTTTTTCATTATTTTTTATTTCATGCCTTAACTCAATAAATTTCTGCTTCCAAATAGAGCTTGATTGAAACTCCGCCAACTGCATTTCTAACTCCTCCAACTTTAACCATTCTAACTTATCAATTTTAGTAGTTTCCAAATCGAACTTTTCTGGATATTTGATAAAGTTAATTATCGGTTCAAATATTTTGAAATCTTGAAATCTCTTAAGAAAATTGTCTTGTATGTAAGTTATAACTTGGCTATAAAAATTTATATTATTTTCATACTTTCCATGAATGGAAAATTTTTTTTTCTTTCTCGCATTTGTTGTTTCAATTAATCAATCCTAAAAAAAACCAATACAAAAAATAGCAAGTGTCATAACACCTTAAAATAGGTTCGAACCAATTTTAAAATGTGTTTATTTACACAAGGTTTAAAATAGGCATTTTAAGATAATATTCGTTTATGAATACAATTTTATCGAATTTAGCTTAACAATGATTTGAAATCCTGCTTAAAATGTTTATAAATATAACCCTTAAAATATAATAATTTTTTGCAAAATCAAAAATGCATTTAGTTTAGTACATATGTATCAAAAATGAAACATATTATATGTGCCAATGAAAATTTACTTGCATGCCACCTTGGGCACGCGTGCCATAGGTTCGCCATCCCTGTTATAGGGGGAAAAAAAAAGTGAGAGACTCGAAAATCGAGATAGACCCATGGTTCCTTCACCAAAGTTGCTTAGAATTGTCCATAGAATCATCCTAGGGGGCGGCTCTAATCGATTTTTTCGGCTCCATACAAATTGGCCCGACCTAATATATATATACTCCGCTTTCGCACTCTTCAATTCTGACTCGTCAAGGCAAGTAATTTTGGATAAGAAGGGAAAAGAGAAAAAAAGGGATACAAACTTGACGGTACTAGTCAATTTTCTTATATCCTTTTGTTTTTTTTTTTTCTTTCATGCATGTTGATTTGTATGAAAAAGTACGAAAATGGAATTGACGTGTGTGAATGAAATGGCAAGTTCAAAAGTGAATTGAATAAAACTGGTCAGCTAAAACTGAAGAGTGTGAAACAGGACTAATTAAAAGCATTTTTTTCACATAAAACCCGGTCGCATAAATGTTTTAATTTTTATGTAACAAAAAAAATAAAAACGATTTTATACTTTTGTAGCACAAAAAAATATAAATGAATGTTTAAGTTCAAATGGTTCGCAATAACTATTGCACAACATTTCAATCCAACTTTATCATGTACTTATTCCAAATATGTATCTTGATTTTTTTTATTATTAAGACCTGTACTGAACATCCCGCTAATACTTTCCTTTTACAAAAGCATAATATTTTTCAATTGGCCAAAGCAAAGGACAATTAGAAGCGTTCATATATTTTTCTATTACGTTGAGCTGATTTCTTCGATATCAATCCATTATAGATTTTGAATAAGGGCAGACAACTAAATCCAACCAAAACTTTACTCAAGTAACATAAAAGAGGCGATAAAAGGCAACCCAATCGTTCATTTGATTTTATTCATATTATAATGTCACATTCAGAAAGTGAAAGATTTGCAAAATAACTTTAAAAAGTTATATTAATGCAATTGGTGTCAGAATTGCTAATTTTTTCGGTCACTTTAGAGTCAAGTATAGGGTGTTTGTTTTTAAATGTATAGAACTTTAATTTGACAACACTTTTTTAACTGGCGGTCATTTTGTTAGCTGTCAAGTGATGTATGTTTAGTTTGGTTTGGCATTTCAACATGAATAGACTGACGCCTGACGAACAACGCTTCCCAATTGCGCAAATTTATTTTGAAAATCAAGGTTCTGTATAGAACTTTGAAATGGAATAAAACAAAGGTGATTTTTTTTAAATTGACTTTGTTCGAAAGATAATCTTCAGGCATTATAATTAAAATATGACTTCTGGCATATGACTGGCTCGAACGTAGTCTAATCTGGAGGTCTAATTTTCGATGACTTTTTTCCAACATTTGTGGCGTATATCGAGAATAACGCGGCTAATGTTGTCCTCCAAGTGGTCAATCGTTTCGGGCTTATCGGCGTAGACTACCGATTTCAAACATGAATCACTTGACAGCTAAAAAAAAATGGCCGTGAGTTGAAAAGGTGTTGCCAACTTAAAGTTGAATACATCTAAAAAACACTCTATTCATAAAAATTAAGATTCTCGAAATACTTGCATTTCTAAACCTAGGAAATACTTTTCTGAATTATCATAAAAATATAACAATAATTAAGCTTAACTGTGTTTTAATGAACGAAAAACAATATTAAGAAATTTTACCTTCGACACATGTACATATGTAGCTGCTAAAATTACTCGGTTTTGCTGAAATATTAGGTAAATATTTTGATCTGGGCCATAATATTCTAAAATTGTTTTTATAAATATGAGACGTAATAACAATAACAATTATGGGACTATTAATCATATTTTTTGCCAATAATTGTTGTTTTGTTTTAACTGAAGTCATCGGAATTAAATTGAGATTAAAATTATGAGATGTATTATTTATTTAATGTTCTCAAGTATATCTAGAATAAGATGTAGATATTCAATATCTAAATTTTGAAACCATGATAAATGCCATTAAATTTCCATTCAATGCCACAGTGTCTGCCAATTTGATTAGAAATCCAATCCAATATGAACAATATGTTTGAAGTGTAAAATAAAAAGTTTAAGCTTTTGTGTTTCATTTCTTCACATTACTGGTGATCACACACCACTCATACTTGCTCAAGCTCATCCACACACACAACTAAACACGCGAATGTAAGCAGCAACAACCCAGCAAGCCATATGAGTACGAAAAGAGTCTTTTCTGACACCTTTTCCGAAGCGTTAACGCTCTTTATGAGCCCAAAAAACAATCATATTTGCTCCGAAAACGTTCAGAAAAGAGGGTCATAACATTCGAAAATGGTCCGTCAGAAAGAGCTCTTAGATAATGCCAGAAAAGGGTCTTTTATGAGCGTTTTTTGGGCTCAGAAAGAGCTCTTACATCATGTTAGAAAAGAGTCATTGCAATTTTAAATACAAAAAATTAAAAGTTCACATTATTATTTTTTTAATTAATTTTACTTAAGCAAAAAGGGAATTCATTTACAAATTAATTAAATTATAAATGGAAAAAAAATAAATAAATTGTATTTACAGTAAAAAAAAAAATTAAATGGAATTCATTTAAATGAAATATATAAAAATGGAAAAAGAAATTAATTTTTTAAGCAAATTTTTCTTTCGCTCCGAAAATACTTTTTAGTTGGACTCTTTTCGCACTCCTTTTTCGAAGCGCTCCTAGAATGGTATGCTGGGTGGGAATAATCAAAACAACAGATAACTTTATTAAAATCCACTGCAACAGCAACAATTTTAATAACAAACATTATTAAACTTAAACACTCATACTCTCAGACAGGCAAATACAGCTCCCCCTCCCCTTCCCCTCTTACCCACGCACATTTACTTAACAACTACGAATGCAATTAAGAAAACAACAACAGTAAACTAAAGCAACAAACAAAACAAATTTTATACAACCTGCATGTAAAGTGCAACAACTTGTGGTAAATGAAATAAAAAGCAAAAAACGCAAATAACTGGTTGCAACGTTTTTAGTTTTCAGTTTTTTTTTCGATATTTCTCTGATTTTAGTTTTAAAATTTAAATCTTGTTTTTAATTTTTTTGGTATTACAAGTTTTTACTTTTGTTTTTGTAGTTGCTATTATTGTTGTTGTTTTTATTGTTGATTGTAAACAACCAATTTAGCTTATTGTTATTGTTATTATTAACTATTTATACATATGCACATACTCGTACATATGTATTTGTGTGTAAATTATTGTTAAAAAAGGGAAAGGCAAAAATTTTGTATATGATTTTAAACAAAAAAAACTGACTAGAAATAACATAAATATTTTGGTAGTTAATTACTGAAATTAAGCAAAGTTTTGGTAAGAAAAGTTTTTTTAAGTCGTTGAAAGATTTAAGGGAATTTTAAAAAAAACTTTTGCAATAGTAATAGAACCTGTGAACCGTCACGGGGCTCTACTGGTAATTTTATATTATTTCTATATAATATTTTTTAAACTAAAACATCAATGAACTATTATTAATTAAAATTTTTTTTCTTGGTTTCTTTGCAGGTATGTTATAAATTTTTATAATTTGTCACAGTTGTAAGTAGAAATATTTTTTATGGAAACATTTTAAATTATGTATCACTGCATTATCTACTGTATTAATTACGTTATTTTTTATGAAAACCGCTTTTCGAATTTCTTATTTCAACCCCAACGCTGAAAGTCAAATAGGACAATGTTAATGGATCGATTAGTCAGCAAACTTGGCATGGCGAGAAGAAAATAGCTTGATTTTAGAAAAAATAACTTGACAAACTAAAAATACTAACTAATTGGGTTGGAACATTTTAGTTTTACATTCAAAACAAACAACAACAATTTGTTTAGACTTACTGCCCGTTTCTCTATATCAAACGTAAGTTTTCGTTTGCTTTCTTAGCTAAAGTTTGATTTCATGAACATCATCTCTATACTTTTGATATCTCTAGCAATAAAGGTGGATTCACCCATATGTTCCTAACAAAAATTTTGTCCGGAGAAAAGCTTTCTGCAGCACGATTCACCCATTTCGAACTATAATTCGGAAAAATCAAAGTTGCCATATGTAAGAGACATCAAACTTCATATGAAAAAAACTTTGTCAAAACAAATATGTTCAGAACGAATCGGTGAATCCACCTTAAGTCATGCGAAAACATACATACATATGTAAATGTCTTTGAATAAAAAATCGACTTGAAGATATTCTTTCTTATGGCCAATTTTTAACTTAAAAATTAAAGTGTGTTTAAGTTAAGTTAACCCTTAAATGCATGAGGTCATAACTCTGAAACCCTTATATAAAATCGCTCACTAAATATAAATTCGGCATTATTTTTCTCTGAATCGTGAGTACTCTACCCTTATATAAAATCATTCACTAAATGTAAATTCGGCACAGTTTTTCCGGAAAATTAAAAAAACTAAATTTTTTTTATGTACCATATATGGTTAAATAGCGTTAAATATAACTTAAATCACTGACTACGTCCATTTAAATACAACTTCAGTTTTTCACACTATCAGTTCTGCAAATTATGAAAATTGCGCATTTAAGTTTTTTTATTATTTGGCAAAACTATTCAATAAATAAACTCGCCGCGAAATAAAAACATTGTGCTTATTATTATCAATATCAACTAATATCAACTAAAACAATGAATTTAGATGAAGAGGATATAAATGATGCAGTTTTTGCCCCTTTAGTTTAAAACAATTTGTAAACTAAATAGTAAATAAAAGATTAGCGGTTTTTTTTTTGGCTTTTAACTTGTCAAGGCTTAATAAAACTAGTCCATCAAGTACATTTCTTTAGACAGTTTTGCATATAACATTATTTTCTTTAGAGAATTTTTGTTACCAAAGATTTTTCTATACAGGATACAAGATACAATATAAAGCAAATTTAAAATAATTAAAACTTAAAATTTTAATTAAAATTTATTATTTTCTTGCCAAACTCAAACTTATTCGTCCATCCCTGGTGGGTTTATTTTGAACTGCCATTGGTATCGATGTGTATTTGGCGACTAGGGCTGTATTTTTCTCTCGTTGACTTAAATCAGTGGTCGGCTTACAGAGAATAAACTAGATTTTGTTTCTGATTTGATCATTTTAATTATTTTTTTTCACATATCGATCGCTTTCTCCTGATAGCTATAAGAGTCGAATATTGAACTAAATCCGATAATAGATATGTAATCCTAATATCTAAATATTTAAAAATTTAACATTTAAGTCTGCTATTAGATATGTGAAAATATATATATTTTTTTTTTTTTGACCTCGCTCATATTTTTGCAATTGTTTTACTAAAATTGCATCAGAATACGAAAATTGACCTATTGATCTAGCTACTTCCAAGAAAATTTTATTTGAACATTGTAGAATGCTACAAAAACTCAACTTTCCCCCTGACTAAACGGGATTGGAATTTATAACACAAACAAATTTACAAGTAGCATCTATAAATAAATAAAGTACTGACTACTCCCGTTTTTCGATCTCTAAAAAGTTCTTAATTTCACATTTCTGCTGCAGATCAGGGTTTCAATTTGTTAATACAAATCCCTATTAGAGGGGAATTACTAGTGAATGTTTGTTATAATTGTAGTGTATTTACCAGCATGAGTGTGTGTCAGTCAGCCAGTCTGATATTACTTGTTGTTATTTACTGTAAAAAAAGTGCAAATCATAACTTCTAATAATATTATTTGTTGTAATTTTTATTTCAAATGTTAAGTAGATAATTATTTCAAATTCAATTTAAAACAGTTTTGTTGTTATTTACCCATACACTCTCAAAGAGTAAGTAAGAAAGACCGACCATATAATACCCTTCACCCAGTATACATTTTTCAGAAATGGCCGCTATATAGGAGCTATGACCTATTATGGACCGTGGCATTACTTCTATGCATACAAATATTTTTTTGTTTTAAACTAGATATAAACACTTTTAAAAGATTTATATATGTTAAAGTGATTTTCGGAAGTGGGTCTTATATGGGAACTTTAACTAATTATTGACCGATTATCATAAAATTAGGCCGACTAATTTGTGTATATATATAATATATTTGTGTTAAATATTATTTGAATACTAGAGAGTTATGCTTTTTAAATTGATTTTCGGAAATGTGCCTTATAAGGGAGCTTCGGCTAATTATTGTCCCATTTGCACAAAATTCATGTACAACATATTTGTTGCAAAATTTTTTTGGATACGAACATAAATCAAATATTTATGACCGATAAACCGCTATTTCAAAAGAAGGCTAGCTGAAATAAAGAAATAGCTTTACCTTTACTTTGCGCACTAGCTTGAAATGGACACCCAGCCAGCCAGACGGATGTACGGACGGACATCGTTAAATAGACTCAAGAAATGATTCTGAGTCGATCTGTGTATTTTAAAGTGTTGGACTAATATTTATGGGCGTTACAACAAACATCAGCACAAATCCCCCCACTATGGTGGTGTAGTAATGGAAAGTTCAAAGCTTTTTTGTTTTGAAAATACATTAGTTAGTATTTTTATGGGAATCTTTAAATTTTCCAAAAATATGCTAATATATAAATACCGACTTTATACCGACCTTATGTCGGTATTTATAAAATGTAAAACTTAAGAAGTCTAACCATAATTTTCTGCATTTTTTAAGTTTAAGTTGACATAATTTCCAAAGTTTTGAAATGAAATTGAATATTCTGAAAGCTTAATAAAAGTCAGCGATAACTTGATGAAGTTACAAACAAAATCAAATTGTGATCTTCTCAAAATCTCAACATTCCATCCCTGATGCAAATTAAATAAATGAACATGCACAGTGTTGCCATATTTTTAGTTAGATTCGATTGATTTTGTTTTATTTTTTTCAAATTTCCTTATATCAAGCTTAAAATTGCTTCAACATTCGTTATATAAGATTGAAAATAATGTTAAAAGCTTTTCTGTACGTTATATGTACGTTATTATGTTTTCCAACGGAAAGCTATGTAGAACATTAACAGAGGTTACAAATATAAATTTCAAATAAATTTTTATGTTTAACAGAGAAGTAAACCTTCGAGTAAAAAATTTAAGTAACTAAATTTTCTATAGCAAATGTTGATTTTTAAATATCTGCACGTTTTATAGAATATCTTCTATGGAAAATATTGCGTATATTTTCTACAGAAAATCGTCAGTATTACAGCATTTTCCATAGAATATGTTTAGCCTAAGAGTGACTTCAGCATGAATCTATTATTTCCGTTTTTTTCTATAGAAAAACTTCACAAGAACAGAAAATGCGGTATATTACATTAATTTTTAGAGAAACTTAAATAAAAAACCACACTATTATGAAATTAATCAAAATTTTAAACTTTAAAACTTTGTGATTTCGAATTTAATTTAATAAAATACATTAAACTTAGAGAAATGTATAAAGTCTTTATTTGGGCCGATAGAACGATCTATATAATTGAATGTTTAAAAACGATTTCATGCAAATGTTGACAGCGGCGGCTTAACAGAGCATGATTTTTATAATAAAATTCAATGATCTGCAAGTGTTTTTCGTTTATAAACCAAACTGAACATGTTAAACAGTAACATGTTACACGAAAACAGCTGAGCAGCTAAAAGCAGTCTTGTCAAAAAGAAATTGGCAAAAAAAAAATCACCCTTTACTAGAATATTATTTTGATACCGTAAAATTATTTCATATTTAATCCCTGATTTGACATATTGATATCATATGTTCAACAGCAAAATATTGCAACTTTTTTTTTAAAATGATTAATTTTTTTTCGGAATTTTGGCATAGTAAAACAACTCTGGCAACACTGAAGTCGAAATTTCTGTAAAATTCTACAAAGCAATAACTACAACAAAACTACTAGTAACAACAAGAGCAAACGAACAACCAAAAATTGTGAACGAAACGAGTGGAAAATTCAATAAACAAAAACAAATACTCTTTTGCTCTGGCTGTTAATAACAGTAGCAGTAGCAGCAGCAGTAACAGCAGATTTTCAAACATTTCAGATGAATTTATCACAGTGTATATGAGTGAATGTGTTGGTGATAAAGTATGTATGGGTGTTTGACGTTATGGGTGTCGCATTAGAAAAAAATTATTAAATAGAAAAAGACATTTGAAAAGCAAACAAACCAACAAATAAAAGGGAATTGCGAGTATGTGGGCTTGATTAAAAATGTGACGTCATGAAATAAGAAATAATAGATAAAAAACAAAAAACAAATTATAGAATAAATAAAGTAAAAGTTGTTATAAACAAACTGTACCACGAAGGAGAGCCACACAGCTAGTGTTGGGCTATTAGAGAGAGAGCGTGCACCAAGTGAGTAAGTAAGTGAAAGAGTGATTGGCTAAATTTGTGTGAGTTGGCATAAAATGCTGCAAATTCTTCGTTAATGAGTTTTGAGTAGCGCTTGCAAAGCTTTTTCTGCTAGTGTTTGAGTGGTTTACAATTGATTGTGTTTTAAAAAAGCACTCATTTAAAATTTAAATGAGTGCTTTTGCGTTGCTTCCATTTACTTTAACTCAACTAGCATTAAGCTCAACAATTGGATTTTAGTACGATTCAATACTTACAACGTGACGGTTTATAGTAATTCTAGAGTCTATGCTGTTTTAATTAAATAGATTTTAATATAAAAATTAAAATTTATTACTATAATAATTTACTAAACTATTAAAGTTTATTTATACAAACAAAATTATATTTGAAATAATTTTTACTTTACTCTGCTTGAATTTTTTTCTTTAAGGAAATTAAAAAAAAAGTGTTTTGAAAAATCTTTAAAAAAAAGAAAATTTTATTCAATTACATTTGACGTGAGTGTGTGTTAATGAAAAATTTCGAAAAAAAAGAAAAGAAAATTGTAGCAACAAAGTAGAGAAAAAAAGAAGCAAATAAGAATAATTAAGAGAAAAAAATAAGAAATACCTAATTGTTTAAATTAATTTATTTAAATACACAACAACAAAAAAAGAAGAAACAAATTTTTAAGGCTACTTAAAAGGCAAAGAAATTTATTTATTTTATTAAAACCACGCCCCTGGTGTTTCAAATTCAACCACCAACAGCCCCCACCTGACGACGCTTTGCAACATACGATTTTTATTTATTGTTAAATATTTTTACGTACTGTTGCTGTTGTTGTAATTTACAAGTGTGTGGTGTGTAGTTTGTTATTTGTTGTTGTTTTTTTTTGATAATTTCTTCTGCAACATCAGTTGTTAAACAAAATTTAAAGAAAAAAATCATCAAACACACAACAAAAATTACAAGTTTTTTTTATTCATTCTGTGTCGTCTGCTTCTCTGTGTGTGACGTTTTATTGCAACAGTAGCAGCAGCAGCAACAACAACAAAACATAAACGCCAGCCAGCCAGCAACCTGTATGTGCCACCAGCCCCTAATGCCAATGTTTTAAAATACGGAATCCACAATAAACTTAACGGTTGGTCTTTTTTCTATCTATCTATTTATCTATCTATCTATTTTTCTATATACATACTACATTTATTTATAAAATAAAAAAACAAACATTTTTATACAGCTTTATCCATTCATCTTTAAAAAAAAAACAGAAAAAATATAATGATTTCAAACGTGTTTGTGTTTAACAGCAAATTAAATAAATAATAAAAAAACATTAAATCAAATATGAAACAGATTTTCACTTTTCTTTTTTTTTTTGTTTTAACGTCTGCTTGTTTAAAAAAATGAAAGCGCTGGAGTTGAATTTTTTTGGTTGAAAATTGTGCTGGGTTGTTGTTGAGTCAAAAAAAAAAAGTGGGGTAGAAAACTGTTGATTTTTTTTTTTTAATTTGCGTTTGCAATTAATTTGTGAAACATATTGTGCAATATGTTTAAGTTTTTTTTTTCAATGTTTTAAGGCTAATTTGCAAATAAATTTTATTAAGAAATTGTGCAAGAATTACACAAAATTTTTTTAATATTAAAAAAAAGTAATTAATTTAATGAAATTAATTTTTTGCAATGAAAAAAGCAAAATTTACATAAAAATTTAAAAAATTGCAACAAAATGAAAAAGCTATTTTTACAAAAAATGTTTAAGAAATGAAATGAAATTAAATTATGAAACATTAAAAAAACCTTAATGAAAATTTTGGAAAAATAACAGTAATTGCAGCAAGTAAATTAAATTATAAATATGAAAATAACAAATAATTTATATAAAAGTATAAAATTTAAAAAGTTAATGAATATAACGAATAGAAAAATAAAAAAAAAACTCTTAAATAATTAAAATTTTCTATAATTATCAATTAAAACTAAAAATTAATAATACATATTGTTTAAAGCCAACAACTTAGAAAAAAATAAAGAAATTTCAAATATTTTCAAAACAATTTGTAATAATAACATAATCAGGCATGTAATGGAAATCGAAATCGAAAACGAATCAGTTTTGGAAGTACATTTAAATGCATTTATAATTTAATTTTTAAAATTTTTAGATTCTCTTTAGTAGCACTATATCTTTAGATTTTAAGTGATAAAAGTTGTTCAATACAGTAATATTACGAAAAAATTGACTTCTAAAACTTATTCGTTTTCCTTTTCGATTTCCATCACATGCCTGATAGTTTTAATAAAACAGATCTCATTGTTCACTTGCCGCGTTACATTTGTGAAAATTCTGAAATATTTACTGTGTTTTAAAGCAAACTTAAAAAAAACTTTTTAATTTTAAATTCAATATCAAAGAATTAAAATGTATAAATTTTGCAGTAAAAAATAATTCAAATAGAGCACCTGCCTCATTTTTCGAAAAATTTTAAAATATATTTATTTAAAAAAAAATCAAACTGATTATTTCTATACATTTTAGTATTTTGAATTCCCAATTTCATAATTTGAACATTGCTTTTAAGAGCACTAGTCTTTAGATTTAAACTGGATACATTTTTCAAGCAAACTGATAAAAAAACTAATTTCAAATTCAGCATAAAAGAATAAAAATTTTTAAATTGTGCAATATTGATTTGAGTCAATTACAAATAATCCAAATAAAATAATATAAAAATAATGTCTTAAGTCTTATCTAAGCGAACGTTATCGTTCGAAATCGTGGGCCAGGCGGTTAATGTTTGGAATTTAAAGAATATATAGGTACCTCTCTTCCTTTCTTGATCTTGCTTGCACTTAATTTTTGGTGAAAATATTGAAGGTATAATTTTTTGTTTATTGTTTTAGTAAATTTTTTATGTAACCTAGTTTTTTGAGAAATGTTGGGCCAACTAATGAATAATTTTGACTTTTTCAATTATGTTTTATTCTTGCATTCAATTAATTTATTTAAAGTGAATTTCTCCAATGTAAATGAAATGCAACAAGTATGTTTATTATATATAAACTGAATGCAATTGCTGTCAAATATAATTAAACTTTTAATTTTATTACTAGTAACAAAAAAACAAACTACAAAATATTTATTAATCGATTCAATTTCTCTTATTGTTCTACCTTTAGAACGAAATAAATGAAGCATACAAATTATACTAACATACAATACTCAGTAAATATTTATATTTTCAAATTGAATAAGAGTAGAATCTATCGATTCTGCAAAAATAATCAGAATTCAATGTGATAAAAGGATTTTAAAAATACGGCTAACATGTTACAACAAAGAAAAAATTTCCTTGTCCACATTTCGTAAATGCCACCTGTTACGACATTCTAATTTCAAAATTCTAACAATCGAAATTTCTCAATGGAAGTGAATTAATTTGAGATTATATTGGGGCAAATTAATGCAAAACACACAGTATTTCCAATTATCCTTTATCTTTATATATATATTGTGTGGAAAAGATATAACTAATCGGGTTTTAAAGGCAATCAATTGAATCAGACATTGACTAAAATGTTGTGTCTTTAATGAAAAAACGTTTTTTTTTTTCAAAATCAAACAATATAATATTGAAGACCGGGTTCGATTCCCAGCCGCTGCCAATCAAACAACATCAGTTTTTGATAATTATTAGTTTTCTAACATAACTTATATTTATGACAGCGCCCTCCTTCGGTGGTATAGCTTTGAAACGCCACCGAAGTAAAATAATTAAATAAAGGCTACAAAATCAAGGCTTAACATTAATGCGCCTACTCACCACCAGAGGCGCTGCAATGCTGCACTAAAAACAAACATAATGCGCAATTGCAGAGTTGTAAAAAAGCTTTCTTCTTTCACCACCTTTACTTCTCCAACCTATCCCCCAAGGTGAATTTAAATACAAGGTGACAGCGTAGCGCCAGCTGATTATTCATGGTGAAATTGAAAATGTCAAAAAGTTATATAAAAAAAAACTTTTTGACAGTGACGAAGGTTTTTACATATAGAAAAATGCCTGTTGTTCTTGCCTTGTTGTAATTGTTGTAGCAATGCTGTCACCTAGTATTTAATTTCACCATGCTATCCCCTTTCCAAAGAAAGTAACGCAATTATATATAGGCATATTAATTGCCTGAGTGTTACTTCTCTTAAAAAAAAAAAATTTGAAATGAAAAACCACTTATCCTGTAAGTCCATCATTATCTGCAAGAACACTCGAGCCACAGTTTCGCAATTTACTTTTTATTATTGTATTAATACCATTCGTTAGAGAGCCTTCGAGTGGATTTTATTTCAATATTTAGTAAATTAAGATTTTTTTTAAGTTTTAAATACAAGGTCCATAGGTACCTGCTATTTGTATAGAATTTTTATAAAAACCGCTATTTCTTTTGTTTAACTTTATTATTATTTACTAATTATACAGAAGAAAGTGAAGTAAGAAAGTGCACTTATTAATGATTTCTTTAAATCTCCTTGACGATTTTCGATAAAATTTCCTTGGAATGCATGTGGGGCTGGAGTATACTTGCCTTTGACCATAAAGAAGTAATTTCATTTTGAAAATGAGAAAGGTCCCCAGGGACCTTTTCACTCAGCGGAGGGTTAAAGTGTGCCGATGCTAAATCTGATTGAAATATTGGTGAAGCTATGTATGATATTCAAAATTCCAGAAATTACTTTATGTTTTTTCCAACTTTTTAAAATTAAAATATTTGAATTTGTAATGTAATTTCTTAGTGATTTCAATTCAAAATTCCTAAAATGTTCCAGGTTTGTCATGGTAACCATATGCAAATGTTCGTCTCTAATTCGACTAAAATCAGGACAGTGGCACAATGAATGTTCCTTAAATGCTCTGCATAATCGTATTGCCTTGTTGGTCTAAACAGGGTTAAAATATTCTCCTGTGCTCTTTATGTTTGAGTTTACCCAAAGGCCTAAAGGTCATTCTGTTGACTGTAGAGTTATTCTTTAAGTCTGGGAAATTTGTATGCTTGGTTTATTTCGTATAGAATAATATATTTTTTTTTGTTTCTGATTACGGTCAACCATGTCCTGTATTTTTGCATTTAAACAAGATTGTTCAGATTTAGTAAGTTGAGTATTAGAGTTTTTTGCTGAGATATACATAACTACTAGAGGTCTTATGTGCATTTCACTGCTTTTAAATTCGTTGTATCTTAGATTTTTTATTGTATGCTTAGATTTTTGCGTTTTTAATTTTTTTTTCTGTCAATTCAAGTAAAAAATTGTTTGCTGAATTTAAAATCGTAATTGTTTCCTTTTTGTTTCGAACAAATTCATACCTTTTCTGCTCTGACCATAGAATTATGAGTTGTTTAATCAGCATTTTAACATAATTTGTTTTATGTGTTTTTCTTAAAACAACAATTCAAATTTTTGACATTCTTATCAATAAAACAACACTCAAAAATGTCTAATTTTAGAAAGTATTTAGAAAACAAAAAAAAAAAACAACAACCTCAAACAAGTGTTCTGCAAAATATTATTTAAATTAACAATTAACAGCAGACCACTGATAATCTTTATAAAATAAAATCATAAATTTATAACTCTACAAAAATAACATACAAATTCTATTAAAATAAAATGTATAACAATAATAATGCGTTCAGAACAAAGAAGCTGTGTGGTGTGTCAAATTTTCAAAATGGTCAAATAAAACGTGTCTCTGTTTGTTATGTGTTCTAAATTTTAAAATATGAAATGTAAAAGAAAGTGAAAATATTTTCTAATTAAATTAGTAATGACCAAAATTTTGGTAAAATTTTACTTGAAAGTGAAAAAAATCGATAATGTTATTTAAAAATAAATAAAAAATTGTGTGAAAAATTTTAAAACTTTGCTTATTTAAAATTAAATTATCTGAAATGCCACCATGTGTTTTAAATTATTTTTTATACAATGTTGTAGTGGCCGCAACATTGTTTGTAATTGTATAAGAATATTTTATTAAATTAAAAAGAAATTCTTACGTTTTTATTTTCTTAAGTGTCAAATCGTGGATTATCTTAAATATTTCTCACTGTAATTGAGTGTATGCCAGTGATGGAAATGATTTTTTGTATTTTGTACCAATTATATAAAAAAAAATGTGCCGAACATTTTTAATATTTGATAAATAATAATAAAACTTAACCACAAACTCACTTTAACGAAAATTCGATATAGTCACTTAATTACGCTAAAATTTTAAACATTATCTTATATGTTTAACGAATGTTTAATCAATTTTATAATCAAACGACCAAATTTTTAAAATTACATTTATAACAAGAATGTCTCAAAAAATCGTCGAACTCTAATGGAAATGAAGTGTTAGTAGTGATTTGGTGATAAAAAGAAGGTTCTTCAAAGAATCAAAATCTAATACTGTGTTCAGATATGAAACTTAATTGAGTCAATATTCGGTTAATTGACAATATTATTTTAAGTGTTCAGGCATACACAATTTTCAGCTTACTCAATAATCATTTGACAGCTGGAAAGCAATACAAAAAATACTCTAAATGGTTGTTGTGTTTCGATGTAAACAAACTTACCTTCACATTGACTTTTTAATGATTTTTTTTTTTTGTTTTCTTTTGTTGACATTTGCCATTTTATACAATTTTGTTCACTAAACACAGTTGTGAATAGTGTTGCATTCGAAATCTTACTTAATATTATAACAATTTCGTACTTATTGCGCAATAATTAATTGAGTTTTTGTATGGAATATTGTGCTCAATAATGGCGTTAATTGCGATTATCGCAATTAAGGTTCATATCTGAACACGCTATAACTCTATTGGAAAATTTTATGTCAGATAAAACGTTTGTTCACGATATACAACTAGTGTTCCAGGAAGAAAGCTATCAAAGGATAGAGTAACAATTTTATATTAATTCATTAGAAACTAAGATAAATTAAAGGCAAAGAATTACAGCTGGTTTCGTAATAAAATATTTCCTGTAAATTATCTTCATTCGGGATTTACTGTATTTGTTTAAGACTATAGTAAGGCTACTTCTGAATCATTAAGAATATTAATTTCGTTTATTATCATGATTATCTATAACATTCTTATTTGTGAAATGTCGGGATATATATATTTGTGCATACTTCGATTAGATTTCCAAAATTACTATTTTTCTTATTTCAAGAATATATTAAAGAAATAGAAATGTTAACTTCGAATGTTTTTTAAATTCTGATTAACTAAATATTAAACTTTAGTTTAGTTTAATGCGAATTCATATTTCAGAGGTTTTCATTGTTCGATAATTCAACCAACAATTTCTTGTCATGATATTTTACCATATTATAGATGCATATTTAAAGATCATATGGATATCAGTTTCAAAATGTTCATGAAATTGAATAAAATCATCTCTACTATTTGCACTACTATACAAATATTAACTTAAATCATATATTTATCTACATAAATATTTTATCTAAAATTCCAAATGCAAAAGTACGGTACCAAATGATACGGTACTAAAATGTATTAAAAAAAAGTACAATTGTACCATGTTTACCAACACTGCGTATTGTATGCAGGACTGCCAGATGTATTTCGGAAAAAATCGTCAAAATCTCGATAAAAAAAAAAGAAAAATATCATCATTTCGAATTTTAAAAATTGGAAAAATATAAAGTCACTATTTCTAATAGTATTTTAAAATTTTTATTTAAACGAAATCATAAACTAGTAGCCTGAATAAAACTTTTCTCTTAAAAACATAAATATTCAAGTTTATATAGTCTCTTGCACAATATATATCAAAAAACATAAATTTAAACTTTTTAAATAAGAAATCACAAAAAATATAATGTTAAACAAAACTTATGTAATATTTTCATAATATTATAGTCACTCTCTTCAATTCTGACTCGTCAAGGCAACTATTTTTGGATGAGAAGGGAAAACAGAGCAAAAGGAGTAAAAACTTGACGATACTAGTCAATTTTCTTATTTACTTTTGTTTTTTTTTTCTTTCATGCATGTTGATTTGCATGAAAAAGTACGAAAATTGTATTGACATGTGTAAATGAAATGGCAAGTTTAAAAGAGAATTTAACAAAAATTGGTCAGCTAAAACTGAAGAGTGCGAAATAAGACTTACAGTATTTTATAAATAAATATTTGAATTTAGCATATTTTATTAATGCAGGTTAAATTACAATGTCAAAACAATTTAGTTTATTAAGTTTCATATAATATTTCGAGTAAAGAATCCAATTCATCCAACATACATTCACAATGTACGTATACTACAGGTACATACTTATTTTCAAAGAATTTCGTATTTTTGTTTTATTTAAATTTATTTGGCTAAATATTCTTTCGCTGTTTTGTTAAAATAGGAGAAGTTTCTGTAAAATTTTCCCGTTGAAATTCAAAAAATGTTTCCTCTAAAAATTTCAGCTCATGAATTTCAGCATTTAAAATTGCTTCTTAAATTTACCAATAAAATAAGGAATTTCTACTATTCTCACTCATAATATTATATGGAATTATTATACTTAAACTCAACAATTGGCTTTAATTAAGAAAACAACATTATCATTTAGTTTTGTTTTTGAAATATGTATGTCATGTTATTGAATGAGAAATATAGTTGTTGTCTCCGAAAAAAAGGGAGATTTTGGTAACAAATACATTAATAAAACGAAGAAATTATAGAAAAATTTAATAATTCAGAAAATCGTCACTTTCAATGAAAAAATCGTCAAATCATCACTTTGCTATTTTTGAAACAAGAAATCGTCAAATCTGGCAGCTTTGATTGTATGTTGTTTGTGTTTGACTGTGTTTATGCTCTTTGCTCTGAAATTGTATATGTTGAATGCTGCGGCAAAAACTTTTCAATTTAAATGCAGAGATATATGTATGTAGGTATAGATCACAACAATAATTTAAACGAAAATGTTTGTTGTTAGGCAGAGAAATCAAAAATATATATAAAAAAAAAAACCATGAAAATGTTATAAATAATTAAGAATTCAAATGAAATTTTGTGATGTTGAAATTTTTAAATTTACAATACAAAGTAATAAGTTGAAATACTAATATAAAATAATAAAAGTCTTGATCTTCAGACCACAACTGTCAAATTTATCCAATTTGTAGCATTACAATTTTTTTTTTAAACTGTAAAAGCCAAATTACTGCTAGAGACCTGTGCAACAATTAAAATTTAATTTGGCTTTTACAGATTAAAAACATATCAATTAGTCGACGAGTTATAGGCAAAAAACCATATAAACAATATACTGAAAATCAGCATTTGACTGCAAAGTTCGAAGGTCGATTAAAACAAAATTCGAACTAACATAAACAAATGCCGCGATACGGATCTTCTAATTTAGCCTCTATTTTCATTCCTCACTCTCAGAAATGATCTAACTTTTGCGGAAAGGAACGGTCACATTTGACAAATATTTACTCAAAAAAGCGAAACCACTTGTTTAAGCACAAATTTGTTTGACATTGTTTAAACTTACCAGTGTTCTGGAAGATCAAACAGCATCAAATAAAATAATACTAAATATTTGTTGTGTCTTGTCCTAAATAAATAAACGAGTTCAAATATATTTTATTTAGTGGTTACGTCTTTTTCGGTATATATTTACCAAGTGTGACCGTCCTTTTGTTTCCTCTTTTGTTTCCTCGTTGACGATGTTCAACAGTTCCTGAGCGTTGGTTTTGCTCAAAATTTAGCAATTTTGGAACAATCTTCGCTGCCGCACGTTGCATGCCTAAAACATCCGTAAAAATTTCTTGGCATTAGCCGAACGATATGCCAACATCATCAGCAACCTCTCTGATAGTAATTCAACGATTATCCAAAATCAAGAACACTGCTTCAGTGTTTTCATCGGTTGTTGATGTGCTCGGGCGACCAGGACGAGCATCATTATTGACATCTTCCCGACCTTCCTTAAACCGATTTAACCTCAATTGAGCTTGTGTTCTGCTCAAAGTAGACTCGTCAAACGCCAAAGTCAACATTTCAAATGTCCTTGCGCATTTAATTTCATTTTTTACACCAAACATAATATAGTTTCATTAATTTGTTTTTGTGACCAATGTTTATAGTTATTATAATTATTTAGGAGTTCCCTTCAGGCTAATTCGGTCAAATGTTTGTTTCCAAACGTAAATAAAAAACTTGTTCGATTCTTATTTTTATTTTATTTTCCCAACGTTTCGTTAGTTTTATTCTAACTTCTTCAGGGGTCTCGTTCTAAATAATAGCTTTAATGTTTATTATTATTGTATATTAATTTTTATTATTAATTAGTTACTTATAACTAAAAAACGGGACATCACGAACAGAATTTTGGTATAAATAATCAAATAATTAATAAAAATATAATCTACAATACACGAACACAAAACTTAAGTCAAGTTTAACTTAAAGCTAATATCACAGAACTTCTGATCCATTTTTTCGAATAGTAAAAAATCGAAGAGCACACCAAAACACGACTAACCTTTTTATCTGTCAAAAACAAACTGACAATCCAAAATGGCTGATATTACCAACATATATAACAAACATGTGTACCAACATAACAGAAAAAAAAATGCGAAAATAGAACATACGTAACCCACGAAATTTGAAAATAACGCTTATTTTTTGATCAGACCTTGTATGTTAAAAAGCCAAATCACTGAAAAACGAAAGTTTTTTAAAGTTTCTTTAGTGTGGCCGGATTTTATGTGAACAATGCTTTATGATAATAATTACATATGTAAATAGTATTACAACTAGAACCCAAAATATTATCTATATACAGAATTTTGTTTAACATCTCAGCCATTTTGTAACCGAATTATCTGATTTTCACTAACAAAATTCTTAAATGTACGAGTATATCACATGATATTATATTTATGCCAGATTATAGGCCCTCAGAAAGTTAGTATTGATTCCTATGGTTCCAAGTTGGAACAAAGGGCCGTGCGGTTTCTGTAATCAGTAGAGTTTAAGATGAACCGGTGATTAGCCGATCGCATCCGATTCTGGTACCGGGGCTGCCGGTTGTAGCATCCAGAAATGCTATAAGTTGTTGAGATTGGCTATTGAGTGGCGCCAATTACTCGCCACGCCGTTCCAAGGATCATTGGCAACTCGGGTATTTACAGGTGCTCTAAGCGAGACCCCCCGAGACTCTCCCCTTGAGACCGCTGAATTGTCCGCGACTGCTTATTTTATTCGCAGTTTCCCAGCATATCTGCTGGGGTTTCCACTATCCGCAACCCGTGGACGCGTCTGATAGCATTCAGCTATGCTTCCCGAGGCAGTAAGTACCATGTAGTATGTAATTTTACACATTATATGCTACTTAGCCACCACTTGGCAGAACCTCAGAAAGTTGATTTAAACTAATTCCCCATCAATATACTTAGATAAATCCAGAATATGAATAATTTACATACTCACAAATAAATATTTTAGAAATTATAAAAGGAATGACAAACCTATTTTGGTTTAATATAAATAAATTAACCTCTTAACAAACACCAAACAAATCAACATTGTCTAATGGGCGCTGATCATTTGTATAATAAATTATGTGTTTTTATTCATAAAATATTTAAAATACGTTCATTTAATTTCAGTGTTTTTTTTTTGTTTTGTTTTTTTTGTATAAATTTTTTTTGTATAAATTTTAATGATTTTGTTTATATTTTTAACGAAAAATTGTGATTTTTCCACAAAAACAAAATAAAAATACTAACGAGAATTTATTATTTCACCATTATTTAATTAATTTTAATTTAATCTCTTTATTGTTACATATATAGTATAGTATATTTTAAGTTCTATTTTGTCATATTAAAATGAAAATTAACATACACGAACTTATTTAAACATACAGATACAAATACATACTCCAAAAAAAAAAAGATACAAAACCCGCTAGTTCTGCTTGGGTTAAAATTGACGTTTTGGTCAGTATCTCAGCTTACAATAGAGATACCTAAAGTTAACTTGAATGTATTGTTAATTCATTACTCAGTACTGGTGGATTGACTTAGTCCATGTTATCTAAAAACGATTCAGTGAACAGCTATTATTACCTGTTGAAATCCTATGTCAAGTGGAGTAACACTTTTCTAGTGTCACCATAACTACAGGGTATTTGCTACCAGAATTTGTGTTTAAAGATATATAGTTTTTTTTGCTCTTAATAATAATATTATTTAGTCAATGGTTTAATACCGTCTTGTATGTCTTATGTTATGTTAAATTCATAATGACCTTCTCATACTTCAGGGTGAGTTTTTAAACGACGCATCGTTTATTTTTGTAAGGCACTGTAATCATTAGCATTTTCAAAGGCTTTTGATATTTAAATAAACTACTTCTTCAACGTACAATCTTTAAAAAATTTTAATTTTTTGTGACATATTATTAATTGTTTTAAATGTTGTTGTTTTGACGTAAAAACACAAGAAAAATGTATTTATTTTGTTTCAAAATGTTTTTATACCCTACAGCACCATAGTTCGGAGGGTATATTGGATTTGTGCCGATGTTTGCAACGCCCAGAAATATTGGTTCAACACCCACCTTAAAGTACATATACCGATCGACTCAGAATCACTTTCTGAGTCGATTAAACTATGTCCGTCCGTCCGTCCGTCTGGCTTGTGCGCGCAGATGTTTGCAACGCCCAGAAATATTGGTTCAACACCCACCTTAATGTACATATACCGATCGACTCAGAATCACTTTCTGAGTCGATTAAACGATGTCCGTCCGTCCGTCCGTCTGGCTTGTGCGCAGAGTACAGGTCGCAATTTTGAAGATATTTCAATAAAATGTAGTACGTGCTATTTTTTCGGCTCAAGAACGGTTGGGATTAAAACTGGTGGAAATCAGTCCATTATTTCACCTGGCCCCCATACAAATGTCCTCCTGAAATTGGGGTTTACCGATCATAAATGTTTGAATTATGCAAGTATCCAAACAAATTTCATCACAAATGATTGGTTAATGACACCAAATCACATCTTTAAATTTTGTACAAATTGGTCCATAATTGATCATAGCTCCCATATAAGGCCCATTTCCTAAAATCACTTTAAAGAGCATAACTCTCTCAAAAATTTTGGTATCCAAATAAAATTCGATACAAATAAGTTTCTTATATACAGCAATAATGACACCTAATTTTATAATGGTCGGTCCATAATTAGTCGAAACTCCCGTATAAGACTCTCTCGGTAATTCAATTTAAGCTCCATAATTTTTTTTTAAAGTATTTATATTGAGATAGAGTATAACTCATATAATATTTATATTCGCAGAAATCATGACACTAAATTTTTGGATGATCGATCCATAACGCCCATTTCTGAAAAACTGTTTTATACATATACTGGGTGTAGGGTATTGTATGGTCGGGCTTGAGCGACTATACTTTCTTACTTGTTGTTATTATTGTTTGTTTGTTTATAATTAAAAGAGATATTGACGAAAACAAACTATTTATATATATAATTAAAATTTATGGTCAATTATTTATCAAAAAGAAAGGAATGAAAAAAAAACTACTTGACAGTTTGTGGTCAGACACAACAGGTTGTAACAAATATATAATAAAAAATATTTTACAATTTAAAACAATTTTCAAATAAAACTGATAAATTAAAATTACGTGTTAAAATCCAACTTTCATTATGGCTATAAGTCACCATATAAACATGCAGACAGGATGCAAGGATTAATTTCGCTTAGATTTAAGTACCATCCTCTAATGTATATACAGTGGCTCACATTGTAAGTCGGGCAAACTGTTTGTAAAATAATAAACCCTATTTAAAAAAGTGAGCTTACAATTTTTTAAATTTTGTTTCAAAATTAAATAAATTATTTATTATTAAATACAAATACAAATATGGTATTCTACCATTAATATGTATAATAGAAACAAAATGCTCGATTACGTAAAAGTCTAGACATTGCGAGGGTGTTTTGAGGACTTGAAGACAATTATATGACAACCAGTTCTTCGCTATCAGCGACGTGTGCTTCGGGTCATTCGGGTCCTTTGTTTACTATTTGTCTTCAAAATATCAAGATACATGTTTTTATCCATTATGCCTTCTAATAAATGAAGATTTTCGACACCGGAAGCAGCTATGCAACTCCACATCATCACTGACAAGTCCCCGTACTTTACAGTTTTCTTAGAATCATATTACCGGACTTTGAATGTGAGTCACAGTCTGCATATTCTGGATGTTTATTGATATGCAAGTAGATATATATGTATCTTGCGAGGCCCCTAATGTCAGTTCTGTTTTGACATTTGTGTAGTAAACACATGCGAAATACACGTTAATAAACAATGTTACGCTACACTGCTCCAGAACGCGGAATATTGCTGACAGAACTGACATTAGCGGCCTCGCAAAATTTATAGCATTTTCTGATAGGAGGATTACTTTTGCGCCACCTTGTATGTACATTTAAGAATTTTGATATTAACAGTGATATTACACACGACTAACACGATTTTAGGATATATGTATGTATCTCGGATACTAAGCTCTGAACATGGAAAATACCTACGAATTTTCCACAATTCATAATTTAGACAATTTTGGCACCAGCCCAAAAGTATTTGTTGGTTGTTTGATTGAAATTAATAAATTAGTTTGTTTACCAGATTTCTTTTAAATTTATTGTTAAATTGTAAACTTTTAAGCACCATCGGACAATGTTATTGATATGAAATTATAACCCACACCGCTATAGTAAAGGGGGTATACTGGGTTTGTGCTGATGTTTGTAATGGCCATAAATATTAGTCCAAACACCCACCTTAATGTACGAGTATACCGATCTTATCAGAATCACTTCCTGAGTCGTATTAACGATGTCCTTCCGTGTGGCTGGCTGGCAGGCTCCTATATTTCACCCAGCCGCCAAATGTTCTCCCGAAATAGAGGTTTATCGGTTATAAATATTTGATTTATGCTCGTATACAAACAAAATTTCTCCACAAATAAGTTGTACTACTGAAACCTAAACACATCTACACATTTTGTGCAGATCGTTCCCATTGCCAATTTAACGAACACAAACAGATATCTTTACACCTAATTTTATAACGGTCGGTCCATAATTAGTTTTAAAAGCAATATAAAATTGAACACAAGAAATATTTATATTCACACAAGTAATGCCACTAACTCCCATATAACGCCCATTTCTGATAAACAGTTTTTACACAAGTGCTGGATGTAGGGTACTACTTTCTGGCTTGTCTTTTTATATACATGTAATAGAACGTTTTATTTTATTCAAATTTATTAATACAAATTTCAAGCAGCTTTCTTAAATCGTTTAGAAACACACATAGCAACTTCTAAACTATATTGTTATTTGATTAAAAAGAAAATTTTCTCGAGGTTTATTTCCATTATGTTTCATAAAATTGTATTTACTGAATATATTTTAATTATTTTCAATAACAAACAGCTTAAAATAATAATAAATATTTTAAACGAATTTCATAAATTTCGCTTTTGCAGTTTGCACGTAAAAATGTTCGACACTCAAAAACAGAATTTCATAATCATAAAACGCATATAAACTTTGTGGAATCTTAGTGGTACATCTCTCAGTGTTACACACGAAATAAAAAACTTGTGTATACGAGGGCGGTTCGGAAAGCCTAGCACAGAAAGAGAATAGTTAGTTTTTCAAAAACATTTTTATTTTTCAATATAATCTCCTGAAACTTTAATACACTTAGTCCAACGTTTATCTAGCAATTCCATCCCTTGATTAAGATGGTTTTCTTCAAGGCCTTCAAAATATTGGTTTACAACTCTAATTGCATCTTCATTTGAGGTAAAACGCTCGCCAGCTAGGAATTTTTTTAGATTTGGGCACAAGTAAAAGTCACTGGGAGCTAAATCAGGAGAATAAGGTGGTTGGTCAAGCAACTCGTACTTTAATTTGTTGAGTTTAGCCATTGCTCTTGTGAGCTGGTGTTTTGTCTTGATGCAAAATTATTTTTTTGTGTTGTAAGCCAGGACGTATTTCTCGAATGTTTAAACTCAATTGATCCAAAATGTTGCAACAGTACTCTGAATTTATTGTTTTACCCTTTTGCAGATATTGAATCAATAAAATACCTTTGAAGTCCTAAAAAACCATTGACATAACCTTACCAGCCGTTTGAATTTTTTTTGACTTCTTGGGGCACTTCCTTCAGCTTCAGTCCATTGCTTGGATTGTTCTTTTGTTTCTGGAGTTTAGCGGTGGATCCTTGTCTCATCAGCAGTTATGAAACGACGCTTAAAATCCATTTTTTTAACGATGCAAACAAGCTTGAGAAATTTTTATTCTTATGAGTTTTTGGTCGACTATTAACAAATGCGGCACTCATCTGCAGAAAGCTTTTTCATCTGTAGTTCTTTATGCAAAATTTAATGGACTCGATAATTTGAGATGATTGGCTATTTCACGCACTTTTATTCGTCGATCATTTAATAGCATATGTTGTTGTTGTTGTAACAGCAGTAATTGCTGAGTTGACAGCCCTTGGCCGAGTGATCGGGTCATTCCGGTGCGTAGAACCGACTGTCATGGGAATGTTTAATAATATATCATGCACTTTGGCTACAATTTCTGTTGTTGTTGTTGATGTTTTTTGGACGTCTACTACGTGATTCATCCTCAATGCTTGTACGACCACGTCTTAATTCAGCAACCCAATTTTTTATTGTTCCATATGAAGGAGCACTTTCACCCAACACATTCACCATATCATTATGAATTTCTGGACCCGATAAACCGTTTTTATTTAAATATTATTGTGACACCACGAATTTCTAATTTTTCCATTGTAAAAAAATCGCGGATGCGTCTTTTTTGAACAGCTCTTTCTATATGAAGGAGTTGCCAGATCGAAAAGAAATTTAACATGTGTTCATAGCAGAGATGGAAGTTTCTAAAACACTTAACTTTTTTCTGTTTCTGCCACGCTTTCTGTTCTAGGCTAAGAAGTTTCCGAACCGCCCTCGGATATAACCCACATTTACCATTAGTGGTGATGAGTAAAAAAACATGAGTTTTTATTTTAAAAAAATCATCATTAATGCGCGTATTTATTTATAAATATTACCTAGTGCGTTGACAATATTATTTACCTAGTTTTGTTAATAAATAAAATATGTATTAACAAACGTATAACCACAATTTATTAATAAACATTATTTATAACAACAAATTAGAATATGAAAAAGTATAATTTTGACTTGCTTTTTTCCCAATAAACCTACCCACCAGCATAATAATCTTTAGAGGTGTTTTGTATGGCAACAAAAACAATTTTATAAATAATTAGAAAATAACAAATAAATGGTATTTGAAAAAAATCAAAAAACCATTTATATGAAAAGAGACGGAAGCTAAAAGATAAAACTAAATCACAAAAAGTTAATACATACTTACTTGTTTATTTATCAAGGCTAATAAAAGAAATCGCAAAAAATATAGATAAAAAAAAACTAATAAACAAATGAAAAAACCATCAAAGGTAATTAATTAAAGTTTTTCTGGTACAAAAACTTAAACTTTTTTATTAGAAAATTCAAAAAATATTTATTTCGTAAAACAAAAACGTTTGGGTTATAAATAGTTGCACAGTTAAAACTGAAACAAGTAAGCAAGTATAGTCGGTCCAGCCCGAACAAATAATAGCCTACACAAACTATGTACATATACATATGTGTAAAAATAGTTTTTCAGAAATGGGCGCTATATGGGAGCTATGACCTATTATGCAACGATCGTTTAAAAATTTGGCATGACTTCTGTGCCTATAAATAAAGCGTGATCCATTTTTAAAAGAAAAAAAAACTCAGAAAATTCAAATTTAATGGGGAATGTTTATTATCATTTGAAAGAACATTCTTTGGCATTTATTTTTTGAAGATTATGTCTATCAAATATTGGCCGTTGCTACGTCGCAGATGATCTATCCATTGAGTCCAATTTTCGATGACTCGTTCGAGCATTTCGACTGGTAACTGGCGAATGACACGCGTGATGTTTTCCTCCAAGCCCTGAATCGAAGCGGGTTTGTCCGCATAAACTTTAGACATTACATATTCCTACAGTAAAAAGTCTAACGGTGTAATATCACACGATCTTGGTGGCCAATCGACCGACCCAAAACGTGAAATTATGTGCTTAACGAAGTGTTCTCTCAATAAATCCATTGATTGATTCGATGTGTGGAAAGTGGCGCCGTCTTGCTGAAACCAAATGTCGCCGAGATCACGAGCTTTAATTTGAGGCATCAAATAGCCGGTTATCATGGCACGATAACAGTCGCCATTCACGGTTACGTTTGCTACACACTCACTACGTACACTCTCAGCTATTCGGTCGAATATTATCGAATAATAAATGCTGGGTCTCTAAGTGGGTGATGATGTTGCGAATAGTACGCTCAGTAGGCCGATTATGTTGACCATAAGTTGCGCGAAGTGCACGAAACACATTCCACACAGAACGTGAATGTGATCTGCTCACAAGCTTTACATGGACAGCCAGCCAGATGGACGGACATCGTTAAATCGATTCAGGAAGTGATTCTGCGTCGATCGGTATACTAATAAAGACTAATGGACTAATATTTATGGGAGTTACAAACATCAGCACAAATCCAATATACCTTCCCCACTATGGTGGTGGTGGATTTAAATATGAGTAACAGCTTTATTTGACACCTAAATGTAGGCAGTAGTCTGATGCAATATTAACAAATGTTTAGGTTAACTTGTTCTTATGCTTTGTGACTGTAGTTTAAGCAGTACAAACTGTTTTAATTACTAGTAATTGTCTAGTTTCGATGAATAATTTTAATCTAGAGTGAAAAGAACCAATAATGCACTGGTTCCGCGATTAGTAGTAGCTTCCGTTATATTACGATTTAATTCCTAGCATGACTATTTTTGCGGGCGTGTCGAAGAATCTGTTCAAACTTAAGTAGAACTTACATATGCCCATTTATTTTATATTAAATGCCTAAAATTTTAAATAATCTTATTTCAAAATTATTTTTCAAAAATGCAACACACCCAACTTTTACCGATATTTATTAGTTAATTACTAATTTTCAAACTTCAGTTTCTTTTAAATTTATTTAATTATTTACAATGTCATTCTCATATTCCAAAATGATTAGTCATTTTTCAAACTTTATTTATTGAAGTTAATAATCTGCTTGAAATGAGATTTTGTTACAAATGACTTTGTATGTAATTTATTTAATTTCACTTTTTTAAAGAATTTAATGCTTGATTATTATTTTGTATTTGTGTTGTATTTCAAATCAATTGTTTAAATTGTATAATATAAGGTTGTGTATTATAATTAAATTGAAACCAGTTGTAGGTGGGTTTTTTCAATTGAATATTATATGCCAAAAAAAAAAATACATTTTTATTACTTAAAGGTATGCATGTGTTTTAATACATATATGTAAACCAAAATATGTTTAAAGACAAGCGCAGTTAAGTAATTAAACGGAATAAATAATTAAGCAAGAAATTAACCATAAATAGCTGCTGAAATCTATAAAAAAAATTATTAACAATATAAAAAATCAACAGGTTCTTGAGACTAGACCGTTAGAAATAAATAGAATTAATAAAACATATTAAATAAAGACTTAATTTAAGTATTCATTTATTAATAAAGTTGAATTGTTTAAAATTAAATGCTTTCTTAAGTCCCGGGGCACACACTGCCACTTAATAAAGCATTTAATTTTAAACAATTAAACTTTATTAATAAATGAATATTTAAATTAAGTCAAATAAATGAATATTTAAATTAAGTCAAAAGTTTAGCAGCAAATGTGGCAGTGTGTGACCCGGGTCTATGCATTTTTTATTAAATGCTTTATAATCTGTTCAATTTTTTTTAGCAACATTCTTGGCAACATTTAATGTTTAAAAGCTTTAAGGAGCCCAATAATAATATGTAATAATAAAGTAGCTGAAACGTTATTTTTGCAAAGCTAATTTGTTAATTTATTAACTGCTAAGAAGGATTTCGGTCTTATTTAAGTTATTCTAGAAACTTTGCAATCAAACAAACTTATAAACAAAAAAACTAATTATCAACTTAATATCAAATATACAAACTAATTCTGTATACCACCGTCATTTGCGGCATTGAAAGCAAAGACGTCACGTCACCTCTAAGTCTAACTCCAAAACATTTTAAATTTAAAATCATCTACTTAACCAGTTCCAACTTAAACTTAAACTTAAAAAACTCTTAAACATTTTAAATTTAATATCGTCTACTTAACCAGTCCCAACTTAAACCATCAATTCCAACCACTTTTATTAATCAATGTTTTTCTACATTTTCATAGACCATTAAAAAATCAATAAAAAAAAATGCTTAGCATAAAATTTAAATTTGAAATTATTAAAAATAAAAAATAAAAACATTTGTAAACATGGCCGTATATTGAACTGCTATTGATTGACAAATTTCAAAAGAAAATATTTTTAAACTTAAACCAGCTTTAAACAAGTAAGAAAGTATAGTCGGTCAAACCTGACCAACACCCAGTAGTTGTATAAAACAGTTTTTCAGAAATGGGCGCTATATGGGAGGTATAAACTATTATGATCGGTCCATCCATGAGTTTTGTGAATATAAATATTATATATGTATTGTAAACTTTATCTTGATATACATAAATACTTTTATAGGATTTATGGAGGTTAAAGTGAATTATGGGAGCTACGACTAATTATGGACCGATCATAATACGGTACAATGTATTATTTTTATATATATGCAACATATTTGTGTTCAATATTATTTGGATACCGACATTTTTAAGTGAGTTACGCTGTTTAAAGTGATTTCGGAAGACCCTCTCCGTAATTCAATTTAAGCTCCATAAATTTTTTTGAGATAAAGTTTAACATATATTTATAACATAATATTTATATTCATAAACATCATGACATAATATCTTATATCTCACATATAATGCCCATTTCTGAAAAACTGTTTTATACTGGGTGTAGGGTATTATATGGTCGGCTTGACCGACTATACATTCTTACTTGTTATTTATTGCAATTGCTTTCAATTTCAAAATTAGCAAAAAAAAAAAAAAAAAAGCATAGAAAGAAACATATAAAATTGACCTTGAAATTTTCTAATTTCTTTACATGATGCAATTTTTGTTTGTTTGACATCGTTTGGGAAACACGTGTTTTAAATTTGTTGCTAAACAATTGATAACTTAATTTTTCCAATAATTCCATTAGATTGTGGGCAGTTATAATTAATGAGTAGACAGATAGATATTAGAATGGAGATATACGAGTACTGTTAAGGTGGATTCAGCCATTTGTACCCAACAAAAATTTTGACCGGAGAAAAATTTTTTTACTGATTTTTTTTTTTTTTTGCAGCACGATTCACCCATTTCGAACGATTTTTCTGAAAAATCAAAGCTGCCATATGTAAACGAAATCCATTAGTTTTACAAGTCATTCAGTTATTTTGCTTTGGTTTTTAAGTGTCAAAACAACAAATATTAACCTATTTTAAAATATTATATGTATATTTTTCAAAAACAATTTACAAAATTTTCAATGAATAAATGAAATGAATAATTTAATTTCACAAACACCACAAATAAAAATGTAACAACCTATTGGCAACTCAGTGCATTTTTTTCCAAACAAAATTTAAAATTAAGCCAATTCAAGATGAGAATTGTTCATAAAAAATATTTTCTCTCTCTCAAAAAGAGAGACGTCAAACTTCATATAAAAAAACTTTTTTTTCCGAACGAATATTTTGTTCAAAAAGAATCGGTGAATCCAACAACAAGCGCCCTTTTTAATTCCCTAATAATTTGCAGAACTAGTTCAATCTTAATCACTGTGTATTACAGCTACATAATTATTTATCTGTTGAGGGTGTTTGTCACAAACAGGGAAACATTTAAAACAATAATAATAATAAATTTATGCCATAAATCAATTTCAATTTAAACAAATTTAATCTGTTTTTAATTTTCTTTTGCATATTGAAAAATACGGAAGAATGTTTTCATCAATAAATATCTATGTATAAATAAATATGTACATATTTTTTAAATATATTAAGCATGATTAACACAAATATTGTATTTTTCTTCATTTTTTCGAGATGTATAGAAAATAACAACAAAACAAAGTGCAAAATAAAAATTCAAAAAAAGAATGTACTTAAAATTGAATATTTAATCAAAACAAATATGAATTGATAAAAAAGAAAATAAATAAATTGTTATTTTTAAAAATACATAATGCGGTACAAAAAAAGAAAAAAAAAATGCTCGCGTCAAATAAACTGGACAGTCGGTCACACCACTTTATCCTTTAGAACAAGTTGAAGAAATTATTCAATAGAATTTTTAATTTTGCTTTAAAAATAAGTATAATATAATAATACAGGGTGGCCCAAAATTAACATTATAACTTTTTATTTAAGAAATAATTATTAATTTTTGTTTAATACAGTATATAAATGGGGAATATTTTTAGTTTAGTTATGAAAAATAATACTTCGCAAGTAGTGGCCATTTTCTGCTTTGCAAATTCGTGCTCTTTCCAACACATTTTCCATAACCTTTCGCAAAACTTCAGGTGTTATGTTGTTTATTTCGTCGCGTATATTGCTTTTTAATTGCTGGATGGTCTTAGGCTTATTAATGTAGACTTTTCCTTTCAAATAACCCCAAAGAAAACAGTATGGGGCGGTTAAATCCGGTGAACGCGTAGGACAATTAAAATCACTTGTACGCGAAATAATTCGTTCACCAGAGATGTCCCGTAAAAGAGCCATTGTGTCTCTTGCAGTGTGCGGAGTGGCTCCATCTTGTTGGAACCATACTTGCGGATGGTTTTCCACGGCTGGCCTTAAAAAAATTTCCAACATTGTCCGATATCTGACAACATTGACGGAAACGGCGACTCCATGTTCATTTTCCAAAAAATAAGCACCAATTATCCTTTCCGATGAGGGTGTAATTCTCGCTGTTGAACTACTCCCGGCTTTTCCGTAGCCCATATCCTGCAGTTTTGCTTATTAACGAACCTAAGTACTTAATTGAAAATGAGCTTCGTCGCGCATAATTAAGTTATGAATAAAATTATGATTTTCTTCTGCTTTTTGCATAATCAAGTCGTTGCTGGCAATCTGTCGGTTTCAATTCTTAGACAAGCTGAATCTTGTATGGAAACATTCCTATTGTGTGCAAAATTCTCTGCAGCGATGCTCGTGAGAGGCCAAATTGTGTCGAACGTTTCCTGGTTGATGTTTCTCCATCTTCCCGAATACTCCTCTGTACCAGTTCAATATCGTCATCCGTGTGCACCGTTCGTCTTCCACCAGCACCAGGAATGTTCCTTACTGTCGTAAATTTGCAACCAGATGGTTTATTGTTGTCTCTAATAGGTCTAACCCGCCCATTAAAAGAACGACAATATGCACGCTGAGTCAAAACAATGGATCGTTGATTTGAAAAATAAAGCTCAACAATTTGGGCAGGTTGTTCAATTGAGTACTGCTCCATTTTAAATTCCTCAAGTCTTCTTTACAAAATACTGAAAAGTAAAGAAAAAAGTTATAAGCAATTCAAACCCCTTCGGTAATTTCGGGCCACCCTGTGTTTACAGTTGTTGAAGTGGTAAGCAAGTAAATGTGCTCAGCACCCTACATTTGCAATGTATTCCTTTCTAAGCAATAAATAGAAATGAGGAATGTATTGTGTAATGATGAAAATTTTGCCTTTTTTTGTGCCCTCTTAATAGAAAAACGTGTATTGTATATAGAGTTCTGAACGTTAGACATGGGCATATAACTTACATATTTAATTAAGTACCAAATTTACCTGCAATATATTAATTTTATTGTACCAAAAATACGATTTTGTAAAAGGGGGCAGAAAAAAGGCAAAATTTTTTTGCCAGAAAAAGCAAATAATTTGTGTGTTAATTAATTATATTAATGGCATTCAAAATATTAATGAACACTTTGACATGTTTATATTAAAACCTCCCTGTTTACTATTATGAGCTGTTTTCAAAGATTTATGGCATTTTAAAATTCTATTATACAATTGAATAAACTCATAAAAACAAATGTAAAAAAATGGAAATAAAAACTTTCCCCCTTAAAAAAAAAATTAATATTATTAAGGGTTTTTTTACTCACACTATGGGCGTAAATAGCTACTACTAAAGTTTTAAACAAATACGTAGGCAAGGAGGCAGATATTTTTTAGCACTAAAAAATGACACGTTTTTAAAAATTCAAGTGACCGTCTTCTTGCGTTATTAATTATGATTGATTACAATTGTTTAATTTATAAGGGAATTAACTTATACAAATATAAATTCAAGTTTTTTTTAATTCAAATCTAAGCCAAACTGAATGAAACAATTGCTTTTATGCAGCTATTTTGTAATTGATTTGAATTACAGAAAATTTATTGGATTAATAAGGAATTAATTCTGTTAAAAAATAATTATTAAAGGAATGAATATAAAGAGTGATTTCTTAGGAGCTTGCGAATTTGATCTACATATATAATAATGCGAAATCAATATTTAAAGATGATTCTTGTCCAAATTTGGCATACTCTCTCCAACGAATAAATTCTTTAATATTAGCCTCCACTGCGTCAACCGTTGTGGGCTTGCTCCATTTTGGGCAAAACAAATTTGTAATCATAGCACGGCAGAGCTCGCCAGTTACAGTGACGTTCCTGCCTACGTAGTCTTTGCAAAAGTACGGCCCAATGCTGCACCGGTCCATAATACACAGCAAACAGTGCATTTTTCGGAATGCATTGTCAGTCCTTCAATGCCTCTGGCCGCTCAACTAGAAATGAGCTTCGTCGCTGAACACAAGTTTTTGATAAAAAAAAAAAAGTGCACAATCAGTTTTTCTTAGTCGATCATGAATTTTGTTAATAAAATTCAATAATCTGCAAGCGTTGTTTGTCGGAAAGTCGATTCATGATTAATATAATATCGACCAAAGAGTAACACGTTACACGAAAACTGCTGAGCAGCCAAAAAGAGTCACCCTTTACGTTGGAAGTTGATAGGAAATAAGTCAATAAATTAATACGTAGCGCTTGTTTTAATAGAATGTTTAAACTATTATTAAATAAAGTATTATAGTTAGATATAGACAATATTAGTATACATTCGATCGGCGAAATAATTTTTAAAAGTTTAAACTCGTTATCTAAAATTTGCTGGCTATTCCCTTATGCAGCAGTGTAGGGTATTTTATAAAACAGAAAACTAAATTATATTAATTTACATATATTTAAATTAGCTTTTCAATTTGCAAAATAACAATGACTTTGTTAAATTGTTAACTTTTGTAAGCAATGTCTTTAGCTTTAACTATATACAACTTTAGTTAAAAAAGCAATAAACTGAATTTAAAAATTACAAAATTAACTACATATATGTCTAGTTACCTTAATTTTGTTTTTATCACTTTCAAATTAAGTTGTTTAACTAAACGTAGTTATATTAAACTGTGTTTAATTTGCCATGTTATATTTATTATTGTTTTTGCTTTTGCTAAAATGCAGGCGTAAAGTTTAACTAATCCCAAATTAAACCAAGTTAAGTGGTGCTTAATATATTGAATATAATTAAATACATAGTTTGTATTTACTGGAGGTTTAATGAAGATATGAGTGGATTTTGTATTCAAAAGAGATGTTTAGTTAATTAATTAAAATCAAGCTTTAAGCATTTTTATTGCTGGTAATTTGTGAAGGTTATTTAAACTTTGGTTAAATAAAATTTGGATTCTAAATATTATTTCAAAGGTTAAAATATTAAATTCTTTAAATTATTAAATATTTTTGTTTTTAATTTAAGAGAAAAAAATTCTTTGTTTGTAAAACCTCTGACCTTTTGCGGTTTAATGGCTGGTATAAGTGATTACTAGAAGTGAACAGGTAACGGTAGCTTAGTGATTACTTGAGACGACTTTTAGCCACTATAAATTGCAGACCAGCTATTAATTGTTATTTAAGGCCCTAATTTTGCAAAACGCAACGCCACAATTTTCTAAGCATTGCGTTAAATAACATTTTGCAAATCACAGCGTTCAAGCAAGTGATTGTTGGTGTTGTAACAGCTGATTCTTACGTTGCTGTTAATACAACTGTTTGAAATTGTGTATTTTGTAAAACGCAATGCTAAATTTTTTATCACTTGCGTTGTCAAATCTAACGCCTTCATTTTCTTGGCATTAGTTTTAAAAGTTGTATTAAAATATTATTAGAAGACAAAATTATTCAATTAATTTAATATTTTATAGGAAGTTTTTTAATACGAGATAAGTAAATACATAAATAAAAAAACATATTCATTTAGTATAAAATACTATTAAAATTTTTCTTAGGGCGAAAAAAGAAGCCACAACGGCAGCACAATTATAATTGTTGATAACTGAAATGGAAAAGCATCCAGAAGTGGCTCGTGCAATGCCTAATTTTGACAGCTCAAAGGCAATGTTTGGGAGGCTATTCAATCTTTCTCTGCATCTCGTCTTCAGCCGTAAGATTAAACTTTCCATTTTGGACAAACCGACTGTTCCATAGCTGACAAACATTCATTAATGACGTCACTAACCTTGGACTGTGAAAGAGTCCATTCCCAATTCCCTTCTACTACCCTACCGTTGCCAAAAACCTTATTGTTGTTGCAAGTTTGGATTCTTTTGAAATAGCTGCCATACGATGAGGTTTCTTTATATATGAAAACGTTTTCTTGTTCATTCGGAAGTTCATCTGAAATCTTTAAAAAGTAAAAAAAAAGAAATATTGTAAATCTCCACAGTGTTGTTTTACTTACTCATTATTGGCTAAATTCATGATGTTAGTAGAGCGCAACCATGTTTTTTCAATAGATAAGTATGTCTAGGACGCTTGAAGAATCTTTATCATCCGCAGAAGAAGACATATCCGTAAGTGCGAACATATTTTTATACCCCTTAGTATGTTTGTATTTATAGTTATTTGCTTTAAAAGCTTTTTTCATCACAATTTTTAAATAGGTATTTTCTTAATAAATAACCAAACAAAATTATTAAACAGCTGATAGGTTTGTAGCATTGCCAATGCAAAATAAGTGTAGCTTTATGTACATTTTTATTTTAAATTTCAGTATCAATATTTACAATGGCAACATAAACCACGCAATGATTTGACAGTATTGTAACAACGTAATATTTCTGCGTTCGCTAAACGCAATGACGCAGTGATTTACAAAATTTCATATTTTTGGTGATGCGTTTGCAAAAGCGTAGGTGATGCGTTGAACGCAAGTGATTTACAAAATTAGGGCCTAAGTTTCTTAGCTTCACAAACTTCTTTGACATTTGTGTTGTTTACACCTAAATAACCGATCATTGTCTCATATTATATGTGTATGCAATAAATGTATACGATATATTGTCGCATATTGTCCGCACAGAGGTAGTGTACCACTGGCTGAATTTCATACTAAAATATGCGTTTTAATTTTGCCAACTAACAATGACTAGATATGACAAATAAATTAAAATGGCAAAACAACAAAAGTCACCACCAAATAATTACTAAACAGAAATACAAAGCAAAAAAAAAACTTAATGAAATACATAATTTTTTTAATTCTTTTGCTTAATTTTATAATATTGTTGTTGTTGAATTAATTATTTTATTTTTTTTTTTTGTTGAAGAAAATTAAGTGAAAAACAAAATACCAAAACTATTTTTGTAGAAGTATTTCAAAAAACACAACAGCAGTATATTGTTACAAAAGAAACAACAAATTAATGATGAAATAATAATGACAATAGTAATAAAATATTAGTTGCTGAGTCATATAGAAAATCAGACTCGCACGCACAGACAGACTTCTACACACAGACATACTTTATACACTGTCTTTTTTTTTTCAAATATGTACGTGTTTTACCGCAAAACGCAAACAATTACCGTGTGTCAGCTAGAAGAACGAACGGACGGACAGCGGATAGTGTCAAAAAAATATACAAAACAAATTATAAATTTTGTAAACAACTTTTTTATTTATTGTTTATATTCTTCTATGTTTATCAAACTCATATTATAGCAAAATATTTTCTTAGAATCGCGCTTAACGCTGTCCGTCTAACCGTCCGTCTGGCTGGCTGTCTGTCCATGTAAAGCTTGTGCGCAGAGTACAGGTCGCAATTTTGAAGATATTTCTATAAAATATGGTACATGATATTTTTTCGGCCCAAGGATGGATGGGATTCAAACTGGTGAAAATTAGTTCATTATGTCCTCCCGAAATTGGGGTTTAGCGATCATAAATATTTGAATTATGCAAGTATCCAAACAAATTTCCCTACAAATGAAGCCAAATCAAATCTAAAAATTTTGTGCAGATCGGTCCATAATCATAGCTGCCTTATAAGACCCATTTCCGAAAATCACTTTAAAGAGCAGAACTCTGTTTTAAATGTCGATATCCAAATAATATTGAACACAAATATGTTTCATATATGTATATAATCACGGTAACATTTTATGATGATCGGTCCATAATTAGTTGTAGCACCCACTTCCGAAAATCACTTTAACGACCATAAATCTCTTAAAAATGTTAGTATCCAAATAAAATTCAACACAAATAAGTTTCATATACATATACAAAAATGATGACATCCAATTTTATAATGGTCGGTCCATAACTCCAATATAAGACCCTCTCCGTAATTTACTTTAACCTCCATCTTTTAAAACTATTTATGTATAACGAGATAAAGTTTAACATACATAATATTTACATTTACAGAAGACATGCCACTACATTTTTGGATGATCTGTCCGTAATAATTTATAAATTTACTGGGTGCAGAGTATTATATGATTGGGCTTGACCGAATATACTTTATTACTGGGTTTCTTTTGTAATCCCAATTGTATTTTCGTCATTTTGACGATTTTTTGTTTAAAAAATAGCAAAGTGACGATTTTCTGAATTAAAAAAAATTTCTATCATTTGTTTGTTTTATTAATGTTTTTGTTACCAAATTCTCTCTTTTTTCGGTGACAACAACTATTTTTCTCATTTAATATCATTAATATTAAGAAGAACATGACGTATTTCAAAAACAAAACAGAGTAATAGTAGTTTTTTCTTAATTATTGACAATTGTTAAGTTTAAATAAATTAATTCCAAATAGTATTGAGTTAGAGGCCTGTTACACGATGCAATTAATTACATGCAATTTTTTTCATTCGGTGAAATACGATTAAATTTTAGGTGCAACAAATCATGAAATCTTTTGACGTTTAATTACACATTCCTCTTTAGTTTTTCATTCGCAACAAAGAAAACAAAATTTTAAAATATATATAAATATAATGCATATACAAAAAATATATGTACATATGTATAAAATAATATACATACATACATATACATAAATACAATATACAAAAATTTTAAAAAATATAAAAAATGGAAGAAGTAATTGAAAATGTTCTTGCGCATTAAATTTTATAACGCACACTTCAAAGTCAGAATATGTAAGAATAAAACAATATCAGTAAAACACAAACAATGGTAAAAGGAAATGTCAAAAAATTGCATGAAAAACGAAAGTCGTGCCACTTTTTCTACCCCTCTTGCTTCTCTACCCCGTTCGCCTACAAACATCAATTGCATGCAATTAATTGCATGAAAAATTGCATCGTGTAAAGTGCCTCTTCGTAGAAATTACTTATTTATCTGTAAACATAAAAAGCAATTTTAAATGCTAAATTACATGAACTAAATCTTTTTGAGGCAACAATTTCTGAATTTCAACGGGGAAATTCTACAAAAACTTTTCCTATTTTACCAAAACGTCAAAAGAGTAATCAGCCAAATAAATTTAAAAAAAAAACAAAAATTCGAAATTCTTTGAAAATAAATATGTACCTGTATATGTTGGAAGAATTGGATTCTAACTAAATTGTTTTGAAATTGTAATTTAACCAGAATTAATGAAATATGCTAAATTCAGATATTTATTTATAAAATACTATAAGTCTTATTTCACACTCTTCAGCTTTAGCTGACCAGTTTTTGTTCAATTCTCTTTTGAACTTGCCATTTCATTTACACACGTCAATTCAATTTTCGTACTTTTTAATGCAAATCAACATGCATGAAAGAAAAAGAAAAAACAAAAGGAAATTAGAAAATTATCTAGTTTCGTCAAATTTGAACCCTTTTGTTTTGTTCTCTTTCCCCCTCTCATCCAAAAATACTTGCCTTGACGATTGAGATTTTGTTTCTTTTTTATCGGGATTTTGACTATTTTTCTCGAAATGCATCTGGCAGCCCTGGTTGTGTGTAAAAGTTATTGGTGCTGACACTAGCTTTATAATATGTTTGATATTTAGAAAGGTACGTGTGCTCTTAAAATTTTATTATAATGGGGCCCTCTCTCATCAAGAGATATCTGATTTGGGTTTCCTTAACTGTAATGCTAACTATCACTCGACACATAAACGACTTCATACACAATTCGATTCGTCTCGGTGGCACGTTTTCATGAACAAATTTGTGTTCGTAATTATGTTTGTTTTTAAACAAAAAAAAAAAAAAAACGATGATGTTTTGGAGCGAGGGGTTAGAGTAATAGAGATGATAAATTCAGTACACTTGTACTTTTCTCAGTACAATTCTTTAAATTACAGCAATACTCCAATTATCCATAAAGTACAATGACTAATTGACTTTTAATAAATTTTTTCCCGAATTTTTTGAATATTTTATTCGACAACTGAATATTTTTAGTGAGAATCTTTAGTCTTAAAGTTCACGTTTACATTGCATAACAGGGCAGAATCCAAACTGGCATTTCTAAACGGCTAGTAAGAACATGAACATAGCCGAGGAGTATTCGAGTTAAAGTTTGACGCATGGCCCCACAAACCTTCCAAGAGCGGAGCTGTGGGGACTCTAAATAGAGTAATTTGTTTGAGCGCGTGGAATTTTTTTTTTTTTTTTTGTTATTCCACCGATTTCTAAAATTTTTATATTTTCTGAAATGCCAGTGGCTAGATCTTTACGAAAACATGCTTGTGTGTACTATTTATCCCTTATGGTTCACGAGTTATATGCAATAGAAAGTTGAAATTTAAAAATTTTACCAAATCTTGTTTCGGGTTTTTGTAAATGTCGGGCAGAACAGACAGATTTTACTTAAATTTATTTTGTTAATTGAACAATAATTATATACAAAATATATCAAAGCAAAATAAACGATTTTCAATTTGGAAATTGAAAACATATTGATATTTTTGGGTAAAAAAGTGTTTAACACTTTCCAAATACTTTGCACCCAGCTAGTTTTTACCAAAATTTAAATTTTAGGCCATATTTTCTATAATTCCACAGCTGGGTTTACAAAATGAAAAACAGTTGCCACAACCATCAAGTATTCCTTATTTACCCGTAATATATTTTAGATTAAAAAAAGAGACGGTAAAAGTGTGGACCTAATGAGCAAAATTTAAAAAAATCCCATTTTGGGATTTTGGTAACATTTTTTGGGAATTGCACTCTTGTTAAATTGTTTACTAAATATTTAGAATTTTTTTTATTTATTGAAAATGTTACTGCATTATGTTAATAAATAAAGATTTTAAAGCATATTAATTATTGTTGAATATCTAAAAAAAAACTATTTTTTATAAAATGTTGATACGTTTGCAAATATTGGAAACAATTTGGCCCATATTTTTCTTGGACTTCATTGTTTTTTGTTTTTTAAATAAAGTAATTTCCGGTCTTACCCAAAAAGATTCAAGTTCATATCGCGCTTCAAAACTAATGTAAATTTTAGTAGTTTTGTACAAAATGTGAAAAAAAATCATAATGAAAACACACATGGCAAATATTTACTCAAAAAAGCGTAACCACTTATTTTAGCACAAATTTGTTTGACGTTTTTTACTCTTACAAGAGTTTTGCAAGATCAAACAGCATCAAATAAAATAAAACTAAATATTTGTTGTGTCCTGTCCTAAATAAACAAAGTTTTTTTTTTATAAATAAACAAGTTCAAAAATATTTTATTTAGTGGTTACTTTTCTTTCAGCAAATACATATTTGCCAAATATGGGATCTACGGCAATCATTCAAACTTGTTTTCCTGACATTTGTATAGAGATAGGGTTCCGAATTGTAGTGGAAATAATTCATGACACGACGCATATCACAGTTTAAAAGTTATAAACGAATTAGTTGACTTTAATGAGCTTTAAATAAAAATTACTCGAGAGTAATTTTTAAACCTCACAATATTTAATAATTGGGGACACTTTTTTTTCTCAACCTCATAAAAAGGCTATTTAGTTGTGGGTTTCATTGTTTCAAAGCAGAAATTAATGAACAATGATTTTGTTAGTAGAAATGTGTTAAACATATTTTTTTCATACTTTAAAATAATTACACAGTGCAGGTAATAAATATAAGGACACCAATCATAAACTCTTTATATTTTGGTGATTAGAAAAAACATTAAAAAAAAGGGTTGCGAATAGTTACAAAGTTGTCTATTAAAATACAAACATAATTTGTATAAAAAATCTACTTTTTATACCCACTGTGCGTAATAAATTTTTAAAAGATTTTTGGGAGTCTTTTTCACAATTCTAAATGATATTTTAACTATTTTTTTAAACATGTTTTCATTATTCAAATAACCTTATAATTGTTTACTTCACTGTAAATCGATTATATTTCATTTGAATTTGAGAATTTTGTGTACTTTTTTGGTATTATTTTTTATTTTTAAATTTTTGTCTTGTTATTTTTCTAATGTCTTGTCATGTCAATTCGTATTTAGTTTTATTGTATTTCGTATTTCAGATGTTTTTGTTATTTTATGGTCTACAATTTCCTTTTAATTTAGTTTTTTTTTTTTGCCATTAAAAATTTAGCGACTCGTTGTGGTTGGTTGATTTGCTCAATACAATTCTTGAGTTTTGTCTACAAATGGGTCTTTTTAACAACTTTTATTATTATTAGTTTTATACTATATGTACAAACATTTCTACATATGTATATATGTCTACATATACAATAAAATGTACTATTTTTTTAAACACCCACATTTCGAAGAAATGATTTGAAACGAAATAAAATAAATAAATAAATATTAATAGTGGGCAGTTAATTAAAAACCAAAGAATACAATTTACGTGTAGCTGAAAATAAAAATAAACTCCATCGAAAATTAAATTAAATTAAAACATTTGTTACTTATAGCACAAAACGGAAAAGGATTTATGAAATATAAATATATAAACACTTGATTAATGCAAAAATCTTATAGATAACTAATTAAAACTTTTCCACTCTCTATCTCTCTCTACTCTCTTTTATTTAGTGCGGGAAACTAGACGCACCCGATTCGTCATATCACAAAGAAAGATCCGACAGAATGGACGTTTATCAAATTGACGATGGTTTTCACTCAGACGGTGGCACCGAAACCCCACCACCATCACCCAGTTCCGGCTCGTCGATAGCCTCCATCACATCAGATCATGGCTCACTGGAGAGCGTCGATACGGGTGGCACACAACGTTTGGCTGTCCTGTCCTTCGAACAGGTACGCAAGCTGCACAATGTTATGGACGAGAAGGTGGCCATACATGGACGTGGTAATTTCCCCACCCTAGAGGTGACACTCAAGGACCTGGTGAATTTGGTGAGGCGCAAACTGGAGGCCGATGTGGGTTCCGGTGGTGCCGGTGTGATAGTCAAGGATATACGCTTGAACGGCGGAGCAGCTAGTCATGTATTGGCTTCAGAAGATCAGCCTTATAATGATCTGGATTTAATTTATGCCATTGAGCTGAGCTCACCACGTCACTTTGATCGTGTCAAATTAGCGGTACTGAACACATTGCTCGACCTATTGCCCGAAGGTGCTTCCAAACGTCGCATTATGCCGTGTGCGCTCAAGGATGCATATGTTGGCAAAATGGTCAAGGTGAATAATAATAACGATGGCGATCGTTGGTCGCTAATATCATTGGGCAATTCGCCCGGTCACAAAAATGTCGAACTGAAATTCGTCGATAGCATGCGCCGACAATTCGAGTTCTCCGTCGATTCCTTCCAAATTGTTCTCGACTCGTTGCTGCTGTTCTACGACTGCGCAGCCTTGCCAATATCGGAAAATTTCTATCCCACCGTCGTGGGTGAGTCCGTCTACGGCGACTTTCAAGAAGCTCTGTATCATTTGCAAAATAAACTGATCTCAACGCGGCAACCCGAAGAGATACGGGGCGGCGGTCTGCTCAAGTATTGTAATTTGCTGGTGCGCAACTACAAGCCAGTCGACAATCAGCGGATAAAAGCGTTGGAGCGCTACATGTGCTCGCGTTTCTTTATCGATTTTCCAGACATCAATACCCAGACTGTGAAATTGGAAGCCTACTTGCGGAATCACTTCTGGGGTGTCGATGAGGAACCTATGCAGTACCAGTACCTGATGCATTTACGTGAGGTGGTGGAAAATTCGACAGTATGCCTGATGGGCCACGAGAGACGGCAGACATTGCTGTTGATTCAGTCGTTGGCCGCAAGCGTGCTGTACAAGGAGCAACAAAAACAAGCCCATGAACAGCAGCAGCAACACCATCAGCATCAACAACATCATCATCATCATCAGCAGCAACAGTATCAGCAGCACCATCAACATTTGGTTGAACAGCATACAACCACAATGACAATGGTGAATACAACGCCGTGTCAAACACCGCAGCAGCAACAACAGCAGCAGCAACAACCTCACAATACACACACCATCTTCGTACAACAACTTCCACAAACTCCGCCACAAACAGCCACCATCTGCTGTGCCATGCCAGCCACAAACCCAGCTGATCAGAACCAGCAAACACAACAATCGCAACAGCTGCAGCAGCAGCAGCAGCAGCCGCAACAATTACAACAACAGCAGCAAACGGTTCCTCAAGCGGCTCAGGCCTCAACGGTACCGCAAGCAATACAATTACCAGCCGGACTACCTGGCTTGATTTACGCCAATGGCGTCTACTATGCACCTGTGATTCCCACACCAATTTGCACCTGCAAGTCTGTATGGCGCAACACGTGATTAACTGTCTCACCCACAACGACTCCATTAAACACAACAGCATCCGTTACAGCAACAGCTCCAGCTCCAGCATCAACAACAACAGCATATACGAAGGCAGCAACAGCGGCTGATATAATTTTAACAACCAAAACTACACCAACATCAGCAATAGCTCCGGTCAAGTTTATTATAGATTCCATTATACCCTTTGCCTCCAACAGCAACAATAATAACAACTTCATAACATCCCTCATCAATTCCACCACCTCACTCCCCTCCAACCATAAAGCTTCGACAAACAATGTAAAATCTACCCCCACAACATCATGTTGTTTACACGATGATTCAGCCGAAGACAACCAACTGACCATACCCACCATGGCCGGAGACTTGATTCTAACTCATGAGCAACATGAATTCCATTTAGAAGGCAACATCGAAGATTTACCCCCAGCCCTAGTACAGGCCAACGACAAACAGAAACTTACTGGCGAATTTGCTTATTTCTATCCCTACGATGGTTCTGAGCCTTCTCTACTATTAATAGGTAAAGATTTTTATATTAATGTAACACCTCAATCAAGTTGATTCCTCCACGATCTAGCGAATCATTGAAAAACCCAACATCAATGATGAATTAAATTGAAATTTTTGTTCGCAAGCAGATCAAATTATTCTTACCACAGACAGATATAGTTTAAAGTATAACATAAAGATAATTAACTAAATAACTTTAAATAAAAGTTTATATTATATACGTTTTATTTTACAATTAAATTATGTTGTATCTCCTTCGAACATTTTTCCTAACGTTACATCGTGTTGCTGTGTAAACAGGGTTTGAAATTTTTACTTGTATTTTAATTTTTTCTTGTTTCCTTTTTGTCTGTTTTTTAACATTTTCTAGTCGCTCACGAATTTTTTACTTTTAAAACTAAATTTTTATTTTAAATACATTTTATACAGTATTTTCTTAAAAAAAAAAAAAAAAACAAAAAAAAAAAAAAAAAAAAAACTTTAAAATTAGTTTATAAAAAAATGCAATCATAAGAAAATTGGTAAAAATCTATTTGTATAAAAAAAATATCCGCTTAAAATTCATTCTTAGTTTTTAATTCATTTTTCATTTAACTTGGTTACTCTTTAATTCGATTCGAATCGGTTAACGGAAATATCGAAATATGTTATTTCCTTTGGAATCGAATTACCGAGTAAGCTTTCTAATTTATTAAATTTAAACTTTAGCTAGATTTCCTAATACAGAATTTTTAAAGTTACGATTGCAATATTTAAACCTTAAAATTATTTAGTAAATTTTTAAATTTTAGATTGTCTGTAGTAATGTGCATTTGTAAGAAATAGAAAGCTTAGAAAGTCAAATTGCAATACACCAAGTTTGGAAAGTTGAAATTAATATGTCAGTAATAGGGCTTATTCCTAAATGTTCAATCATTAAATATAAGATTCCAAAGTTTTTTAAAATTCTTAAAACAAGGGAGGTACAACTCCATACAAATTATTCTCTCTCCCCTATTAGTAGACATTATACGTCTATGTATTCCTGCAAAGTTTTGAGGTCCTCAGTTTAGAAATTATGCAGCAAATTAAATCTAATTTCAATATATACGGAAAATATTTCATATCTTTTACATCTTCTACATCTGGGGCGTTATAGTGTATTTCGATTCGAAAGCAAAAGCTTTTGGCATACAATGTAAAAAGTATACAAATTCGACTGATTTCCTTTTCGAATCGAAATACACAATAACCCCCCTGATTAAAATTATAAGTATGTATAAATGATTAATTCTGGACCCAAGGTTGCAGAAAATTTTTATTGTGGCTGTTACACAGGCTGTCAATGAACATTAAAGCCAAAAAAAAAAAAACTTTGAAAGCTTCTTTCCACATTTTACAAATGACAACGAATTGGTTTTAAAAGCTGTTTTTGTCTTCTCAAGTTCAAGTTCAGCCAAACTGCTTAATATCTGTAGATGTTTAAGGCTTTCAAAGTCTTGTTTAAGTTTAGTTTTTAGCTGTGACCTTCTGTATTAAGATTTATATTAAGATTATGCATTATTCTCAATATTATTTGGCATATACTGAATTTAAATTAAAACCTGATGTGGGGTCGTAACTTCTAAACCAAACTAGAGTCCATCCATAAAACTTTGCAGAAATAAAGAAGAGAGTTTAATTTAAGTTTAATAAAAATACCGATTTTTAAGTTTATATGAGCTTTGAGTTATTGAATGATTTGGGTACCTAACTTGCAGAAATGTGGGTTTTGAGTTATAGCCTTAACATGTCCTTTGAGTTATTGAAAGTAATATTTAAAGGCAATAGCTTTATCTTTGAAATTAAAACTTAATTAATTAAAAAAAAAATTACTAGAATCAGGCATGTGATGAAAATCGATCGTAATATTTCTGTATTGAAAAACTTTTATCACATAAAATATGAAGATATTGTTTGGCTACTAAAGAGAATATTAAAACGAAAATTTAAAAAATTAGATTATAAATGCATTAAAATGTATTTCCAAAACTGATTCGTTTTCGATAACGATTTCCATCACATGCCTGATTAATTTAAAGAAAATTTCATCATCAGAATTTGAAATAAATTTTCTAAATACACCCAATTCTGTTTTACACGGTTTTGAGGTTTGCAAATAAACAAATTTAAATTTATTTTACACGATTTTCTTAGAGTGCATATATTTAATAACTATGCTTGTGTAAAAACACATTGTAGGTACATGTGTATGTATATGTGATTTAATATTATAAACCTGAGTATTTTGTTCTTAAAAAATCCTTGTTTTTCGTTAATTTCAATAGATTTTAGATATAAAGAATTAATCAACTGTTTTGCATACGTTCAATGTCTTTGTTTACACGGTTCTTTTTTTTACCGTGTAAAAACATTATTAGGTGTATAGCCTCAAATTTGTGCCAACGTCTTAAATAGTGTGAGTTGAATTAGCAAATTGTCTTTCATTTCAATGTCAACATATGTACGTACATATAAAACTTATTTTAATTTCCTTTTTTTTTATTAATTTCTAAAGTCATATTTTTAGCGGATATTTTTGGGATTTTTTAGCAAATTTTTCAAACCCTGCTTTCTTCTAAACTTTTGTATTACTTTGCTTAACTTTCAACAAGCTTTTAGATTTTTATTAACTAATAAGACATTTTTGTTTAATAAAATATTTCTTTCCAAACCCTGTAATATTAATATGTAATATTCTCTAATATTTAAGCCTAAGATCTTAGTTTATTTCTTTTAAAACGTTGTTTTATATATTTAAACTACAAAACAAACAATTCAATGTTTATCTTATTAAGTTATATAGACAATAGACTTAAACAACATTTATTTAATAACACTATACACAGCAGCAGCACTATACACAGAACTATATCTGGCTTATTTGACAGTTTTTTGTTGAGTAAATAAATTGAGGTGTTAACTTTTAGGAGAACTGATTGTAATTCATTTATTTCATTTAAATAAAGCTAAGCATATAAAATATTTAAAAATATACAATATGTTGTTAACAAAAAATTAGCAAAAAAAAAAAATAATAAACTGAAATCGTGAGCAACAAAACCATTAAATAAATGTTACTTCTTTCCATAATTAATTTCTTTTATTTTTTTTTAGAATTTAGCAATGATTTGTTTAAAACTTTTCCTGTTTTAACTTAAAACAAACATTTTAACTTTACATTTACAAGAGAAGATATAAACAATAATAATTAAAAAATAAATTAACTTTAAGCCTGAAAGTTTAAATTAGAAAACATTTTAAGATTAAATTATGTAAACAGAAATTCCAAAATTTTTTATTTAAATTGAAAAACAAAAACAGAAACGAAATGATATAAAACATGACACTGGTTTTAAAACGCTCATTTAATATAAAAAAAATCTCTAGCAAACATAATTAGTTTTAAGGAAAATAACACCAGGATACAGAAAAACTTAAATATTTCAAGAAAAGTAAAAAATCTTTAAAATCTTAAAAAGAAAATAACAAAAAGTCTTGATAATTTTTAGTAAAATAAAAGAAAGACATTAATAAAGCAAAATTTTTTTATAAATTAATATATATATATATAAATATACATATAAATATAACTAAAATAAATTACAAAAACCAGAAATATAAAAACCATATTACTATAAACAAAGAAATTATAAAATAAATTTTTTACCTAAAAGCAAAAAAAAAAAACTTAATTGAGGGAAACAAAAAAACCACAAAAATTAAAGGCAAAGAAAAAGCGTAAAAGAAAATATATTTTATAATAAATAATTCCTGTAATATTATCAAAAATTTAAGCAAAAATACCACTTCATATACATACTATATATATAAATAATTAAAATAAACAAAACAAAACATGCATATATAAATAAATGATAACTTAAATAAACCAACCACAACTTTAATATTATTTAATTTAAATTATTACAATATAACAACAACAACAAAACAACTTCTCTTTAAAAACATTTAATATTAAACAAAATTGTTAAGGCCTTTTCAAAACAAAGGCCCTAAAATTTTGGCATTGTAAAAAAAAATCAACAATTTAATTTTTTCATTTTAAATATATCTACATTTGTATATTTTTTTTTTGTTAAATTTATATTAATAATATATCTAATAAAGTAAAATAAATACGAAAGAATTTTTCTTTCTAGTTTTAAGTCTACAAAAAATAACAGCAAGTAAAATCTTGCATTTAAATTAAAATATACATAAAATATAATTATTTTTAGAAAATATTTTCAACAAGAAAATCAAAACAAAACAAAACTGTAAAATATCTATAAATATTAAATTTCCTTTCCTTTTTTTATATATATATATATTATCATTATAATTTTGTTAAAATAGAGCAAAAAAAAATTAAGTAATAATAGCAAGAGTTAAAAGTCTTCATTGTAAAGTACAAGCAGGCTAAGCTGAGAAAAGAGACATAAAGCTAATGACTAATGTGACCAGATCTCAAAAAGTTAAGCGACTAAATCAGTTTAAAAATAAGCTAAAATATGCTAAAACTTATTCACCCCTATCGTGAATAAAAATTCCACATGAAATGTGTTCCCATTTCACATTTTTCCTATTAAAATTAAATGTTAAAAAAATAAAAGGGAACAAATTTCATGTGGAGTTTTTATTCACGATAAGGGTGATTTTAAAATGCCAAAAAAAAATGTGCTAAATTTTTTTTAAATAATTTTTTGCAATTTGTGGTATGCATGATTAAAAACTATACTTTTTATATAAATAATACAACTTTGAACTCGAGAACAAAACTAATTAAGAGGAGTCTAACCTGAAAGTTGTTAAATATTTTTTGACTAATTTTCATAATTTTTTTTACTGTATCAGGCCTGAATTAAGTCTTCTGTAATTTGAAAACATTTTAGAATTCATAGTATTTAAAATGATTACGTTTCTTATTTTATTATACCCTACATCACCATAGTATGCAGAGTATATTGGCCTTGTTCTGATGTTTGTAAGGTCCACTTTCGAACATCACTTTAACGGGCATAACTCTCTCAAAATTAATAACATTCAATACAAATAACTTTCATATATGTATGTACTCGTATATAGAAATCATGATATCTAATTTTATAAAGATTGGTCCCTAATTAGTCATTGCTCCATATAAACCTCAATTCCTAAAATCATTTCAATAAATCTCCTAAAAATATTGGTATCCAAATGCAATTAAGAATTAGAAATAATAGCAAATAATTTTATAACGATTGGTCGATAATAAACGAGTGAGTTTTAGAAGTTAATTTTTTCGTAATATTTCTATATTGAAACAGTTTTATCCCACAAAATATAAAGATAGTTTGCTATTAAAGAGATAATAGAAATACTTTAAAATGAACTTTAAAAATTCACTCGTTTTCGTTTTCGATTTCCATCACATACCTGGGGGCTTACTGTCTATTTCGATTCGAAAAGAAAATTATTCGAATTTGTATACTTTTTACATTGTATTTCGAAAGCTTTTGCTTTCGAATCGAAATACACAGTAACCTTTCTGATAGCTTCCATATAAGAACCACTTCTGAAAATCACTTTAACACGCCTACATTTTTTTTAAGTGCTTATATCTGATTGCAATTTATCACAAACTGTATTTATATTCTCAGAAGTCATGCTACAAATTTTTTTATTATCGGTCCATAATAGCTCCCATATAGAGCCCATTTCTAAAAAACTTCTATTGCACTTATACTGGGTGTAGAATATTATATACTCGGATTTGACCGACTATACTTTCTTACTTGGTTTTTATAGAATTCATTCAACTTTCCAGCTTCTTTCAACAGAAAATAAATTTGTATTTTTAAAAAGCTAAGAAATGCTAAATGTAAAATTTTGCAGCTAAATCAAAATAAAATAATCTAAATTTAGCCGCAAAAATGCTAAAATGGTCACACTGCTAACGAGAGAGAGAGAGAGAGATTTGTATTGCACACAGCGTTGTCATATACAATATTTTGAAGAGAACTTTTTATTTTTGAAAAAAAAAAACACTTTTTTTTTATATAAAACTTAAATTTGTTTAAGAAAATTATGAATTTGATTTATTAATCTATTAAATCTTAAAAATCAGGCCATTGCCTGTAAGTTTTGTAAGCATTTTCATAAAAAAAACTTTTTGGCTCTCGAAAACCTTGCAAAAGAAAGGAAAACTTGATATGGTATGTTAACGCTGATTGCACATTTCTTTACTGGCACAAAAAATGTTGCCGTTTTTTTCTATTCTCTATTTCCAAAAAGGCTTATTAAGGGAACTTTCAAGCTAGCTCTTTAAATAAAGAACAATATAGGAAAATTAAGCAATTTGTTGAAAAATATATTAAAACTTCAGTTATTAATATTGAAGTATTTCTAAGAATTTCTAAACAATTGCACAGTTCTTTTAAGTTACTTTAATTTGGCACCAAACGCCATTCATTATAGTAACAGGCTAAGCCGAAAAAAGCAACTTCATCAGCAGGCAAAATGTTGCCCGTTTTCTAAGTTTTTTTTTCAAAAAGAAAATCGTTCGAATTTGTATACTTTTTACATTGTATTTCGAAAGCTTTTGCTTTCGAATCGAAGTACACAATAACCTCCCTGAAACTTGCTTAAATCTTGTATTTATTCGAAAAACTTCCTTAAAATTCTTTATAAAATTTCCAACTCGATTCTCCCCTTCCCCAACTTAGCCTCTTTACCTACTTTTAAGAACACTTTAAAACTTTATATTGTTTATTTTTCTTAATTTAATTTTTGTTTTTTTTTTTTTCTTAATTTCTATTTCGTTTTTCTTTTATTTTTTATGTTAAAAACAAACAAAAAATGTTTTATTATTACGTTTAATTATTATGTTTTTAATAGTCCTTAATTTTAATTATTACTTTTTAATATTAAAAAAAAAACATCTTTTTTGTTTACCGTTAATTAAATGTAATTAAAAAATATACATATTACAACAAATACAAAAAAACATACAAAATGTCCCCAAAAAAATGTTAAAAATGTTAATAAAATAAAAATAAAAACTTTAAAACAAAAAAATAAAATCCTCATATGTGTTATTATTATACCCTACACCACCATAGTGGGTGGGGTATATTGAGTTTGTGCTGATGTTTGTAACGCCCAGAAATATTGGTCCAACACTGACCTTAAATTATACCGATCGACTCAGAATCACTTTCTGAGTCGGTTTAACGATGTTCGTCTGGCTGGCTGGCTATCCATGTAATGCTTGTGAGCAGAGTACAGGTCGCAATTTTGAAGATATTTTGATAAAATTTGGTTCGTGATATTTTTTCGGCCCAAGGACGGATGGGATTGAATCGCTGCATTATTTCACCTGGCCCCCATACAAATGTCCTCCCGACATTGGGGTTTACCGATCATAAATGTTTGAATTATGTAAGTATACAAACAAATTTCACCACAAATGAGTAATAAATAAAGCTAACTCACATCTACAAATTTTGTGACGATTGGTCCATAATTAGTCGTAGCTCCGATATAAGGCCCAGTTCCGAAAATCACTTTAAAGAGCATAACTCCCTCAGAAATGTTGGTATCTAAATAATATTGAACGCAAATATATTCCATATATTTAAAAATAATATGGTACAATTTTATTATGATCGGTCCATAATTAGTCGTAGCTCCCATATAAGGCCCACTTCCGAAAATCACTTTAACTATCATAAATTTCTTAAAAATGTTGGTAATCAAAAAAAAAAAAAAAATACGACACAATTAAGTTTCTTATATACAGAAATAATAACACCTAATTTAATAATGGTCGGTCCATAATTAGTCGAAACTTCGTAATTCACTTTAACTTCCATAAATCTTTTAAAAGTATTTATATCGAGATAAAGTTTAACACACATAATATTATATTCATGGAAGTCATGGCACTAAATTTTTGGATAATCGTAATATCTGCCATATAGAGCCCATTTCTGAAATACATACTGTTTTATTGATATACTGGGTGTAGGGTATTATATGGTCGGGCTTGACCGACTATACTTTCTTACTTGTTTTACATAGTGTTTTGATAATCAGTCGCAGTGAAGTGAAATGTGACTTCGAAAAATTGAACTAGTAAAGTATCTTGCTCGGAAATAAAAATAAAAAATCATTAGTTAACTTTATCTTTTATATAATTTTTGGACATTCAATGTTATAATGAAAATTTCCACCATTGTGCCATTGTGAAGGGTTTAAAAAAGCTTTTCTTATTGAGTACGGACTTTATGTAAGCATTGTTTTACTACTTAGAAAGTATAAAGACACAGAAATATCCCTTCTGCATCGGGTTCCTTCTTAAAAAGTAACTAACACAGAATTAGTTTTGTCAGGAGGAGTGGGCGGTTGGTGAATATTTTACTGACACCGTTTAGAAATCATCATCGAAACATAGTCCGCCTTCACACTCTTTAATTCTGACTCTTCAAGGCAAGTATTCTTGGGTAAAAAGGGAAAAGAGAATAAAAGGGTTACAAACTTGATGGTACTAGTCAATTTTCTTATTTCCTTTTGTTTTTTTTTTCTTTCATGCATGAAAAAGTACGAAAATTGAATTGACGCGCGTGAATGAAATGGCAAGTTCAAAAGAGAATTAAACAAAAACTGGTCAGCTGAAACTGAAGTGTGTGAAACAGGACATACTTCTTTCATTTTGTTACCGTGTGTGGTAAGTGTATAAATATTTTTGTTATCCCGATATTAATTTCCGAACATATAAGGAATATGCTTGTTGAAATGGTTTTCTAAACGATACAAATATCGGGTAAGTAAATTCTGTCATTGAAAACCAATAAATCATTAAGTTCGCAAACATAAAGTAGGTAATATTAACAAATAATTAACACAATACAATATCTATATGGGGCCAGATACGATCCCTACAAATAGGGTAGGCACCCACACACCTCTTTGTGTGTTTTTATTTTATATTCAACAACTGTTTCTTGTTTCAACATTTTAACAATTGGAAGCATTTTGTAAATGGGTCGATAAAAACAGACTTATCGTACTTATTTATTCATATGTACGTTCTTATTGCGATTGCTGTTGAAAGTCTCTTCATTTCATTTCAATACCTTTAACATGGAAAATTTTAAAAGAATACAAAACAACAACAACAAACAAGGTTGTTAATTTAATTTACAATATGCAAACAAAACCTAAATAATTTGTTACGGCTTTTGTTTAGTTAAAATTGTTAAATGAAATGTTTAAAAACAACATGAAACGTTTTTTTTTATTTATTTATTTTATTATTTAACAGAATTGTATGAGGAATTCAAAAAAAAAAAAAAACAAAATATGTCAACAGAAACAAGGTCTGGTTATAGGGAGATAATAGATAAGAAACGAAAATTCACAGGACCTCAACACGATATATTTATTGGTCACATTTCCAGCAAAAACTTACATTGCAAAGTAATGAGTTAAAATGCTAATATAATAACTCTTCACTACCAATACATCGACATTCTAATGTATTATTTTAACACGTTGCTGTCATTGTTAAGTACTTACCACAAACGCTTACACATATGGAGTTTAATAAGTCATACATCATCATCATATAATAAGTTTGAATGAATTTTAAGTTTAATTTATTTTAATTCATAATAAGCTCATAAATCAATACTTATGTATGTATGTATATCGTCAGCGAAAATCCAAAAGGCCGTAACTCCACATTTAACTTTTTTACAGGAGAAACAAAAAACTTTAAAAATTGAAGACTTTTTCATTCTTATTGGCCAAATTTCGGAATTAACCTTAAAAAACTATTGCCGATTTGGTTTAATAAAAACAAGTAAGAAAGTATAGTCGGTCAAGCCCGACCATATAATACCCTACACCCAGTGGTGATACTCGAAACAATTAACAACCGGTTCGCTTAAAAAAAATTATATTTTTGCCAAATTTTGATAAAAATAGCGAAAATTTTAAAGTCGCATCCCAGTAACAGACCACAAGCCTCTTGAAGGAAATGATATAAACTTTCGTTTAATAAAAAAAGTTACGTTTTTAACAAAAAATAGTTTTGATTTTGCAAAATAAAAGTCAAAAAAAATTGTTTTATTTTTTTCTCAAAAGATTGAAGAAAACGCTATCGAAAACATCATCATCCAAGAATCCAATATATGACCAAAATAAAATCATTTGTTTGTACGTTTGGACAATGAACAACTGAACAATATTGTGTTTGTTGCCGAGACTATATCACCTTGATAAATACACATTATATAAAACCGTTAAAGCAAAAAAAATAATCACCCCTATCGTGAATAAAAATTCCACATTAAATTTGTTCCCTTTTCACATTTTTCCTATTAAAATTCAATGTTAAAAAAATAAAAGGGAACAAATTTCATGTGGAATTTTTATTCACGATAGGGGTGAATATGCAACAACCGGTACGGAAAATTTTTAAAAATTTAACAACCGGTTCGATGGAACCGGTCCGAACCGGCTGAATATCAGCACTGCCTACACCCAGTATATAAATAAAACATATTTTCAGAAATGGGCGTTATATGGTAGATATAACCTCTTGTGGACCGATCATGCAAAAATTTACGATGTCCGTCCATCCGTCTGGCTGGCTAGCTGCCCATGTAAAGCTTGTGCGCAGAGTGTAGTTCGCAATTTTGAAGATATTTCAATAAAATTTGGTACGTGATATTTTTTCGTCCCAAGGACGACTGGGATTGAAGCTGGTGGAAATCGGTCCATTATTTCACCTGGCCCCCATACAAAATTGGGGTTTACCAATCATAAATGTTTGAATTATGCAAGGAATCAAACAAATTTCATCACAAATGAGTGGTAAATGAAGCCAAATCACCTCTACAAATTTTGTGCAGATCGTTCCATAATTACTCGTAGCTCCCATATAAGGCCAACTTCCGAAAATCACTTTAAAGAGCATAACGTGCTCAAAAATGTTGGTATCCAAATAATATTGAACGAAAATATATTTCATATGTGTAAAAATAATACGGTACAATTTTATTGTGATCGGCCCATAATCAGTCGAAGTTCCCACTATCGAAATTCATATTAATCTCCATAAATCGTTTAAAAGAGATAATGTTTAACACATATACATACTTATATTCACAGACATCATGACACTAAATTTTTGGATGATCGGTCCACAAGAGTTTATATCTACCATATAACGCTCATTTCTGAAAAACTGTTGTATACATATACTGGGTGTAGGGTATTATATGGTCGGGCTTGATCGACTATACTTTCTTATTTAATTAATATGTATTTATTTTATAATTTTTCATAAACCTTTTTAGTAAACATTTAATTTGCAAAATTATATTGCCAACAGACAATGGTTGTGTTTGTTAGTTACAAGGAACACAATTTATGTTTGTCCAGAAAAACAGAAAAATAAAATCAACTTCCTCCTTTCTAAAACAAAAAAAAAAAAAAACACCAAAAAATAAATGTTTAAAAACTTAAAAAAGAAAAATATATATTATTTAGTACGGCTACGAATACAATTTTCCCCAGTTGGTATTCATCTATAGCTGGTTAATAATATTAAAAAAAAAAACAACAAAACTACATAAAATATAAGAAATAAAAAATCAAAAACTCCAACACCAAAAACAGCTAAAAATAAAACAGAAGAAGACAGTCAACAGCCAACAACTTATTATGACACAAATGGTGCTTCTTATGTGGCGGCGCGTAGTCTTCTTCCTCTTTGCCTCTGCACTCTGTTGAAGCGGAGTAAATGAGTAAGTTTGTAATAAAATGTACTTTAACCCTCCGTCTTACACATGATTTGATTTTCACATTCGTAACGCATGAGTCTAGCCAGACTCAGTTTTCATGTACTTAATTTATAATAAACAAGTAAGAGTGCTATATTCGGCTGTGCCGAATCTTAAATACCCTTCACCTAAGCGTAATAAGAAATACAGAAACTACACTAGACTAGAATATCCTAATTCTGTGTTTTCTATTCAGTCTTAGTGCAAATTTTATTAGTATTTGATATATTGTTTGAAAGACAATTTTACGACCAACATAATTTATGTTAAATATTTTGAAATGTTGTCTAATTTTTACCATTTTTAATTGATTTAATTACCAATTCTTACCATAATTTACAGAGTCTGTCTGATGTTCATAATAATCTTGAGTGTAATTTAACAAACAGAGTATAAAAAAGGGGTACAATTCGGTTTTAGTGATTTTGCTCAAAAAAAAAAAAAAAAAACAAAATCAAATAGGGCTTTTAGAGGAGATACCAGCAAAAAAAAATTTGTTGCCGGTCACGCCTATTTTCAAGGGGGCGGGTCCTTAAAGTTGAAAATACATAGGCCTATATCTCGGGAACTACTGGGTGTCTGATAATTTGTAATACATTAAATAAAAGGTATTAAAAATACCTTTCCAACGATATATATCATGATTATAAAATATGGACCGAATATGGGTTAAATCCGAAAAGAATATTTTTGACCCGAATTTATTTGTTTTTTGGAAATGGTTCTATATGGCAGGTATGACAAATTATGGGCCGATCTTCTTAAATTTTGGAACAGTTATTTTCATGCATATGAGGATATTTCACGTCGAATTTCAACATAATAACGGTATATATACGAGATATATTAGTATTAACGTGGATTTCGAGAGTGGACCTTATGTGGGGGATATAGTCAAATATGGACCGATATTCTCAAAATCCAGCAGTTAGATTTAGGCATGTATATAAATGATTCGTGTAAAATTTTGGATTGGTACCCTTATTTATAAGCGATTTATGAGTATTAAAGTGATTTTCGGAAGAGGGCTTTATATGGGGCATACGGTTAAAAATAGACCGAAATTCACAAAATTTTGTGGGATGATTTTTGTATATATTAAAATGATCTGTGCAAAGTTTTGAGTCGGTACCGATATTTATACAATATATATAGGGAAAAATCTCTTTTTCAGATGTGGTCCTTGTATGGGAGCTATGACCAGTTCTGGGCCGACCACCATAAAATTTAGTACAGCAATTTATTTGCCTATAAAGAATATTTATGTCAAATTTTAGCCGTTTAACATTATTTATATCTCTTTTATACGTATTTAAGTGAATTTTGGAAGTGGACTTTATATGGGGTCTATGGTCAAACATGGACCGAATTAAAAAAAATTTCGTTTTGCGATTTCTTTTTGTATAAAATTTATTTTTGCTGAATTTTGTCTTGATATTCCAATTTTATAGGCATTTATTTATCATTAAGCCATATTTCGGGAATATATATATTTGTATGGGGGCTATAAGAAATCATGGACCGATTCTTACTATTTTCCGCACACTTTCTTCTTTTATAGTACAAACAACGTATACAAAATTTCATGGTATTATCTGCAATAGTTTTCAAAATATTGCAATAAAATGGATGAAAAATATCAAATTTTTATGGAGGTGGTCTCACATATAGGTTCATAACTCTGGTTAACCTAAACCGATTTTGCTGATTTTAAATAGCAAACTTCTCGAAAGCACTTCTGACAGAATTATTGAAGGTTTCAAAAAACTGATTTCAACAGACAGACAGACAGACAGACAGACGGACATGGCTTAATCGACTTCGCTATCTATAAGGATCCAGAATATATATACTTTATAGGGTCGGAAAATTTTTTTGTGGAAATTACACACGGAATGACAAACTTAATAGATTTTAGAATGTGGCTGACCTGCTGGAGTTGTACATTTTGAGCAAAAAAAAATCGTGTTTTTCGGCATATATGCAGCCAGTGTCATAATGCCCAACATATTGCAAAAGTCCGTCTTTTGTGGATCGTTTTGTTGTAAAATGCGAAACCATTTAATCCATGCATCCATTTGATCTATTTGCGTTGTAAAACAGGATTGCTTCCAGTTTCATCGTTTCACCTTCACAGTGTTTTGAGTAATGGACAGTTGAAAGTAAAATTGACACATTTATTCTTTTTTGTCACATATGTAGCTGCAAAATGAAATCAAATCTCCATGGAATCCAAACAATGGTGAGAGAATAGGTCGGTAAGATTGCTTCTCTATTTCCTTAGGAATACAGACTTTGTTAGATCAGATTGTACCAACGAATGCAAGCCCAAGTTTGGTAAGACGCCTTAGAGCCATCCCTAAATACCGCCGGTAAGCGGCACGATTTTTTACGCTGAGCATTATCGCTGATACCCCATCCCTAAACAAAAGCAGCAACGTTATATCAAAACGATAAAAACAGGGTTATCAAACAAATAAATAAAACGACCCTGTTTATTTTAATAGCTGGACATTGTTGTTTTATTTTTGTTATCTTTTGCAACTAACTTTACTGTGAAACGCCTTGTCAAAATCGGATTTTCCAATACCAAAGCATTGCCGACGCGTTGTTTCGGTATGCTCCATACAAAATGTATGAGCATGACAAATTTTGACAGTTAAAAAACGCTTGCCGCCGGTATTTAGAGATGGCTCTTACACCTTCTAGTACAGTACGGCTTCGAAAGTTGAAGCATAACATTTTCACCTTGATTTACTTCCTATTCTTGTTCTTCTTGTCGACCTGTGTATAATTTTCCTTGCAATGGGTATCACAAGCCCATCATATTTTTATACCGTATTTAGCTTTATTCGACGGTATGTATTGTGTAAACTTAGTTTTTCTTCGTCACTTGTAATGCTGTCATGATTCAAAAAATTCTATATGTCACGTGTTCTACCATCGTCAAAACGAATATGTCACCTCAGTGCAATGAAGCGGTGATAAGACATCGCTGCTCTGAATAAAGGTATGTTGTCTGTGCGCCAAAAAAAAAGTATCAGCTTTTTGAGAATTATTGTGGGAAACACCAACTGCCAGCAAAATGGCGAATTTTGGTTTTTTATCCATATTAGCGGTATTCCATTTTTCGATTTCATTATTCCATACCGATTTGTTCAGTGATGATTATAAATATAATATTTGGTGTGAAAAATCTCTTGAACACCTTAATTAAAATAGAGCCTTGTTTTTTATGTCGACACAGACGTATACCAACATTTGGTTCCTGCTTATTCCATTTTGTTCCATCTTTACCATAAAAATATTCATCAGCAGAGTTTGATTGACCAGTTTGTCTATGTACATACATTTTCTTCGTCGTCCTCAGAATCAGAAGATTCATTTGGCTCTATGGCCAAATTATTTTCAATGTCCGAATGCATCGTTCTCATTTGGAATTTAATCCACATCATCATTCTGTTCATCTGCGAACGGTTCAGTTTCATCACCTTCCTCAGCAGCTCTTTCATGTTCCAATTCATCCGCTGCTCGCATGTAAGAATCAGCATCTGAACGTCTGAAACATCGCGTATTAAAAAATAGAAACCAATTATGCGTTCATTTTGATCAAAGTGTGAAACAAATAAAAAATTGACTTGTACCTTATGAATTAACTAGATGGAGTTACATACTAGTTAGTATGTTTATTGGTTTTTTCCCGAATTAACCTAATCTAACCTTGTTTAATAGATATAAATACATACATAAATAATAATAGATAACTGGACAAAAAAAAACTAAAAACAGCAAGAAAAATATAAAAAACAGCATACACAAAATATATATGGGTCTGACCAGACCCATGTGTTACAAATGTGATGTGTGCAGTAAAATATTCGATTAAGGGTCCTTCTATATCCTTTCCAGGATTTCTTTTTTAAAATATTTATAGCGAACTAAATTGTAGAAGGGTACCTGAAATTTCAAGTCTCTAACTATGTGTTAAATATATTGGCCCATAATCATAGTCATAGAAAAAGCATACTTTAAGTAAAAGTAGACTTTTAAACAACAAAATATTAACATTTCAAATTGAAAAAGGTCTGGCCAGACTCATGTGTAAGGCGAAGGGTTAATTAGCCAACAGCCAACATTTCACCCCAAAAAGAGATGATGCTGTTGAATCGTGTTTATTTCTTTTTTGTTTTAGTTTTTGTGATGAGTCCGTTTGTCCAAACGATGTTTATATACAGGCACTTTTTTGATTTTCTTATGTTATCCACTGACTCTTGGGGTTTTATTGGAGTGAAAATTGTGTCATGTTGTACACACTTCATTTTATATTGTACATAATATGTTTCGATCGTATTGGTTTGTTGTTGTTGTTGCAAGATGATCGGCCAAAGATATAACATGATCATCATAATAAGATGCTATAAATGAATCTAAAATGTGAAATCGAAATATTTACGAGTAAGAAATCTAATTACATCCACTTTTAGTGGCAGCTGTATCTATTACAGTAAAAGCTTGATAATCCGCACCTCTATAATCCGGAATATCCGGTAATCCGGACGTCATTTTTAATCACATTGTGTATTCTAAAATCCGGATTGATTGCAACTTTATAATCCGGATTGCTTATAAACTTTTGTTTTTACTATCAAAACATAATAGGTAAGTCTCTTTTTTGCTGCAAAAACAAACTATTTTGCTACACAATTCCACGTTGTATTCTAAAATATGGAAAAGTACCGTTTCATTTACATACATATGTATGTATGTGCAAAAAAATATTTTGTTTGGTTTTTGTTATTTCTTTTTATACCCTCCACCACCATAAGTGGTGAATGAGGGTATACCTATGTATATAAGTTTGTCATTCCGTGTGTAACACTGAGAAATACTCATTTGAGACCCAACAAAGTACATATGTATGTATATTCTTGGTCCTTACGAAATTCTCAGACGCTTGAGCCATGTCCGTCTGTCTTTCCGTGGAAGACACTCTCACGTCCAAAGGACACAACCGAAATCAACAAAGTTTACAAAAAACCGTTTATAGTTCTCCTAAGCAGTTTGGTATTGGAAATCAGCAAAATCGATATAGTAGAACAAGAGTTATGGATCAAAATGTAAAACAACCTCCATAAAAAATTCATATTTTTAAACATTTTTCTTCCAATTTTTTTTAAATATATTGCAGATATTCCCATGAAATTTTGTATACGTTGTTTCTATGATGAAAGAAGAAAGCGTGAGTTCATTATTTCTTATAGCCCCCATACAAAAATCGTCCCGAAATATTGCTCAATTATACATAAATGCTTACAAAATTGGAATATCAATACAAAATTCAGCAGGAATAAGTTGCATGCCAAAATAAATCGTAAAACGAAATTGTTTTTATTTCGGTCCATGTTTGACCATAGACCCCATATAAAGACCACTTCCAAAATTCACTTAAATTCGTATAAAACTGATATAAATAATGTTGAACAACTAAAATATGACACAAATAATCCTTATAGGCAAGTAAATAGTTGTACTAAATTTTATGGTGGTTGGCCCATAATTGATCATAGCTCCCATACAAGGAGCACATCCGAAAAAGCCATTTATCTTTATATATATCGTCTAAATATCGGTACCGACTCAAAACTTTCCACAGATTATTTCCATATATACCAAAATCATCCCACAAAATTTTGTGAATTTGGGTTCATTTTTAACCGTATCCTCCATATAAAGCCCTCTTCCGAAAATCACTTTAATACTCATAAATCTCTTATAAATAACGGCACCGATCCAAAATTTTACACGGATCATTTACATACATGTCAAAATCAAACTGCTCGATTTTGAGAATATCGGTCCATATTTGACTATATCCACCATATAAGGTCCACTTCCGAAATCTACGTTAATACTAATATATATCTTAAATATACCGTTATTATGTTGAAATTCGACGTGAAATATCCTCATATGCATAAAAATCACTATTCCAAAATTTAAGAAGATCGGCCCACGATTTCCAATAACTGCCATATTAATTAAAATTAAATTAAACCCACAAAAATGTCTAATAAATATCGATATCGAACCAGTAATTTTAATCCAGAAATCATTCTAATATCGGTTATACGGCAATTATGCTACTGGACTTTGTAGCTGTGAATCAATAATTGTATTAAAAAGAGTGAGGATTGACCTTAGACCACACACCCGGGTACAAATGTATCCATGAGCAACATTTATTTGGCTATCCCATGCCCGTGACCTTTTTTGCATATATCTCTTGAACCAGGGGCCAAATTACCGCATTCGTGATCGAATGAGCTATCGATATCAAAATTATGATAAAATGTACTTGCTCGATATCGAATGCCATAATCTTAAATAAGAAAATTACGATCAATTTTACTCGATATCGAATGCGGTAATTTGGCCCCAGGTAGAATATTTGCATTCGCATAAGTGATCGAATGAGCTATAATATCGAAAAATTATTTCGATATCAAAATTATGATAAAATGTACTAAATTTCTTGCTCGATATCGAATGCCATAATCTCATATATGAAAATTACGATAAATTTAACTCAATATCGAATGCGGTAATTTGGCCCCAGGTAGAATATTTGCATGAAACAAAAACTAAAACATTTGTAAACTATTAATATGCGCATTTAAAGTATTTGTATACTATTTAAACATTAGAAAAAGCTAAAATAAGGTAGTCTTATCCCGCGTGTGTGTTCCCGTAAAAAAAAGTTGGATATGCATCGTACGGTTAATTATTATAAATGAAAAATTATGTTGGACAAAAAATAATAAAAAAAAAATATTGGCAACATAGCGGATCTGTTTAATTTAATACTTCATGGATTTTGACTTTGTAAAGAATGGCTCCATCTTTAACAGGGCTCCATTACAGCCGACTTTTCTAATAAAATGGCTCAATCACGCCACCAAATTACATGGAGCACCATACATACATTTATACGTATGCAAAGATTTCTCAACAATTTTATCTACCAAATTCCTAATAGTGGCCTCGGAAAAACATGTAGCTCTTACAGATAGATCCATCATTTTCAAAGTGAATTTTTGAGTGAAATTTGAATTCATTGTAATTGTCAAAGAAGCTTCATTCACTAACTGATATAACAACAAGGAAAATGTCAAAACTTTAATATCTCAAATACTCGTATGTTCGTTCCTGTAAATTGTTGACTTTATAAATATTTAATTAAACTTATCATGCTCAAATAAATAATATTGTGTCTACCTACACTTTTGTGTTATTAGTAAGAGCTTTTGAATTTTAAAATCTTACATTTCTATGTTTATAACGAATTTTATTGATATGTTTTAAAAATTCTAAGTGAATAAGCAGTACAAACTATTTTATTTACTTTAGCTTTTAAAAAAGTCAAAAACACCACCATAAAAGTAGGTAAGTACGTATGCAAAAAAAAAGTACTTTATTCAATAATAATATTATTATTTATTATGAACAAAAAAATCAAGTAAAATAATATTCATACATAAAAAATAATTATTTTTATATGGCTACTGGCTGATAAAATATTACAGACACGAATTTACGACAGTGACAACACACAAAACAAATTCTGAGCCACCACAGTGGTGTGTGTATAATTTGTTAGTTAATTTAGCAACCAACCCATAGAACTGTAAAACAGCCCCCCATTGCCTACTTTTAGGGTGAAAAATTTCTTCTAATATGAAAATTTTCGAAAAACGGTATTTGTGGTGAATTTCTTATTTGTTAGCTAATTCAGCAACCACCCCGTAAAACTGTAAACTGCAAATCCATTGCCTGCTTTTAGGATGACAAATTTTCAATGACCTTGAAAAATTTGGAATAACGGAATTTGTGGTGAATTTCTAAAAACTCACCACGATTTTTTATACTCACCACGATTTTTTATACTCACCATGATTTTTTATACTCACCACGATTTTTTTATACTCACCACGATTTTTTATACTCACCACGATTTTTTACTCACCACGATTTTTTCACCACATGACAGAAAAAAAATTTTTCTGCCGTCGGTCACCCCCCCCACCCAACCGTCCGTCCGTCCGTCCGTCCGTCCACCTCCTCCCTCATTCGACAGTCAGTAGTAGTCTTTTTCTTCCCCTCCCTCCTTGTTCTTCCACAACCTCCTCCTGTCGTCACTAGAGCGGCGTCGTCCTTTTAGCATGTGTGCGTGTGTGGTGTGAGTGTCGTGTTTTAAAAACAACACCGGGATGTTCTATTTATGCGAACTTTTTTAGAAAAAAGAATATGGGAATTTTTTGATTTATTTTTAGACAAAAATTCGTGGATGCAGAAAATTTGACTGTGTATTATGTACCCTTTCAAAGCAACTCTGTACAGAGAAAATGCAACACTGAGAAATTGCACACACACAGGGTTGCCAGATGAATTTCGGAAAAAATCGTCAAAATCCCAATAAAAATTTAATTAAAAATTGTTTCTGGCGCGACGTTTATTTTCCTGATGCTGATTGATGCTGTGACTTTTTTATTTTAAACTTAATAAAATTAATTTGTTGCTTTACTATTTCTAGTTATTGGTTTTAATATATGAGCTAAATTTACTATTGACGCTTTTATTTTGCAATTAAAAGAAACGAATTCCTTAGTTAAAGGAAATATTATTTATTTTTTATTTATTTATGCATTTTCTGGCCTGCTACATTTTGCTAGTGTCTTTGAATATTTTTGTATGATTTTCCAACGGAAAGCTATGTAGAAAGAACATCTAACAGAAATATTCAAAAATAAATGTATGTATACAATTTATTTTCAAATAATTTGAAAGCAACTTCGGTTAAAAAATTTTTAAATTTTTTTTTAAATTTTACAATTTATACTCGCAAGAGGAAATTTCTCATTTAATTTATATATTTATTTAATCTACAAGAAATTAATTCTAAGTAAGATTAAATTTAAATTAAGGAGCACTAGCTACATTGGCAATCAGCTCTAAAGTAAAAACCACCGTTTATTTCCGTAAACAAGTTGTGTTTAATTAATTATAACATTAACTAACTTTTTTGATTTCTTACTTATTTTATGTATTTTGATATATTCTTATAAAGTATAAAATAAACTTGTATTTTATTATATGCTTTCGTTTTTATTTTTCCGATTTTTTGTATTAGACATGAGGTTTTTTTTATTTTTTGTCGGAAATTTAACGATTTTTTCCAAAATTAACCTGGCAGCCAGCGTTACCGTTGATGCGACTAAAGTGGCAATTTGACCCTTTTACAGATGCCTTGCCACTTTTTTGTACTTTTTTTTTGTTTTAGTTGATACATCATATTAGTTTTTTTATTAATTTTTTTATTATATGCATACGTAAACATACATCATATATACAACATTTAAATAAAAAAAATACGATTTTTATTTTTGTTTTGTTTATTTTCCATCTTTTTAAAAGTGGTGCCCCTTTTTTTTAATAAATCCCCTTTTTGTGCGACTTTCTCAAATTTGCCAACGGTAACGCTGCTGGCAGCCCTGAGCTCCAACTAAACAAATATGGGGAGAAAGAAAACAACAACAGTAACGATGAAAAACTCCAAGGTGTAATTATAAAAGGTGAGTGCTGGAGCACAGTTGATGTACTTTTTTTTACAATTTACTTATGTCAAAAGTAATATTTTGTCGTGTTTTTGACAGTAGTACACTGTTTTACACATACGAAACGCCTGTTGTTTTTTGCCGATTTGCACGTACCTTGATTAATTCACCATGACAAACTCGTTACAATACGAAACAGAAAAAAAAGTAACAGTAGAAAAAGTAAAAACAGTGAGACGAGTGAGTACAAAATGCATCAAGTTTTTAAAACAGTGATGGCAAACATGGTACAATTGTACTTTATTTAATACATGTTAGACAGACACAATTGATACTGTGGTACTACCACGAGTCATTTGGTACAATTTCAAAATACTGTTGCATAAAAATTGGGTATTTCAGATCAAATAGATAAATATATAAGTGAAGTTACTTACTATTTGTGTAATAGTCGATGCAAAAGAAATTTTTATCTCAATTTGATCTTTAAATACGCATCCATAAAATGATTATTACGACAAGAAATTTTTGGTTGAATTATCGAACAATGGAAGCCTTTGACATATTATTAACTTACATTAAATGATTTTGATACTAAAATCAAAAACTAAAGCTTAAAATGTAGTTAATTAGGATTATATGTACATACATAGATATGTACATATATATTTAAAAGGTTAACTTTTTGCAAATAAAAAGATATTTAATAAATAAGAATATTTTAGATAATCGCTATAATTAACGCAACTAATATTATTATAAATTCAGAAGTAGCCGTCTAACTATATATTTAAACAAATACAGACAAATTCCAAATGAAGGTAATTTACAGGAAACAATTTATTACGAAACGAGCTCTGTTTCTTTGTCTTTCCAAGAAAAAGAGGTTTAGTTTTCTTTGATCCAGATGCATTAAAATAAAATTGTTAGAGTACGTATGCTTTGGTAACTATCTTTCTGGAACTCTAGTTGCATATCGTGAACAAAGGCTTATCAGGTAGCATTTTTCAGTTTTATAGCAGTTAGAATATCACCAGAAGTTAGATAATAGCGATCGAGTATAAAATTGTTTAAACATTCGTTATATAAGGTAATAATTAAACGGTTGCCATAAGATATATACCCCCTAATTCATAAAACTTGTCAACGGTTTATAACAGGCTTATAACGCAAATTTTGTATGGATATTTGCATTATAAACCTGTTATAAACCCTTGATAAGTTTTTATGAATTAGGCTGATAGAATTTGTGGTAATAAAGTAAGTTTTAGGTAAAGTTTGATTATTATTTAACAAATATTAAAAATGATACCGTGGAGGTGTAAATAGTACATTTTATTTATATAATTGGTACGAAAATTTTCCATCACTGTTTTAAAAGCCTAATGTTAACAACAGCAAAAGCTGAGGCCAAAGAAGAAAACGTAATAAAAACTTAAACTAAACAGAAATAGAGAAGTAGATACAACAATAATTCAAGTCAGTCGTTCGGTAGCCCGCGTTTGATAAACTTGTAAATTCGTTTGAATGAGAGGAGTCGCGTTAGACGGACAAAAACGATTTTAAATGAAAAACTCCTAAACTTAATGAAAACGGTAGATAACAAAAAGATAAAAAAGAGTTACAATAAGAAGAATAGAAAACAAAATAAGTATCTATAAGAAGTTTTTCAATTAAAGCCGTGTAAAACATCAAGAATTTGCGGAGCCAAAAATTGTAAATTTTATTTAACAAAAAATAAAAAACAAAGATTTATTTATGAGAAATAAATTAAGTTTTTTGATAAAACAACCGTTATATCAATATGTATCTATCTATATATGTACCAGTTAAAGCGAGTGTTCAAAAGTGTGTTTCTACAACAAAGTAAAGAAAATATGCATGTATAAATACCAACAAATATATGTATGTATATACATACATATGTATGTATATAGGTACATACTATAAATTTATTTATGCATGTACGAGTAAAATGCTAATTCGAGCAGAAAATATATAGGTATTTTTTTATGAAATACATACATAGCTACATAAAATACATAATAACAAAAAATAGCTACCTAGTTAATAAATAAAACCCATTGTAAAAAAGTGACGAAAATATACTAAGAAAAAATCCCAAAATTTAACGAAAATTGTTTTTACATACAAATTAAAAAAAAATTGCCTACTTTCATTTGCAGCAATTACATTTTAAAAGTTTATTGAAAAAGTGATAAATAAAAAATTTCATTTTTTAAATAACAAAAAGCTGCCAAGATACTATAAATCTAGCTAAAAAATTACAACAAAATAAATACAATTTCATAGTTACAAATATCAACAATATTATTAAAAATTCAAAACTCTAACTGAGCTGCTACTGTCATCGTTATTTTAAAAGACAACAACAACAATAGTAAATCAACGTCATTAAACAAAAAACAAAACTTATTTATTTTATAGTTTGTTGTGCTAAATAACAACTTGTTTTTATAGGTTTTTTGTTTTAGTTATTTTTTTGATTTAAGTTTTTTTTTATTTGTTGTCTTTTGGCATCTGAACTTTTTTGTTGGCTGTAATAAAACAACCACAAAAACCAACAATTGCAACAAAGTACTAAAAATCTACAACAACATCAGCTAAATAAATGTAAGTTACAACAAAGAAGACGAATAATAAAAAAATGACAATAAAAACAAGTAAGAAAGTTAAGCCCGACCATATAATACCCTACACCCATTATTTGTATCAGAGATGGGCATAATGCAATACATTTTTAGTGCACTAACAATTTCACTACCAATATTATTTACTTTGTGGTAGTGCTATTAAAATTTAATTTTATTTAAATGAAAGTATACGTTTAATTTCCTATTATATTACATAATTCATCCAAATTGCTTTGATTTTTTTTTACAATACTAAATTTAATAGTAGTACATTTTTTTTAAATACCACTAAAATTTAGTGGTAGTGCAATTCTATTTTAAATACCACTAAAATCTAGTGGTAGTGCAATTCTTTTTTAAATACCACTAAAATTTATGGTGTTTTCTTTTCTGAAATAAAATGTTACACCTTTATTATGTACATTTTTATAATGTTTACCCCACATTTTAAAGATTTCGCATTTTTAATGGTCAGAAAAGAACATAAAATCACAACAGTGTAACACTTTTTTCACGTACAGCTGTTTTTCTTTTTTTTTTAAGAAGAAACAGACCAATGACACCTTCCCGGCTAATACGCAAATTCTTCTTAAACTATAAAAATTAATGTGTGTGAAGATAAATTTGAAATTTAACTCCCTAGACACAAACCATTTACGTTAACAGAGTCATGTTAACTATTTAACTAAGAAAATGTTAAAGTTTCAAAATTCGATATTAACTTTATTAATGATATTTTTACACAAAAACAGCCCGAAAAAATTAAAAAAAAAAAATCAGCATCTATAAAAAATGTCTAAAAAAATTTTTTTATAAAGATTTTTGGAAAGGCATTTATCTAGACCATACCAGGAATCGCTCCCAATACTCTTTTCCGGCCAATCACAAAGAATTGTGAGAAAAGGAACAAAGTCCTTTTTGAAATTTCAAAACTTATTTTTTCCAAAAATCTTTATAAAAAATTATTTTTAGTGTAATATTTTTACTTATTTAAATTTTCTGAGACATTTTTTATAGATGTTGATTTTTTTGAATTTTTTCGGACTGTTGTTGTGTAAAAATATCATTAACCCTTTGTTGCATGATTTTTTCTTGTGGAACCAAATAAATTGATTTTAATAAAAATTGATCTCACAAACTCAAAAAAAATATTGGAAATAAATTTCCGCTGCCCGATTTTCCGGAAAACAGATTTTTCGTCCCGTTGCAAATCTGCATCATCATGCATTTATACATGCAAAAGTAAAAAACAAAGTTCTTAAGTTTTTAGTGATATTTATTAATCTGATATCATCAAACATGTCTAATCGTAGTATTTAAAAGAATATATGTATATAAAATTGTTGGTACAAAATAAAGAATTAATTTCTAAAAAAAACTTGGTACAATCAATCTCTGTTAAAAGATAAAACAAATATTTTGATACCTTTCTAGAAATGGAAAGTTTGGAAGCAGTTATTGTTTTATTGAACATACTTTTTTATATAAGATCCATGAGTTAACGACTGTAATATCTAATTAATGGTAAAATATCCGCATATACCACTTTCGGGACTTTATTTTTATTCGATATCGTCTAATAAGGCTGTATGTTAAGTCAACACCACCCATGTGCATATTATATTGTTTAATTATATTGGGGCAGTCTATTTCAATGTGCTGCATCTTGGTTTTATCGTATCTTTTTACAGTTAAGATTGGGTGAGCTCTAACGAATGTTGACAACAAATTTACAGCTTTATTGTCTTTCCAGCAAAGTGAACATATGTCGACATTATCAATGTTGGCAAAAAATTCAACTGCCTTCCTCTTGGATCTTTGTTTAGTTCTTTTTCCGTTGGAAGCTTACAGTTTGTTAATCTATTTCTGCGAATAGTGCCAACGGAGTATATTTCTTTTTTTGCCAGCTCGACAACTATCTGTTCATCTAAAGATAAACACTCCTCTCGTGGGATCGTTGAAAATTTATTAACAGATGGGCCAAAAGAGGTCTAATTTATGTAGTCTATCATGTTTAGGGTGATCCCTTGGCATCATGCTGATACTTGTATTAAAATGCATATATCGTCGAATTTTTTCAAATTCATTCACAGTCATAGTGTTCGCTATGGTTTCATTTCCAACAATAGGGCTCCAATAACGCCGAATGTTTGGTACTTGAACCACTGACATTAAAATGCATATCCCAATATATTTTTTTATATGAGCAGGAGATATTGAAACCAAATGATTGGGATCTATTTTAGTCGCATACAGGGCTGATTCTGATACAATATGATTTACTATATCGTCAGAATAAAAGTAGTTGAAGAAGCTAAGTGGCGTGGATAGCTCAAGTACTGACTCGGACAAAGAACAATCACTTTTAAATTTAGTTTGCTCCGAATCGAAGTTAAAATGATTTTGTTTCCACAATACCTTTTTATACTTTTCCTTTAATTCAGAAATTTCCTTTTTAAAGTCCCTCACTTCAACAGTAGCTGATGTTGATGGTGGTTGTTCCGTGTATAAAATTTCCGCTGATAAAATATCCACATCTTCTACGTCCACTGGTTTTGTTACATCATCTGGGTCTGTGTCCTCGCCACATTTCGTAACAATCACCAGATCTTCGTTGTCGAGCATTTCTTCACCACTTTCATTACCAAAATCATCTTTACCGTCAACCCATTCTTCCAAAACCCTCTCCAGCTCTTCATCAGATAAAAATAAAGGCATACTAAAAATCATAAATAAAAGTATAAGTAAGTGCATGGTGATGCAAATATGCATCATAGTTTATTTCATGAAAATTAAATGTTTTTCTTTATAAAATATGATCGATTTAATTTTTATTCGATAGTCAAATATACAAATAATTAAAAAATAAATACTTACTCGTGAAACACTTGTTGGATATTCAACTTTTTAATAAAACACTAACACAAAATTTTAGTTTTTAACACGCGCACTTTCCGTTCACTTGAAAGCCATTTTATTTTAAAATTGAGCATAATTTAAAAACAAAAGCAGTTAAGTTATCAAAAACATAAGTAAAAGAAAAAAAATAAAGTACAACAAATACAAACCGTTACTTATTTTTTTTAGATAGAGAGCATTTAAAAGTATGATGCAGATATGCAACACTATGCAACAAAGGGTTAATAAAGTTATACAAGGTGGCGCAAAAGTAATCCTCCTATCAGAAAATGCTATAAATTTTGCGAGGCCCCTAATTCCAGTTTTGTTTTGACATTTGTGTAGTAAACACATGCGAAATACACATTAATAAACAATGTTACGCTACACTGCTCCAGAACGCGGACTATTGCTGACTATTTATATATAGCATCTAGTATACTAGATAGCTATCTAAGATGTGTGGAACCATGGTTAAACAAATGTAGAATAAATAAATGAGTTAAAAAGCAAACATGTTACGTTCACATTGAGGAGAGGATGCTGTCCACCTGTCACACTTAACAATGTAAATATACCTCAGTCAGATTATGTTACATACCTTACTTGGCGTCGTCATATAAAAACCAAGAGACTTCACATGAAGTTAAAAGCATCTAGCCTTTACTGGTTAATCAGTGACCAATCTAAGCTAAGCTTGAACTATAAAGTCACCCTGTATAAAACCACTTTAAAACCAATTTGGACATATGGAATCCAATTGTGGGGAACTGCTAGTAATACCAGTATTGAACTTATACAGAGGGCCCAATCAAAAATTCTTAGGACCATGACGGGCGCACCATGGTACATAAGAAATTAAAACATCCACAGAGATCTAGAAGTACCATTGGTAAAAGATGAATTCAGAAGAGTCAGCGAGAACTACATCAAAAAGCTACAAACCCATCCGAAACCGCTGGCTAGAATTCTAGCTCAGAACCAGACGGAGTCGAGGCTTCGTAGAGCTTAACAGCCAATAAGAAATTAATGATCAGCAAACTGATTAGACTGTTAGAACTTCTGAGTATAAGGCATTTATTTAGACCATACCAGGAATCGCTCCTAATACTTTTTTCCGGCCAATCTCAAAGAATTGTGAGAAAAGGAACAAAGTCCTTTTTCAAATTTCAAAAGTTATTTTTTCCAAAAAACTTTATAAAAAATTTTTTTTAGTGTAATATTTTTACTTATTTAAATTTTCTGAGACATTTTTTATAGATGCTGATTTTTTTTAGAATTTTTTCGGACATTAATAAAGTTATACATATATCGAATTTTGAAACTTTAACATTTACTCTGTTAAATAGTTAACTGTAATAAATCCCCTTTTTGTGCGACTTTCTCAAATTTGCCAACGGTAACGCTGGTGTCTAGGGCAGTGGTCCTCAAAAAGAGAGAATTTGGTAATTACATATGTATGGGTGACACTACACAGAAAGAAATAACATGTAATGTTTAAATAAACCTCAATTACAAAAATGTATACATTTATGTGATCGCTGCTTCTCAGTTGTTGAAAACAACAACAAAAATTAGCTGAAAAAGAAAAAACATGCGGCATAGACCTGCTTTGTTGAATGTTGACTAACAACTGAATGAAATATTAGTATTTTTACGCTCTTGTTGTGAGTATTGTTTGCGATCGTGTTGTATACATGTAAATAGCCGAAAATCTTCGTATTCTGAACAATACTAGTGAGGACCACTGGTCTAGGGAGTTAAATTTCAAATTTATCTTCACACACATCATTTAAAAACCACAAAGAAATCGCTAAATGGAAATTTGGCGACATAAATAAATAAGCTCTAAAAAATAAGGAATATAGGTTCTACAAAAACCTTTTCGTATTGTTTGAAAGATAACTAATACAAATATTTTTCCTCTATGTTATTTACGTGTATTTACATCAAGTTATCCGGAATTACATACATAAAACTCAAATATGTATATGACACTTGTGTTTAGCTTGGTTCTTGCCTAGTACTCAATTCCAATATAATTTTTCTTTGAAAATACTAAAACAGAATTATTTAGCCTACAAAAACCAATACTGCTGCTTCGATCTATTATCTTTTTAGAAAGTTTCTTATCGTGTTTACAAGCTTAATTATCTTTATATTCGAAAAATTGCAATTTAATGCCATGAATTAAGTCGAAATCCAAACAAAACTTTTTGATTTAATTGTCCCTTAAATGTTTGAAATGAACTTTTAAATACTGGACATTAAGATTTTATGTAGAGAAAAGGAGTAGACATATCCAATAATATATTTGATTATGTATGTTAAGGCAAACACAACATGATAATGACAGTAATAAAAATTAACCCACATATAAGTTAAATGTAATTAGTAATTTTATAGAGGACTCCCCCTCCCGTCATACTCATATACAGCTAACCTTCGCCTCCATAAAAAATGCAAGGAAAATACCAAAAAACTTCAATACAAAATAAAGTACAAAGGACATTATATATATGTATGTGCTCGTAGGTATAGACAATACTTGTACTTGTAAAAATAGTTTACCCTTCAAAGTTATATGCATAAATTTATGTAATAAAATAACAACAGCAACAAAATAATAATACCTACAAGAAAAAGGTAACGAAAATTAATATTTACTTAAAGTTCGGCCCACTTTTACCGTAAAGGGATAAAGAATGAAAAAATATTAAGAAACACCTTTGGAAGGAAGACAACAAAAACATTAAAAGAAATTTTACTAGAAAAAATAAATTGTGGTTTTGTTGTTGGTTTGTCCTGTGTAGGTCTGGCTGCGAGTATATGCATGAGTGTGTGCGCTTTTTAAGATCTATAGAATTTTTATTCTCTTTTAAAAGCCTTCATACTCGCACCACAATATAGTATGTATTTTGATATTTGACAGTTTAAAAATAAGCTAGAATATGCTAAATCGTGTTTTAAAATGCAAAACAAAAAATGTGCCAAAAATTTTAAAAACTTTCTTGATATAATTTGTTACAATTTGATTAAAAAATAAACTTTTTATATAAATAATACAACTTTGAACTGAAGAACAAAACTAAATAAGGTTCTCTTCAGGAGTTTAACCTTAAAGATAATGGCCCATAATCATAGTCATAGAAAAAGCACACTTTAAGCAAAAGCATGCTTTTGTTTTAAATTCAGAACAAAATTTATATGTTTTTGTTGTTTAAAAGTCTACTTTTACTTAAAGTATGCTTTTTCTATGACTATGATTATGGGCCAATCTTTTTAATCCACATCTAATATAAAGTATAGTTCATAGTATTTAAAATCATTATGTGTCTTATTTTATTATACCCTACATAACCATAGTAGAGAGGGTGTATTGGCATTGTACAGAAGTTTTTAACACCTAAATATATTAGTCCAACATCCATTTTAAAGTATACCAATCGGCTCAGAATCACTTTCTGATTCGATTTAATGGCTGTCCACGCAAAATACAGGTCGCAATTTTGAAGATATTTTGATAGTTGAAATTGGTCCATTATTTCACTTAGCCTCCATACAAATATCCTCTCGAAATAGGGCTTCAGCGATCATAAATGTGTGATTTATAATGTATCCAAGTAAATTTTCGGTCAATAATTAGTCATAGCTGCCACATAAAGTCCACTTTCGAAAATCACTTTAACATGCATTATAATTGACCGACTATACATTCTTACTTGGTTTTTAAGGACTTATAATACCTTTAACTTCTGAATTACTAAATGGCAAAACTAAAATCTTCATAACAAAATATGAAAGGGAGATTTTATAAAACGTATTCTTGTATTCACAAACTTTTTTTCAAAATTCTAAAGTTGAGTTTTCCCCCCTGGCCCACGATGTCGAACGATAACGTTCGCTTAAATAAGACTTAAGACACAAACTTTTTATCGTATCTATTTGTTTTACTCAATCAAGTTTGTTTATTCCACAATCAAGTTTGTGTCTTAAGTCTTATTAATGGTTAATTTTTCCACTCATTTTATTTCAATAATTGTAATTTCATCTGTTTATTTGTCATTTATTCTTTAACATTTTCTTATAATTTCCCTGTTTTTATTTTCAAGCTATTTTCAATAGAAAATAAATTAATATTCTTAAATTTAAAAATGCTAAACATATTATCAAAAAATGCTAAATAAAATGCCAAATGCTAAATGTAAAATTTTGCAGCTAAATCAAAATAAAATAAGCTAAATTTAGCCGCAAAAATGCTAAAATGGTCACACTGTTTGACATGCTTTTTACGATTTCGATTTCTATGTGAGTTTGTGTTTTTGCCGTTCTGTTTGTTTTTGCTGAGAACGAACTGAAAAGTTGTTGTTTACAAAAAATTAGTAAAATTAGTAAAGAAAATCGAAGTTTGAAAACATATTTTTTTGTGTGCCAAGTAAATTATATAAATTGTCTGATCCATGGTGTAATTATACAAGGTGAGTGCAAATAGACAACAAATACAAAAACAACAGGCATTTTGTTGGTGTAAAATAATGTACTAATGTCAAAAACACTTGACAAATTGTCAATCGGCAATTATTGCAGTAGTTTTAGGTTTTAGATGACATTAAAGAACTTCGTTTTTTAAGAATGTTTCAGTTTCTGAACTAAATGCAGAACCAATGCAATACTATTTTATATGAAACAGGTGGAGAAGTGTTACAAAATCTGCGGAATATTCTTTTACTTATGATAAAACTTGCCTTACCAAGTAACGAATTAAAATGCTACTCTTTACTATTTACACAATATCACTTTTATTTATTATTTCAACACGGTGATAACATTATAGTCAAGTGCATACCACAACAGCTTATAAACAAGCCATTACTTTGACATCACAGAACTAGTTACTAGCTAGCAGCAGTTATTAGTAAAAACAGAATGTGCTGATGCAAATGACTAGTAAATGAGTATAACTTAAAAATGCGGATTTTTTTAAGTTTTGAGCATTTATTTTGAAGCATTTGTATAATATAAATTTATTCAATGCATTCGGCATTGTTAGCTATTTTTCCCATCTTTTCTGGCATCATACGAACTCCGCGATAAAAGAACTGCTTATCTATTTGTTACATGTCATGTCTGGCCTCATTTTCCGGTTATTAGTCGGCCAATGCTCACTTCAAACGAATCACTTGCATTCGATACAGGTTGTCTGCGATGGTTTGGCAAGAGTTCTGCCAGCATATAATAGATAAGGCACTCTTGGTCCAACCAAATACAGAGCATTACTTTATAGCCATAGATATTTGGCTTTGGTGTCGATTCGGCTTCGGGTTAACGTTATGGATCCTTTTTGCATCGCAAGTAATGATTCATTGCAAAAATGTTTTCCTTTTTGAGCATTTAAGAAGATTTCGGACATGCAAAATCGTGTTTCAAGGTCTGTCGGCATCAATTCATCTGGTACGCTGATGTTGTATGAATCTTGCTGTTTGCAAACGTTTGGAAATTGCTGCTTCAATAGCTCCCAATTATTAAGCTTGACAACAATCTTTCTAGAGTAATGCCTGCAATTCTTGGTTAAACTTGTCTGAGCGGCATGTCCAAACTATCTCTCGCACGTTAAAACCGATAGAAACCGATCGGTTTGCTTCAGCGGCACTTTTTCTCCAATTAAAGATGTAAAGCTTCCTGCATATGACACTTTGTTGGCACAAAATTCGACATTTTCGAAGCAAATAAACTTTGTTCTTTGCAATATAATATTTAATAATTAAGTGAGAAGAAATGACAAATATCTACACTTAAAAATGATATATAACTTTTTAAAAATGTCAGAAACTGCATTAAAAAGATACACCATTTGATGATGAAATCTTGCATGCTAAGTTATACACCCAATGAATTCCAGATGATGTCGTCTGATTACTCCGAAAGGCCGTGTCTTATTTGATACCATTTCAAAAGTGATTTAGAATATAATGTCAAGTAGCAAGCAAACAAATACTGAAAGTAAATACATATACCTAAAGTAACTTTTTATACATCACAATTCTTAGCATACGTACATTACTAGGAACACGATTACGCCGAAAAGTCGTGAATTGTATGTTGTATTGTACTATGGCCAAATTACCGCATTCGTGATCGAATGAGCTATCGTATCGAAAAATTATTTCGATATCGAAATTATGATAAAATGTACTAAATTTCTTGCTCGATATCGAATGCCATAATCTCAAATAAGAAAATTACGATCAATTTTACTCGATATCGAATGCGGTAATTTGGCCCCTGGTTTTAAATGTCTTCTAGACTGCACAATCTACTTATTGGCCTAATAATCAATGAAAACTCATGATGTTATTGATTTTGGTGTTGCAAATTATACATTTAGAGATAGATCAGATCTAGATTCTCTAAAAAAACTGTAACATTGATTGGTTACTAAGTGAATTGGACTGGTTACTAAGTGCAAAAAGGAAATATAAGAAATAATGTTCCAGTTATAATAATAATCCAAAATCCGCATTAAAAAGCAACATATTTTGGTTGCATTTGTTTTACGACAATCACATGAGTTCTCTGAAACGATTTTGATGATTAACAAAGACATCTAGACGAAAATATGTTTCATCGCTGATGATTTTGCTCGATTTTTTTTATTGTTTTTAAAATATTATCCCTGCAAATAATATTGAACTACGTGATTCATTTTAGATGAAATGGACTACTTACAGCATGGTCCAATGTAATGCAGTCATGGACCATGTCATAGTTAAACAAGAGTTTGTAGTTAAACGACATGGTTTCGTGTTAACACGATTGCATATTGAGTTGTTGTTTAAAACTAACCCTCGTGAGTACTCCATGGAGTAGTTTTGGGACTACTCCGATGGGTTATATGGTCCAGCCCTAGGACATCGCAATGTTAAATGGACCACCTTTTTTTTCATATATTTGGAGTAGTTTTGGAGTACTCCTAATCCTCTTTGGACTACTCTTTACATGCATGTATGGACTATTCGCGTTATTTGCAGGGATTCAACAATTTAAACACCTTGTCCTCTCGTGTAATGCTCCGTTTTTACCTACTCTAAACTATTGGCTTTTTGTTTTCGTTCAAAATACTTCACTGCACGAATGACTGCAAATTCAAATCTTGCATGATTTTTGGGACACCTTTTTTAATCATTATCATTTATTATGAGAAAATCTATTAAGAAATAAATATACGAGTACGTTGCTATCCTTTTAACTAAAAGGGAATTATGTCAAACACCGCAACGCAACAACTTTTCATCTTGCCCTTGCCTGTATTTTTAACTTTAAGTAAGTAAGCATAGTCAGTATGTCTGTTAAGCTTCCTCAATGTCGAGTTTCGAGTATAATTTTTGTTGTTTTTATTTTCATTTATATTTTTTTAGTTGTGGGGAAATGTGTTTGCTCTTAAGAAGGCAGCATATTTGTATTTTGTTTGTATGCGCGAGTAGGTGTGTGAGTGTTTCAAATATTTTTTTTTTTCGTTCAAACATAATGTTGCCGCATACTCTAAATACAAATACACATACTCTCCTTAAAGTATGTATGTGGAATTTTCATATTTTCAACACACATCCATACATATATTTGTATTTCCGTTAAATATTAGACACAACATCAGCAGAAGCAGTAACAACAACAACAACATACACTCTTAAACAAACAGCCAGGCAGTTCTGAATGATTGTCCTGCAATAGTGATTAAACCAATTATTTAGTTTCACCACCAGTTAGATAGTGGTTCATAGCAGCTATTTTAGAAATAAAGAAAAGCGTCAAGTGTTTAGTAAAAACGGGTAAAAAGGGTAAAAAATTACAAAAAAGGGTAAAAAGCGCCAAAAAATTAACAACAATTTTGGTATCGTCTTGTTTTGCTTTGCAAATAACACCTAAAAGATTAAAATTGGCAATAAAACAAAGGGTAAAAAACAAGAAACTTAGATATCAAAAAGCATGTTAAAATTTTTAAATAAATAATTAATTTTATTATCAATTCAGTTACCAGGAGTAAACAAAAAATTAAAATAAAATAACAATTCATAAAAAACAAAATATAAAGTTTTATAGAAAAACAATTTAATTTTCAAATACATCTGTTTCATAATCATCATCATCGGGCCACAAAACAGATTTAATGAAATATTTAGACCTTTTATAAGTTTGATTTGAATTAATGTTTAAGTAAACACTTGAAGGTAATTTGTAATTGCAACATGAAACTTTTCGCTGAGTTTAAAGAAAGCCTTTATTTTACATGTTGCCTCCTTTTTCTTCAGTTTTTTCGTATTCATGCCAAGAAGGAAAAATTATAATTACAGCAAATTTCGAACCACCGGTAATACTGGTAAAAAGATTGATATTTGACTGTAGGCTAGCGGGCATCGCAGTGGTGCAGAGGGTGAGAACGTAAAGAATTCTGATGAGAGAAAGTGGTGTTTCTCGAAACATATGTAAATTCAACCAACAACCCAGGTTCGAATCCTAAGCCAAAAGCAATTATCAATAACAAATTTTAATAATAATTTTCATGTAACAATTCCTACCTTCAGTAAAAAATAATTTAATGAAAAATTAAATTAACTCGAGCCGAAACAAAAGAAATATCAATGATTTAAAATTCGTTAACGCTTTCATCTAAATTACCTTCTAGATAATCAAAGTTTGTTATACTTTTAATCAGGTAATACAAATCGCTGTAAAGCTTGACATGGTCCGTATTGGCTGACACGAAAGCTAGATTTACTTTTTGCACTTCTTCCAAAACTGCACCAAAAAAATAGAAAACGCGTCAAAAAATACCCTTTTTTAAAAAAAGGGTATTTGAAAAAAATAAAAGGGTAACGAGACCAAAAAAGCGTCATAAAATACCCGAAAAGCGTCAAAATGGTTCAACACTAGTTCATAGATTACAAAGAGACAGTCTGATCGATATAAATACTTTTAAAAGAATTATGGAGGTTAAAGTGAATTACGGAGGTGATTCTGAGTCGATTGCTATACTTTAAGGTGAGTGTTGGACTAATATTTATGGGCGTTACAAACATCAGCACAAATCCCACTATTATAGTGTAGGGTATAATTACTGACAGAAAAATAAGTTTTAGCAGTGTTTCTATGAACGTGTTTTTGTTTCGAAAAGCTTCTCTTGAACTAGTTTCGTGAGTGAAAATTTCAAACAAAAAGCATTGATCTAGGAACTGATCCGGAACCAGTCTAAAGAACATGTGCTAGAACATGTTCAATTGGCTGAAGTTGGTGACAGAAGACCATGTGTATAAAGTGCGGTATCGTGCTGGAGGACATAACCATACGGTGTCCTTCACATTGGCTTAACAAGGCTTTGTTAAGGATTTTGTAGACGATTTTAATTTTCTATTCCTCTATAATTTATTCCGACTGGTTAATTTCTTTGATAGAAAAACGGTAACTATGTTTAAAAGGAACTCACTGCAAAACGAACATATAGTCGTTAGGTTTAAAAGAAAAAGCTTCTGTAGAGTGGCCGGATTTTATGCTAAAAATGCTTTCTAAAGTAGAGAAAAATAAAAGTTTAAAGTGACTTTAACCTAGATTACTTATAGACACTAAATGGACAATTGACTACATGCTAGATTACCTAGGAGGTATAAAGTAACCAATTAACTTCCCTTTGCACTACAAAAAGCACATACTTGTCAAGAACCCAAATCAGCCTAGTGATTAGGCATTACAGCAAATTACTGGCTATAAAGAAGTTGCTAGAACTGCTGGGTGTTGGCCAAAATACAAGAGGACCAATGAAATTTTTTTAAGTAAATCAAGTTTACACAGGTTTGTTGTATTTTGTGTTTGTGTGTATGTGTGAAAGTAAGCCTTTTGTTGTTCCTTTATTCGACAACATCCTGTGTGGCAGATAACGGTCTAACATTTTGCTTTTTTAAATGTTTGCATTACTGTGTGTGTTTGAGTGTTTGTATATGGTTTTTTTTTGGCGAGCATATTTTTGTCCTATATCGAAATTTGTTAGTATGTACATATTTTTGTTTCTCTCTTTTTTTATTTATTTCTCCTTTGTGGGAGAACTAAATAAAAAAAAAAAAAACAGAAAAATAAAAATGGAATTTTATATGTAGAAAGTGCTGTTTGTTTGTCGTTTTCGCTTAAATTACTTTGTAGCAATTTTCTTCAATCTTTTTTTTTCTCTTTCTTTTTTCGCCTGTTCTTGTTGTTTTTATATATTTTTAAACGCACACTTTTGTTTTTGGAAAATCTTCAGGGACATGTGGGAGAATAAAAATGTTGAAATAATGCTAGAGATAACACGAAAATCATGTTTTTTGAAAAATTGTTTTTTGCTGTTTTTCACATTAGTTAAGTGTCGAATTTATGTTTAAAATATTGATTAGTTTGGCACAGAAACGTGAACAAAACAAGAACAAAAAAAATTTAACATTTTCAGCAAGACATGTTTTTTGAGGACAATAAGCAAAATAGAAAATATTGATTGAAGTGAAATGCATGTAAAAAGAAGGCAGTTAGTTATACCTGACATTCAACGAAAAAATTAAATGTTCAATATATAATTTGCATTGCGTACGTACGTACACTTGAAAACATTTGGATATTTCTGATATAATTTTGTTGAAATAATTGCGAAGTAAAAATAAGACTCTCAAATGGCACTTGGGACATGGTTAAAGAAATCTTGTTACTCGATCAGTGGTCAACTATTATGCTGCCAAAATATTGTACTATGGAATGTCAGGGATTGCAGACACATAACCGAAGTACAAAATCTACAGAATAAATCAAATGTTTCCTTAGTCATAGAACATTACATCCTGCTGTCAACACAGTGCCTCCAGGGATGTATTCCTGGCTTCAACCAGGCTTCATGCCAGGCAGTATCTTTAAATATATGAGGAGAAAACACAGGGTTATGTGGATAAACCATTAAATCGAAGGTCGTATACGGCATTTTTGCATTGATATCGAATTTAAAACGCAAAGGTGTTCCTGCCACCATAGCAGATATTGAGAAAAGACTGCCACAGAAATACAGTAGTATTCTACCACAGATGGTTTCTAAATAAAGCAACGGGCTCGCATAAACAGTGACATTCCCAATTTATGTCCTGCTTGTAGTTAGGATCCCCATGCTACATCCGCACACATGCAAATGTCCAGCCAACCTATTTTAATTCTAGTAGAAGTAACAGAATTTCTTAGCCTGGACCTCAATGCCTAACCCAATCTTGGAATGCTTAAAACGAGTACCATATTTTCTTACATTCTTCTTAACATTTCTCTTGGGAGACGATTTAATGACTCGAAAATATTACAACAAATGTTTGACTCTATGTATATCTGTATTGAAATATAATTATCTGTGGATAACAATTACCTTATAATGAGCCCTCATCAATAACATTCCGAAGCAGCAATTAGACTGTGTGTTAAAAGGTCATTAAATTTTTATTTGATATAAATTTAACAGAATATAATATGTTGTTTATTATGTCAATGGATTCGAATGACGTGTAAATGTTGTCAGTTGTTTATCGTCAACAGTAAAACCTGGTAATTTATTTTATGGTAGTTCCATATTACATATTCAAAATTGAACTGATCTAACAAGATAAGAATGTTAATTTACAATTTGCCGTTAAGCACATGCATACATACATATTAATAAATTATTAATTATTCAATTGATATACACTGTCGGTCAAAATAAAGCACAGTTTCAAATATGTATATGCTGTTTTTTTTTATAGACATGTATTTATTATTTTCAAATAATTATAAATTATAGTTTTATTTTTAATTCAGTTACTATTTTATCTAATATTTATGTACATCGTTGCAAAGTTCGTAGAAGAGGCTTTTTCTTAGCGAACGTACTTTTTAGACCGCTTTCGTTAAGTCTTCTTTGGACAGTTTGAGTCGAAATATTTAATTTTAGTTCCTCCTTTATTTATATGTCTGGTTGTCGTAAAAGAATTTGTTTTTGTTAGAATTGCAATATGATCATCGTCTAGCTTTGTGGTCGTACGTTTTCAGCCACATAAGTTCTTTAGGCTTTTGTTTGACTTTCTTTTCTTATTTTATACAAATCAATAAACCGATATCTTATACTTAGAACTCAAAGCTTTATGTGTCATCCCATTTTCATGATCTAGTACCAACAAATCTTTTTCCTTTTCGGTTACAGTCCTCATATCAAAAAGGTCTGGATCTAGCCTTGTTTTGTGTATATTTAAGTAATATTAAATTAAAAGTTTTTTACAAAATTACCACAAATTTTTCAAAAAAATCAAGAATACAAATCTTATTTTAAGTTTAACAGAAAATCGCACTTTATTCGCGGAGATTTCTTGTGTACTTCAATATACGAGGGCGATTCGGAAACTTCTTAGCCTAGCACAGACAGAGAATAGTTAGTTTTTCAAAAACAATTTTATTTTTTAATATAATGTCCTGACACTTCAATACACTCAGTCCAACGCTTATCTAGCAATTCTATATCTTGATTAAAATAGTTTTCCTCAAGGCTTTCAAAATAGTGGTTTACAACTGTAATTTCATCTTCATTTGAGGTAAATCGCTTGCTATATAGGATTTTTTTTAGATTTGGGAACCGGTAAAATTCACTGGGAGCTAAATCAGGAGAATAAGGTGGGTGGTCAAGCAACTCGTTCGTTGATTTTAGCCATTGTTAAAGCACTCTTGTGCGCTGGTGCGTTGTCTTGATGAAAATGTATTTCTTTGTGTTGTAAGCCAGGACGTTCTTCTCGAATTTTTACATTTAATTGATCCGAAATATTGCAATAGTATCTACTGTGCACTTAACTTTTTTCTGTTTATACCCCGCTTTCTGTTCTAGGCTAATAAGTTTCCGAACCGCCCTTGTATTTACATTAGAAATATAAATTAGCGACTTTATAGAATTGCAATGTTTATGTAAATAATTCAGATACTCCAACAAGTAACGGGACTACAATACATGTAGAAGAAAAATATCAAAAAGAAATGAAGACGGTTATAAAACCGCACTTTATTTAGTTCGACAGTGTAATACTTAATTAAATAAAAGCTGGGTAACCTAAACAAATCAAAAACTATATACATATGAGGAGTAAGTTCCAGAACCTTTTTATGGGCCAAAACTACCTGTGTTCACCAAATTTTAAGCTACCCTTGGAATTTTAAGTTTAATATAGATTATCGTTGTTAAATTTCTATAATATTTATTGGTCACCCTGATTCTATTTGTTTCTACTAGTTGATTGTACCTCTCTTTTTATACCATTCACCTTCATGAGAAGGGTATATATAAGTTTGTCATTCCGTTTGTAATTTCCACAATATCGGAAATTTATGAAGTATATATATTCTGGATCCTTATAGATAGCGGAGTCTATTAAGCCATGTCCGTCTGTCTGTTGAAATCAATTTTCTGAAGTCCCTAGATATCTTCGGGATCTAAATATTCAATAATTCTGTCAGACATGCTTTCGAGAAGTTTGATATTTAAAATCAGCAAAAACCGTCCAGAAATAACAGAGATATGAGCAAAAATCCGAGACAACCTCTGAAAATTTCATCAAAAAAACTTAGTGTATTAATATTGTTCATCAACAGATGGCGTTGATCACACAAAGTGTTTGAAAACTTTAAGTGTGCTCTTAAACCGTAATATAAATTATTCATCCACAACAAAGGTGAAGGGTATATAAGATTCGGCATAGCCGAATATAGCACTTCCTTTTTTATTATTAAGTTTTATTTATTTTCTATCTCACAATGGATTGCTTAATGTTTGATATCAACTTATTTAAATTAAATATTTAAATGAAAAAAATTATATAAAAAGAATATTTATTGTGGAAAAATTATAAAAATAATTAACTAAATAAATAAATAACACGGAAAAATTGAAAAATTATAAAATTAGTTTTACCATAAATATACATTTATAAACTTATTGCAAATAATTAGTTATGAAAAAAGCTACAACTATAAATTTATTTTATTTATTTTATTTAATCGTTCGTTCATTTTTGGTATAATTTATGTGACAACATTCAAAGTACATACGAGTGTACTTTTAGTTTTAAGAAAAAGAAAAAAGACAACGCAAAAAAGTAAATATGGCCAAAATCCAATGCAAAACCTACATTTTTGGCCAATACCAAGCAAGAATGTTATGTAACCAACTGACGTTTTTCAGTTTCTATTAGTTCTTGTTGTTATTTGTTTCCTCCCTCCTTGATATTCATACATACGAGTAAATAATTTTTTTTAGGTAAAATGCAGGCATGGACAATTTTATATTATTGTACTTAGCTTAATTTTGGTTTGGTTTTGGTTAAACAATTAATATCTGAAATCATTTTTTGAGAAATCCCTATGCATGCGTTTCCATTTGTTTTAAAAGTAAATATCATAAAACATTTAATAGAGCCTGTTTTCGACAAATATACCATATTGATCAAACTATAACAAAGGCCACCACCTTCCAGACAAAGTCATTTGCACATCCGACACATATGTATGATGCAGCACTATATGGTTTACCCCACGTCAGACATACATGCCCGGCTATTATTCTACATATATAACTTTTCCACACAATAGTGGCTGACGATAAATAGGATTTTATTACAGTAATATAATGTATGGCCCTCCATAAAATTTCTGTAATAATGGTTGCGGTGTAGCTCAACAATTAATTGAAAAAAATTGTCGTGCTTCGGTTCCTTTTGTACGAATAAGGTTGATTTGTAGACCTGATTTTCCCGAAAAATTAATTGTTTTATGACGAGCTTCCTATTTGGATTTATAATCTTAGTTTCACTTACTGCTAGAGTTTCAAGAATTTCTTCTATCCCAGCATACCATTCTAGGAGCGCTCCGAAAAAGGAGTCAGAAAAGAGTCCAACAAAAGAGCATTTTCGGAGCGCTCCGAAAAAAGGAGTCAGAAAAGAGTCTAACTAAATAGCATTTTCGGAGCGAAAGAAAAATTTGCTTGTTACTGTCCTGAGTCGGCACGCAGTATGACTCAGAAATTCCACTTAATTATGTGTGTACCAAAGCGTTGTTGTCTTGTTATTTGTGAGTTGAACAAAAAAAAAACAGCTAAACCACACAAGAATGATAAAAACAAGATTACACAGAGCCCAAAAAAACCTCATAAAAGACTCTTTTCTGACATTATCTAAGAGCTCTTTAAGAGCCCAAAAAAACCCTCATAAAATACCCTTTTCTGACATTATCTAAGAGCTCTTTCTGACGGACCATTTTCGAATGTAATGACCCTCTTTTCTGAAGGTTTTCGGAGCAATTATGATTATTTTTTGGGCTCATAAAGAGCGTTAACGCTCCGAAAAAGGTGTCAGAAAAGACTCTTTTCGGACTCATATGGCTTGCTGGGATGTTCCCTTCAAGTGCCTGATCTCCCTGATTTTCGGGGAAGATTGCAGTAGTATTACATTCCACTCCTTCCTGCATTCCTTCCTTCACCATCATCGCACTCTGCTCTTTCGATTATTTTTTCTAACGCAGTATCCGATAAAAATTTCCTTTTCACCATTTCGTCAAGAAAATATTATGAAACATTACATTACAATAATAGCACTTCGATCATTTATTTGATATTTTATGGACGGACGAGAGTAAAATCCTTTTATTTGGTGGAAAAGGTTCTTGTTCATATGTTAGACGTCACCCAAATGCAGAATACAATCCAAAATTCACATCTAAGACGGTAAAGCATGGAGGTTGTAGCATTATGGTATGGGGATGTTTTTCATATTACGCAGTGGAGCCAATACATTGCATAAAATCAATAATAGATCAACATGTTTACGTTGATATATTGTAAATAATGTTATGCTTCCCTATGCCATGGACGAAATGCCATTGATTTGGCTCTTTCAACAAGGCATCGACCCATAACATACAAGCAAAAAAGTACCAGGTCATGGGGAGGCCAGCGCAATCACGTGACCAATAAAAAATCTTTGAGCTGACGTAAAGAAAAGTGTATCTCAAATAAAACCGACATAATGAGCATCTTTGGGCTGTAGTGAAGGAGTCGTGGGCGGAAATATCTAAAGAAAGGTGTAAAAACTTAATTAACTCCATGCCGAAGCGCTGCGCTGCCGTTATTGCCAACAAAAACCATGCAACAAAATATTTAAAAGTTATTTGTTTAGCAGCTTCATTTTTATTTTTTTTTTAAATTATTTAAAATATATTATAATTTTTTAAAATCTATAACGAAGAGTACTATTTTTTTACCGTCCATAAAAATCAATAAAAGTTACACAAATCTTTTTTACGTCGAATAAATTATTGACATATTTCAATTATGTGTCACGGGAATATTTAGAGAACTTAATCGAAGAAAAATTCATATGTATAGTCGAATCCAGTCTTCAGTGATTTTTACCGCAACTGTCTGTCCGACATGGTCCTGCATTAAAAAAATAATGGTTGAACCAGCGATGTTCAGCGCATCGTTGAGCAAGCGATGAGAACACATGCGGATGGTCATTGTAATTTTTTTCAGAAATTTATTAAGCATTGTTGTTAGTTCTTGTTGGTCAAAGCACAGCAAACACACGCGATTCAATTACAATTGAACACGAACAATAAAAAAATAAGTCCATCTATATTTTTGTTTTTTTTTTCTCAAAATAACTGTTTTAGAATTGTTTCTTGATATTGATAATTGTTATTTACGGTCCCTGATATTTTTTCATAAGGTATATCTGAAAAAAATTCTCTACTTTTTTCTGATTTTAAGCGTTTGACAATATTGATGCCTTTGAAGAGATCACTCCAAAACATTTTGAAATAATTTTGGAATTTGAATAAAACGAATTTGAAAAAATTGTATTTTTGAAAAAATTAACTTTTAGGATGAAATTCTCGATAAGAATTTGGACAACAGTCGTCTGTTGACTGGAAGATTATCAATGCCCAGCTAGCATTTTTAATCGTAGAGGACACTTCTGCGATCGGAGCTGGCAATTAAATTAATCGTCCGCTATGTCGTACTCCGATCGCGGAAGTTTAGTGCAATGGGAGAAACTGTGTCATGACGGCGACTCTTCCATATGAGTCGTCTACGATGCGATGAAAGTATCATTTTGAAGAGCTAAATACGATCGTTGACTGCAAATAAACTTGCAATGCTTGCCAAAATGCGTAAACGAAGATTCACTCGTCCAACAAACGTGGAAGCGAAAAATATAAATCTACTCTAACAATCGTCAGGAACGATTAAAAAAATAGTCGCGAAATGATCGCGCTCGTCAAACAATCATTCAAATGCTAGCTGGATGTTAGGAAATGTGTCTTTTATCTGGGGTAGTTAAATTCGAATTTATCGTCACACAATTTTAATAAATATTTGTATATACCGAGTGAAACTCGTACTCGTAGGAGAATTTCAATAGATACAAACAAATACAAATACTTTATTTAAATCAAATTAACTTAAAACCAATTCAATAAAATGTAATTAACGGTAATGAAATTACATGTTATAAATTTAGCTCAAAGCCAAACTCGTGCACTTTTAATAATAGATATAATAAAAAAATACAAGTAGTATTTCAAAAGAAGACCTTTGCTTTGATAACCATCACTAACTTGCTGTAGGCGTGCATTCTACAATTTTACGACAAATGGAGGCCCTATTTTTCCCATTTCTCTGCAAGAATTCGCTTTAGATCTGGTTTTTACGAAATGTATTGATTTTTTATTTTTATTGTCTCGACTACAACACAACATGCATTTTTCGGCCGATAAATACTGTGAATCGTAATCGCAGTTTTCAACATACAACATCAAAATACTTGCTGTTGTGAGCGGTAATCGAGGCCTAAATGTTATTATGTTTTTCATTTATTAATGGTTTATAAATTTTAATCAATTTAAAAAAAACATATTTATATTTGACATAAGTAACTCTTTTTAAAATAAATTGTTATTATTTATAAACCAGTTTGTTTTAATATGAAACAAAAATCTTAAAAATTCCGTTTTCGGGATACCGGGACTCATTTATGAAATCCCGAATCCCGGGATCTTTAAATTCATGGTGTAATTATACAAGGTGAGTGCAAATCGGTAACAAATACAACACAATACAGAAACCATAGACATTTTGTTTGTGTAAAATAATGTACATACTACTGTCAAAAACTCTTGAAAAACTATTACTTTTGACATAAGTAAATTGTAAAAAAAAGTCAGTCAGCTGTGCTACTGCACTCACCTTGTATAGTTACAGCATGTTTTAAATTTATGAAAATTTTATTTACATGTCTCAACAATTGTTACATTGACAATGTGTTTTTAATATTTCGTTTGTCATTTTCATGATGTTCGTTTGATTTATTTGTTTATTTTACCACCTTAAAACTTACAATTAGGAACGGAAAAAATATTTTTTTTTTTGTAAGTAGCTTTGACTCTTACAAAAAACTTAACAACAACAACTGTAATGAACATTAAATAAAAACACAGATGTCACATTTTATTTAATTCCATGTTCTGACGTCATATAACAAACAAAATACAGCAATAACAGTAGGTAGCTTTTGTGTGTGTATGTACGATTGTGATTTTTTAAAAGAACCCTACTGGGGAAGTACATAGTATGTATGTACATACATATATATTATTAGGGTATACAAAGAAGTTAAAATATTTCAAATTCAATTTGCCAATAAACGGATTAAACCGAGACTTGAATAAAGATATGTACCTATAGATAATCGTCAGATATTACAACGTTGTCCGAAAAATGTTCAGTACATTGAAGGACAAAAATATTGTCAGACATCTAACAATCGTGTAAACACACAATTTTGTTATTGTCATTGTGTTAAGACAATTGTCAAATACTTTTAATTGTCCTATGTGCAAAGTTTATGCATCTGTCAATGACAGCATTGTCATAGAAATTATTTATAAATGCAACTCTGCATATAGGTACATAAATAAATAAACAACTGTGCATTAATAACATTTTGGAAAAACAATTTCGGTTGACAGATAAATTCATTGTGTGACAATTGTGTGCCAATGAAATAGTTAGTTTTCTTACATTCTTCTAAACTGACAATTTACCTTTTGCTAACAATTTTTCAGTGTCAGTACATTGCTAGCACATTGCTAGATCTGACAACGTTGTAATATCTGACGATCGTCTGACATAGCATAACTCTAGTTCAAACATTTATCATTTTCGAAATCTTTAGTGTTTTGCTTTTTTTTTTAAGTTTAAGAAATGTCACTGTTTCCATGTCCTTAAAAAATCAAGTTGTTAGCTTTCCTGTGACTATCGAGTGGAAATTAATCTTAATAATTTATAGCTGCATATATATATATATTTCTAAACAACTGTGTTTAAAATTAATTTCCGTTTAAGAGACCAAAAATAACATTCTAATATTTTTAGCATTTGTCCTTAACCGGTTGGAGTACTCTTATAGCATAAGCCAATTGAACGATGGCAAATAGTTCATGCGAACGTTAAATGAAATCCGGAAATGATGATGATTACTGTTGTTGCAAAAAAAAAAAAAAAAAAAGAAAACCAGCAGGAAATGCGTTAACCTATATTAAACAGATTTTTTGTATAAACTTCTCCTTCCGTTTGCTTAAGTAGTAGTAGGTATTTGTAATTTTAGTTTTCTGTGAGACTCTTATGGTTAAGGTTTTTTTTTTCTTAAATATTAAATTGAAATAAATCCTTTGGTCAGAATCGGCTTTAATGTGGTTTACAACAAAAGAAAACATATTTCTGCAACATGTTCCTAAGTGGCTTACCCAGCACACAAAACTTTTAAGTACAAACACAGTGTCAGCTTGTGGTCATGTAGGGTACACACAATTTTGATGACAGCAAAGCTTCTTCACTTTTCCCTCCCTCCCTCTGGTCGAATCAACAAACAAAATAAATAGCAAAATGAGAATATGGAAAATATTATGAAATGGAGCTTGGTACGTAGTGTTCCCACTACAATGCACGTGTGTTGTGTCAACTACGGATGTTACAAAAACAGAATCGTACGTACACACTCGTTCTATGTAATCATACACATGTCCACACATAATATGTGGGTGGATATTAGTGTTATTATTATACAGTGGCCGACAAAATAAAAAAAAAATTTCAAAAATATTCGATTGATATAAATTATAATAATTTAAATGAAATGTATATATTTATATGAAGGTTAGGTCGATTAGGCTAAATACTTACAACGTTATGCATAATAAAAAATTGTCATGAAGTTAGCATAGAGTTTAACTATAATGTGCAAACAAACTACGGTTAACAAACTGCTAAACACTTGTTAGCGTGTTACCAAATAGTGACCATCTTTTGATAAACAGCTGTTAAGTGTCAATTTTTTGTAAAAAAAAATAAAAGTAAATAAAATAAAATTGTGCGCGAAAATTATTAATTCCATTTTAAACTATAAAATATTTTTAACGCTTTGCAAATTTTTATTTTGTTATGGAGGGAAAACAGACTTTAAACGTCAAATTCAGGGATGATATAAACAAAAATAGTAATTTTAGTAGTGGCATCATTCATTTTCTGAGTTGATTTTTTTAAAGTTAGCAGACGTTTGCAAATTGTTTATGAATAAACAGCTAGTTGACCGCAATTTATAAACAGTTACCAAATTTTTATTATGCATAACGCTGTTACTCCTTATTGTTCCCAATGATTACCAATTTTAATTCCTTAGATATGGGGCATAGGCTCTATGGGAAAGCATTCGTCTCTAAAAAAGAATATAATGCATGTTCTAGCGTTTCGTCATTTTATTCACAGAAATTTCCCACTTTGAAACCTAAGTTACTACCAACTTAACATAAACAGACAAATTTTCAATATTGTGTCAACCGATCACACTTTTGTGATTTTAAAGATCCTTCGTGATTTAAAGGGGAGTGTATAATGATTTAAACATGATTCCTTCTACACATAATATTACTTAATACTACGAGTACGTTCATTTATTATGCTTATGGAGATTTGCAAAAAATAAAACATTTATTCACACAAATACGCGTATACGATATACATACATACATACATACATACATAACTAGTATTTATGAATTGCTTTTTATGATTTGTCATGTTGTTATTTTTTTTTATTTTATTAAAAGCTAATGCAAACAACTGTTTGTTTATTATAAATTCTCGTTTTGTTTATGAATATTAATGTTTAATTTCCGTTTGTTGTTTTTCTTTTTGTCACATTCGCATCAAAACACACACAATAATTGTATTTGTATTTGAGTGTACAACGAACTTTAGATTCAGACGTTTGGCTTTTCAGCCCACTTGTACATTTTCTCATTCCTCCAACTGTTTATAGTAGTTGCGGTTGGAAAATTTGAAAGTAGATATAGTGTTTAACAATATCTAGAGCATTCTTTACATGTTCATTTGTCATTCGTTAAGATTTACATTACAATTTGTGGTTTAATTAAATAGTCCAATCGTATCTATCGTAAATATTTACGTAACTTAACTCTTAAAGTTTTGTTTTTAATTTCATAAATATGATCGAGTTCTTATCAAATCGCAGGATATTCCCAGAAATAACCACAAGTGTTATGAGTGAAGCATATATTTTCCATTTCTTTAAACGGCCATTTATCGTTCAAGTTCGATACTGCGTCTGTATTTATGTTAAGATTCCTACTCGCTCCAACTCGCCCTGTTAGAAATTCTGATTATGGACTTTAATAGCCACTCGCCTTGTTTACAAATCCTATATGCATTTGTCCGCCCACGTTGCCTCTATTCCCGGAAAACTGGACTGATCCCTCAGAGAAGTCTAGATTTTTTAATTTTGAAAAACCTCTTATTTAAATCTATTTATTTGGAATTTTTTTTTCAAATTTCAACATTTTAGGAAAAAGCGGGACATCATAAGCTATCCTTCCATTTATTCTGGTTGATGGCCAAATAAACATTTTTAATGCGTATACCAATTCCTGATGTGTCTAACAGTGCAATGTTAACACTATAACAGAACTCTGTTAACTTTAAAGGTTCGTGTCAAAAAATTTTAAAATTTAACTTTTATATGTAAGACACCTCGATATTAAACTCTTAAATCCATCTTGCAGCCTGGAAAATTTCAACTTCTTTTTGTCAGTGTTGTTAAATAAAAGTTTTTTTTATGAAATTAATTTTATGAAATGTTATGGCAAAATAAACTTGTTACAGTATACTACATTGTTAATGCCATGTTAAAAATATTATTTTTATACTTAGTGCTATAAAAAATATATGAATCATAAATAAAAGACATGTAATAAAATATGCTTGTTATGAACTTAACAATAACTGATGATGATGATGATTGTTATTTGATTTAATTCATTCAGCAGTTTGTCAGAAAATTAATAAAAAAAAAACTATGATTAAGTTAAACAGAAAACACTTGTGCAAATATGCATTATACTCGTATAAATATGTAACTTCTTTTAAATAAATAATGGCTAATTTCAAATTTATTAGTGCAAACGTGTTAACTACCCGTTTTGAAAATAAAGATTTCAATACAAAACGTTAGAAAAAATTCACAATAGCCAAATAACGCTCAAGTGCAATAACAGATTAACAAAAATAACTGAATTAATAAATAGCTTTAGAATCTTTAAACATTTTAATTTACAGTCATATTAAAAATATTACTTAGCACGTTTACAAACTAAGCTTATGATAGCGATTTATTAGAGATTTTTGTTTTTACTGTCTGAAGCCAGATTCGAAGAGTATAAACACGTTATATAGGACAGACGTGTACCAAATCAAAGGTTAGAACTGGAACCATTTCTTACCATCGAAGCACCATTCACATAACTACACCATTTCCAATTGTATTTCCAAAATTTCTAAATGTATTTTAGAATTTTCTAATTGTATTTTAGAAACTTTTAATTGAATTTCAGAAATTTTAATTTTATTTCCGAAATTTCTAATTATTTTTCAGAAATTTGTAATTGTATTTCAGAATTTTTTTATTGTATGTATTTAAGAAATTTCTAATAGAAATGCTAATTAAATCTTATGAAATACATTGGAAAGTTCTGAAATTCAATTTGAAGTTTCTAAAATATAATTGGAAATAATTTTATTCTATTTTGTTCGACCTTTTTTATGATTTTTATTAAATAATTTTTAAGCTTGTGACCTCAAGCTTTTATTAAATAATTTTTAAGCTTGTGTTTTTATAAAAGATTTTTTTATTTTTATATATAATTAACTCGACATTTAAAAATTCATTTGGAAATCTTCTTCAGGAGTTATTTTAATATTAGAACAAATTTTCTATGTGTAAAAAAATATTTTGATGTAAGTTTGAAAGGGGTTGACAAAATTGAAAAATATGTTTTACAGAAAAATAATCTTAAGTTTTCGATAATAACATTGAACAGTAAATAATTTTAACAGAAATATAGTAGCATTTTGAATAATAACATTTTGAAATTACATATAACATTTTTTAAATACATAAATTGTGTTAATTTCTCCTATTATTAATATTTATATTTTTGTTCAATAGGTGTCTGTAATTTTGAGCTAAGTTTTCTGTGTTCTGTAACATTGCTAACATGTATCTTCGTTTTGTATGATTTTCTGTGTTCAATATAGATGTGTTATCAAAATCTGGATAGTAGTTAAAATCTATACAATGGGTTGAGAAAGCTGTTTTTTTGTGTTGAATTATAATTTCTATATTTCTGTTCATGTCTATGTCCTGCTAATCTAGTTTTAAGTTTTGTCCCTGTTGTTTCTATATATATTTTGTTACATTGCTCGTTACTATTACCACCACAAAGAATTTTATATACTAAATTTGACATATCTGTTTTTGTTAATAATCTTCCTACGTTATTATTCTCACCTTATGTGCCATTTTGTGTGTTGTTTTGTTATACATATATGTTGAAATGTTCTATTCTTTCTGAAAATCCAGGTATATATGATATTGACTTATATTGGTTCTGAAATTCCATTATTAATATATGATTTCTTTTTTTTTTGATTAAAATTCTTTTATTAATCTGCAAATGAGTTCATTAGGAAAACTATTATCTTTTAATATATTTATAATTATTTCTCTATTTTTCTGATGAAATCTAATGTCACTAATTGTTAATATTCTATCTATTTATAAGATTTTTAACAGTCTTTATAAAGGGTGTCCCAACAAGAACGCAATTTTTAAATTTTAAATAAAACACAGATATTTAAAAAAAAAATCGTGAAACTTTATTCTATCGTAAAGTAGACAGAATGAGATTATGTATGGAACAAGATATCGTGCAGACGGCCGCCGCGGCTTTGCTGGCACACACGCGATCTTTTAATGAAATTTTCAATGACCTTTTTGCATAAATGTTGCGGTATTTCATTAATGCAGCGTCCAATTTCCTCTTTTAAGGCTTGAGTCCTCATCGGCTTAGTCGCGTAAACCATCGACTTCGAAAAACCCTAAAGAAAGAAATCTAAAGGTGTTTAATCATACGATCTAGGCGGTCAATTCTGGTCTCCAAAACGCGAAATAACACGACCGGGAAATGACTGATGCATTTTCTCTGGCTGTATGACATGTGGCGCCGACTTGTTGAAACCACATTCCCTCCACATTCATTTCTTCAATTCTAGGTTATCATTTCACGATACCGACCACCATTGACACCATTGCGTTCTAGTTGGGACACCCTTTAATAGTTCTTTTTGGGTGTTTTCTATTCTGATCAAATGAGTTGAATGTTGATAATAAAATGTCGATTTTATTATCTTCAATTATACAAAATAAGTCATCTACATATTTTGTTAGTATTTTTGGTTTTATTGATAATATTTCAATACATGTGTCTAATAATTTTTCTATTACAATATCTGCTATTATTGGAGTTCGAAAAACTCAATACACTCACATTTTTTTACTAATACACTCACATTTTTTTTCACTTGCAGAGCTACTCAAATTTTTCGAATAAGTTTTTGTATATAATACGTACACAGCACTCGCATGCGAGTATGAATTGCGTTAGCTCAAATACCCCAAAAAATACTGTAACCGAAATAATCGAAGCTACCGTTACCGTTTTTCTATATATGTGTGAAAATACCCGTCTTAGTTTTCCGTAATTGAGTTAATAACTTGATTCAATCCTAATTTGTATGTTGTAGTGGAAACATTTAAGTTGGGGTTAAAAAAAATTCGGTTGTTTTAATCATAATTCGTCTGTGTGGTTTACAACTGTAATTGCCAGCTAGGATTTTTTTTAGATTTGGAAACAGGTAAAAGTCACTGGGAGCTAAATCAGGAGAATAAGTAACAAACTTTAACAAAATTTATTTAAGTCCTGATTTGTAAGTGAACGTGTTAAGGACCTAATTCCCTATTTGTAAGCGTTTGTGAATAAGTAAGAAATCAAAGTACATATAAGTAGTGACGAGCAAATATATTCACCCCTATCGTGAATAAAAATTCCACATGAAATTTGTTCCCTTTTATTTTTTTTAACATTGAATTTTAATAGGTAAAATGTGAAAAGAAAACAAATTTAATGTGGAATTTTTATTCACGATAGGTATGATTAGCTATAGTTATTGAGTGAACTATTGTTAGAACATAAAGCCATCTGCACAGACTTGACCAGTATCAAATCTGATGTAATCTGACTGGGCTGCCAGAACATTTACTGGACATTTCCTCCTGGCTTCCATTTTTAAAAAATTCTCTTTTTGTTAATTATTAGGCAAATATTGAATTAATTAGCCGTAACATAACATTAACAACACATGCTGAAGTTCAAGCATGTAACAATTTCAATTTAAACATTTTATTGTCTTTGTACTTAATCGTTTTTCAAAAATTTAATGACAATATAATAGAATAGAAACGTATAGAACAGGATTTTGTATCTCCTAATTACGGTATCATATCATTTAAAACGTTTTTTTTACAAGGTATGTACTTATGTATACAAGCTAGACAGCTTGTGTATTTGTAAGATTTTGATTTTGAATTCAAAATTTATTTTTAAACAATTTAACCACATATAATTTTTCCATATATGTACATATCTCTTTGTCTATCTTTCTCTCTGATTGCCGTAAATAATTTAATGATTAAATAATCATACAAATTTATAAACAGCAAAATATCTACATATTAAGCCTGGCTGTTTGGCACTCAGCTGCAAGTAGATAATGCCAATTCATAGCTCTAGCAAAATACAGATAATATTGTGATGTAATTGGAAAACCTTTTTCGTAAAACCTTGTAACACTTAAGCAGAGATTTATTGTTTTGGTTGGATGGTTGGCTGGCTGATTGGTTGGTTAAATTTCCCAATATACATACTACATATGTATGTACATACATTCATTCATTCATACTTCATGTCTATTTTTGTATTTATTTTTTTTTTCATTTTCATTTCTAATACACCCTCCCACCCATTTGTATATGTATGTATGTATGTATATGTTCCTTATTTGCAAACCTTGCCACCTTTGAGATTTTATTATATTTGCAATAAAACTTCTATTATCTTTGTAAATTGTATTTTAGTCAATTTTGTATGCAAAAAAGTATATAAAAAAAACAGTAAAGAAAATCTTTAACAGCTTTCACAGAGCAACAGTATAAAAAAGTTTTGATTCTTTGATAGGCATCCCTATGTTTCCAAATTTCCAAGACTTTTTCTATTCCCGGGGAAAAATCTTTTTTTTTTTTGGAAAAGCCAGTCAAGTTTTTCAAATAAGTCTTTATAGACCTTTGCCTGCGTTTAAAAAAATATTTAAAATATATTTGGTTTTTCAATGTAAAGGTTTATAATAAATGTCGTTATAATCTATAAAAGTAAAAAAAACAAACTATTAAAACTGGCTTTTATCTAGACAATAACAGGAATCGTTACTTTTTTCCCGCCCAATTATAAAGAATTTTTAGAAAGGTACCAAAATCCTTTGACTTATTTCAAAAGTGATTTTGTAGAAAAATTGTTATAAAAAAATATTTTAGAGTAATTAAAATTTTCTAAGACATTTTAGCAATAACCTTCATGAGACGAATTTGATAGTATATATTCATGTATCATACATTCATATTTAAAATACATTTAATGGGATCCTTTTTCATCGTATAGATTTCATGATATTGAATTATTAAAAAACTGCAATTAAAAATTAGTAAAAATAAAGATTTCATCACATTTTCGGAAATATTAGAAAACGCACCGAAATTAACAAAAAAGCGCACCGCACAGCAACTAAGGAATTTTTCGCACAGAAAAAAAATTAAAAAAACACCAAAAATTGTGCAAAACGCACCAAGTTGACAACGCTGTTTATCAGTGCTCCCATATAAGGCCCACTTCCTGAAATAACTTTAATGAGCATAAATCTCTTAAAAATTTTGTTATCCAAATAAAAATTAATAAAAATATGTCTCATATAAACAAAAATCATTCGGCCTAATTTTATGATAATTAATCATGGCTCCCATATAGGGATCACAAAAAGGTTTCATAAATACAAAAATCATTTCACGTAATTTTATAACGATCGGTCCATAATTAGTCACGCTACTAAATTTTTAAATGATCGGTCCATAATAGGTCATAATAGTATTTATGCTTTGGAATTATCTCCATCAAACTACTTCAAAAACTTATGCCGCGTTCTTTTTAGTTAAACAAGTCAATCTTATTTATGTATCGGAAAACATGAATATTAACACTAGTTCACACAAAATTAATAAACTATGTTCACAATTATTATTCACATAAAATCCGGTCGCAAGAATGTTTTAAAGTTTATATAAAAAAATAAAGCGATTGAAAACATTTGAACCACATGAAAAAAAAAACTAAAATTAATTTTCTTAAAAACATTTTTTTTTTAGAAGTCGCATTAACCTCGTATTTTTCCAGTTTTTACAAAACGCCTGGATTTTATGTGAATAATTCATTCGTTCTTTGTACATATTTACACAAAGAATCTCTAAGAAAATCCAACTAAAGTCAATTGAATGGATTGAACAGAAGCATGTCATTTATAAAATATTTTTTCAGTTATGTTTTTCTTTTCATTAATTTTTCTAAAGTTTTTATTTTTATTTATTTAATATTTTATTATGTTGTTTATTACTTTTTCACGGACCATTGATGATAAAAACTTTAAAAATGCATACATATATATAAATATTAAAAAAAACTTCAATAAGTAGATGTAGTAGTTGGAATGGTTGCTTGTACGTTGGGGCATTGGTTTGCCTTATTACTATTATAGAAAAACACCATTTCCTGTTTGATTGTAAAAATTTCGCATTAAATCTAAAAAATAATATTAAAATTCATTTTATAAAACTTTAATATAAGAAATTTTACAAAACATTTAAACAAAATCTAGTTGAAAAGTTTTGTAACACAATTAAATATTTCTAAAATTCCAGTGGAAATGGTGTGGAGTGCAAACAGCACGAAGTTGGTTTCTTAAATAGATTTCCAATGGAACGGAATAAATCATTAATCAAATATACACTATAAATAAAAATAATTGAGGTTTTAACAACAACAAAAACAAAAATATTATTTCTTTGTTGATATTAAAGGTCAGTCAGCGTTTGGTATTTGAGACATACGAGGTCTGATCAAAAATAACCGTTATTAAAAATCTTTCTATTTTATTAGTTCGGCTTGAGGTCCCTTTTATTAAAAATATAAAAACTCTTGTTCGTTTTTAATTTTTATTATATTTTATTTATTTCCAATATTTCGACCAACTTTGTTGATCATCTTCAGGGAAGAAATATAATCTAAAAAAACATAATTATTATAATTGTAACAATTTTCTTAAAATTATATTAACAAACAATTTACTTAATGTTTAATACAGTGTTGTCCGATGTTAATATCTTAAGTTTCTTTCACTGACTGTTAGCTTTTTTGTTTATTATTATTTTTGTATTTGTTTATTGTATGTCTATATATGTGAGCGCAATTATCAGTGTCTGTTTTGTAGTTCATTCTCTTATCAATTGGAGTATTAATTATATGTAACATCTCTTGCATATATCGTTTACTAGTATTATTCTCTTCCACAATTACTCTTACATTATCAAAGTTTGGTCGATGCCCAGTTGTTGCACAATGGGCAGCAAGTGCTGTTTTTTGTGAAAGTGGTTTGTCATTTGATTTTAGGTCCGATTTATGTGATGACAATCTAGTTTTTAATTTTGTCTTCGTTGTACCTACGTATATTTTTGGACATATATCAGTATCGTCGCCGTCACATTTAATTTGGTATACTAGATTTGATTTTTCTAGTTTGTCCAATTTAGATTTCATGTTGTTGAATAATTTTGCTGTCGTATTACCCGTTTTCATTGCTAATATGTATTTTTCTGTGTCATATATATCAGAGTACTTCATCCTTTCTGATAATCCAGGTATATATACAACAGATTTGTAAATTTTTGGTGGTTTCGTTTCCATCGAATTGTCAGATTTTTTCTTATTTAATGTATATTTCATCAAATTGTCTATTGTTATATATGGAAAGTCATTCTTGTGTAAAATATGTCTAATTATTCTCTTATTTTGTTCGTGAAATTCGGTATTGCTCGTACTTAGAACTCTGGTGATAAAGTTTGTAGCAGTGTTGATTATTATTCTTCTGGGATGTTTTGAATAATAATAATAACCGTTATTTTAAAATTTCATGACTTACGTGTGTTTGATTTTCGCATTTTTTTCTGTTATGTTGGTACACATGTCTGTTATATATGTGGGTAATATCAGCCATTTTGGATTGTCAGTTTGTTTTTGACAGATGAAAAGGTTAGTCGTGTTGTGGTGTGCTCTTCGATTTTTTACTATTCGAAAAAATGGATCAAAGAAACAAGTTCAATTGTGGTATGACCGGTTTAAGGAAGTCCGAAAAGATGTCAATAACGATACTCGTCCTGGCCGCCCGAGCACGTCAATAACCGATGAAAACATTGAAACAGTGAAGAAAATGATTTTGGATAATCGTCCAATCACTATCAGAGAGGTTGTTGATGATGCTCGGCTCATGCTAAGCGGCAGCGCAGATTGTTCCAAAATTGCTAAATTTTGAGCAAAAACAACGCTCAGGAGCTGTTGAACATCGTCAACGACGCTCCAGATTTCCTCAAAAATGTCATAACTGGTGACGAATCATGGGTGTATGGCTATGACATTGAAACCAAAGCCCAATCATCCCGAACGTTCAGAAGAGCCAAGACTGAAAAAAGCACGTCATGTTCGGTCAAATGTGAAGGTTTTGATCACTGTTTTCTTCGACTGCAATGGCGTGGTGCATCATGAATTCTTGCCACAAGGTCGTACGGCCAATAAGGAATACTACCTTGAAGTTATGCGCTGTTTGCGCGAAGCAATTCGTCAGAAACGCACAGAATTGTGGAAAAACCAATTACGGATTTTGCACTATGATAACGCACCAGCTCACACACCGTTATCATGCCTCAACCACCGTAGTCACCGTTCTTGACTTCCGCTGACTTTTTCCTCTTCCCAAAACTGAAGACACCGATGAAAGGAAAGCATTTTGCTACGATTGAGAAGATAAAAGAAAAATCGAAACAGGAAGGAGCGTTTCAGAAGTGTATTAAATCTGAGGGGGATTACTTTGAAGGGGAGAAGATAATTATTGATGAATAAATAAATACTTTTTGAAAAAATTTAAAATAACGGTTATTTTTTGATCACATCTCGTACATAGTTGAACAAAATAGCTGCCGATTAATGACTAATTTCTTTCCGCCTTTACACGTTTTATTATTTTTTTTTTTTTTTTGTAAATTTTTGTTTTATTATTAAAAATAATTTATAAAATGTTTAATTTTCAAATGTTTGCAATTAATAAACAATTTACTTCGAATGCTATCAGTAAGATTATTTAAATTTAGCTGCATTTTACTAGAAATCCAATAAGATTTTAATTGAAAACTATTTTAAAACCATGTTTTATTTCACAATGTATTGGTTCTATTGAAATGTTATATTTTTATATTTTCACCTTTAATTTGAGCTGACATTTTATAGGGTAAAACCCAAGTCTGTGGCATATTTTGCTTTTAACTAGAAATTGTTTTCATATGAATGAGAATACTTTTTAGCCTAAATGTTAGGAAATAGATATAATTTGTGAACAAATTAGAAATTGCAAAAATTATAATTATTTAAGGTTAACCAATAACCCCCTTATTCAAAAACGATTATTAAATTTAACAAACGTTTATTATGACAGATTTGCATATACAAATTTGCTTAATAAACGATTGTTAAATTTAATAATCGTTTTTGAATGAGGAGGCAAATGTAACGAAAATTCTATTGCATTAAATTAATTTAAAATAAATATAAGCTGAAGAAATTTTTTAACATCCAATGCATTTTAGCTTGCGAAAGTCGGAACTGTCAAGTTTTTGTCAATGATTGTAGATTAATTTATAAATAGGAATAATATAATGTAATGATGGATTCACCCTTTTTGTCCGGAAAAAAATTTGTTTACTGAGAGTTTTTTGCAACACGATTCACCACCCATTTCGAATGATTTGTTTGAAAAATCAAAGCTGCCATTTGTAAACAAAATCTATTAGTTTTACAAGTGCGGCCATTGATTTATTTTGCTTTGTTTGTTAAGTGTCAAAAAAAGATATTAAATTATTTTAGTCCTGTTTTACACTATTCAGTTTTAGTTGGCTAGTTTTTGTTCAATTCTCTTTTGAACTTGCCAATTCATTCACACACTTCAATTCAACTTTCGTACTTTTTTATACAAATTAACATGCATGAATGAAAAAAGAGGAAATAAAATTTACTAGTACCGTTTGTACCCCTTTTATTCTCTTTGCCTTGACGAGTCAGAATTGAAGAGTGTGAAAGCGGACTCCAAAAATTGTGTATTCAAAATGAATTGAAAAAAGCAAGTTGCTTTTGCTGATGGCCATTCAAATACACAAGGCATTATTATTATAATGTAAACTATTTGCAACTCAGTTCAGTTTTGTCTAGACAAGAAAATAAAATTAAACCAATTCAAGCTGAAAGTTGTTCGTAAAAAATATTTTCTCTCTCTTAAAAAGAGAAGCGTCAAACTTCATATGTTGGGTGAATCCACCTTAAAGAAGAAAGAGAGGTCTACTATCCGACTATTTTAACGCTGAGGGAAAAAACGTTACACAGTGATAAATACATATTTCGAGAAGGCGGCCAAAAGTTATTTTTTATAGCCTCCAATTTTAAAGTTATGTTACTCATTTCAAATATTTCAAACATTTCAATTACGTCTTGCTTAAAAATGAGAGGTTTTTTATTTTGAAACATTTGAACCATATAAAATTATTTCAAGCATTGGCCTTTTTCCATATTTCTGGCAATATATGGCTTACACACCGAAATAACTTTTTGAAGTCAAGAACGAAACAAGCCAATTTTGAATACCCTGTTCTGAAATGAAGCAATAGTGTTCCGCATCAATCGCAACAGATAGTAGTCGGACGGGCAAGGCAAGTGAGGCAAAACTTATCAATCACTTCGTTTGTAATAGATTGTGCAACATGTGGCCGAACGTTGAAATATTATGTGGAATATGTCTTATTAATCTTTAAACTTTGTTTCGCACATTAACATGACGATAAATAAAGCTAGAGGGGTATTCGCATTTACAAAGCGATGCGCCAAGGAACTTGACGATCCCTATGCCACAAAACAACTTTACATTTCCTTAATAAGACCTACTTATATTGGAATATGGTGCTATTATTATTATAATATTCATATCCGGCGTATAGATTCTGTACAAAAACAATCTTTTGTCTACGTGGTTTACCTTGGAAACCTGATATTAACCTTTAATCATACATCGATAGACTTAAATTGATTAAATTACCAACTCTATATAGTAGAAGGACTATGCTTAATATAATATTTGTAATTAATATAATTAATGATAAAGTCTGCTCCGATTTCCTTGTAAATAATGTTACTTTTAATGTTCCTCAACCATTTTCGCACCATTTGAAGACGCTGTTTGTCAAACATGTTAGAAATAATTATGCCCAAGCTGACCCATTAAGAAGATGATATTGTTAATTTAACATTCTATATGAATTCAACATCGCCGGAGGTTGAAGGTGCAAATTTGAGAATTTTATTTGAGAACAAACTTTTCACATATTCATCTTTTGAAAGGGTACCAGACTCTAAAAAATATTTTATTCCCAAGAACTGCTGATATCCGGGATTTCGTTTCAACATTGCCTCAAACTTCTTTTTATATTGTTGGTCCTCGATCCTGCATAGTCCGTTGAAAACTGTTGTTATAGCGCTAGTGCTATTTGCAATGTTTTTTATCGCAATCAAACTATTTGCAATATTGTATTTTAGAAATGCAAGTTGACAACTTAGTTCGGAGTTTTCAAATATTTTTTTTGGCTTGCGCAATTGAGTCGGCATCTTGACTGTCAAGTTCTAAAACGACAGCTTTAACTTCTTGAAGATGTTCATTGCCGCTTTTAACCAAGTACCCCAACGAGTTGGGCATGGAGATACATTTTTCGAAACAGTTGTTTTCTCTGCGGTGCCTGTAAATATATTTTTTTTTTAGCATATCTTTTTAAAAACATAAATTCGTACTATTTACTTTTAAGAAAATATTTTTAACACTGGAAATCAATTTATTGACTTTTTCAAAGTTTGTTTGAATGAATTCAGCTAGTCGATGGATACCATGCGCAAAACATGTCAAAGGAAGCATTTTCGGATACATTGCTTTTAAAGAAGATATTCCACCTAACATATACTCGTATGCAGCTGCATCCGTTACTACAAGTAACACTTTTTCATACTTTATGCCTAAATACAAAAAATTAATATTAAATCTTAATTCAATTTCTTTCCACAATATTTGTAACGAATCATTACAAAGTGCCGCAATAGATGCGCCATTTTCCGTTTCAAGTACTTGCATGTTCAATACATAAGATTTATTGTCTTTCAAATCTTTTAAGACTCCAAAAATAAAATTTGCAACACATCTCTGTTCGCTGTCCGTGGTTTCATCTACAGAAATCCATATACATACATATATTTGGCTTTGTCTGCTTCAAGCATTTTTTCTATAGATTCCCAATACAATTCTGGTATGTATTTCTGGCGAATGCAATTTTCAGACGGTACCGACATTTCAGAATATTTCTCAATAAAATTTTTAAAACTCAGAAAACTAACTTTTTTTTATTGGTTATATGCTTTACACAGATCCTTTTGAAATGTTGTGGCAGTTGGATATTCCGTAATTAGTTTCTGTAGACGGGTTTTTTGTTTAGAAAACGCCAATTGGTGTTTACCACATCTTATATGTTGGTCTACATTACACTTTTTCGAGCTATTTACTTTGCAGCAACATATATTGCAAAAGAGCCAGTTTTCTTCAATCTTGAAGACTCCTTCACAGGTTTTTACCATTTTTAATAATACATTTCTATTAATTCTTTTTTTTCGGCATTTTTAGCTTCTTTTTATTTCAGTTTTAACAACCTACTATGATTTCAGTTGATTGTTTTTAAAATGAAAACGGAGTTGCAAAAACGTAGTAACAAAAATAATTTAAAAAAAAAAAAATCCCCTAAATCGCAAAATCAGCAAAAAAACAGCGAAAAAGCAAAAAAAGCATTTCAGTGTTCTCTGGTCATAATAAGGCATGTGATGGAAATCGATATCGAAAACGAATGAGTTTTAGAAGTCAATTTTTTCGCAATATTTCTGTATTGAAAAACTTTTATCACATAAAATATAAAGATATTGGGCTACTAAAAAGAATTTTAAAACAAAAATTTTAAAAATTAGATTATAAATGCATGAAAATGTATTTCCAAAACTGATTCGTTTTCGATATCGATTTCCATCACATGCCTGAATATATAATTTTTTATTCAGATTTATAAATGTTAGCAATTTATTTCATAAACCACTGCGACAGAACAATTTTTAAGTTCATTCAAAGGCTTTCACTGTATCTACTTCAGTACAGTGAAATAACTCCCAAATGAAATAAGTCCCAATGGAAAAATGAAATAAATCCCAAAAATTTTTCCATACAGATTGGGACTTATTTCATATTTGCCTTTGGAAGTTATTTAATTTTTCATGGGACTTATTTCATTTGGGAGTTATTTCACTGTACCGTAGAAGTAATGATATTAAACTATAACAAAATTCACTCAAACGTTGACTGGTTTAATTCATGGTGTAACTATACACGGTGAGTGCAGTAGCACAGCTGCCTGACTTTGTTCAATTTACTTATGTATGTATATCAAAAGTAATATTTTGTCAAGTGTCTTTGACAGTAGTACATTATTTTATACAAACAAAATGTCTGTTGTTTCTGTGTTGTGTTGTATTTGTTGCCGATTTGCACTCAGCTTATATAATTACACCATGATTTAATTTTGGTTAATTCAAATCGAATCCAAGTTTAAGAAAACTGTAATGATTCAAAAAGGAATTAATTCTATAATGAATTCTTAAAGGAATGTATTCAATGCGTTCGAAATACTAAAGAGTTAAAGCTTATGAATTAATTCTTAAAGCAAAGGAATGCTGAATAGATCAAATTTAATTTGAATTTGGAAAATTTAATTAGGAATTAATTCTTTCTAACCTAGGTGACAGCGTAGCGCCAGCTGATTATTCATGGTGAAATTGAAAATGTCAAAAAGTTATATAAAAAAAAACTTTTTGACAGTGACGAAGGTTTTTACATATAGAAATATGCCTGTTGTTCTTGCCTTGTTGTAATTGTTGTACCAATGCTGTCACCTAGTATTTAATTTCACCATGGTTACACCATGGTTTTCGAATTTCTCAGAATGCCATCGAAACTTATTTATTTGAAATAATAATAAATTTATATATGTATATATGTATAGGTACATATGTATGTACAAACTTAAAATCTAAGTCTAAATTAATTTGTTTATTTTTATTATTCACCGCCTGATGATTTACGTTTTCGGTTGTAAATTACTGAAGTTAAAAACCCGTTTAAAATATTGTCTAAAGCTAAATATGTATATATTTTGATTATATCTACCATTAAGTTAAGTTTTAAGCACAAATTAAAGTTTTTAACGAGAAACATGTTCCATTGTGTTTAAGTATTGGCCAGTGCTAACGTCATCGCCTTTACCGAAAGTAACAACCAAACATCATTACGTCATGAGTAGGGGGTTCGTGGTTTATTTTCTTAAAACAAAAAAAATTTACTTTTTTAGGCAACCTCAAAGATTTTGAGTGTTTCTTCTGGTTATTAAAAAAAATGACTAATTTAGAAAATTATAGATGTTACGTACTTTTCGAGTAGTACAACTAATTCAAAACCCCTAATTAAAAGATCTTTAAAATAATTGGAGAATATAATCGTGATAAATAGTTTATGACTAATTATAGTAAAAAAAAATACATAAATCTTTTTTTATTATGGCAAAGACAAAAAGAAAACACAACAAAACCCCCTCCCTACCTCAATTTAAAAAAAAAAACGAATAGAAAGATCATTTAAACAATTTTTTTTTTTAAATACAACGTAAAATAAAACGATAAACACTTAAATCACATCACCAGTCGAGTATTTAATTAAATTTCCAAATAAACAAACACATTATTTAGATACAAATTAGGGATGCCAAACGCGAATTCCGCGATTCGGGATTTTAAAAATTTAATTCCTGTGATTTCGGGATTTTTATTAAAACAAATTGGTTTATTAATAATAATATTCGGATCTTTAATACCTTCCACCTAAACGTAATAAGAAATACAGAAACTACACTGGTTATAGGACTAGACTATCCTAATTCTTTGTTTTCTATTCAGTCTTAGTGGAAATTTTATTAGCACCTATTTTATATATTGTTTGAAAGACAATTTTACGACCAACATAATTTATTTTAAATATTTTGAAATTTTTTCTAATTTTGAGGATTTATAATTGATGTAATTACCGATTCTTACTGTCATTTACAGAGTTTTTTTTACTGATTTTCATAATAATCTTGAGTGTAATTTAACAATTTATAAAATTAAAACAACATTTTTCCACATTCACAACAAGTTAAGAAGCAGAATATAAAACAGGGTATAAAAAAGGATAAGATATAAGGTGAGGATTATTTGTTTGAATTTGATCTCAATAATATTATTTACAAAAGACTTATGGGTGGCATAGAAGAAGTGGACCAATTATGGACTGATAGCTTTTAAATCCAGTATCCATTAATGTGGTTTCTACGTATTTGAGGTTTATTTTGGTTGAATTTCATCTCGATAACGTTATTTACAAGAGTTGTATGGTTGGTTTTTGTACTCGGAAGGTCACCCAGTTCGGGAGCTATTGCCAATTTTTGACAGACAGCTATAAAATCCACTAGCATAATTTCCATATAACCGATATTAGTATGATTTCTGGATTAAAATTGCTGATCTATATAAAAGTTGGTTCGATATCGATATTTATTAGACATTTTTGTGAGTTTATTTGTTTTTCGGAAATGGTTCTTATATGACAGTTATGACAAATCGTGGGCCGATCTTCTTAAATTTTGGAACAGTGATTTTTATGCATATGAGAATATTTCACGTCGAATTTCGACATAATAACGGTAAATTTAAGATACATATTAGTATTAATGTGGATTTCGAAAGTAGACCTTATATGGGGGTTATTGTCAAATATGGAACGATATTCTTAAAATCCAGCAGTTTAATTTTGGCATGTATGTAAATGATCCGTGTAAAATTTTGGATTGGTACCCTTATTTATAAGCGATTTATGAGTATTAAAGTGATTTTCGGAAGATATCTTTATATGGGGGTTATATCCGGTTAAAAAGAGATATATACAGTTTTGAGTCGGTACCTATATTTATACGATATATATAAAGATAAATGGCTTTTTCAGATGTGGTCCTTGTTTGGGAGCTATGACCAATTATGGCCCGGCCAACATAAAATTTAGCACAACAATTTATTTACCTATAAGGATTATTTGTGTCAAATTTTTAGCCGTTTAGCATTATTTATATCAGTTTTATACGTATTTAAGTGAATTTCGGAAGTGGTCTTTATATGGGTTCTTTGGTCAAACATGGACCGAACTAAAAAAATTAGTTTTACGATTTATTTTTGCATGAAACTTATTCCTGCTGAGTTTTGTATTGATATTCCAATCTTATACACATTTATGTATAATTGAGCAATATTTCGGGAAGTTTTTTGTATGGGGCCTATGAGAAATCATGGACATATTCTTACTATTTTCCTCACTCTTTCTTCTTTTATCATAAAAACAACGTATACAAAATTTCATGGTATTATCGGCAATATATTTAAAAATATAACAAGAAAAATGTTTAAAAACATCAATTTTTTATGGAGGTTGTTTTACATTTTGATCCATTACTCTTGTTCTATTATATCGAGTTTGCTGATTTCTAATACCAAACTGCTTAGGAGAACTATAAGCGTTTTTTTTTTTTTTTTTGTAAATCTTGTTGATTTTGGTTGTGTCATTTGGACGTGAGAGTGTTTTACACAGACAGACAGACGGACGGGCTCAATCTACTTAGAATTTCGTAAGGACCAAATATATATGTGACCCGGCCTATGAAAAGGTGGCTTATGACTCAAAATAAATGTTTCCACTTGTTAGCACAACTCCCAAAATCTCCATGATTTATTTTATAATAAGTTGACATCATTTTTTTTAGTACAAATTGACATATAATAATGTAATATATCAATATCATTTATACATTTTTTATTGAACGAAGCTTGTAATTTACCAAGTTAAGTTCTGGCGCCTTCGCCATTTTCTGTTAAAACTTTGTGAGGTGACCTAGCGGTTCTTGAGCCTAAGAATTTTTTATATTTTAATACTCCAGAAATTTCCAAACCAAAAGGAATTTTAATAAAAACATATTTGCATTTTAATCAAGTGTTTTATTTGCATTTACTTTGTATTCAAAATCCATTGGAAATTGCTGGTTCGGCCTTTTGCCTTTTCAACACCACTTTTTTTTTTTGGTTTCGATAGTTTTTGAGACGCTCTTTCACGTGGTGAAAACTAGAAAGTCCTAACTTGCTTAGAAGTGTACTGAAAATGTAGAGAAAGAAGAGCACAAATGAAAGAAAAACAGAATTTTATTGAAATTTTATATTTAACATCTGTGTTTCGCAATTTTTTTTGATAAGCCACCTTTTCATAAGCCGGGTCACATATATACTTTGTTGGGTCTCAGATAAGTTTTTCTCAGTGTTACACACGTAATGACAACAAACTTTTATATACCCTCATTCGCCACTTATGTTGGTGGAGGGTATAAAAACTAAAATAAGGAAACTTATATTAAATATGAATATGTTTGAAAACAAACATTTTCTATACTCATAGCTATAATTTTTAAATTTACGACAAGTTTATACAGCAAATGTTGTATTTTAAAAAGCCTTATATACCATAAATAATATGTCATTTCGCCTTTAATTTTTATATTAATTTAAAAGCAATAGAATATTATCGTTCGATCTTAAAAAAGCTTCTTAAAATATTACGCCATCTAACGATGACGAAATTGCATTTCTCATCCTCCACAAAAAATAATTATACATAAATACAGTTTTTTTTTAGATGTATAGAATTTTAAGTTGGCAACACTTTTTGAACTGGCGTCCATTTTGTCAGCTGTCAAGTGATTTATGTTTGAAAAAGTTATCGAAAATTGGACCTCCAGATTAGACTACATCCGAGCCAAACGTGGCGGTCATATGCCAGAAATTATATTTAAATTATAATGCTAGAAGATTATTTATTTATTTATTTGCTTCCAAATTGTGCAAATGTAACGCCTGGGGCCCAATTACCGCATTCGTGATCGAATACGCTATCGTATCGAAAAATGATTTCGATATCGAAATTATGATAAAATGTTCTAAATTTCTTGCTCGTTATCGAATGCCATAATCTCAAATAAGAAAATTACAATAAATTTTACTCGTTATCGAATGCGGTAATTTGGCCCCTGAACAACGTTTACAAATCGTTCAAGCAATAAAACACAAGCAGTTAAAATTTTTGTTACTCAATTTATGAGTTTAAAATTGCAATTCTATGGGAAATGCTAGGCAAAAAACCAAATAAAACGAAAATAAGTGCATAACAACATTCAAAATTGCTGGAAACAACATGCATGACAACACGCGTTTATTATTGTTGTTTTTGTTGGCAATAGATATGTTGCTGATTCAAGTGCAACAACAACAAAGCAGCAGCAGCAAATAAAATAGATGGGTTTGGTTTCAAACTGACATTAAATCAATATTGTTTGTTGTTAACTGTCTATCAAATGATATCGGTTTTTGTTGCAGTCTACTCGACATATTGCGTGTATATTGTTTTAAATGGTACCCTACAATTGGTAACATGTTGCAGATATTTTAATTGGCTAAATATTTTACCCAATGTCCTAATAAGCGATTTCCTAATATACACAAATTGAATTTGATATTTAGCTATTACTAAACTACTTCCCAGTAATACAGATTTCATGTAACTGCCAGTGTGAACTATGTTAATCAGTAATTCCATATAATGCATTGCCAAGTAATAAATTAAAATACTTACTACTTACACAATAGCAATTTAAGTTATTATTTTAAAACTTTCATATCATTGGAGTCCAACGGCCATTTTTTACTTCTTCAATAAAAGTGCATCCTTAACATTCGTTGTGGCTTTTAAAAAAATTCACTTGCTGTATTATTACAGTCTGGCATTTTGCTTCAATCACTTGTGACTTAAAAACACAATAATTATCGAATAAATTGTTTATTTTTGTAACAAACAATCAAAAAATACACAGTCATTATTAACAATTTGTAAAAATATAATTAGTTTTTTTTTCAGTAAATTACTTGAAGTGAATACATACTTATATAAGTATGTGTATGTAAGTGAATATATTGAGAATTTCAAATAGTTATTTGAAATTGCACACTTGCACACAAAAAAAAAAAACTATTAAAGTGGCCACTTAAACGAAAATTATGATCTCACGTCATTAAAGCAAATGTCAAGTGTTTTTTGTTTAGAATTATTTATTAAAGAATGTTGGGGATTTATGGTGACATCTTCTTGGTTAAAGGGCGATAAAGATTTACTGCCGTATTCATAAAAAATATTCATACAAAATTTTCTTAAAGTACATTTGAAGTGTAGTTTAATTTTTTGTAAATAAGGGCATTATAATTTTATGTATTTTCCCAAACGTTTCTTCACGAGTTACCGCAAATTACTGGAAGATAAGTTCGCAAAATATGCAGACAGTCTTTATTCCTGATTATCCCTATGATGCTTTGCTCCATTTCCTGTTTTCTTAACATGGTATGTTTGAATTCTCTCTGTGCAAACATTTTAAAAGACACACGGATTCCAAATTTCAGCTCTAAAAAAAGTACCAACAGTTTTACTCGAATTTGGTCTTTTCTACTACATCTACCCACTCGAAATAACCACTTGTTATTTCATTGTTGTATGACTGGAAGATGCAATGTTTATATTATATGATAATTTACTCGCAGTTATTAAACAAAATTAATTAACCTCTTTTAAAAGCCATTGGGAACCTTTAACACATTGGACAAGCAATAATTTTATTCCAATAAATTCTAATTAAAGTACTCCTTTAAAGTTGAAATTTTGTTAGGTAAAGAATATGTTTTTAATTTTATTTCTATATTTAAAAGTTTAAAAGATAAAATGAGTGGCAAATTACGGTTCTTACTTGTTCTCTCCTTCATAAAGTTCAAATATAAAAAGTACCACCACCACATTTTATTATGTGAACTAAATGATCTTAGATTGATATTTCGCTTTCTATAGTTAGTTGTTTACATTTTTATTATTTTTTATTTTACTCTTTTGCAGAAAATTGACAAAATATTATATTTTTTCATTAAAATATCAAATAATTAAAAGGTGATAAGTGCTTATAAATAAAATAAAATGACATCAGCAGTTGTAGCATTTTTGTTATTGGAGACAATGGCCGTTTTGAAGATGTAGAGGGCACTTCTTTCTCACATGCGGCATCTACATCTACGTTGAGACCAACTGCTACGCCGCAAACACCTTCCACCAACTGCGAAATGCCAGATAGCCGTACTATGGCCTCTTCTGTTGTTGTCAGGTGATGCTTTGCAATTGGTCCATCGCCAGATGCCCTAGACTCTGTGTTGTTTTGAGGTAGTTTTTCTTTTACCTCGCTCTTCCATTCAGTTCATTTCTGAACGAATAAATAGACATTTCATATAACAATACAATTTGTTCTGTGGAAAAAATTTTGTGACCCGGCACTATTAAGTGAATCAGCCAGTTCTTCCCACAGGGCATTCACTGTTGGTTTGTCGCGCTTCGTGTAGCCTTTAGCTAAATCAGGATATTTTTCCATGAATTCCATGATTAGTTTATTTTGTGTATTGTTTTTATGTTTTCCCCTAGAAAATAAAAAGGTCAATGCAAACATTTTTCTTTTTATAAAGCAAATATTAAATTAAAATAATTTACTTACATTTCTAAAAAATATCCCGCTGCTAAAAAAAACTAAAAGCTGAAAAAGCTGCAAAAAAATTAAAAAAAAAAATGCGCGCAAAAATGAAAACTGATAACATTGGTGACACCTAAAACCAAACACTAATTCTAGTTCGAACATAAAACCAATAACATTGGTTTCTATGGCACCAAAGCATTTTTTCTTGTTGGTTTTAAAACCAATTCTGACAATATTGGTTTGTATGACACCCCTGAATATTAATGATATGAATTATATAAACATGAATCTTACAAAAGCATCTTGTAAAGATCAGTACAGAATTAACGATGTCTTACTATAAGACCCATCTCTGACAGTTGCTTTGAATGACACAAATCTTATATGCAATAAATATCGACAAAAAATTCAGCAAATATTATGCGGATCGTTATATAAATGATTATAGCTCCCATACAATAGTGCACTGGAGTTGTGTAATTCTTAAACTAAATCGTGTATTTAAATAATACTGGCAACAATATAATGGAAGTTGCACGATTACTTCAATAATTGCAAAAGCAACACACACTTTGGTTGCAGTTTTGTAGTGCCACTAGCTCGTTGTCTCAATCGTTAGAATTAAGCATTTGGTTCATGAGTGGCAAAGCTCTCAATCATTGGTCGGCATAAAGATAACATTAACATGTTGTGCATTTTGACCAGCTTTGATTGTGATTTATGTTATTATATTATTAGATCAGTTTTATGAACTTTGTTAATATTTATGCTGGTAAGAGGTAAATAAATATTCTGCATAAACCGGCTGTGAGTGCCGACCACTGCTCTAAAGCCTACCTCTGACTACTTTTAAAGTGTTAAAAAGAGTTACTTTAAAGTTGACAAAAGTACTAACTTTTAGTGCGTCAAACACTAAATTTTTAAATTTTTTATCAAAAATAATTTATTAAAAAATGACAAACAAAATGAAAGTTTTTAAATGCACAAAACTATTACAATTAAAATTAATTTCAAATTTTCAAAAAAAAAAATTATATTTAAATTCAAAGATATAATGATTAAAAATATTTTATTATAAAAAGGTATTTTTAGCAAAGTATTTAAAGAAAACATATTTCTAAATATTATATATAATTACGCCACAAACTCGGCTAGAGTTCTGTACCAATGCAAAATTTAAATTGTTCCTACCCTAAATTTCAGCGCATTAATTTAATTAATTTAGTTTAATTTATGCCCCTATTGCCGTTCTCAACTCAACTAAGTTTGGTCGTCTGTCAGTCAACCCGACTTTAACTCTACATTAACTCTACTACATTTAAGTTGTGAATGGCAATACCGATTTATGAAAGACGACCAAATTATTAAAAAAGTTGTGAACCGCAATAGGGGCATTAATTTTAAACACAATTTTAAATATAATTTCGATTGACGTATGTAGGTTCAATTAACTAACACACCATTTTTCATCATGATGAAAAGTTTTTTATTTTTCGTTTGTCAAATATTGTATTTTTTTTCTATTTTTAATTGTTTTATTGTCGTTTGTATAAATTATGACGTTACTTTTAAAGAGAAATACAATTTCCGGTATATATAAAAATATAAAAATTTTCTAAAACACTTCATTTAAACAAAAATCGAAAAGTTTTCCAACGGAAATGTGAACACCTAGAAATTGAAGTGTTCATGCACTTGAAACTAAAAGTTTTAAAATTTTTTTCAATCCCCATATTTTCGCTAACACATCAAAGTAAGTCATGTGTGGCTTTTTATTAAAATTTATTACATTTATAACATTTATAACAATTATATGTATCTCTGACAAAGGATCAATTGTTAATTCGTATAGAAAACACATTATTATTTATATAGGCAATTTAAATGCAGTAATTAAAAATGTGTCTGTTTGATTTATTATTAATAATTTTATTCACAGCTGATTTTATTAAAAATCAATTAAACAATAATAAGCGAAAATTGTTATATGTATAACAAAATTGTACTTATAAAAATATCTAAATGAAAAATAAATATTATGTAGAAAAGTATACCTATACATTTTGTTATTTATTTATTTATCTAATTAATATTTTATTAATTAAAAATTAACTTTGTGTATTTTGTAATATAAAAAAAAAGTATTTTGTCATTTTAAACACACAAAAAAAATACTTGCTTAAACAGACAACAACACCTGGAAAAAATGTAAATGTCAGCAGCATTTAAAAAGCAATGATGAAAAATATAAAAAACAACAGCCTAAAAGCCACTTGACGTCAGTAGAACTTTATTGCATTTAAATAATCGTAAAAATTTGAAGAGAAAAAACGTTTGTGTTTTAATTATATTTGCTTTTAGTTAAATTAGAAAAAAAAGTATCATCATCATATAACAATAACAAACCAATGGAGAATTACAGTGTGTAGTAATGTAAGATAAAAGTAAATTATTGTATAAAAAGCATTAACGGTTTTTAAAAAGGCCAAAGTTGCTACAATACTTATTATTTCTATATAAAAATATACTCTAAGCTAATGACAGGTCTTCCACTATAAGCCCTATGACCCATAGTATACATATGTATACCTTTTGTTGGAGAGGTCTTTGAAATTATACACTTCATTTAATATTGCCTATGTACATGTACATGACTTAGTAATCGAGATATTCACGTACGTAAAAATAGGTTATCGAATAAAGGTATTCGTATTTATTTTTGCTTATATATCAATGTATAACCGTTTTTTGTACAGAAAATCTTGTGTATAACAGTTTTTTTTTTTTACAGAAAACTGGTGTATAATAGTTTTTTCTGTAGAAATTCTTATGTATAACAGTTTTTTGTATGGAAAAACTTGTGTATAATAGCATTTTCTATAAAAAATATTGTGTAAAACAGTATTTTCTATAGAAACTCTTGTGTATAAAAGTTTTTTTTTTTGCAGAAAATATTGTGTATAACAGTTTTTCTATAGAAAAACTGGTGTATAATAGTATTTTCTATAGAAATTCTTGTGTATAAAAGTTATTTTTTTGCAGAAAATATTGTGTATAACAGTTTTTCTATAGAAAAACTGGTGTATAATAGTTTTTTCTATAGAAAATCTTGTGTATAGCTCTATTTTCTATAAAAATCTTGTCTATAGCAGTATTTTCTATAGAAAACCTTGTGTATAAGAGTATTATATATAGAAAATCTTATGTATAACAGTTTTTTTCATAGAAAACCTTGTGTATAACAGTTTTTTCTATAGAAAATCTTGTGCATAACAGTTTTTTTACAGAAAACTGGTGTATAATAGCTTTTTCTGTAGAAATTCTTGTGTATAACAGCTTTTTCTATAGAAATTCTTGTGTATAACAGTTTTTTATACAGAAAATCTTGTGTATAACAGTATTTTCTGTAGAATATCTTGTGTATAAAAGTATTTTCTATAGAAAATCTTGTGTATAACAGTTTTTTCTATAGAAAGCCTTTGGTATTATGAGACTTTTTACAGGAAATCGTTAGTCTTTGGAATCTAGAATTCCAGAAAAGATCACACATAAATATATATACATACATACATATGTATATACACAATCTGCTTTCAGCATAAAGTGAAAACTGTATGAAAACTAATATGCGTTGCTTATGTTTTACTTCTATGGCCTCTTCAACCACATTTCTATAGTTTAGTTTTTGTTTGCTCCTCCTCCTTGTCTTGCTAATTTAAACAAACTAAGAAATATTTAACAGCTCTATATACTGGCATATAATTTCTCTTAATTATTAAAATTCTAATGTACATAATTTAATACAGTTTTCCACTCAATTTTAATTTTCAACTCAAATAGTCAGTACTAGAAGGGCAGAGAGAGACGGACAGCCATCGAATAAGTTAGACTGATAATTGCACTCACCGACTTAAGTATTACCTCTAAAACTGACGATGATAATATAGTGTTTTTTTATAATGTATACAACTTTGATATTGTATAAAACAAAGTCCCAATTTACACGTAGCAATTTTTTTTTTGAAAATATTGATAGAATTTTTTTTTTTTAGAATTTCTTCGGTGTTTACACAGCAAAATATATATTAATCGCTGGTATTTTAATTTGAGAGCATACATACAGTGGGGAGCAGAGGTGAGTACATGTTCTTATTTTCTGCATTTACAGGTGCATAAAAATGGTAATAACAAAGCGATTTAAATTATTACTTTTTTATTTTATTTATTAATTAGTGGATTACAATAATGATCTTAAAACAAAACAAAAAAACTACGTATTCAGGGAACAAACTAAATTAAATAAAATTAAATCTTATGTACTCAGTTTTGCACTTTCAGGAAACAAAAAAAAAACTTTTAAATTTTTAGTACTTAGTCCACAGCCCTTTATTTTTTAATACACTATTTATGCGATTGGGCATACTTTCAACCAACTTTTGGATAATTTCATGTGGAATTCTCTGCCACTCCAGCTCCACACGTTGCCACAACTCAGCGAAGTTCGGCGGAGCTGTTCGATACTGTCCCAACCGTCTTTTCACAATTTACCACAAATTTTCAATTGGATTGAGGTCGGGACTTTGCGGAGGCCACTGCATCAATTGAAATGTTTGCCCATTCAACCATTCCTTAACGATTTTCGAGGTGTGTTTTGGGTCTCCATCCTGTTGAAACACAACTTCTTACTAAGGGTATGCGCTCAGATCTACAAAATCGGGAAGTTGAATCTGCAATATTTTTAAATAGTCTTCTTTTCTCATGATTTCATAAATCTTTTGTAATCTACCAACATGCCACAATGTAAAGTAACCCCAAACCATGATGATGCTTTACAATCTGTTTAACATGGTGTCGTTGTATACTCTCCCGCTGTCGACGCCAATAATACTTTTTACCGTCAGATTGATATCGGTTAAACTTGGATTTATCTGACCATATTACGCGTTTCCAGTCATCAACAGTCAAATCTTTGTGTAGTCTGTCGAATTTTAAACGTGCTGAAACATTTTTATCTGACAGTGCTGGTTTAGGTTTTTTACAGCTGAGATGTATCCAATATTGTGTAGCGCTCTTCTTGCTGTACATCGGCTAACATTTTTATTTATTGCTCAGGAAGCTTCTTTTAGGACTAAAGACGTGTCTGCTCTCATTTTTCTCATTATAGGGCGTGCGTCTCCATCAGATAATAATCGTTGGCGACTGAAAGCCTCTCTTTAGAAGCTACATTTCGCCGTTTTAACACTCTTACAACTACTGATTGGCTTATATTAAGCTCTTTTGCTATCATACGTGACGAGGAGTCATCCGTTGTTTTATTTATTTTCAAATTTTCCACGGCTATCGATAGTTTCTTAATTTTTCAAAAAATATTAACTTTTACTTTTTTAAATTAAAAAAAACAACGACGTTTTTGGAACACGGAGTTATTCAGTTATGATTTAAAACAATTCATATTGACAAAACTAAAGATTGCAGCAACAAATTTCAAAACTTAATTTCAAATAACGGTAAATTAATAAATGTTTCAATTATTTGGTTGATAACAAGTGTGAGCAAAACTGAGTACATACAAGTTGTTTTGTTTTTATTTAAATTACAATCTTGTTTTATTGGGCTTTTATTTCTCTTATTAAGAATTATGTAAAGAACTAAATAAGAATTAAAATAGAAAAAGAAATTTAAAAATCGCTCCATTATTACCATTTTTATGATCTTTACAATGCAGAAAATACAAACATGTACTCACCTCTGCTCCCCACTGTACATATGTAATACAAATACGATAGTAACACGAGTTGCTAGTACAATCAAGTGTGTACTCGTCTTATCTTTCCCTCACCGCGATGTCTAAAAGGTAATCGACTAAGCTTCGTATAAATTGGGACAAAGATGATTTTATTAAATTGTCATGAAATTTACTTTATTCGACAGATAATCTTCTGGCATTATAATTTAATTATGACTTTTGGCATATGACCGCCAAGGCTGGCTGGAACGTAGTCTAATCTGGAGGTCCAATTTTCGATGCATTTTTCTAAAATTTGTAACCGTATATCGACAATAACGCGGCTTATGTTGTCCTCCAAATTGTCAATCGTTTTGGGCTTATCGTGACAAATTCACGTTGGAAAAACATGTTGCAGATTAAATATAGGAAATTAGTCAAATGACCTACAACAAACTTAAATATTATAAATTATTAGTGTGACCTGGAAAATTTTGATCAAATAATAATAATAATAATGATTTTTTTTGTTCGTCTGTTTGTTTGTAGTCTAATTGACAAATGGTTTTTAATTCTTTGTTTGTTTTTGTTTAGGAAAAAAACACACTGTAGTAAAACTAAAGTGAAAAATAAACAAGAATCAACATGCAAAGTTATAAAAATAAAAGTTGAAAAATAAAAGTTTTTGGAACAACTACTCATATTAGTTAGTTACAAAAACATTATGTGAGTGTTTAAATATAGTATGTACATACATATGTATGTATGTGTAAGTAAGTTTTACGCCAATATGATTACATAAAAAAATGATTTTCGTTTAGTAAGGAATGGAAAGATAAATAATAACTGAATTAAAACGTACAAGTTTAATTATTGTTTAAACTATTTAGTACGCTGCTAATGTTCAGTAGAAAGAAATATTATGTGATTAGAAGCATATGGGGCTCACTCATTTTAAATGACCTGAGTCAATCAATGTCAAAACGAACAATTTTCTTTTAAATGAAACCACTTTTTTTGGTATGTGGAATTGTAATTTTAAGTATTTCTAGGTTTCATTCCGAAAAAATTGTTCGTTTTACTTTTTCTATAGAAGCAAAATACGAAATTAATTCCACTTCCGAACGGAATGAAATCCTGTGACATGGCTGAATATCTTAAACAGATGGCTAGAAATGTCATTGTCATCCAAATACATACATATTCAACAAATAATGATCGCTTTATCGAACATTCGCCATGCTTTCATATCCCATGAACCATGTTAACTCGAAGTGGTAATGTGTAAGCATTTCGACTTCAATACATCCGAACTGAGATTATCATATTATTTGTTAATATTGTTACGTTTTTACCTTTTAAAAACGGTGGTTTATTTCCTATATATAAACCGTATTGCCTTTTAATTGCAAAATATTTATTAGCATCAATGGCTATCGGCTAAATATTTCTTGAATAAATATTTATAACTATTTTTGTTAGATAATGATAATAAAATTTAAATTAGGTTATGAAAAGAAATTTTCTTTAAGAATTCAAAGACTTTAGATATATTATTACTATTTGGAGTTTTTAAAAATTAAACAATATTGGAGGACTTAAAAATTGATGCACGTAAGCTTTGTATAGACGGTTGTCAGATCTTACAACGTTGGCCGAAAAATGTTCAAAAAATGTCTAACCAATACATCTTAAAAAACAGTAACTTTTTTTGATTTTTGGCCTATGGGGGAAACCACTGTGCACCGTGTGAACTTAAATTTTTTGTCTCCCAACGTTGTAAGAAAAAGCATTGACAATTTACCTTTTGCTAACAATTTTTCAATGTCAGTACATTGCTAGATCTGACAACATTGTATAACCTGACAACCGTCTATACATAGCTGTACACTGAAGAGTACCGGGCAGTCCACTAAGATGTGAAAGACAGTTAATGACGAGGAGCTGCTAAAGGAACATATCTGCAAAATAAAAGCATCAAGCAGTTTAAAGAAAATATAACGAGTCTTTATTTAATCAAGTGTACAAAATAATTTAAGTAAACACCGGTAAATTACAGTTTTAGAACGCTTTAATGTTCACTCAACGATAACTCACAATAAATGAAACTTTGAATGGCCCTGTTTGCTGTTTTTATACAATAGCGCCATCTTCTGGTCATTTCCAGCGGCATCTAAAGAAGACAATCGAAAGTTTCTTTTTATGACCGTTAAAACTTAATGTTACCAGTTGTATTAATAACAGCGTGTTATCAACAATGTTTGTAAATATGTAGATAGAATATAAATTGATACCTGCCGTTAAATTTAAATTAAAATACAATTTCGTAACAATATCTTATATCGACAGATCGCAATATACGAGTTCTGACAGGTTCGATCTCAAAAAATGAAATCATGATCGAATCAGGTGTATTGCATAAACTTGTACTTAAAACTTTCAACTCTATCTATTTTTTTGGCGGAGTATTAATCCCCCAAATTTCCAGGATACCAGCATGTGGTGGTTTAGGATTTATTTTAAATACAACATCCACCCAACAAATGCAAATTAATTGATTTTGTTTTACAAGATAAAATAAGTTCCACAGAAATAAAAATGTTTCAATGTTTGTATGTAGAAAGCAAAAAAATAATAAAACATTAATGCCTTTATTCATAAAACTTACAACAGGTTTATAAGAGGTGTATAAAACAAATTTTGTATGGAAATTTGCTTTATAAACCTGTTGTAAGTTTTTATGAATAAAGGGGGTAAATATTTATTTAGTATGCGGGCTTATGATTAATGAGACCTAAAATATCATCAAATAAAGGGTGTACCAAAATTTAGGCAAAATTTAAATTAAATAGCAAATATGATTTTTTCTTTATTGAATCACAAGTTAAAAAAGTATTATGTATGGAATAGTATATGTGCTGGCACATTCGCACTCTTTTGTCGAAATTTTCCATCACCATTTTGCATAAATATGGCTGAATTTTGTTAATGCATCATTGAAATTTCTGCTTTAATAAACCTATAACAAGAAATCCAATAGAATTAAATCACACGATTTTAGAGCATCGTAAAGAGAGAGAACACGAACCAAGAAATGTTTAAAGCAATATTCGAATTGTTTCACGGACTGTATGTCATGTTGCAGTGTCTTATTGAAATCACATGTCGTCCACATCAATACCAGCCACAGTAAGAGACACTGTTTGCCAAACCTTCATTTTCGAAGCAATATAGTTTATTGATGCCTCCAGCCCAAAGTCCGGAGACTAAAATCACAAGTTGTGGAAACACCGACATTGCATAGTATCGACTGTTTTTTTTATGATGAAATATCATAATCTTTCTTTAATATCTTCGGTTATATAATACCTACATGGTCATATTATACCTTAAATTAAAGCTTAATTAAAATTTTCTTATTTATATATGTACCTACTCATATTTACCTTTTTCCAAGATTTTTAGATTTTTTAAAAAAATATCGGATCAAAAAATAATTTTCTATAGGTGGTCCATATGCATAGGTCATGTTATATATCGTTGAAAAGGTCTTTAAAATACATTTGATATAGGTACATACATATATATCGTCTAATAAACAAATGTAGTTTTCAAGATATGGCTAAATATATTACAAACTTTGAAGCCCCGTCCACTCGAAAATACGCGTGGCCACCAAAATTTATTTATTTTAATCAGAATTTAAAACTTTATTAGTGATAACATTTTGCAAGTGATTTGAAAAAAGTCACTAAAACCGTCTTAAGCCATCAAATTTATACAATCTTGATTACATTTCAACGGTAGAAAATCAAAGTATGGAACAAATATTATCATTATCTTTATATAAAAAAGGATGCAAATCATAGTAATTTAAACCAAATTTTAAAATTAATATTAAAAATTCAGGAAAGCTCTAAAATGTTTATATGTACATATGTACATGTTTGTATGTTATAATTTCATTACACTCGATTTCCATATATAATTAATTTGGAATTGTTTGAGCAAAATAGCACTAAATTCAAAATTTAGGAGTTCATATACTATATATGTAGGTAATTTGCATATTTTAAAAATATATTTTAAAAAAGCTATGTACATACATACATACTGTGAGCATCAAAAGAAACTGTACACCATTGGTTTCCATGTTTAAAACATTAATTTATTACTTTTTTCTATAATATAACTTAAAATTATATAGTTTTTATTTAATATATATCCTTTTGTAACTTTTTATTAAAAAACAAAAACAAAACTTCAACAACAACAAAAAATATAGAATAAAAACAAATACATCTTCATATTTCAAGCGTCAAAAGAAACTGTACAACTTTTGTGTATTGCAAGTAATAAATAATTTTACAGTAAAAAAGACCCGTTACTTTTTTGATTTGTTTTACTACGACAATTTATACAATATAAGCTAATTATTAAAGTTATTAATAGATTTGGTTTTGTCAGAAGCAGTTCAAATAATAACTTTTGCATTTTTTTTAAATGGGCAAACAAACTTCTTAGATGTTCGTGAACTTGTGCTAAAATTTCACAAAGAAGGAAAATCTTTACGAGAGATTGGTGTCATGATTGAAAGAATTCACAACACTGTAAAGAATATAATTGATAAGTACAAAAAGTTTTCAAATTTAGAAAATCGCGTCAAATCTGGAAGGCCAGCCAAACTAAACAGCACTCAAATACGGTCCATTGTGCGAAAAGTGAAGCAAAACCCAACAGAAAGTGCTGTCAAAATATCCGAAAATATATCAGAATGCTCCGGTATTAGTGTTAGTACCAGCACAATACGCAGAGCCTTACATACAAATGGACTGTATGGACAAGTTCCAAGAAGAAACCCGTACATTTCACCAATCAATCAACGCCGGAGGCGAGAGTTTGCCAAAAAGTACGAAAACCAGTCTAATAATTTCTGGAGCAATGTACTATTTACCGATGAGAGCAAATTTAAAATATTCGGTAAGAAAAAGCCGGTTAAAATTTGGAGAACGAAAAATTCCGAATTCGGTCAGCAAAATGTAATTTCCACAGTGAAGCATGGTGGTGGCTCGGTGATGGTGTGGGGATGTATGGAAGCCAATGGTGTAGGAAATTTGGTATTCATAGAAACTACTATGAATAAAACAGATTATCTCAACATTTTAAAACATAACTTGGCACAGAGCGTTGACAAATTATGCTTAGATCAAACTTGACTCTTTCAGCAAGACAACGATCCTAAGCATACTGCCAAAATAGTAAAGGAATGGCTGCTATACCATACTCCAAAGCAGTTGTATCATCCTCCCCAGTCACCCGATCTCAACCCCATCGAACATTTGTGGGAACATCTGGATCGGCAAATAAGAAAAAGGGAAATTACAAGCAAGGATTCTCTCAAATCAGTAATAATGGAGGAATGGCTGAAAATTTCCCCCGAAGTTACTAGAAAACTTGCGGAATCGATGCCCAGAAGACTGCAAGCAGTAATAAAATCAAATGGAAATCAAACTAAATACTAATTATTTTCAAGTAACATTATTAATTTAACATAGAGATAATGTACAGTTTCTTTTGACGCTTGAAATATGAAGATGTATTTGTTTTTATTCTATATTTTTTGTTGTTGTTGAAGTTTTGTTTTTGTTTTTTAATAAAAAGTTACAAAAGAATATATATTAAATAAAAATTATAAAATTTTAAGTTACATTATAAAAAAAAGTAATAAATTAATGTTTTAAACATGAAAACCAATGGTGTACAGTTTCTTTTGATGCTCACAGTATGTACCTACATACGAGTATATTGCATTCGCAATGTTTCTTGACCATCCCCTCAAAATCCTTACAAATTACCCACAATTGTCATCAATTAGCAGTTACAATGGCAACGCTGATTATAAACATCATCAGATTGGTTTGCTTACATGTGAATATTAAAAGAAACAACAAAAAAAACTTACCTTGTACCAAGGCGAATGTTGTAGTTGTTGTAATTAATATTGCTCACTCAATTAACTGTTAATTTAGGTACTCTTCACTTAAATTGTAAACACTCTTCACTCATCACTTTTAACAAAACTAACAATAACACAAACATTTGCATTTTTGTTAATGCCTAGAACAAACAACAACAACCACACTACATCTTTTTATGATGCAAGCAATTGAGATCACAAAGAATATGATGAAAAGACGAAAACACAATCAATACTTTATAGGTATATTTTAATAAATTTGGCAAATTTCTCTATAATTTAAATTTATTGATTAAATTGTATACATAAGTATTTATTTTAAGGGGAAACAATATTATTTTATTTTGTAATTTATTTGCAATAAATGTCACAAAGAACTTGTTAAACTTTTGATATTTTATGGGAATTTAATATGTAATGGACACTTTTTATTTTTATTTTACTTTTTTTACCTATGTACATATTATTTATTAAAACACATACATATGTAATAATTATTATTAATTGACTAATTTCTTTTTTTCAATCACTATGTAATTTCACATGCACTCGCGTGGTTTAAAGAAAAGCAACTGACCAGTGATGCGAACTTTTGAGACTCAAAACGCATAAACATTTTTGAAAAAGGGCTAAATTAAAAAAAATCCGTTTAAAGCGATATGCTGTCAAAATTTTTGATAAAGTGCGAAAAGGAGCTATATTAAAAATATTTTAAAAATCAAAATAACAAAAACCTTTTTATAAAATAATTTGTTAGAAAAAAATTACTACCATTAGATACATATTTCAATTACATTTCATATTAAATTTTGATAAATAAGGTACATACATACGTAGATTAAATACATAGTATTAAATAGTATACTTTTAAAATTGGTCGTTACTGAACAAAATTTTGATTTCTTGTTCATCATCATTTTCAGTCCATAAGACACTATCAATAAAATATTTAGATTTTTTATATGTTTCATTCGAATTAATTTTTGAGCACACTTCGTCAGGTATTTTGTATCTTGAACAAAATACATTATCTTATTTTAGGCTATATTTAATGTGTATTAAACTGGTACACGTATTTAATGACATTTTGTTTCTAATTTTATTTTTGAATAAATTCATGACATTAAAACTCCTCTTAACTTCTGCGTTTGAGTACGGATATGTCAATATGTGTAAGGCAAAACTGGACAGTTTAAGGAATGGGTTATTGCCAATAATATTATTTCTATATTATTAGATTACCTAGCGTTTACACATGTGAGTAACAGTTCGAAAAACTCAATACACTCACATCTTTTTACTAATACACTCACATTTTTCGCACTTGCAGAGCTACTCGCAGCTAAATTTGCATACCAGTGAATATTTGACACTCTCATGCCAGTAAACGTCAAATAAAAAAATAATTTTGCCATGTATATTTTCCAATGAATAGAAAGTGGCTAATATAATATTTATAATTAAATTTTAGTTTGTTTTATGAGTGATTGTAAACAAATTTCTTTCAAATAACATTGATAAACAAAAAGTTTTAATTTTGAGAATAAATATCATTAAAATCATAATAATTATTGTTAATGAAAATTTTCCATCATAAAAAAATTTTATGTGATCAACTCGGCAGCTCTATTTTTCAATCAAAACAAAAATGGAAGTGAAATTAAATTTAAAAAATATAATAAAATTAATTAATTTATATCGTCTTCTGTGGAATATAAGTGATAAATCATATAGAAGGAAAGATTTGAAAAGCAAGGCCTTCGAAGCAATTGCAAATCAAATGGAGCTGCCGGTAGAAGTTTACACTTTGACAACATTTTGAAAATGAACTCTCACTGTCTTGTGTAAACAGTAATGCTACTTGCAAATGATTAAAGTTTTTTGAATAAGTTTTCGTATATAATACGTACACAGCACTCGCATGCAAGTACTTGCATGTGTAAACGCAGGGTTAAGGGAAGAAAGAGTACGAAAAAACGAAAATGTAGCCATATTGAGCAAAAAGTAATAACGGGCTAAAAGATAATTGTAAAACGTGCTAGATTTACGCGTTTTTTAGTTGAGGGCCAATTTTCTTTTTTCGCGTTTTGAGTGACTAAAATCGGACTAAATCTAGCCCGAAAAGGGCTAAGTTGGCATCGTTGCAACTGACAGACAGAATGCTTGAGGAAAGGAGAGAAGGTCGAGAGAAAGTTATTTATTATTGTAAACAGTGTGTGTCATAAGAATTTCGGAAAAAATCATCAAAATCCCGATAAAAAAGAAAAAAATCGTCATTTGGAATTTTAAAAATCGTCAAAAAAATCGGAAAAATAAAAAGTCACTATTTCTAATAGTATTTTGAAATTTTTATTTAAACGAAAACATAAAAATTCAATTTTATATAGTCTCTTGTACAATACATATACAAATACATAAGTTTTAACTTTTTACATAACAAATCACAAAAAATATAATGTTTTCACTTCTATAATTCTGACTCGTCAAGGCAAGTATTTTTGGATGAAAAGGCAAATAAGAACACAAGGGGTACAAACTTGACGGTACTGTCAATTTGCTTATTTCCTTTTGTTTTTTTTTTCATGCATGTTGATTTACATTAAAAAGTAAGAAAATTGAATTGACTTGTTTGAATGAAATGGCAAGTTCAAAAGAGAATTGAACAAAAACTTTTCAGCTAAAACTGAAGAGTATAAAACAAGACTTACAGTATTTTATAAATAAATGTCTGAATTCACCATATTTTATTAATTCAGGTTAAATTACAATGTCAAAACAATTTATTTTATTAAGTTTTAAATATCATTTTGAGTATAGAATTCAAATCATCCATTATATACGAGTACAGGTACTTATTTTCAAATAATTCCGTATTTTTGTTATTTAAATTTATTTGGCTGAATATTCTTTCGACGTTTTGTTAAAATAGGAGAAGTTTTTGTAGAAGAATTTCCCCGTTGAAATTCAGAAATTGTTTCCTCTTAAAATTTTAGTTCACAGAATTCAGTATTTAAAATTGATTTTTATGTTTAGAGATAAATGAGTAATTTCGACTATCCTGTCTCAATATAATTTGGAATTATTTTACTTGAACTTAACAATTGTCAATAATTAAGAAAACACTACAATCACTTAGTTTTGTTTTTGAAATATTATTCGAACGATAATCGAATGCATACCCTAGAAAATATCCACCTTTAAATAAAAACTGGGGCCAAATTACCGCATTCGTGATCGAATAAGCTATCGTATCGAAAACTGATTTCGATATCGAAATTATGATAAAATGTACTAAATTTCTTGCTCGATATCGAATGCCATAATCTCAAATAAGAAAATTACTATCAATTTTACTCGATATCAAATGCGGTAATTTGACCCCTGATATATTAGTGTTTGATTGAAGCACATCACACTAGATTAAAAATGGCTGTATAATTGTTATGCTTATCGACAGAACACTGTATTGTCGGCTTATTGTCCAAGAGCAAAGTCTGTACTAACGCATCGCATAATCCTTAGGACCGAGCCCAGTGTTCTCGTCTAGATTTGAAAGGGGTATCAGTAGGTCGTTATACAGTCATAGTTTAGCTACAAACGTAGATTTTTATACAGTCATAGTTGAACTTCAATGGTAGGTCTATATAATGTCATAGTTTAGCTTCAATATCAGATCTTTATACAGTCATAGTTTGCTAAACAGGTGATCGCAAGACAGGCAAATGTCTAAACCTTGTGTATAGTAGGAAAGAGTATTTTGGTCAGAATCAATCTCCATCATAAAAGTACGACTATCACCAATACTTTTCCATTATAATTTAGAGTACAAAACTACATCAAGACACTTGTCGTCGTTCTAAAACACCAACATAATACTACAATCCAATCGAATAAGCTTAAAAATTTAAATTTTGTACTTTTGTCTAATCGACGCCCAGACTATTTTCTTTAGCCTTTGATAGTTATACACCCAATGTTGATTCCATGAGTTTATGTTCATAGTTTCCTTTGTAATTCAAAAAAAATACGATTTTTCATTTAATGGCAGGCATATGTAGTTGTGCGAATAAATGTTCGAACAAGAATAAAACATCGATAAGGCTTGTCAACACGAGACAAATTCATGTGCAAACAATAAATTATTTGCCAATTGATTGAATTAATAGCTTGTTAAGATGGTGATTAGAAACAAAGCAAAACACAATAATCGAAAATTATTGAATTAAAGTATGTTAAAGTTACATTAACAAAAATATAATAATTCAAAGGTTAAATGAATATTATTAAGAATTAGTTTAGTATTCAATTTATTCAATAATGAATGATTTCAATTAAAATTAAAGTCCTTGAATGAAGCTATAGAATTAGTTTTTTGACAATAATTTAATGGAAATGTATTGAATTCAATACCTTATTATTATTATTTTTTTTTTTAAATATTGTTAGTTTGATCAAAATTATTGATAAAAATCAGGATGTTTTGATAGTAGCTTTCATAGACGCGATGTCTCTGTTTCATTTGGCTTTGAAAATTGTTGAAACTGTGACGATAATTTTTATTGTGAATTATTTCCTGAGAGAAGGTTTTAATGTACAATAAATTAGACACTTAAATAAATGCTGATGGGTACGAACTTGTTTCACATGAACACCATTTAAGCAAATTGAAGCACCGTATTTAGCTGTCGAATAAACTAAAGGTACGGTCACACTTGGCAAATATTTGTAAAAAAAAAAAACGTAAACACTAAATAACATATATTTGAACTCGTTTATTTATTTACAAACTCTTCTTATTTAGGCCAAAGCACAACAAATATTTTACTTTAATTTATTTGATGCTGTTTGGTGTTGCAAAACTCTTTTAAGAGTAAATAACGTCAAACAAATTTGTGTGACCATACATTAAGTCTAGCCTCGAGGTTTACAAGATGATGATCCTCAACATTTTGCAACAGTTTATGAATTATGTTGTCTTTGGCACACAATTTGCAGTTGTCGTCTGAAGAGCATAACTTAATATGTAATTATATACAACAATATCTGCAGATACGTTTGCTGTCTCTTATTAGACGTTACCGCACGTAAGAAAAAGTTTTTTTTATTACTCAAATCGATGATTTTTTATGTCACATTAATTACAATAGCGCAATTCATAATCTTGTGCAAATAGTATTGCAACATTGCATTTGCAAAAAGATTTAGCATATTTTTACTTTTGGCAGTGTATTTCGTCAGTGTAGAGCAAAAATATGCTAAACCTTTTTGCAAATGCAATGATGCAATACCATTTGCACAAGAATGTGAATGGCGCTAATGCTTTATTGTTCTGCACTCCATTGCAACGTTTCACTGTAATTTAAATTAACTTAATCCTCTTTTTCTACCAAATGTTTAACTGCTACTCATTGGACAATTTATATGCTTTTGAATTCTGGTTTATTTTTATAAACGATGAAATCATACAAATTAATATTATACCAAACAAGTTCTTCTTTGGCAAATCAGTGCAATATTGTGGTCTTTCAGTTGCCCGACTGTCTGTTGTCTGTCTTTAATAAACTCCAATGTGTTTTTATACTATTCATGTAGGTTATATGATTTTCTTTTTTCAGTTTTTGTTTTGTCCAGTTTGTTCGTCATATACATACATAAAAAGTTCAAATCTAAATAAAGTTCATAAAATAAACACCTTAAAACCAAACAAGACAGAAAAAAAAACGTAAAAAATAAAATTAACAACAATTTCTTTGTTTAATCACGTAACTAAAGACTGTCGTTTTGTGTATTTTCTAAGAATTAAATACAAATTTCCGCAAATGGCACATGTGATTCATATGTTTGCATTCAAATTACTTATTTACCAACTTTAATTAAAAAAAAAAGATAATAAAAAAATTTAATTTCTAACGATAAAATAGTGGTTAATTAAAAATAATAATGTTGGTTCAAAACAATTTGATGAAAATATGAAATAAAAAATATGGCTGTATGTTTTTTCTAATTTAGCCATTCAACCAACCAAGCGACCAATCAGGAACCCAACGAACCATCCAACCATGTTTAGTTATTTAACCGGTCATACCTCTATGAACTCATCTGAAAGAAAGAATGAATGACTGAATAACAGTGTAAATGAATGAATGAATGTGTGAATTTTGCTCAATTTATTGTACTGGTTATTATGAGGGTGCTAATAATTCTATATGTAGACAATTCAGAGTAAAATGCAGATTGATTTTATTTAAGGTACACCTAATTCTGTTTTTACACGGTCTTGATTTACACGGTTTTGATTTAACTCAAATTCTACTACTTTCCATTACTCAATAATAGTCAATACCTTTCATTTGGGTACTCAATACTACTCCATACTTTTAACGGATTTTTTGAAATTGTAACGCATAGTTTTTATCTACAAATTCAAGTAGTTTCTTTAGAATAAAAATAGATCTTCAACTATTATTGGTTTTGTATGTCTTTTATTATTAAATCAAAAATAAATGTAAAGCTAACTTTTAATTCAACATTACCAACAACTTAAGAATTAATAGATTCGCAATAGAATTTTCGCAACATTCTTTGTTTGTATTGAAAATAGGCAAAATCGGTTAAGTAGGATCCGAGTTATAGACTAAAGTTTTGGACAATCCCCAGCCTATGCATATTTGCAGTATTCATACAAAATTTAACAAAAATATATTTTATGCTAAGAAAAATCATAAGACGATATTTTGTTTGCATCAGCCCATATACGAGTATGACCATATGCCCCATAAAAAGTCCACTTGCGAAAATAACTTAAATGCTAATAATTTTCCTATAAAAATTCGATTTATATATACACAATATATATATAAATCATCGCAACGAACTTAATGGTGATGGGCGCATATTTGGTCATAGCTCCCACATAAAGTTCACTTCCGGAAATCACTTAAATTGGCATAAATCTCTTAGAAGCACATATATTCCACACATATAAAGGGTGTCCCAACTAGAACGCAACATTAAAAATGGTGTTCGGTATCGTGAAATGATAACCAGTTTTTTCTTGCCTAGAATTGAAGAAATGAATGTGGAGGGCATGTGGTTTCAACAAGACGGCGCCACATGTTATACAGCCAGAGAAACAATTCAATTGCTGCATCAGTCATTTCCCGGTCGTGTTATTTCGCGTTTTGGAGACCAGAATTGGCCGCCTAGATCGTGCGATTTAACACCTTTAGATATTATTCTTTGGGGTTTTTTGAAGTCGATGGTTTACGCGAATATGCCGATGACGACTCAAGCCTTAAAGGAGAAAATTTCATTAAAAGATCGCATGTGTGCCAGCAAAACTACTTTACGATAGAATAAAGTTTCACGATTTTTTTTTAAATATCTGTGTTTTATTTAAAATTTAAAAATTGCGTTCTAGTTGGGACACCCTTTACATACGAGGGCGGTTCGGAAACTTCTTAGCCTAGAACAGAAAGCGCGGTATAAACAGAAAAAAGTTAAGAGTTTGGGAAACTTCCATCTGTGCCATCAACACACGTTAAATTTCTTTTCGATCTGGCAACTCCTTCATATAGAAAGAGGTGTTCAAAAATGAAAAATTTATGGTGTCACATAAATATTTAAATAATATCGGGACAAGAAATTCGTAATGAAATGGTGAATGTGTTGGGTGAAAGTGGGTTGCTGAATTGCCTGAGTTTTACTTCTCTTTAAAAAAAATCAAAAATTTTTATTGCACCGAAACATAGCTATCTATCATCTTTAAATAATGAAGTAAAAATTTTAAAATGAAGTTTTCTTTCTCTCCTCTGAATAATTTTGAACTATTTTTCTAATATTAAAATAATAATAATTACACTACATACTCGTATATGTACTCGTACATGTGTATGTAGTTCTTAGAAATCTAATGAAAAGGGATGAAAAACTGAATTATATATAACGAAAAAAATTCAAAAAATATTTTAAGCAACTTAGCTATGAATGTTTTTACAGCGAAAAAGGCTTTAATTAAAGTTCTATAAAATTTGCAATTACAATTTGTAGAGAAATGGCCTTTAATCACAACACTGGCTTAACACAAGTGTTAAATAAACTGCACCACATGTGGTAAATCAAAAATGGATTAAGAAAAATTATCTACATACGAGTACATACATGCATACTTATTTATTTATGTAATTCAAATATACATGAAGGATGCTACAATTAATTTAATTTACCAATTCTATAGGAATATACCCATTTTAATGCCAGATAAGTTTCAATAAAAAAAATGTCATGATAAAAGCATGATAATGTAGATGCAATTTATGCTGTCTTATCGACACTATTCAATTAGTTAGTTAGCAGGCTTAGAGAATTTAATTGATTACACTATTTAGCAGGAATTTGGTTAAATAAATATAAATAAAACTTGGACAAAGATATTTCCAAATTTTGAAGGTTTGTTGTGCGAACAGATGTTCTGTATAATATTGTTCAAACAAGAACATAACACCGACAAGAGTTGTCTATACGAGACAAATGCATGTGGGGACAAGAAATTGTTGGCTAAGTATGTCTGTGTAAAAATGTCATTTGATAGTAGACAAAGATTCTTGAACAAATTGTTAACATAACATCGCCAGGATTTGTCCACACAAGACAAAAGTATGATAACTTAGATATAATTTATGGTACCTTCTGGACATTAATCAATTAAGGTGCTATCAGACGGGATGTATTATACATATGTACTGTCAAATTTTCCATATGTAAAAGTTGTACACATCGTGTGATACATATGAAACTTTGCATGTGTAAAATACATGTGGAAATACATATGTAATTTTTTCGATTAGAACACGCTCTATTTTCCTGTGACAAACATAAACAAAACAGCTGTTTTGTTTTTAAACAAAATTGTTTGAAAGAATATATTGGAAAGAAAAATTAAAGAAAATGAATTTTTCGATTTTTAATAAATTAAATTATGTTTATTATATTTATTGCAGTTAGATTGGCCAAAAGAAGCAATTCTTGAAATTTATAAACGTTAAAAAGGCAGCTTTTGTTTACATTTATAGGTTATGTCATACGGAAAAACATAAGCAGGTGTGATAGCAAAAATTATGAATCGTATGTAAAATGGAAATTTTGACATACATACGGAATTACATATGGGTAAGAAAAGTTACAGTACATATGTAAAATACATCCCGTCTGATAGCACCTTTAGTTAACAGGAACTTGGTAAAATAAATATAAATAAAACTTGGACAAATTTAAAAATTTTCCAAGTTTGTTGTGTGAACAGATGTTCAGACAATATTTTTCTAACAAGGACATAAATATCATCGACAAGAGTTGTCTATACGAGACAAATTTATGTGCGGACAAAAAATTGTTGTCTGAGTCTGTTTGTGTGAAAATATCATTTGATAGTAGACATATTTAGTTGTGTGTACAAATATTTGGACAGAAACATAGAGCCCGATTATCGTTCATAACACTAAAATGTTGTGTTGTCTCGACTACAACACAACATGCATTTTTCATACGATTAAGCCGATAAGTGCTGTGAATCGTAATCGCAGTTTACAACATACAACATCAAAATTATTAGTGTTGTGAACGGTAATCTGGGCCATAACATCGTCTACACGAGACAAATTCATGTACAGACACAAAATTGCTCTCGGAGTAAATTAATTGATGGCTTGTTCAGATGGGGGACAATATAATATTGTATTGGGTGTTTTTTTTAGATATATAGAACTTTAAGTTGGCAACAATTTTTTAACTAGCAACCATTTTGTCAGCTGTCAATGTTTGAAGTCGCTAGTTTACGCCGATAAGCGCGAAACTATTGACAACTTGGAGGACAACATTCGCCGCGTTATTGCCGATATATGGCCACAAATTTTGGAAAAGGTCATCGAAAATTGGACCTCCAGATAAGACTACGTCAGAGCCAGTCATATGACAAAAGCCATATTTAAATTATAATACTAGAAGATTATTTGGAAGCGTTGTTGGGCCGTCAGTCTATTCATGTTGAAATGTCAAACCAAACTAAACATAAATCACTTGATAGCTGACAAAATGGACGTCATCTAAAAAAACACCCTGTATTTTAACGCACAATTGGTTGCACTGTTAAGTCTCTTTGACTTTTTAGCCTAAATTATCATGATATGTACATATGTAGGTTGAAACGTAACTAAGTAGAGGGACATACAAACGTTTGTTTATTCAAGTCAAAACATACAATTTATTGCAAAATGTTTAAAGCAGGAGTGCCCAAAAGTTGCTTATGTAAGAGCAAACACCAATACATTTAAATAAAAACTAATTTTTATTCAGTATTTTTTAAACGGTATCATACGTTAAACAAAAACAAAATCTACATTGACGATCGCAGTCACCAATGTTTACCAGTAGAGCATACGAAAGTTTTGTTGATTTGCGCTTGCGTGTATAGAGTGAAGTATGACAAAAAAACAAAAAAGGCAAAGTTGTTTGTGTATTTCGTATTGCTAGTGATTAGTGCTGTAATGAGTATACAAAACACACAGCCTATAGCTAAGAGTTTTTACAAATACAAAAGAGCACCAAGAGTATAGGGCTTGGGCACTCCTGGTTTAAAGTGTGTGCAAGTATTTAATACCCTACACAGGCATTGGAAAAAGGCTTAAAACGCAATCACATGTGGGTGTTAATTTTAAAACAAATAATAGTCTTATATTTAACAAAAAACAAGAACAAATAAATAAATGGATAAAAAAACACATTTTAAAAGCAATATGTCAAGTAATAGTTAATTGCACTTTTTCGTTGTGTTTTTATCTATCTACTCAACAATATTTTACAAAAATTGTGCTTCTTTTCAATTTGAATTTTAATGCAATTTAAAAGGATTAACACAACACATTTTGTATTGTATTTCCTTTTCTTTTGTTGGCTTTTTAAGAAATTGTCAACACTTTTCTTTCAGCTTCTTATAAGCAGCAACCAAATGCAAACGAACATGTGTATTGCATAGGAGGTATAAACAATAAGTGGCTTTATGATCAATAACAATTACACTGTGCTACAAAATAATTTATGAATATTTCAATACATTTTAGAGGTGATTTTGTTCGCCCCGGATAAAATAAATTTTCTATATCTGGTAGAAAAAATAATTTCCAGAAAAAAAAATTCCCTTTTTTAATATTTGTGTTAAATTATATTGATATCGACGTTTCCAATCTCTGGTAGAGAACTGGAGATCTAACCAAAATTGCTTTTTTTATTTCGTTTGAGAGCAATAATACTCTCTCTCTCTCTCTCTCTCTACAGGTGGCCTAAACTTATATTTAACTTCAGATTTTGGAAATATTTTCAATATTATAAAGACGATATTATACAGCTTTTAGTCAAGCTAAATTATTGTATTATTTTCTAGCACAGTGTTATTATTGATTATATCCAGAGATTATTTACAATGGCTTCTTAAAAGCATTACAAAAATGAAAAAGTAAACACTGTTGGGGAATTTCACAAAAAAGAGAAAATAACTCTTTTCAATACTAAACGACAAACATACAATCTTAATTAGTAATTTGACGTGTGTTTTCTGAACACATGTTATTCAACAATAAAGTTGTTTTGCAACAGTGGCATATTGAAATGAAATTGATATTTGACTTGTGCCATATCAGTAGAAAATTCACTGTAAAAGTTGCACTTTGAAAAATCTGTATTATCATACTTTGGACTTCTGAAACTCCAAGAGCAATTGTTGATTATACTTTGCTTGCCAAACGTATCACTGTATGGTGTGCTATGTGCTATGATTGGGCCCATTTTCGTCTAAAAATGCAATTACGGTGAATGGATCATGTAATCATTCGGTTTAACAGCACTGTACTAATTTTTGTGGGACTGTGATAAAGATTATGATTAAAGAATAAAATATGATTGGACATTTAGAATATTATTCATCCAGAATATGCGGCTAGACATGAAAGCGTAATATACCAATATTCCGTAATATTCTGTTAAAACTATTTAGAAATAAGTGGTTAGAATGTTTTGCCTTTTTAATTTTTGGTGGCACCAAAGCAAATTCAACACAACTTTTTGTTTCAGTGTGAGAAAACATCTTTCTACAATGAAATACACCTGTTTGAGTACCATTTCATTCAACACTGCAACATTTTTTTTGTGTATTTCGGTGCGTTATTTAATTTTTTCGAAAATGTGATGAAATCTTTATTTTTACTGGATTTTGAGAATATCGGTCCATATTTGACTATATCCCACATATAAGATCCACTTTCGAAATCCACGTTATTACTGATATGTATCTTAAATATACCGTTATTATGTTGAAATTCGATATGAAATAAAAATCACTGTTCCAAAATTTAAGAAGATCGGCCCATAATTTGTCATAGCTGCCATATAAGAACCATTTCCAAAAAACGAATAAACCCACAAAAATGTCTAATAAATATCGATATCGAACCAACTTTTATATAGATTAGTAATTTTAATATAAAAATCATACTAATATCGGTTATACGTCAATTATGCGGGTGGATTTTGTAGCTGTCTGTCAATAATTAGCAATAGCTCCCGAACTAGGTCCACTACCGAGTATAAAAACCAACCACATAACTCTTGTAAATAACGTTATTGAGATGAAATTCAACCAAAATAAGCCTCAAATACGTAGAAACCACATTAGTGGATACTGGATTTACAGTCTCTAACTGGTTCACTTCTACTATGCCACCTATAAGTCTTTTGTAAATAATATTATTGAGATCAAATTCAAACAAAAGAGCCTCACCTTATATCTTATCCTTTTTTATACCCTGTTTTATATTCTGTTTCTTAACTTGTTGTGAATATGGAAACATTTTGTTTTAATTTTATAAATTGTTAAATTACACTCAAGATTATTATGAAAATCAGTAAAAAAAAAACTCTGTAAATGACAGTAAGAATCGGTAATTACATCAATTATAAATGGTCAAAATTAGATAAAATTTCAAAATATTTAACATAAATTTTGTTGGTCTTAAAATTATCTTTCAAAAATTATATATAAAATAGGTACTAATAAAATTTGCACTAAGACTGAATAGAAAACACAGAATAAGAATATTCCAGTCCTATAACCAGTGTAGTTTCTGTTGTAGTGTACCTTATTAGTGTCCACTGCCTACCAAACAACCACTCTAAAATATATACATATCACCCCAATAATGGTAGGGTGAATAATGCCACAAATATAAGATCAAATAACGGCACTTATCTAGTGACTCAATATGTTTAAATATGAGTCTACTATAGTAAAGTACATATTTAGGTCAATCAGAATGTGAGTGACAAAACTTATGAGTGTCAAATATTAATGAGTGCATTCCACACTCTTACATTCTGATTGGCTAAAGTAATACTATGTATGCATGTTTAGCCTTGATGATTGCATGGCACTGATAGAGAAGAATATATTTAAGTAATTTAATATAATGTTTTATTAATATTCTATCCCCAAATCTGGCAGTTCGTAAGAATTAAACTGGTCCCCTACAGCTGCATAAAATTATATTTGGCTATAGGGCATATTATCAAATGACACAACACAATAACACTACATACCAACACTACATGGCGATCCTGCCAGATCAACACTACACTGTATTCCTTATTACGTTTAGGTGGAGGGTATTAAAGACTCGGCACATCCGAATATAGCACTCTAACTTGTTTGAGCAAATATTTGCTAAATGTGGCCGTACCTTTAGCAGAACCATTGGTTAAAGATGAATACAGATATATTCGTGACAGATATAGCCTGAAGTTGCAACACTAACCGAACTATCATTGCGAGATTACTTACTAGAACTCAAATAGGAACAAGGTTTCGTAGTAGAGTGGTAAATCACTCGACTAATTTGTCCATTATGGTTCTCTCAACTGAAAGCAAATAGTTTTTAAAGAGTATGTATAAGATTTGAATACTTAGTGTAAGGCTAAACCGTAAATCAAAATAATTTTACCGGTTTTCGGTTTCGGACTCGAAACTCTAGTTTAAGGAATTAGCCTGTGAATGAATTCCCCAAAAAACAAAAAAGGTAATTCCCTCTAACTTTCAAAGTTTGAGTATGTACTAATTTTATTTCATTTTTTGCGTTGTACAAAATTTAAAATTGTGTTTACCATGATTCCATCATTTCAAAAACATTTATTAAAAAATATTTATTAATGCAAAAAAAAAAAAAAAAAAAAAAAAAAAAAAACAAAAAAAGATTTAGTCATCATACAAGTATGATGACAACTTTATTTTGCCTAAAAATTATTTCATAAATTATTTATTTATTTTGTTCATTTATTTAATTTTTTTTTTAGCTTTTGTTAAATATTTTATTTTCATAAGTCGTTATTTATATTTTTCATACCAATTTCAGAAAATTGTTTATTCAGTTGATTATATCTTACAGACATACGAGTATATCTATCTACTCATACTGGTATCTTTTAAATACATACGTACATACATCTTATCGTTTATGACTAAAAATATAGTTCAGTCTTTGTGAAATTAACAAAATAAGTGGGTGTCATGTCACCGCAGACGGCATCATCTTTGTTCGGTGTTATCTACTCAAAACGAGACTGATAGTCGTAGTTATCAGATGTTTTCCCATCATACTCCTCAAAGGTTTTTTCTGTCGTCATTATGAGTAGCATCTTAATTTAATATGTGAGCAGTTTTAAAGACTGTAGTGTTAGATTTTATGTTTGAAGTTGTTAAATGTGTTAATTAAAGGTGTGGAATAAATAATAAGATAGTTGTTAACTCTTTAGGTTGTAGTAGTGTTGTTCAAATGAAATCCGGCCTTATTACAGTTACTTTTTTTTAAACACTTTATTTTTATTCACTGATTTCTTACCGTATTTCTGTCAAACAATTTACGTGTGCTGGGCAATGTAAAATAAAATAGAAATAAAATCGTGCACAAATTCGGACAGATTTCATTGCATAAAATTGTAAAGTTTTAATCAGATGTTATCTAAAACAGTCAGTGTTGTCAACTTGGTGCGTTTTGCACGATTTTTGGTGTTTTTTTTTAATTTTTTATGCGAAAAATTATTTAGTTGGTGAGTGCTGCGCTTTTTTTTAAATTTCGGTGCGTTTTTTAATTCTGAAATATTTCTTTTTACTAATTTGTAATTACAGTTTTTTATTAATTCATTATAATGGAATCTATACGATGAAAAAGGACCCCATTAAATGTATTTTAAATACGAATGTATAATAAATGAATACATACTATCAAATTCGTCACATGAAGATTATTGCTAAAGCTGAATAGAGTGAAAATCTTTGTTTGAAAATAATATTTACATTTTAAACATGGAAATAAAAATTCTTGTATAGCCGGATTTGAACAGTCCCAGAGGAGCCCTAACGAATTTAATTGAAAAAATTCAAATAGAAAACAAAAATAATTGAAAAAAGTACCAAATATGTACTGAAATTAGTACTTCAGTTCCGAATAGCATATTGTGAGTTAAATTTTGTGTTGTTGAATGCTTATTTTATATTTATTAGCTCGTTTAAAAAGGCTTTCAATATTATTACTTTTACTATTAATCGTTGATCTCTTTTTTAAAAGTTTTATATAAAATTTATGAAAATAAAAAAATTTAAAATTAATTCAATAATAATTTTCAATAAAAAAGAAATTCTAAGCTTGGTGCGTTTTTTTTTTAATGGCGCGTGTTTTTTTCTCCATTTTGGTGAGTTTTGAAATTTCAAAGTTGACAGCGCTGAAAACATTACAAACAAATGTTTTTCAGAACTATTTAGGGATTTTGCAGATTTTTTCTTATATTTTACTCATTTTATTCTACCGCTTTAATTGGACTATAAAGAACCCTTTACAAATGCATGTGTTCTAATTTTCTTCGTTCATTTTTAATCTCTATCTTAGTTTATTTAGTTAGTAAAACTTGTTCTTTTTCTATTTAGCTATTTAATTACAACTAGTAAAACAGACATAAATGAATCATTCTATATTTTTTTAATTTATTTAAACTATGAATGTTGGTGTGAATATTATATTCGTATCTTTTAATTTAAATAAACGTTTTTCATAATTACACAGAATTTTTTTTTACATAATGAGATTTTTTGTTGCCAGAAACACCCTACAATATTAAAAAGAAAACATAAGTTAGTCAAACCATTTGAGGCCTGCAAAACACTAAAAAAAGACCTTCAGAACTAAATTGCAATATTACTTATGCTATGTGTCCACGATTGTCAGATATTACAACGTTGTCCGAAAAATGTTCAGAAAATGTCTAACAACCGTGTAAACTTAAAATGTTTGCCTTCCAACGTTGTAAGAAAAAGCATTTTCAGTACATTGGAAGACAAAAATATTGTCAGACATCTAACAATCGTGTAAACACACAATTTTGTCATTGTTTCAAGACAATTGTCAAACACTTTTCATTGAAATATGTGCAAAGGTTATGAATCTGCCAATGGCAGCATTGTCATAGAAATTATTTCTAAATGCAACTCTATATATACATAAATAATAAACAAACAAGTGTGCATTTATAAAATTTTTGAAAAAAGTGGAAGAAAATTAAAGAATTAAATTAAAGTGTGCGTTAATAAAATTTTTAAAAAATTTTAAAAAAGCTGCAAAACGAATTTGACAATGCCACACAACAATCTGACAACCGTGTAAAATGACAAATTCGGTTGACAGATAAATTCATTGTGTGACAATTGTCTGCAAATGAAATTGTTAGCTTTCTTACAGTCGTCTAAACTGACAATTTACCTTTTGCTAAAAATTTTTCAATGTCAGTACATTGCTAGCACATTGCTAGATATTACAACGTTGTAATATCTGACGATTGTGGACACATAGCTTTAGTTCTTCTTACTTAAATTACCACACTACAAACAATATGAAATGTATATTTTTCTATGCACACTCTTAGGCTGACATTTAATTAGTTCATTGTTAGCGTTATGCAGAGGACTAATTCAAACTGTTGGGATAGAAATTTTTAACAATAGTTTGTTCAATATCCTTCTCATTAAAAACGAAACAAGTCATAATTGATTTGTACCTGCTGTATATAAATACTAATGTTCACTAATTTATATTATAATTTGCCTTTTTTTGCACTCTTTCTTAATATAAATAAAAGCTGTGCAATATAATTATACAATAATAATTATAATTTAAATTTATAACATTTTTATATGCCAGGAAAGAAGACATTTTCATGCAAATTGTTTGCAGATGGTTGGTGCAAAACGTGGGGATTTGCGTTCTATTAAAATCCTTCGTTTAATTCTAGTGCGAGCATTTATTTAAAATTATATACCATTTTATGTACATATATACTGTTTTTTATCATCAAGGTTAAATTAATACCAAGTCACCATGTTCACTATGTTTGTTACACTCTTCCTGCTTGCTTTTTTTATATTGAAATTTTTATGAAGCCAACATGCAATCATTATCTTGTCTAGCAGAAATTTAAAGGTATTTAATGCGAAAGGTATGTGAACTTTTTAAAAAAAAGTTTGCAACTCTTTAGGCAATTTAATATTAATTTTAGCACTAAACAACCAAGTTTCTTTATGCTATAAGGGAAGAGATTCTTTGAATTCAAAATGCTTACATACACCTGTCTGTGTTATAATAGAAGTTGTAACACTTTTGGTACAGTGTCTATTGTTTACAGTACGTTAACTATCGTTTGTTTAAATAGTGTAAACTAGGCTTTACATACTGTAAAATATTGCTAAACTAATAAACTATTGTTTTCTAAGTGTAAAATATTGTTTATATACTGTAAACTATTGTTTACATACATTAAACTATTCTTTACAAATTTCTATATAATGTAAACTACTAAAAATATAGTGGAAAATATTGTTTATATACTGTAAACTATTGTTCACAAAATATAATATATTTCTATATAATGTAAACTACTGCATACATTGTGCATGCATGGTTTACATAGTGTAAATTATGATTAATATATTGTAAACTCTGGTTTACATAGTATAAACTGTGGTTAACATAGTGTTTGGTTGACATAGTGTAAACTCAAACTGTGGTTTACATAGTGTTTCATAATGTAAACTATTGTTTACATACATTAAACTATTGTTTACAAATTGTAATCTACATATTTCTATATAATGTAAACTACTAAAAATATAGTGGAAAATATTGTTTATATACTGTAAACTATTGTTCACAAAATATAATATATTTCTATATAATGTAAACTACTGCATACATTGTGCATGCATGGTTTACATAGTGTAAATTATGATTAATATATTGTAAACTCTGGTTTACATAGTATAAACTGTGGTTAACATAGTGTTTGGTTGACATAATGTAAACTCAAACTGTGGTTTACATAGTGTTTCATAATGTAAACTATTGTTTACATACATTAAACTATTGTTTACAAATTGTAATCTACATATTTCTATATAATAATCTACTATATGTAATAAATATATAGTGGAAACTATTGTTCACTTAGTGTAAACTTTTGTTTACAAAACGTAATATATTTCCATGTAATGTAAAATACTGTTTACATACGGCAAACTCTGGTTTACATGGTGTAAACTCTGGTTTAAATAGTGTCACATAATGTAAAATATTGTTTACGTACGTTAAACTATAAACAAATTGTAATTTATTTCTATATAATGTAAACTACTATCTACATAGTGGAAACTATTGTTTCCTTATTGTAAACTATTGCTTATACACCATTATTTACTTAGTGAAAATAATTTTTTGCACATTGTAAACTAATGTTTACATGATGTGATCTATTATTTATGAAGTATCAACTTGCTTACATAGTGTCGAATTAGTTGCGGTTGCCTTGGAGAAAACACAAATTTATATATGTACATAAGTAAGCAAAACTATTTTTATGTTATAACGTTTTTGCAATTTTGTGTGGCAAGTCCAAAAAAAAAGAACAATTTTGCATTGGATTTATAAAAGATTTTGGAAAGAAATAGTTCTTTCAAAATAATTTCTAAAACTCCCAAACCAATTTGAAAACAAGTCTTAATATGCACCATGTTTGGTTAAGTGTTCAAGTATATGTACATGTGTGTGTATAAGTATGGGTATAACTGCATGGGTATATCTGTGTGTTTGTTAATAGTCTACTTATAATAATCTACTAGTAAACTAGCAGTTCTAACAACACCATTGGGAACACTTTTTTCCACATCTCTTGGGATGAATGTATAACGTAATGCTCGTATTCAAACTGCTTTTCCTTGCTTTTTTCCTGCCTGGTCATATGTATATAATATTAACAAAAAGTACATTTACTACATCATAACGTAGCCTGGTATAAGTGTGCTTAGTAGGACATAAAAGTTAAATATTTTTAGAATTTCTCTTTTCATCACTGAACGCATGCAAAAAAAAGCAAAAGAAATTCTATTTTTGTGAAATATGATTTTTTTTTCATTTATTCATCCATTCATTCTGTATCTTCCCCAAAAATTATTATTAAAAGAATAGCATTTTTGTTTTCTGTTTCAATTCATTTTGTAGAATTTCTTGTAACCATAATTTGCTTCTGGCTAAAATGTAATAAAAATTTACACTCGCATAGTAACAAGCACTAGTTCTAATATTATGTGTAATAATTTTTGTTTGTATTCCATTTCTTGTATGAAATTTAAATGCATTTTTTTCTTTTTTTATGACGAACAGAAAATAGCTCACAGTTATTACGAACTCAATCAGAAAGAGGTTGTAACAAAAAACTTTCAGTTAATTAAAAACGAATGAACGATTACTATTTTGTTCATTTAAGAGTGGGTGTACGGAAAGTTGATTGCAAATTGTTGTTACACATGTTACTATCCAAAATATTTAAATTTATGTTTATGGTAGATGGAAAACTATGTTACATCGTGTTTACTATTGTTTGCATAAATACATGTATACACGTAAACTATTGTTTACACCGTATAAACTATTGTTTACACCGTATAAACTATTGTTTACACAGTGTAAACTATTGTTTACACCATATAAACTATTGTTTACACCGTATAAACTATTGTTTACACCGTATAAACTATTGTTTACACCATATAAACTATTGTTTACACAGTGTAAACTATTGTTTACACCGTATAAACTATTGTTTACACCGTATAAACTATTGTTTACACAGTGAACTATTGTTTACAAAGTGTAAACTACACATAGATACATAGAGTAAACTGTGAATTACTAATGTAAATTATTGTTTACATAGTGTTTACTATGGTTTTCGTAGTGTATACTATTTTTTATATAGTGTTAAATCTTGTTTAATTAGTGTAAACTAGTTTTTACATTGTCTAAACTACTGTTTTCATAGTGAAAACTAATGTGTAAACTACTTCTATTTTCTATACTCTAAACTATTGTTTACATGATATAAATTATTTTTTACGTGGTATAAATTATTGATATCTTAGTGTAAACCCTTGTTTACTCTTAATGCAGTGTAAACTACTGTTTACATAGTGTAAACTACTGCTTACATAGTGAAAACTATTTTTTACATAGTGCAAAATAACGTGTAAAATACTTTTTAAATAGTATAAACTACTGTTATCATAGTGTGTAAAATATTGTTTAAACATACATACATGTAAACTATTGTTTACATGATATAATTATAGTTTACTTGGTATAAATTATTGGTATCTTAGTGTAAATCCTTGTTTACATAGTGTAAGCCACTGTTTATGAAATGTAAACTACTGTTTACATAGTGTAAACTACTGCTTACATAGTGTAAACTACTGCTTACATAGTGTCAAAATTACTGTTTAATCACACATAGTGATTTAATCACAATAGTTTACTATTGTTTTCATGATATTGCTTATATGACATAAATTATTATTAACTTAATATAAACTAATGTTTTTATAGTGTAAGCCATGTAAACTATTATTTTTATATTATATAAACTATTGTTTGCATTGTTTAAATGGTTGTAAAATATTGTTTATATTATACATATTATAACGGTTGTTTTTTTTTTTAATACTTTCCCTTAATTGAAGAACATTTTTAAAGTTAACGTATACTTTATAAATACCTACATATATTTAATAATTCTGTATAATCACTCATACGTAAAATGTGAAGAATATTTATGTACATAATTTATTTAGTACATGCATTATTCCTTCATTCTATGAATTTTTTCTTAACGACCTTAATAAGAATACATCATAATTAGCAACTTTTATTTTGAGTTTTCTTTGTTCTATAGAAAACTATTTAAAATGTCTAAAATGTCACATTTAATATTTTATCATAAATAGTGACATTAACAAAGACTGCAACTATAAACTCATACAAACAAAACAGTTTTACATAAATATCTACATTGAGAAAGTCTTACATTTACATGCTCCATTTAAAATATTAAACAAATATTCTATAGCTTTTGATGACAAAAAGGTCGAACTAGGTACGTAACTATACATACATTTTTGCATGTTATGTATATTTACGTATGAAAAATGTTATTTAAACATTGTTTTTGTTTGTACCAGTTATTTTACAACATTTACTCGTTGTACTTTTTGTGAAATTTTTATTATAAAAATGCAAGAGAAAAAATAGAACTCATGAACAAAAAGAATAAAAACAGCAAAAAAAAAACGCGCAAACAACAAATATAACAAGAGTGACACAAACAAAGTACATATATAAAATGTTGCTGTAAAGTAGAAACATGTTGATGTAAAGAGCTGTAGATTTCAATAGTAAATAATATACGGTGCATTAATGAAATTGTTTTTATGTGTGTTTGAACAAAAACGTTACATGTAGTCATATATACCCATGCACACATACATATGTATTTATACATCTGTAGGAGTACGAGCTCTGGCGTAATCTCCAGCCACCAAAACCTACACATAAGCATGTACATAAATATTTATGCTAAAAGACCAAAACCTGTTCATTATAGATTACATTCATACACCCAGTATTTCATGGAACTAGTTTTCCATTGACGAATGCGCTTGCTTCTAAAAAGTACCACTAGTTACTTATCAAGCTACTCTTTAACTACCCAGTAAAAAATTTCCTCCAAAAGGAACAGGTTTTATGTATGAATTCATACCACAAATTGCTTCAAACCTGCCGATGGGACGCATGATTTTTGTATGAGGTGTTACCGGTTTGGAGGACTACTTTCTGCTGGCAATAAGCGCTTCTTCTGACCTAATCAAACATGCAAATAAAGCACTTTCCTAAAGTGTTTTACGTCACTTCGCGCACACCAATCAAAGAACAAATTCTATATTTTCCTTAAGAAAAATTCATAGTAACTGAGAAGCGCGATATTCGTTTTGTAATTGACTTTCGTTGTCATACGTAAATCTGTAGGCTATAATTTAATTTTTATTTTTTTCGCTTTAAAACCTTCTTCGTTGTCAGCACTAAAAAAGCATCCTTTTGTATATTTTATTCGTAAGCATTTACTCATTACATTGCATTGGCACCATCAGTGCATACAGAGGAAAGCTTACTCTTATCAGTAAAAGAAAGAACTTTTTCATAATAATAATTTAAAGAAAATAAAAAATTCATTTCATATTCATCACACATTTTAAAAAAAGTTGGGAAAAATTTTTTTTCTGGCAACACTGATTTTTAAATTACACAACCTGTCTGTTTGAATGCTCATTTAAACTTTGTTTATTTCTCTACAATGCGTGTGCACACGTACGTAAGAGAAGAGTAAATGAAAAACGCGGCGCCCATGTTTTGCCTTTCGCTGATTTACTGCTTCTAAAGAGCGGTTTTATTGAAGCGCTCGATTATGCGCTTTTTCTCTTAAGTGCTTCAAAAAACACGATTTTTTTTTACTGGGTAGTGTATTAAACAACAATTGTTGTAGCTAAAAACTGCAGGGTTTGCAAGCAAACAGTTAAATATAATTTTCAATGTTGTTGCTATTCTTCTGCTCGACATCATTGTTTTCTAACTAAAGAATGAAAACATTGTTTTCACACTGCACAAAACCTGCTGCATAACTTGAGGCGTTTCGTAAAAATATCAAGTTGTTGTGTTTGTGTGGTTCCTGCCAGATTCTGGTCTTTGTTAAGAATTTTTATCTTGTTGTTGGCGAAAATTGGAACACAAAATACGTTTTAAATTCCATTTTGATTAACAAGCAACATTTTAGTTAAGTTAAGAAAATTGTAATTAATAGAGCTGTGTCGTTCATGAACGAACGGGTTCAAATGAACGGATCACTTCATTGAACGGAATGAGCCGGTCATTTAACTGAACGGTTTTCGTTTAATAGTGTACGGATCAATTTCGTTCAGACAAGAAGAAAATCACATTCAATAAGGGTGTATTCATTCGTTCAAAGTGAACGATTGAACGAAATGGATAAATGAACAAAAATGACCGGTCACTGAAATGAACGACCGGGCACAACTTTAGTAATTAAATTAATTAAATAAATCAGCAAAAATAGCAAACCATTTAACTAGCCAATCTACTCAAAATTAAAAGAAAGATTTAAACAGATAAATTCATTGTGTAACAATTGTGTGCCAATGAAATTGTAAGGTTTTCTTACAGACGTCTGAACTGAGAATTTACATTTTGCTAACAATTTTTCAATGTCAGTACATTTAAAATTGCTAGATCTGACAATATTGTATGATCTGACAACCATCTACACATAGCTTAAGTTATTAATTTTTTGATTAAGACTGGCAAAATTATAACGGTTTACTTTTCGGATATCGCGAACACAAACAAAATCGAAACAAAAGTGAAAAAAGTACTTTTTCCAGCAGATTTGTATGTAGTCTGGTCAACAATTTCATATTCTTTTTGAACTTAATTTGCAAGTGAAGTTTGTTTAAGAAAACTATAAATAATTAATTTTGTCTTTGATATTTTATATTGATTGTTTGAACCATAATTGGGAATATATTTGTACGAATGTATAACAATGGAAAATCAAAATAGAATGGTAAACGTGCAGAAGTTCTTTGAAAATCCGAATTTCTCGGGTTCAATATTGCAAAAGAATCCAGGAACTTACAAAAAAATCCCTCCGATAGTCAGGGGTGTCATAGAAACCAATATTTTCAGAATTGGTTACTTATGACACCCCTGAGTGACCGCGCCAAAAAATACAACACTAGTGTAAAAACCGCAAGAACGTTTGGATGCTGAAATATCGTGATATGTACTAGAAATATCTCGATATTTATTGAACGTGTAGCAGTGCCCTATGACACCAAAGCATTTTTTCTTGTCGGTTTTAAAACCAATTCTGACAATATTGGTTTCTATGACACCCATGATTATTATGGAATTTCTAATTACATTTCGAAAGAACTTGCGAACTGGTAAATAAAATAGCTTTTAACAAAATGCCAGAGTACCAATTAAATAGCCTTCACTGTAAGCTTTCCGTCAATGTGTTTCTAGGTATGTATGTACGTGGTACATATATACGTGTGCGTGTGTAAAGTAGTGTGGCTAACGGGAAATTTTGTTTACAGTAAAAGTGTGAAATGAAAATTTAAATGGTTGTGTTTGAGTGCGTGTAAGAAAAGTTTAAAACAATTTATCAACTCCTACACACACACATTACATACATATACGCTCACAAACACTTACCGAAAACCACTGCATTCATAAAGTTTTTTTTACCAGAAAAATTAAAGTTTCAATTTGAACGGAAATTTTAAACAAAAATTCTTTAACACAAACAAATATTTACATTAGAGTGGGTTTCAATGTTTTTAAATGTAGTGCTATGCAGAAAATTGGATTCAAATTAAAAAATGTTACAACAATTTCAACTCATGTCTTGTTTCTACACAATAGTTTTCTTAAATTTTATAATAGTATTTAAATATTTTTTTAAATATTAAATAACACTTCTTTTGTTATTTACAGAAACATCAATCAACATGCGACTGGATACGAATTCAAATGAAGATTTCAAAGCGTTAAGTTCAGCGTTTTGTGTAAGTTGTTGTGTTCTTTGTTTAAAATAAAATTAACTTTTATAACTTTCAATAATTCTATAAATAATACAAATATTTCCGTTTCCTACCAGAAAATTAAACCTGAAAATTTATCCACCTGGGGTGGTTCTGCCAAACAAGATACAAGACTGCCAATAACTGATTATTCAACTACAGGAGGTCCCCGTCACAATTGCAGTCCCTTTCCCATATCCCGTGATGTTAACAATCGCTTTATATTATGGTAAGTACATAGTTCTTATTACAACTAAGTGTTCATTAATTAAATTTTTTTTTATTGTTATTGTTTAACAGGGATGGCGACATAACCACTCTAGAAGTAGATGCCATCACCAATACAACCGATGAGACTTTAACTGAAAGCAATATTATATCGGAACGTATTTTAAATGTAGCTGGTAATCAATTAAAAGATGATTTAACACATAATATAAGAGGTAAACAGCAGTTATTATATTGTTATGTAAAATATACTTCATTTACAACGATTATTTACTTGTTCACTAACTATAAAGGAGGACTTTCAACAATTATTTTTCAAATTTTAAAAATACCCAAAATTTGCTTTTCTATTGTGCTCGTTTTTGATTTTTTTATACAGATATTCTTTAAAATTATCATTATTGATAATTGATTGTATTACTTTCTCAGAATAGGGAAATTGATGGGCAGTGGCTAGATTTATTTATTTTATTTACGAGAAATTGCAGTAAATCATCGGTTAAATTTTAAAATGCTTATTTGGGAGCTTTCATTAATATTTTTCGAAGTTTATATTTTTTAATTATTAGCATATTCTTATGTATATAAGATCTTAAGATAAAATACACCTAATTCTGTTTTTACACGGTTTGAAAATAAACAAATTTTTGATTTTTTTTCACGATTTTATTCCATTTAGCACAATTTAAAACTTTTTTGGCTTAAATATTTTTGGTTAAATATTTTTGGTTAAATTTAATTTTTGCGAAGTATGTGCATACCACAAATTTAGACGAATTACCTGTTTGTGGATACAAGCAAATTTACTGTTCAGAGCAATTGTCAATAGCACAAATCACAATCACAACACTTTTCTAAGCTTAACGCTTGTGTTAGTAAGCTTGCTACAAGTTATTTCTAAATCGTTCTGGTTTCTTGGGTATACGTGTGTAAAAACACAGTCTATGTATATGTACGAGGTCTGATAAAAAAAAAAAACCGTTATTTTAAATTTTTTCAAAAAGTATTTATTAATTCATCAATAACTATCTTGTCCCCTTCAAAGTAACCCTCCTCAGATATAATACCCTTAGCCAGCGTTTTTTCCAATCCTCGAAACACTTCTGACGCCTTCCTGTTTCGATTTTTCTTTTATCTCCTCAATCGTAGCAAAACGCTTTCCTTTCATCGGTGTCTTCAGTTTTGGGAAGAGGAAAAAGTCAGCGTTGGCCAAGTCCGGTGAATACGGTGGTTGAGGTATGATAACGGTTTTGTTTTTGGCCAAAAACTCACGCGCAAGCATCGATGTGTGAGCTGGTGCGTTATCATGGTGCAAAATCCATGATTAGTTTTTCCACAATTCTGTGCGTTTCTGACAAATTGCTTCGCGCAAACGGCGCATAACTTCAAGGTAGTATTCCTTATTGACCGTACGACATTGTGGCAAGTATTCATGATGCACCACGCCATTGCAGTCGAAGAAAACCTTCTCATTTGACCGAACTTGACGTGCTTTTTTTGGTCTTGGCTCTTCTGGACGTTTCCATTGGGATGATTGGGCTTTGGTTTCAATGTCATAACAATACACCCTTGATTCGTCACTAGTTATGACCTTTTTGAGGAAATCTGGATCGTCGTTGACGATGTTCACCAGCTCCTGAGCGTTGGTTTTGCTCAAAATTTAGCAATTTTTAGCTGCCGCACGTTGCATGCCTAAAACATCCGTAAAAATTGCTTGGCATGAGTCGAACGATATGCCAACATCATCAGCAACCTCTCTGATAGGGATTCGATGATTATCCAAAATCATTTTCTTCACTGCTTCAATGTTTTCATCAGTTGTTGACGTGCTCGTGCGACCAGGACGAATAGTAAAAAATCGAAGAGCACACCAAAACACGACTAACCTTTTTATCTGTCAAAAACAAACTGACAATCTAAAATGGCTGATTTTACCAACATATATAACAGACATGTGTACCAACATAACAGAAAAAAAGCGAAAATCAAACATACGTAACTCACGAAATTTGAAAATAACGCTTATTTTTTGATCAGACCTCGTATTTAATATTATTAACGTGAATAGTTGTTTTTAAAAAATCTTTGTTTTTCACTAATTTCAATAGATTTTAGAGATAAGGAACGAATCACCTATTTTGCATACGATCAATGTGTTTTTTCACACGGTTTTTTTTGCACGGAATATCCTGAAACCAATTACAGTGTAAAAACAGAATTAGGTGTATAATGCATAGCTAACCCTTGAACTTATTTGGGGTCAAAAGTAGTCTAAACTTTTATAAGAAAAAAAAAAAACAAACACTGTCTGATGAAAATGTTTAAATAATGAACTTTAGAACATTTCTTTAGGTTTTTTTAAAATCCATTTGTTTATATAATAATATAATTAACTGTTTGTTTTTGTAGTAAAAGGTCTGTTGTCGTCGAAAGTTTCTGGGAAAAAATTGAAGCTGATACAGCTGTAGTTTGTTTCCGAATCGACGATCTGATTGTCGTGGAAATTTGTGAATACACTTGGTGTGATAAGGATAATTTAAATACTTTTCACCTTTAATTTCATTTCTTATCCTAGTGATCATGGCGTAGATTAACTTTTCACCTTAAACGTGGCTATATCTATACTTGAATTTTCCTTTAATAGTGGCTCTTTCTATATTTACATTTTCATATTAATCATTAATGTTATTGCTAAAAATTTTTTTCCGATAACCCTAGAGTTCAAATCAAAGATATGACAATATTTTGGGGGTTATTGAACTGATTTCATTATTGCTTACCTCCTTATAAAGTCGATTGGAAAAATGTATACATTTTCACAAATCGTTTAAAAAAATTTTAAAAAAGTTTAAAATTGGAATTTTCAAAATGTTATAAAGAAAATTTCAGCCCAATCATGAATAAAAATTCCGCGAGAGTTTTTTCTTTTTTTTATGTTTTTAACATTGAATTTAAATAGGAAAAATGAGAAAAGGAAAAAAACTCCCGCGGAATTTGTATTCATGATTGGGCTGTTTATATTTTTGGTCGCTGGTAAAAATGGGTAAATGTTAACTAAATTAAACGAAATTTCATATCAAAGCTTTTATAAATCTTAAGGTACGGTCACACTTGCCAAATATTTACCGAAAAAGATGTAACGACTATATAAAATATATTTGAACCCGTTTATTTATTAAAAAAATTTCCTTTATTTAGGGCAAGGCACAACAAATATTTAGTGTTATTTATTTATTTTTTTTTTTTTTTATGCTGTTTGATCTTGCAAAACTCTTGTAAGAATAAACAAGTCAAACAAATTTTGCTAAAATAAGTGGTAACGCTTTTTTAAGTAAAAATTTACCAAGTGGGTCCGTACCTTGTTTTTGTGTTTTTTGTGTTGGTCTGGGATAATTTCCGACGCAATTTTTGACTTGTATATCTGCTTTCAAAGATTATTCTGTTATGATTAACTCCATATAATTAACCTAATAATATAATAATATATTTCCAAAATGTCAAATACAATGTTATTCTTCGGAAATTTACAAACTTTATAGCCAACACGAGATCAATGTTGCAGTTTTTCTTCCAAAAGTCACACTAATCTAATCTTAAAAATTCTTAAGGTACCTACTTCTTTAATATATTTTTCCTTTTTCCAGAATGCCGCACTGGTGAAGTACGTGTTACCAAGGGCTACAATTTACCCGCTAGTTATGTTTTACATACAGTAGGTCCTGCGTATAAAGAAAAATTTAAAACTGCAGCCGAAAATACTTTACATTGTTGTTATAGGTAAGTAGATACATACGAAACTTACAAATTGTTTAAAATATTTATTAAATTTTAACAATTTCCTTTTTATTAAATCCATCTGCAGAAACGTTTTATGTAAAGCCAAAGAACTGAATTTAAAAACTATAGCTGTGTGCAATATTAGTACCAATCAAAAATCATTTCCAGCTGATTTAGCCGCTCATATTGCATTAAGTATATCAAAAATTTACTTATTCAAATTTCTAGAAATATTTTAATCGTTTTCCTTGTGTTTCAGGAACTGTACGCCGTTATTTGGATAAATTTACATCGCAAATCGTGATATTTTGTGTCAGTCCCCATGAACGGGGCATTTATGAGGTATTGGCTCCTCTCTATTTTCCACGTGATAATCTGGAAGAACGTAGTGCTTTATGGCAATTGCCTAAAGATATTGGCGGTGAATATGGTGAACCACAGCATCCAGATCGTCAAATACGCATCATACGCAATCCACAGCATAGTGTTCTAATGCATCATCATGGTATGTAGTCGTATTAAGATAATACATATTATTTAAAATCTTAAATTAATTGAGGCAAACTTCTGCCGGAAATTGTTTAAAAAGGGGTAGTTCATGTCAAATCGGAACACTGTTAAAGACAAATATCATAAATCTTTAATGGCTTTAACTATTTTTATACACTTTTTTACAAACATTCTTAAAACAACAACAGATTGTATAAAAATTGATAAATAAATTAAGTATTGACTCTCCACAAACAGAGACAACAAAGCAAATTGATAACAACTAGAATATAAAGGGTTCTTTCTGTTCTTTTCTGTTCCAACCTTTCGTTAACTCTGCTCTATTTACTCTCTTTTCACCTTTCTCACCTTTAATAAATTTATTATTACTGTTGTGTTATTTTATTTTGAGGTTTGATAAGATTATAAAGTGAATTGTTCGAGGTGTTTAGATTGGATGTGGAACGAGGCACTGGTAAATTCAGTTTCATTGAATTTATAAATACAAACAAACGCTTTCTAAAGTAGACAAGTATCGGTTTGGAATTAAAGACGCAAATTGAAGTTAATTTTTAAAGTGATAAATAAAGTGCAAATATTCAATTGATTAGCTTGAAAACCTAATCTTAATTAAAAAAATTATTTAAAAATAGCTGTGCAGTTGTTACAAGTAAATTAATATAATAATGAATCACGTTTAGAGATAATATTACTCAATTGTAAAAATTGCAAAGTGAAATCATGATGCCTATTTTTAGTTATAAGCTATTTAATTGAAAAAATAACAATGTTTAACAGAGTAATGTTTAAAACTTAGAACACAACGAATCTATACAAAACAATGCAATAATCACTCAATTGCCAATAATTTTGGTTGCCATCATGAATATTGTTTTTGATCTCTTTATATTGATCAATTCAATCAAAGAACACGAACAAAATTACCTGCCATCTTTCGCTTTTCTTCAAATTCTAGGAACTCATACTCATAAAGTCATTTGCACAGTAGAGAAGATACCCATTTGTTACCACTTTATTCAGAAGGTCTTTGAACAGTGAATATAATATATATCTGTGTAGTAAATATTAATTGTTTACCTGTGATCTTCCAATTTACTAAATAGTCAATGGACGTATACTTATTAACGTTATTTGCAAATACATACCCCTATGGTGTTGATGTGTTGAGCATCAACCTTGACCTTTAGTGAATTTTATTTGATCAATAATAACAGAAAATTTAGAGGGATTTTAAATGGTTTCATTAGGTCTCTTCTTAATACATAAAATTGGTAATGTTACATATTAACTAAGAAATCATGTTAAAACTACTAATTTTACGGCCCAAGTCTTGAGTCTTATCTTAGTTTTTAATGTCTAAATACTAATTAAGAAACCCATTAAATTAACTAACTTAAAACTGGAATATTGGTTAAAAACTACACAATTTTACATTTATCTAGATATTATCCTACGTAATATAAAGGTTTTTGAACAAGAACAGGAGTATATTGCAATAATATGAAAGTTTTGACAGTTTACTTATTGACTTATTTCATATTTATTGTTACAATAAATTCAATTCATTCGATAATCGCAATAAAAGATTGGAGAACAATCCGCTGGTTTTTCTGCAAAAATATTTTTTTCAGTCGAAGACAATTTTTATTTTGATATGTTAACTAGCAAAATTGCCGTATTTAGGCTTCTTAAAATCCGAGATAAATTGTTGAGAAGCAACTGTGTGGTGCACTTTGTAGTCTGTAGTTGTGATAGCAATAATAGGAAGGTTCCATATGTCACACAGTAAGCTTATCACCTAATTTTCCAAACCCACTATATTACAAAATTGATCTTTTAATAGGTCATGCGATCATGAAATGTAACACAACTTCTGAGTGTTGTATACACAAAAATATGGATTGATTAACGAATTAGACCCGTTGTGTGTTTGAAAATTTAGATAAGAGAATCGGCACCTGTATGCGTGTTTACGTTGTATATTTGTCAGTTATAATTATCAAATTTTACTCTTTCCAATACAGACAAGTATTAAAATGATTTTCATTATTTTATTTTGTTTTGAAAAACAAAATTCTCTTTAAAGACCATGATAGAGGGTCTGGCATTTTATTTTACTGAATATTTTATTAGGTTCAAAAAACTTTTGCTATAAATATGAATGCAAACAATTTGGCATCTCTTTTGTAATGCATCCCTAACATATGCTACAAATTATTATTTGTATATTTTAAAACGGCAATATTTGCGTTCTATAGTTACACTGAACAAAATTATTCTACACTTGAAGAAAAAGGAATGGAAGAATTATTGCTAGCAAATTTATTTATGAATTTAAAAAAGTTAACAACTTTGAAAAACAATGTATAATTATTTATTTTATATGTAAAATATCAATGTATAAAAAACATACGTGAATTGCATGAAATTTAAATACCTAGATATTGGGTGCAATTATTCATTCCGGAAAGAAATCTTTTGTGCGGAAGCATGACCATAGACCCCATATAATGTCCACTTCCAAAATTCACTTAAATACGTATAAAATTGATAAAAATTATGTTAAACGGCTAAAATTTTACACACAATTTTATGGCGGTCGGCCCATTATTGGTCATAGCTCCCATACAAGGACCACATCCGAAAAAGCCATTTATCCTTATATATATCGTATAAATATCGGTACCAACTCAAAACTTTACACATATCATTTACATATATGTATACAAAAATCATCCCACAAAATTTTGTGAATTTCGGTGCAATTTTAACCGTATCGCCCATATAAAGCCCTCTTCCGAAAATTACCTTAATAAATCTCTTATAAATAATTTTACACGGATCATTTACATACATGCCAAAATCAAACTGTTGAATTTTGAGAATATCGGTCCATATTTGACTATATCCCCCACATAAGGTCCACTACCGAAATCCACGTTAATACTGATATGTATCTTAAATATACCGTTATTATGTTGAAATTCGACGTGAAATATCCTCATATGCATAAAAATCACTGTTCCAAAATTTAAGATGATCGGCCCATAATTTGTCATAGCTGCCATATAAGAACCATTTCCGAAAAATAAATAAACCCACAAAAATGTCTAATAAATATCGATGTCGAACCAACTTTTATATAGATCAGCAATTTTAATTCAGAAATCATACTAATATCGGTTATACGGCAATTATGCTAGTGGATTTTATAGCTGTCTGTCAAAAATTGGCAATAGCTCCCGAACTAGGTCCACTTCCGAGTATAATAACCAACCATACAACTCTTGTAAATAACGTTATTGAGATGAAATTGAACCCAAATAAGCCTCAAATACGTAGAAATCACATTAATGGATACTTGATTTAGAAGCTATCAGTCTATAATTGGTCCACTTGTACTATGCACCCATGAATCTCTTATGCTTGGTTTTCACTATGTCAGTTTTGTTGTCAAATGGTCCAAATTGTTATGAAATTACCAACAATTTGGACAATTTGACAACAAAACTGACATAGTGAAAACCAAGCATTATAAATAATATTGAGATCAAATTCAAACAAAAAGCCTCATCTTATATCTTAACCTTTTTATACGTTGTTTCTTAACTTGTTGTGAATATGGAAAAATGTTGTTTTAATTTTATAAATTGTTGAATTACGCTCAAGATTATTATGAAAATCAGTAAAAAAAAAACTCTGTAAATGACAGTAAGAATCGGTAATTACATCAATTATAAATCCTCAAAATTAGAAAAAATTTCAAAATATTTAAAATAACTTACGTTGCTCGTAAAATTGTCTTTCAAACAATATCTAAAATAGGTGCTAATAAAATTTGCACTAAGACTGAATAGAAAACACAGAATTAGGATAGTCTAGTCCTATAACCAGTGTAGTTTCTGTATTTCTAATTACGTTTAGGTGGAGGGTATTAAAGATTCGGCACAGCTGAATATAGCACTCTAACTTGTTTTTGTACTTTCAATTATAAATTGAATTTGTTAGAGATCAGTACCATTTCAGAATCTTATTTTATCATGACTGATAAGAAGAATTCTAGACTATTAAAATAACAGATAAATCTTTTTAATTGATTTATTTTATTTACAAGAGAGATTTGAAGAAACAAAACAATAGATTTTTATCTTAAAAGCAATACATTCTTATCTGTAAACGTCGCATACTCAGTTACAAAAATATATACAGTGAACAGCAAAACTGTCCGGATGTTTTGCATTAAGGATGGTGCTTTTGGATGCTCTCATACGGCCTTCTTTGCCATCAGACTGGTATCGGTTGACTTTCGTTTCGTGGCTCCAAATAACACGTTTCCAATCATCTACTGTCCAATTTTTGTGGGTTTTACATTTCTATCGGAAAGTGCTGGCTTTTTCTTTTTCACACTGGCTACTAAACCAATTATATTTAATGTGCGTCTAACCGTCCAGGAACTGACATTTTTAGCAATACCCTTTGCAGCATTTTTCGGGGTCTTGATGTCCTTATTATGCAGCAAACGTTCAATCTGCCGGGCATCACCATCATGGTCGACTCCTTTGGTTATTATTGCAAGCTACGCCGTTTTTTTTTTATATAATTTACCGTGGATTCATTTAAATTTAGACCTGTTTCACACTCAGCAGTTCTGACTCGTCAAGTCAAGTATTTTTCAATGAAAAGGAAAGAGAAAATTATCTTTTATCTTTTTCTTTCTCCCACTGTATAAATGTATAAATACGTAACAAATTGCATTGTTTTAGAATCATATAAATACGAATATACTTTACTCTATTTAGTATGTTTAAAACCTGGCTAAAGAAAATAGAGTTCTTGCAATAATAAATGCAATCTTTCATTTTAATTCTAAAATAAACAAATGCTAAAGGTTTGATCTTACAAAATACTTGTAAAAGTAATGAATGTCAAAAAAATTTGTGCTAAAAAATGGGGTTATGCTTTTTTGAGTACATTTTTGTATGGTCATACCTTAAGCATTAACTGCCATATACACATCATATGCAACGTTTTATTTAAGTCTTTTTAATCTGAAACCTTGTATTCTGTGTGCTCCAGAGGGGTAGTTTTTGGGTACTAATGTTATTATAAAGTCATATATTGCAATCTTTTGTAACTGAGAGTAACCTCATGATGAACTCATTATACCGGCTAACTTTATAGCACCAATGATAACAATTCTATAGCAAAAACTACTCGGAAGAGACGGCATCAAAAAGCAGTAACAAGCTTAAAATTGTTGTTAAACATTCATATAGAAAACGTAAACAAAAAATAAACAGAAAAGATTTCTATGACAGAATATATTCTTTTAATGTGTTATCAAATAACATTTTTTTAACATAAATAACAGAAGAGAAACATACCTACTCTGTGTATAAATTTATTTTTAATTTTTCTAAATTTAACCAAGGAATAGGAATTATTTTAAAATAAAGTGCGGTGTTTTAAAAACGTTAGTTTGATAAAAAAAAAAAAAAAGTTCTTGAAATATTTAAAAATTATATTTAAAACAAATCAAATCAATAGTGTGGTGAATTTGCAACAAGATGATAAACGAATCTTTTCACTTTTCCTGTAATAATTGTTGAAATTACTTAATTGATAGAAATATGTAATAGAGTAAACAAGTGTTGATTTTGTATTTAAGGCTAAAAAATCTTTGTTCACATTATATCAGGTTACACTAGAGAAGCTTTTTAAAATAAAAAACCTGGTCGTTTTTGCATTGCTTTTTTATTCTGCTTTTATTCTGGCAAAAACTTTAATCAGTTGAATATGTGTATGTATGTACAGTGTACATATGCATGTATTTGTACGAGTGCAGAGCAATGCAAAATCAAAATAGAAAGAAAATCTTGCATATATGTATTTTTTAAAAATCCTACATTGTAGGCTTCAATGTTTGCAAAAAGCTAAAGCTTTCAAAAGTACTTGAATTTATATGATAAAACAATACAAGCTATAAATACAGATTGCAAGCAAAAAAGTTATTAAAAGCAACCCGGAACTTACAAGAAAATATGCTACATAGCTGTTAAAAGAACTGTTGTGTGTTTTACGATTCCAAATTCGCTTGTTTTAATAGTCCATAAACCATTAAATTAGGCCGAACCACACAAAACTTGTAAGCCTTTAAAAATTCAGCAAGTCTGACCATTGTAGAGTTTCGTGATAGAAAATCGTGGTTTTTAACGGCTTAAAACCGAAAACCGACAATTTTCCCTCTGTTTAGGTGTTAACAACTTGTGAGCAAGCACAGCATTTTTGAATTTAATTTGTTCAGTTATATTAAAACTCTAGTTCTCACTCACTCAAAATAAAACTCGAATACTCCTCTGTTATGCACAAAAAATCCAATTCAATTGCATCAGCCAGTTAGAAATTCAAGATTGATTTTCAAAATACTTTTGTGTGCCATGTAGCGGTTTCATTTGTAATGAAGCTATAGTGGAAGTTATATTGGGTGTATAACTTAAAAATGCATATAAATTTTAACGCTGTTTTTCATTTTAGTAATTTATACGAGGGCGATTTGGAAACTTCTTAGTCTAGCTCAAAAAGAGAATAGTTAGTTTTTCAAAAACAGTTTTATTTTTAAATATAATCTCCTGAACCTTCAATACACTTAGTCCAACGCTTATCTGGCAATTCTATATCTTGATTGAAATAGTTTTCCTCAAGGCCATCAAAATAGTGGTTTACAACTGTAATTGTATCTTCATTTGAGGTAAAATGATTGCCAGCTAGGATTTTTTTTAAATTTGGGAACTGGTAAAATTCACTGGGAGCTAAATCAGGAGAATAAGGTGTTTGGTCAAGCAACTCGTGCTTTAATTCGTTGATTTTAGCCATTGTTAAAACACTCTTGTGTTGTAATCCAGGACGTTTTTGTCGAATTTTTACATTTAATTGATCCACAATGTTGCAATAGAACTCTGAATTTACCCTTTTGCAGATAGCCAATCAATAAAATACATTTGAAGTCCCAAAAAACCTTTGCCATAACCTTATCAGCCGTTTCAATTGTTTTTGCCTTCTTTGGGACATTTCCTCCAGCTTCAGTTCATTGCTTGGATTGTTCTTCTGTCTCTGGAGTATAGTGGTGGATCCATGCCTCATTCACAGTTATGCAACGATGCTTAAAATCCATTTCATTTTTCTTAAAACGATCCAAACAAGCTTGAGAAATTTTTATTCTTATGCGTTTTTGGTCGACTGTTAACAAATGCGGCACCCATCTTGGAGAAAGGCTTTTCATCTGTAGTTTTCATGCAAAATTAAGTGGACTCGATCATTTGAGATGCCCATTATATCAGCTATTTCACGCACTTTTATTCGTTGATCATTTAATAGCATATGTTGTTGTTGTTGTAACAGCAGTAATTGCTGAGTTGACAGCCCTTGGCCGAGTGATCGGGTCATTCCGGTGCGTAGAACCGACTGTCATGGGAATGTTTAATATCATATCATGCACTTTGGCTACAATATTGCTATTGTTATTGCTGTTTTTGGACGTCCACTACGTGGTTCATCCTCAATGCTTGTACGGCCACGTTTAAATTCAGCAACCCACTTGTTTACTGTTGCATATGAAGGAGCACTTTCACCAGCAACACATTCACCATATCATTATGAATTTCTTGTCCTGATAAACCTTTTTTATTTAAATATTTATGTGACACCACGAATTTCTAATTTTTCCATTGTAAAAAAATCGCGGATGCGTCTTTTTTGAATACCTCTTTTTATATGAAGGAGTTGCCAGATCGAAAAGAAATTGAACATGTGTTCATAGCACAGATGGAAGTTTCCCAAACTCTTAACTTTTTCTGTTTATACCGCGCTTTCTGTTTTAGGCTAAGAAGTTTCCGAACCACCCTCGTATGTTATTTTGAAGGTTACATTTAATGTCACTTAAACTTATGATGAATGTGTTCCATCTGTTTCAACGTGCGATGGTTTGAGCCGTTTTAAGGTGGTGACACAGAAGGCAAAGATCGCCCAGGCCAGCTAAAAAAAGTTGAATTAGAGGAATTAAGCTGAAAATTGTTGTTAAACTCAATAAGAATTTTCAAAATCAGTGGGAGCTACTCAAGCAATAATTTTTAAAATTTTGCAAGCAGCAGGATGCATCCAAAAGCAGGGAAATTGGCTACCATATAAATTGAAGCCGAGAGAGAAAGAAGAAATGCTGCTTAAGAGCCATTCCTAAATAACGGCGGCAAGCGTTTTCTAACTGTCAACATTTCTCATGCTCATACATTTTGTATGGAGCATGCCGATACAACGCGGCGGCAACGCTTGCTATTGGAAAACCCTATTTTAACAAGCTGTTTTACAGTGAAGTTAGTTGCAAAAGAAAACAAATCAAAAAAAAAAAGAAAAATAAAACAACAATGTCCAGCAGTTACAATAAACAGGGTCGTTTTATTTATTTGTTTGATGACCCCGTTTTTATCGTTTTGACATAACGTTGCCGCTTTTGTTTAGGGATGGGGTATCAGCGTTAATGCTCAACGTAAAAAAACGTTGCGCTTACCTCCGGTATTTAGGGATGGCTCTAAGCGTGAAACTATTAAAAATTACGTTAACTCGATGCGAAAAATATCATATGTGGAGATCAGCCAACCAGCAGAAACGACACCAAATGGCACTAATCTAAGAGTCTATATTTGTTGCTATTATGATCTGATAAAATATAGCCAGAGTATCAGAGGGAACCTATACCGAATACAATTGATTCGTTTGAAACATTAACTGACCGAAAAACGCCCAGAATATACAAACCTACATAAAAGTGTAATATTTCATCATGACAACGTTCGGTCATATATTAAAATACCTGTTTAAAACCATTAAGAACTATCTAGGCAAGTTTTACAAACAACCGCCTATGGTACCGCCCTTGACTTGTCCGACTACCACTTGTTTCAAGCTAAAAGCAAAACAAATTTAAATTATACACCCCATATACATAAGTACATTGTTATTAATTAACGAGATTATTAAAACTTAATCATTTGATTTCGTTTTTTACTTACCGTTTGTTTGAATGTTTTATTTTCAGCTGACGACGACTCTGATAACTGTCCGCACGATTTTGAAGGAGGTGGTTCAGATCTTGAATACGGTATATCAGATTTAAACGGTTTGAATCTTAACTCATACAGTGGTGGCATGCAATCGCAAATACAGGTAAATTACTAAGAGATAATATAGGGTTTTTTAATGCCAACTTTTATCTCAAAGATAAAAGAATCTAAACTAAAAAGTCACACTGACATGCAGTAATTATTTACACCCCCTTATTTTGTAAAACAGTATGAAAATATTTGCATACAAATTTTTGAAAAACAATAACGTGTTTTACAAAATAACCAACCTCATTTGTTTAAAAACAAAAAGAAAAATTGAATATTTCCTATTTTCTCATTAATCTTTTAAAGGCCGATTTAGATCGCCAGCATTTATTGGGCAATCGACCCAGTAATGGGGTCTACGAAAGTGTTGTGGCCGATGGCATTGAAGGTCTAGAACATCAAGAAAGGTAAGATTTAGTTTTTTTTTATTATTACAAAAATGTTTTTAAATACACAGAGAAGTGTATTGCACACATTGTGTAACAATATCAAGTACAGACAATTATTTATATTGCATCAGAGTGAAATTAAATATTTACGTTCTTTAGTAATCATTTAACTAAATAAATAATTAAATAAGCTATTAAGTTTTGTTTAACAAATTTATATTTGTGCTTCTGTTTTTTTGTTTTCGTTACAAATTTGTTGTTTGTGTGAATTTACGCTTTATGATTTTTTGATGACTATCAATTTCAATTTTTACCACTGTAATTGTTGCAATAATTAAGTTTTCTATTTCAAAACGATTTGTGTAGTTTTAAGTTAATTTTAAATGGATATTGTGATGGTTTCTATATTTAATTATTCTACATAATTTTTAAAAGATATTCTTGACGCTTGATGGTAAAAATCATTTGTTTCCAGTTATAACTGTTTAACGTTGGGGCCGATGGCCAGATAAGTTGGAAAGAAGTTTCGCTTTAGAATATAGCTTACACTAATTCATACTATTATTTTAAAAAGATTTAAAATGTTTTAAGCTGCTTATTAATCAAGAAAATGTTGGGTATATAACTTAAAAACGCGGAATTCTTATTTCTTGAACGCGATTTTTGTCTTTAGTAACTTATATGTATGTCATTTTGAAGGACAAATATCTGTCATTTATTCTCACTTAGTGTAAACAACATAGTTTTTTTTTTGTGAAAATGTCGAATTTATTACCATCAAAGCGTCATATGCGGGAGGAATTGCTTTAATTTGAAAAAAGTGCCGCTGAAGCCCTTCGATTGCTCCGGAAAGCTTATGGTGGTGATGGGGTTTAAAGTGCGATAGATGGTTTGAGCGGTGCAAATTTAGTGATTTTGACACGAAAGACAAAGAGCATCCAAGTCAACCAAAAAAGTTTGAAGAGCAAGAATTGGAGGCATTACTCCATGAACTCAACAAGAGCTTGTAAAATATTTTTTTTTGCTTGGACGCCTAGGGGACGACCCTTACTTATTGTGTTGGAACTAGGAAAATAGTTTATGGGAGGGAGGATAGAAGGAGTAGTGTTTGTTAATATTTAATGTGTATTTTCCAATATTGAAAGTGGCAGGAAATAGTTCTGCTGGTAGTTTATTCCACAGCACGGCTAAAGAACGAATTTTCCTGTGTTGTGCGATCCACTGTCAAGTCGACCATGAATGGTTGAGCCTTGTCTGCAAAACGTGTATTACGCAAAAAACTACGTGTTTCGAAAACGAGTTCTCTAAATTCAGCAGAACACATTCCATTATAGTATCGGTAGAACAGTTAAACAAAACTGTCATCGATAAGCATTTTCGCCCTCTCCTGTACGCGGTCGAGTAACTCCAAAATAGACTTCGAAGCACCGGCCCTTACATGATAGTTGTATTCCATTTTCGGTCGAATATACCGTTTTAAAAAACCAAGACATTTGAACGCTTCTTTTGACACTTGAAAAATGTATTTAGTGCAGCGTACATAACACTGGATTCTCAGGCCTAGAACATCAAGAACGTGTAATGCCTTAATATTAACACCGCCCATACAAACACATGAAGCAACATGATCTGTCGAGTGTTTGTGTGTTAACATACAACATTGAGTCTTATGTGCGTGAACATCGACTATATTCGCACAACCACATTCTGAGATTGTCATTAGTGTGTGTCATTCATGTTCTGTCTCATATCCCCCATTTCCAGAGGATGGTTGAATGAGTATGAATGACAAATGTTGCTATCATCTGCACAAGAATAGATAGGATTCGAAGTTTGGCATAGAAGGTCATTTATAAAGATAATAAATAAAGTAGGAGAAAGAACGGAGCCTTGCGGCTGAATTAACCTTGAATTCGTCTGATGAAATTCCATCTATAAAAACTTGTATAGTGCGATTTCTGAGAAAACTCGATATAAATCAAAAGAAGTTATCACCGAATTGGGAGCAATTTAAGCAGCAATTTCAAGGGGTTTACGAGCAGCTGGATTAATCCAAAATTAAGTAAAGCCGAGAAACCTTGAAAGACATTTCTGCATATCCGAATTGCTGCTTAAACGATCACCGAATACTTGTACCGAATGCAACTTAATCGTTTGAAGCGAGCATATGCGACCAGACATGCAAAACTATTTAAAAAGATTTGCCTCTTCACTGCAGAACAGGCTATTCGAAATTGGCTTGATTCTTTGTTGGCCTCAAAAGATGAGCAGTTCCTTTAGCATGGAATGCAGATGTTTGCAGAAAGATGGGAGAAGGTCATAGCTAACAATGGCCAATACATTTATTTTGTACAAATGTTTTACAAAAAAAGCTAAATAAATTGTGGCGATACTTCATTTACGGAAGAGTTATATTATTAATTTATAGTGTTGTACGAGTAGTGCTTTTTAATATCTATGTTTTTTTTCATATATAAAAAAACGCTATCATGGCCATATTTATATAAGTATTAGCAACATTTATGAGAAGAAATCTAGCAAAACAATTCCTTCTCTTTGTAAGCAAAACTAATACCAAGGGGGTATTTGAAATACAAAAATTTAAATTGAAATAAGCACAAATACATGTCTGAAAATAAAACAAATGTACAAAGGCACTTTCGATAGCAATCGAATTCACTGAATATTAAAAACATTTTTTATGGTTCGTTGCACGCTGGATGACGAGTGAATAATTGTATGTTGCTTTTAAATTCCCACCACACATTTTCAACCACCTCTACCTCCCCATGCCACCTCTTTCTCGGCGAATGATTTGAAATGAAGATCGTGTGTAAACAGTTCACAAAACTTATTTATTTTTTGGTTTTTTAAAAAAAATACTTTTAAGATTACGTACGCTGGTGTTTTTTTTTTTTGGCATAAATTTTGGTAAATTATATTAGATTTAAATGTATACATAGTTGCATACAAAGTTTTTTGCAAAATTTAAAATGCAAAATTAACATTAAGTAGATTAGGTCAGCAGGCAGCCATAATTAGTACAGCTCACTTAGGTCCATTCGGTGGCCCTTTTATGTTGCCTGAAAAGAAATAAGATAAAAGGGGATAGAGTGCTGTTGTTGTTATAAGTGAAGGGATTGAGTGTCCTAATTCCTAATGAAGGCGTTGATACGCTCTAATTTCAAGTCTGATATTTCAGATAGATTATTAAAGGATGGTTGTCCCAAAAAGTTGTTACGCGAGGTACACATTGCTGTACAACGACAGAGAAAATGAGAGATTGTTTCCTCCTCTTCTTCATCTTTACAACTTCTGCAACAATCATTGTAGGGTAGACCTAATCTTCTGGCATGGTTGCCGAATTTACAGTGTCCTGTGATCACTGACACTAAAGGTGGATTCACCCATTCATTCTTAATAAAAAATTTGTTCCAGCAATTTTTTTTATATGAAGTTTGACGTCTCTCTTTTTGAGAGAGAGAAAATATTTTTTACGAACTTGAATTGGTTTAATTTTATATTTTTTATGAACAAAAATGAGTTGAGTTGCCAATAGGTTGCATTTTTTTCATACAAATAACAATGCCTTATGTATTTCCATGGCCATCAGCAAAAGCAACTTTCTTTTTTCATTAATTTTGAATTTATATCTGTGATTTTGAATACACAATACTTTAAAATAATTTAATATTTGTATTTTGACACTTAAAACCCAAAACAAAATAAATCAATGATCGCACTTGTAAAACTAATAGATTTTGTTTACATATGGCTGGCACCTTTGATTTTTCAGAAAAATTGTTCGAAATGGATGAATCGTGCTGCAAAAAACTCTCAGTAAAAAACATTTTTCTCTGGAAAAAATGTTTGTTAAGAACAAATGAGTGAATCCACCCAATTGTGATCGTTGTAGTTTAGCACGTTTAGGCCAGATAAGTCGTGTGATTGCACTTGCTAATTTATTGCTTGCATGCTGATAGCGGAATACCACATAGATGATCAATGTCATCATCAGGTAGCATGAAGCCATTTTTTCTAAGTTATCAGCAACAAGGTTTCCTATTGTGTCTCCATGTCCACGCACCCATACGAGTGAAACTATTGAATATCTCGCCATCCTATTTGAGGATGGGCGGCATTCCTGGACCAAGGTCGATGTAGTGTATACACCAGTTAGCCAGACTTTATTGCAGCCTCGCTATCAGTATATACGAATATCCCTGCCTGATATTCTGTTATAACTGATCTTGTTTAAATCACTTACTCTAGAATATTTTATGTTTGTATTAATTACTTAATTTTATTTATGTGAACAATGTTTGACTCTATTGAGACTGTGCCTCGAATCCGAAATGTCATTCTCACTTAAATTAATTTTAACTAGCAGTTTATTGCTTTAAAATGCCTATCAAGCCCAATTATTCAACAACATTGTCGTTGACACTATCAACATTACAACGTAATTGACGTACTCGTACATACACACACACACTTTTGATTTGATTAAAAATAGTATCAATTTCAAGTTATTTCTATTTTTAGTATGAAATAATACCTACTAAAATTGAATTTGTGCAACAATACTCACTCCTTCTATCATTTCAACACCTTCAACAACCATCCTACTCCTCCGTAAAAAGCAGTCATCACATGCAAACAGTGTTAATTTCGATTGTCTAAAAAAATAATTCTATAATTAACTTACTGCGAACGTATTTACAAGGGAAGAGATAGGGAGAGGGAAATCCTCTGAAAATATAAGGAAAACTATTCAGGTCATGATTTAATGACGAAAACAAACAAATAGCTGCTACTATAACTGACGTCACTATCCTTCCTTCCAACCAACAAATGCAACACGAACCGACGACACCTACTGAAATAAAACAGGAAAAAAAACTGAGAAATAAATTCAAAAATCGATTACGTACTATACGAACATGAATATGGTTTCAAAGGACAAGAAACCCATCACCTTCCCCAGTTTGAAATACGGCTGTGATAATACAAACATTTCAACACACGGAAGGAGGAAACGACAAACTGTAACTTTGTTTAACGTGCTAAGCAATGTTGATGTTATCATCTATTATTATTTAATAAATTAAGTTAAAGTTCAATTACAAAATTCACAATTGTTTAATGCTAACTACATATATACATATAGGCTTTTGTATATACTCGTATATATAGTTTTTGTTGTCCCACCACCACTTGACTATAAATAATTTCATTGGTATAAATATTTCATCAATCATTCTTGTGTTAAAAATTTCTTCTTGTTTCATATAACTTGCTTTCAATAAAATTTTATTTTAGTCTGTTGGTTTTCAATTTCAACTGAGATATGCTGTCAGAATTCGAATATTTTAGCAGTGTTAATTTCCCGGCCAGACCTAAAAATGTTAAATGTAAAATGACCAATGTTTATTGTAAGTAGCTAAATAAATATATTTGGATCAGATCTTAATATTAATTAATTAACAGCCTGGCCCACGATATCGAACGTTGTCGTTTCAAACGACAAACAGCTGTTTTGCGGCTCACTAATATTCTTAGTCGAAAGAAAACGAATACGAACGATAACGTAAGCAATTCCATACAAAATTGCGGCTCACTATTTACGTTTTCTGATGTTTGTACGAACTGAAATGTCAAATTGACTCACTTTTTATTTATTGTCGTTTGTGCAAGAATTAGAAAAAAAAAATAGTTAAAAAATTTAAAATTGAAAAAATGGAAAATAAATGGTAAGTAAAATACTTATATATATTGCAACTAAATATGTATGTATATATGTAAATAGATAATAATAAGAATATAACAATCTTAGCAACAAAAAATCAAATTACAACCAGCTGCAGTCTCTCGTGGAGTATTGTGATAGCGACAATTTAACAATTTTGATTAATTTGAATTTTGGGATTTGTAAATTGAATTGGAAAGTATTTATTATTTTATTATCATTTTTATTTGAGTGTATTTGGTTAGTTTTCATATATATATAAACAAAAGAATATAAAATAATTTGTTTAAGTAGGTTGTGAATTTGTTTTACGTTTAAATTTCAAAAATTATAGAAAAATTGGGAGAAATAAAAATAATTTTCATCGAGAAGGTTGACTAGAAAATATAATATAGAAGATATTGAAATTTTTATAATACTAAAGATTTTTTTTAAAAATTTGCTGTAAAATTGGAATCTAAATAGTCTACTTGTGAAATTTACCATTGGAAATTATCTTTTTTCTTATTGTGGAGAATATCAAGTCTTCTTGTTAAAAGGAATATTTAATATACATCCCCTCCCAAATCCACGAACAACTATAGAGATCAAATCAAGATATATCGATAAATTTATTGGGTCAAGAACTGGGTCAAGACCAAATTACATCAATATCAAGATCTATACTTCTTTTACCTTAATGTGATTTACGATTTGGTGATTTATCAAGTGTATAACAATTTTGAGTGTCACATACAGTCATCACTACTTATAGATTTGATCCTGATAACGAGAGTAGTTTTAAAATTAATCAATCATTTAAAGTTCGATAACAATTAATTTCAAAGTTAATATATTTTCCGCTAAATTCATATTTTTTTTATTAAATTAAATTAAATTATCTTTAACTTTTAATTATTTTTGTGTTTTAAAATTAAAAATAATATTATTGTCGTATGGTCACCCTGAAGAATTCGAATATTTAAAACCGCGAAAATTAATATATTATAAAGATTTAATATGTAAAATTTAATATTAATAATACTATATACTTAATTCTAATATCTATGATCAAAATTACATATTCAAACTTTACACTTACTATATACATATTTCGTGGTTGAAATCTAAATTTGAATACAGTTTATTACGCAAATCATCTGTCATCGGGTACCTGCTGACATCGATGGATCCTTAATGTACGTAAGTTAAATTATTGATTTCATTTGTATTTCAACCTCCTCTTATTATTTATAAACTCTTAAATACCCTATATACTACATATTAATTGCAATGATAATTTTTAATTAAACCATTGATTGTGGTTAATATTTTGTTTAAATATTATATCTTTTCTTAATTTTCTAAAATATTCCTATTGTTTATAAGAGTGACCAATTATAAGAAACTAGTCTTAATTGTCCATTATCTTGTTATTATTTTTAGTTTATTTAATTTTTAATAATAAACATAATTTAATGTTTGTTATGTAATAATCCTAATGTGTTAAATTTAGATTGTTTTTATTACAAAAGGTGAAGAAAGAAGTATGGGGTATAATAGTTAAGGTGTCCCTTAATTAATTTTGTATAGGGCTGATAAAGAAATTACAATAACTTATCAGCATGGTGGGAGGGTAAAGAAATTGTGTAATGGCATACATCATAAGTTACACAACATTTTATCAGTCTAGTTATATTTTTTTTTATTAAGATCGTTGTGATTTATCATCTTTTGTACTTAGCTACCTATTTTTTTTAAATCTTCTGTAAATGATTCATTATATATATATTTGTTGGGAATTTGTATAAACTCACCCCTCCGACGAGCACAGCCGTTATTAAAGGTAGCTCCTTTCCCAAATACATAGAAATAACTTTTCAAAGAATCGTTACAGAGATTTTGGCGCCCAACGTGGGGCCTCAGTGTTCGTAATTTTCAGATCTATGTGCTATTCTATCTAGATACTGAGGGCCAATGAACTTATACCTTTGGTGAGTGGCGATCTTTAATATAGACACATTTTCTTTTCTTTTCCTATTTTTTTTTTTTTGAAATTATGTTGAATAATTTATTATTTAGGACACAATTGTTGATTGTACGCTACGATTTTCAATTCCATAAATAATATTTAGTGAGACAGTTGTTTATAGGGTTTGGGTTCGAACTTGAATTGTTGCTCTGGTTATGTATTGGTCCAATTGTCGTGTGAATCCAAATCTCCTTCACATCCTAACTTTCAATTCTTTTCTTTTGGCTTATTCTATTTCTTCGAAATTAAAATTTGTCTATATTGGTTTTCTTATGTAAGGATATAATATAGTTGGTTATGATCGATTACTTTCCTACATTAGATAACCATATACTTTTCTTTCTATACTCAATTTTTAGCTTTTGGTTATAATTTGTTTTGACATACATATGTTTCAACAATTTTCTAATAATATTGAGTTTCTTTAATATCTTTATTTTATTAACTAGACTTGATGAATAATTTTTAATTTTTTTTTTTTTGTGCCCCTACTATAATTCTTCACCGAGTAGTAATAATTTGCCTTTGGAATTTTAAATATATATATATCTTTGACGTTAATATAGTACAATTTCGATTATATAACTTTTAGATTTATACCATTTGTTAGTTTTGTGAAATGCCGTTGGTACGTAGTATGGATGATATCCCACATCAGGTAGAGCAGGAAGCTATTAACATTGATAATAGTGGTGCTGGTGGGGACGCAGATACTCCGATAAGTAGGTTAAATAGGCCAAGAACTCGTTTGCAGGCTCGTAGAGAATTAACTGAGCAAAGAAGTTCCGATAATCGCTTTCGACAATTAATTAATGATTCATTAAGGGATTTTAGGGACGAAATAGGCATAATGATTAACGACACTCTTCGAAATTTAACCTTAGGAAATTTGCGACAAAATATACAAAGTAGACAAACTGAACAGGCTGATCACGAAGACAGAGAAGAAAATGAATCTTCTACACCTAATAGACTAGTAGATCGGGAAAATAATAATATACCTAATAACATACATAATGATAACAATACGGAAAAGACATTAAACATAATTCGTAATTGGAAAATACGGTTTACTGGAGATATTTCGGAAATTTCGGTTGACGAATTTATTTACCGAGTAAACGTCTTGACGAACGCCAATTTAAGAGGTAATTTTGAACTCTTATGTAAACATGCCCATATACTCTTTGAAGGGAAGGCTTTAAAATGGTTCTGGAGATTTCATCGCAGTTGTGAAATTATGGAATGGTCAGATATGTGTGAAGCTATGAAACGTCAATATAAAGATTATCATACTGATTTTGACATAAAAGATGAAATTTTAAGACGTAAACAAAGACCGAAGGAGTCATTTGATGAATTTTACGATTCAATTATTGTACTCTGTGACCGATTACGGACACCATTATCAGATTATGAACTCTGTGAAATGTTGCAGAGAAATTTAAGACCCGAAGTTAGACACGAACTATTACATTTGGATATAATTCGTGTTGCTCAGTTACGTCGTGCTGTTCGCAAACATGAAAAGTTTATTCAAGATATGACAGCACCTAATTCTATCAAACGTTCTTTTGAAAAGGGACGTATTTCGGAAGTTCTTAGTGTTAGAACTCAGGAAGAATTAGATAATAATTTAGATGAAGATGTAGAAATTTGTTTATTGGTACAGAAGGGTAAATGTTGGAATTGTGATAAATCTGGCCACAGTTTCGTAGAGTGTATGGAACCGCGATCGATATTCTGCTATGGATGTGGAACAAAGAATATCTTCAAACCTCAGTGTCCAAATTGTTCACAGAAACGGGGAAACGCATTGAGGGATGTCCGCACAAGGAAGGACGGGCATCCAGTATAACAACAAGATTCCATGATAATGGCCAATACATAAATAAACAAATTGATGATACGAATACACCTGCTATGACAATCAAACCTGATGGAACAAATAAAACTGACTTACCGAAGATACACCCTTTGCAAAGACCTTATCACGTTCGGTTAGAACAGTACAATATTGTTAGAAACAGAATATTTAATAATCCAGGCATGGGGCAAAAGCCAAATAGATCCTCAAAAAGGATTCGTGATTATTACAGGAGGAGAAAACTTTTAGGAAAATGTATTGTTTCTTCATTGATATCAAAGACCAATGACAACAGACCCTATATTTTACTAAATGTACAAGGTGGAAATCGATTTGCATTATTAGATAGTGGTGCAAATGTTAGTGTTATAGGTGGTGAACTATGTTTGAAAATAGCTGAGGGAAGAAATTATAAACGTGGAGTTGGTAATGTTAAGACAGCCGATGGACAACAACAACGCATTATAGGTACTGTAAATTTTGATGTAAATTACAACGGTGAGACAGAATCAATAGAATTTTTATTAATTCCGACAATATCTCAAGAAATTATTTGTGGTATGGATTTTTGGCAGAAATTTGGGATACAAATTGCGACAATTAATAATATTAATGAAATATTTTTGGAGGAAGACGCAAACAAAATTTCTATGACTGCAGTTCAAAGGCAACAACTTCTGAAAATTATTGATTGCTTTCCTAATTCTGAGCGAGATGGTTTAGGATGTACATCTTTGTTAACTCACAAAATTGATACGGGTAATGCAGCTCCGATCAAACAAAGGTATTATCCCATATCTCCTGCAAGGGAAAAACTTTTATGTGATGAGATTGATAGGATGCTTAGTGTAGGTGTTATAGAACAATGTCCAGCTTCACCTTGGTCATCTCCTGGAGTTTTGATAGTGAAACCTGGTAAAATAAGATTTTGTTTGGATAGTAGAAAATTAAATTCAGTGACGACGAAAGACGCCTATCCAATTCCAAATATTGATGGCATTATTTCCAGACTTCCTCCAATTTACTTTATTTCCAAAGTGGATTTAAAGGATGCCTTTTGGCAAATAAAATTGGACGAAGATTCAAGGCAGAAGACGGCATTCACAATTCCTAATCGACCATTATATCAGTTCATACGAATGCCATTTGGATTGTGCAATGCTCCGCAGACTATGTGTAGATTGATGGACATAGTTATTCCATACCATCTAAAGACGAACGTCTTTGTATATCTAGATGATCTATTAATTATTTCTAAGGATTTTGATGAGCATTTGCGACATTTACAGGAGGTGGCTACTCAGTTTAGGAAGGCCAATTTAACTATCAACATTAAAAAGAGTTTCTTTGCTATAAAAAATGTACAGTATTTGGGATACATCTTAGGAGAAGGTTGTTTAAAAGTAGATCCGGACAAAGTTAAGGCTATTTCAGAATTTCCCATTCCTAAATCCATTCGTCAACTTCGCCAATTTCTTGGTATGGCGGGTTGGTATAGAAGATTTATTGTCGATTATGCTTCGCTTACGTTTCCTTTAACGGAATTGCTTTCAAAGAAGAAAACATTTTTATGGAATGATGAAGCTCAAAAATCTTTTGAAATTATTAAACAGAAGTTAACCTCAGCACCGGTTTTAGTTCACGCGAACTTTGATAAACCATTTCTTTTGCAATGTGATGCTAGTACGCACGGAATAGGAGCCGTTTTAGTTCAGATCGATGACGATGATAACGAGAGACCGATTGCATATATGTCACAAAAGTTAAACAAGGCACAAAGGAACTATTCTATCACAGAATTGGAATGCCTTGCAGTTGTTTTAGCTGTAAAGAAGTTCAGAGCTTATATAGAAGGTCAAGAATTCAAAGTGATAACAGATCATGCAAGTCTCAAGTGGTTGATGAGACAAAAAGATTTGAGTGGTCGCTTAGCGAGATGGGCTCTCAAACTCCAAGGTTTTGAATTCACGATTGAATACCGTAAAGGTAGAGAAAATATTGTTCCTGATGCATTATCCCGAGCGTATGAAAATGAAGATAATTTAGATGAAATAGAGTTGGAAGTCCTACCCTCAATTGATCTAAATTCAAATGCATTTGGAAGTTCGGATTATGTAAATTTGCGAAATGAAATTTTGAAATCAAAATTGCCCGAGTATAAAGTAATCGATAAATATATCTATAAAAGGACAAGATTTTCAACAGGAAACGAAGATGAATCTGATTCATGGAAACTCTTTGTACCACTGGAATTACGTAAAACTGTAATCCATATAGCTCATGATTTGCCCAACGTATCACATGGTGGCATTGCAAAAACAATACATCGAATCCGTCAATTCTTCTTTTGGCCAAAAATGATTATCGATATTAAAGAGTACATAATGAATTGTGTTTCGTGTAAAACGTCCAAAGCACCTTGTAAAAGTCTGAAACCACCTATGGGTGAAATGGTGAATACTGAAAGGCCATTTCAGCGTATATATATGGATCTGATTGGACCACTTCCACGAACAAAGAACGGAAATATTGGGATTCTAATTATCATGGACCATTTTACAAAATTTAGTTTTTTGAAACCATTACGAAAATTTGTTACAAAACCAATTGTTGAATATTTAGGAAACGAAATTTTTACATGTTATGGCATACCAGAAATTATAGTAACTGATAATGGCAGTCAATTTAAATCGAAAGAATTTCAAAATTTAGTGGAAAAATTCGGAATCCATCATCAATATACTGCTGTCCATAGTCCTCAGTCAAACGCTTGTGAAAGAGTCAACAGATGTATTAACGAAGCTCTACGATCGTATGTTCATAATGATCAACGTGAATGGGATGTTTTCTTACCTAGTGTAAATTGCGCGCTTCGCAACAGTGTTCATCAGACAACTGGACAAACACCATATGAACTACTTTTCGGACAAAATATGATCAATCATGGACAAGATTATAAAATTCTTCGTAACCTTAAACTTCTTGCTGAATCAGATACCCAAATCGAACGACAAGATAATTTCACGATTTTAAGAGACTCCATTCAAAAGCGAATTAGGGATGCATATGAAAGAAATTCTAAATCCTATAATTTGAGATCTAGAAAAAGGGAATTTAACATTGGACAGATTGTAATACACCGGAATTTTGCTCAGAGTTCATTAGTTAATCATTTCAATGCAAAACTTGCACCAGTTGGAGTTAGATCAGTAGTAAAAAGGAAACTTGGCAATGTTAACTACGAACTCGAAGATGTCGATGGCGGCCATATTGGTATATACCACATGAAGAACATTTGGACCTGATTTTAACAAAACACAAATTTTGATAAGGGTGTCGCCTTTGTTTAGATTAAATTCAGCAGCAAGCTTGGTTTTTAATCTACTTTGTGATAGCGACAATTTAACAATTTTGATTAATTTGAATTTTGGGATTTGTAAATTGAATTGGAAAGTATTTATTATTTTATTATCATTTTTATTTGAGTGTATTTGGTTAGTTTTCATATATATATAAACAAAAGAATATAAAATAATTTGTTTAAGTAGGTTGTGAATTTGTTTTACGTTTAAATTTCAAAAATTATAGAAAAATTGGGAGAAATAAAAATAATTTTCATCGAGAAGGTTGACTAGAAAATATAATATAGAAGATATTGAAATTTTTATAATACTAAAGATTTTTTTTAAAAATTTGCTGTAAAATTGGAATCTAAATAGTCTACTTGTGAAATTTACCATTGGAAATTATCTTTTTTCTTATTGTGGAGAATATCAAGTCTTCTTGTTAAAAGGAATATTTAATATACATCCCCTCCCAAATCCACGAACAACTATAGAGATCAAATCAAGATATATCGATAAATTTATTGGGTCAAGAACTGGGTCAAGACCAAATTACATCAATATCAAGATCTATACTTCTTTTACCTTAATGTGATTTACGATTTGGTGATTTATCAAGTGTATAACAATTTTGAGTGTCACATACAGTCATCACTACTTATAGATTTGATCCTGATAACGAGAGTAGTTTTAAAATTAATCAATCATTTAAAGTTCGATAACAATTAATTTCAAAGTTAATATATTTTCCGCTAAATTCATATTTTTTTTATTAAATTAAATTAAATTATCTTTAACTTTTAATTATTTTTGTGTTTTAAAATTAAAAATAATATTATTGTCGTATGGTCACCCTGAAGAATTCGAATATTTAAAACCGCGAAAATTAATATATTATAAAGATTTAATATGTAAAATTTAATATTAATAATACTATATACTTAATTCTAATATCTATGATCAAAATTACATATTCAAACTTTACACTTACTATATACATATTTCGTGGTTGAAATCTAAATTTGAATACAGTTTATTACGCAAATCATCTGTCATCGGGTACCTGCTGACATCGATGGATCCTTAATGTACGTAAGTTAAATTATTGATTTCATTTGTATTTCAACCTCCTCTTATTATTTATAAACTCTTAAATACCCTATATACTACATATTAATTGCAATGATAATTTTTAATTAAACCATTGATTGTGGTTAATATTTTGTTTAAATATTATATCTTTTCTTAATTTTCTAAAATATTCCTATTGTTTATAAGAGTGACCAATTATAAGAAACTAGTCTTAATTGTCCATTATCTTGTTATTATTTTTAGTTTATTTAATTTTTAATAATAAACATAATTTAATGTTTGTTATGTAATAATCCTAATGTGTTAAATTTAGATTGTTTTTATTACAAAAGGTGAAGAAAGAAGTATGGGGTATAATAGTTAAGGTGTCCCTTAATTAATTTTGTATAGGGCTGATAAAGAAATTACAATAACTTATCAGCATGGTGGGAGGGTAAAGAAATTGTGTAATGGCATACATCATAAGTTACACAACATTTTATCAGTCTAGTTATATTTTTTTTTATTAAGATCGTTGTGATTTATCATCTTTTGTACTTAGCTACCTATTTTTTTTAAATCTTCTGTAAATGATTCATTATATATATATTTGTTGGGAATTTGTATAAACTCACCCCTCCGACGAGCACAGCCGTTATTAAAGGTAGCTCCTTTCCCAAATACATAGAAATAACTTTTCAAAGAATCGTTACAGTATATGGAAGAACATCCTGATTTTGCTCGGGGAGGAGTAGTCTATGGTAGCAGTAAAATGTCAACGGAGGAACAGTGGGTGCAACTTACCAAAAAATTAAATTCATTTGGTCCTCCTATACGTACCATTGTTGAGTGGAAAAAGGTAAATTTGTATATTATGGTTTTGCTTTGTGTGTTGTTTTTAAATATACATATATGTACATATATATACATACAATATTTACAGACCTGGGCTGATTTAAAGTCCCGAACAAAAAAAAAAATTGCCGACAACAACAAGAGCCTTCGCGAAACAGGTGGTGGTGTGTATCGAATGTACAATTTAACGCCGTTGGAGCAAGTTATTGATAAAATTCTAAACCTAAATAAATCTGCAGCACCGGGTGGCAGTATATTCGGCTACGCAGATTGCAACAAACCCAAACACAATCAAATGTTGAAAGACTCACTCAGGGATAACACAGTGGTAGCTACATCACCCGAGAGTATTACATTGGTAGCTGTAATTACACCCACCAGGCAACAAAAACCACACGCAAGCCAACCCACCTTACAAAGCAACCTTAGTGGCACTCAATCCAATCGCACTTTAGGAATTTCCACTCAAGATGATTGGTTTCTCCCATTAGAGCATAATATACCACAACAACCACCACAAAAACGCAAACACAGTGAAACCGAGAATGAGTTACCTAGTTGCTCTTCAGCCAAAAAGCTAAAAGCAACAAATGAGCAAATTTCACTCATTCGTAGGCAAGTCCGGATATCTGAGTCGTCAGCTGCTATAGCCAAAGAACAGGCTGAAGCCACAAAAACTTTAGCTGAAGCAACAAAAGCTCTTGTTCTAGCAGTGACAAGAATGGCAGATGCGGTTGAATTACAAGCAGATGCAGCCAAAAAAAATGCTGAAACACAAGCCAAAATATTAACATCTATTGACGCATTTCGAGCAGAAATGGTTAATTGTTTTTCAACTAATATTCTCGAGTAAAAAGGAAACATAATTTAAAGCCATGTTTTTTTGTACATATTATATTATATTAGTGTTTTTGTTTTGTTTTTTATATACATTGAATTAATTTTATTTTCATTTATTTAATAATATAGTAATAATAATAACAGTAATAATAATAACAGTAATAATAATAATAGTAATAATGGTAATAATAAAAAGTTTTTAAATATACATACAGTATGAGTACATATATATAATTATAAGCTTAAAGCTATACCTCTCCGTATAGCCACAGCAGTTGCCTCTCCATTATCGTGTTCCTCAATGTCATTGAAATCATTATCGTCTTGAGATTCTTCAATTTCGATTTCATCGCAATTGTACTGAATGCACATGTTGTGTAATGCACAACACGCATTGACAATTTTTGCAGCTTTCTCAGGACTGTAGTGCAGTCCTCGCGAACAAAGTATGCAGCGAAATCTATTTTTTAAAACGCCAAAGCATCGTTCTACCACATTGCGCGCACTGGCATGCTTTTTGTTGTACCGCGTTTCGATGGCATTTCTTGGGGTTCTGTATGGTGTCATTAAGAATGGCTTCAGTTTGTAGCCACCATCACCTAAAATAAGTGAAAATTGTTTAATACTGACAAATATATATATATAAGTATGTACATATGTATTGAACATATTTCGTTCAGTATAAATTACCAAGTATCCAAGCTTTTCGTTTCCCATCGTCAAAGGCATCTTGCTGGTTTTGGTCAACCATACTATATTCCCATATAAATGAATCATGGTTGGAGCCAGGATATCTAGCATCAACATACCTGATGCTCATTTTATGGTCACAAACCTGTTAATAAAGTAATTTTTATTTTTGAATTTTAGTTCATAACGCATATGTACTTACAATCATTGCATTTAAACTATAATAGCCCTTTCTATTATAGTACAAACGGTTCATATTATTCCCTGGAGACTTAATACGAATGTGGGTTCCATCCACGGAACCTATTACGCCCGGGAATCCACTACGATTAAAAATTCCTCCATAATAACTTTTTCTTCCTCAGGGAGTGGCATTTTTATCCACTGGGGACAAATGACCTCTTCAAACAACTCTACGCATTCTTTTATTATTCTATAGACAGACGCTTTACTGGTAGTTGACACACTTTCATTACCTATCGTGCGCTGGTAGCTCCCTGTAGCTAAGAATCGCATAAATGTTGCCAATTTTATGTCAGGCCGAATTTGTGTGGTTCTGGAACCAGAATTACAATTTCGCTGCATGACGTCCAATATATTAACAAATATATCCTTAGATATACGAAAGTTTGCTATGAATCTAGTAAACAATTGTAGCGTAGGTATTTATTATTATACATTTGTGCATAATATAACATAATTACATATATCCACTAATACTTGCTGGTTTGTTGGCATACTGAGCACATCAGATATGTCTCGCAATTGTCTACGATCGATTTGTTCCACGTTCTCAGACTCCTCTAAGAAATAAACTGCAATAGTCAGATCCATTGTATATTTTTTATTTTATAAATTTTATTGTGCACTATTTTTGTTTTCATACAAGTTTTGTTTGTTTTATTTACCTTTTTACTGTCAATTATAACAGCACACAGTTGCATTTTTCATTGTACAATTTATATATTTAAGCGATTTTTTGTTACATTTTATCGATTTTTTTCTAAAATGAAGATATGGCAACTTAATTATTTATTTGGATTACGTTTGCAACGTAAAGCAAAGCGAATGATAATTCGTAAGTTAGTGGGCCACTGTTGCGAATGAAAGTGAGTGACTGCCTTTCATTCGCATAAGTTTTCTTTCGAAATCGTGGGCCAGGCTGTAAATTTAAATTTAATTTACTAAAATCGTAATCCCAACATAAAAAATTCATTAGCTTCGTTTAAATGCTTTTTTTGAATAGAATTTATTCATTGTTGAACGGAATCATAATGAAATTAACTCCTGATAAAATTCATTAAACTTTTTAATGGTTAAATTTTTGTTAAATCAAATTTAATCCAATTTGAAAAAAAATATTTTTGAAAATATTTTTGCTTTATTATTTTTTTAATCATTTACAAACTGAATTGAAAAATATTGAAAAAAGCCTAGTTTTCAATTGAAGAAAATTTTATCCCTGTATAAATTTTATTAAGTATTTGAATTAAAGAAATGATTTTTCCATTATATTGGGCATTTTTTAAGTTTTTAGTTTTAATTTTAAAACATTTGTACAATATTTTTTTTCACTTTTATTTATTTATTGCATCTTTATTAAAAAACGACCTAACAATAAGTTTTTCAAATCTTGATTATTTTATTTATTAAGTTGGCAGTCTTCCTTCTTGTCTCCGGCTCAGATCTGCTGTATCCCTTCTTCTAAGTTGAATAATGGGTTTACCTATACTTCAAGCTTTTTTAAGTGTTTTTCTGCATTTTTTTTGGATCTCAGTTTTTACCAAATTTTTTATATACCAGGGCGCAATTGTGATCATTCGTAGCAATTTGTTTTGCCGACTTTGAATTCTGTCTACGAGGTCTGATAAAAAAATAACGGTTATTTTAAGTTTTTTCAAAAAGTATTTATTTATTCATCAATAACTACCTTGTCCCCTTCAAAGTAATCCCCCTCAGATATAATACACTTATGCCAGCGTTTTTTCCAATCCTCGAAACACTTCTGAAACGTGCTAAAAGCTTAGCTCAGACTAGCTTAAAGAATTGCTTCGTGGAAATTTAGGCTTACATCTTTTTATACCCTACACCACCATAGTGGGGATCGTGCTGATGTTTATAACGCCCATAAATATTGGTAGCACACACCTTAAAGTATACCGATCGACTCAGAATCACTTCCTGAGTCGATTTAACGATGTCCGTCCGTCCGTCTGTGCGCAGTGTACAGGTCGCAATTTTGAAGATATTTCGATAAAATTTGGTACATAATACTTTTTCGGCCCACTGGTGGAAATTGGTCCATTATTTCACTTGGCTCCCATACAAATGTCCTCCCGAATAGGGGTTAATTGATCAAAACTGTTTAAAATGTGCAAGTATCCAAACAAAATTCACCACGAATGAGTGGTAAATGAAATCACATCTAAAAATGTTGTGCAGATCGGTCCATAATTGACCATAGCTCCCATATAAGACCCTTTAAAATGTCGGTATCCAAATAATATTGAACACAAATATAAATTATATATATACAAACAATACGGTACAATTTTATTGTGATCGGTCCATAATTAGTTGTAGCTCCCATATAAGGCTCACCTCCGAAAATCACTTTAACGATCATAAATTTCTTAATAATATTGGTAATCAAATAAAATTCGACACAAATAATATACAGAAATGATGACACCTAATTTTGTAATGGTCGGTCCGTAATTAGTCGAAACTCCCATATAAGAACCTCCCCGTAATCAACTTTAACCTCCATAAATCTTTTAAAAGTATTTATATCGAGATAAAGTTTAACACATATGTATGTATAATATTTATGTTCACAGACATCATGACACTAAATTTTTGGATAGGTCATATCTCCCATTTCTGAAAAACTGTTTTATACATATACTGGGTGTAGGGTATTATATGGTCGGGCTTGACCGACTATACTTTCTTACTTTTTTTTAGAGACGAATATTTGCGAGCAAAAATTCGTCGTTCGTTGTGTTGTGTGCAAAAGCAATTATGATGGCTTCTCGACCTTAAAGTACCTGAACATTTTTGTGTTAAAATAATTCAAATAAACCTAAATAAAAAGTACCACACACTTTCATTTACAAACATACTTATTTACATACGAGTATGTAAATGAAATATAAATAAGCGCATTTTTAGTTTTTGCGTTTTCACCATAATTTATTTTCATATGCTTGGTTTTCACTATGTCAGTTTTGTTGTCAAATTGTCCAAATTGTTGGTAATTTCATAACAATTTAGACAATTTGACAACAAAACTGACATAGTGAAAACCAAGCAATATGCTGTTTGCTATTATTATTATTGTTGTTGTTTTTGTTTATTAAATTTAAAACAATTTTTACACCAACAAATTGAAATATGGCTTTGAATTGTAAATTCCATAAATTTATTAGCAAATACTTGTTGGTAAATGGAAAATTGCGATTGATTTTATTGTAAAATTTCTTAATTAAACCTTGAAAAATATAAAAAAAAACTTAAATATTTTCTCAATAACTCACGAAAATATCAAATTAAGCAAAAAGTAAACAAATCTCCTGAAAATAATGTTTCCTTTCAAATGAAATGGCAATTTACGCATTTGAAATTAAACTTAAATTTATTTTCTAATATAAATACACAATTCCTTTTTATGTCTGTTTTAAATTTAAAATATTATTTTGAATATGTATTTTTATTCGACCTTTATTATTTATTTTATTACTAATTTTCCAAGCTTAAGGTCTTTCTTTTAAATATAAAAACTTTTTAACTTTATTTAAAACCAATATTTCGGCACTTCCTTGAGTGCCTTCGTCAGGGTTTTTTTCTTCCTAATTTTACAAATTTTTAACAAATTAGTAATAAAATAAATATTATTTTTTTTAATTGGAATTGTTTCATTTAACAAAAAAAAAAAAAAAAAAAAAAAAAAAAGCAAATCTCTCTACCATTCCTGATAAGCAATAAAATGTAGCCATATCAAGACATGTCTTTTTGAATTTTACAGCATCTTTTTGATTTTTTGAATTTTGTGTTTCAAAAAAAGTTTCTTATCAGCTGCTGAAATGTGAAGTGTAGATCTACAAATTTGTCCGTATTCGTATCTTTCAGTCAATTGTTGTTTTTATATAAATATATACATATATGTAAATAATACGGATATTTTGTGTAAAATAAACTGTGTATCTTATTCATAAATTAAAGTTAATTATCATGCCTTGCTATTCATGTAGATCTTTGTCGTATCACGTGTAAAGTACATTTTATAGCAAAAATGTATTTAATAATAGACATGTTAGACATCATTTACACCATGCTATCGTTTTGTTTTTTTTTTACAAGAAAACGTGGCTATGTTCATAGTTTTCTTTGCGTTTTTGCAACAACTGTATTTTTGTGTGAAAATAGCATTTAATGGCAGACATACATAGTTCTGACATCGTTGTGCGAACAGAAACATAAAACGGACATGTGTTGTCTACATGACACAAATTTATGTGCTGACAAAAAATTGTTTGCAGACCTCATAAATTTACCGGAGGTTAATAATCATTATAACGCGATTAACATAATTTAGTCAGTAGTCAAGCAAAAATCACCATTAAATTTCAGGTTTTTTTTATTGGACACCGGTTTTCTTTAAAATATCAATCCTAAGTTCTAAAGTTTTCACTAATACCAAATACTTGTGAAATGCTTATACATCTACCCTCCAGGACACTCACAATCCTTGCTTTCTTTTAAAATGTTTTAGTTCTCGAAATTCCTTAAAGTCAAATCCGCCACGTCTAAGTTAAAGTGGATTTGAGTTAGTTCTTTTGAAAGTCACGTTAATTTCGGATACCCTGAGTCCAGCGAAATATGTAGTAGTCGAAGGAGGACTTGAAAACTTCCCAACCACTTTCTTCTAGATAGTTTTTTTTATCATGTGGCCGAGCGTTGTTATGATCCAATATTACATTTTTCCAATGCTAGCCGCAAACGTAACAGTTGCATTTGGTACGGGTTACCTGTGACAGTCCGGCCATATTTACAGCAGCTCATAGTAGGCAGCGCCATTGGTATTTGGCTTTAGTTTCGAATCGGATTGTTAGCGGGGTTTCACATACCATTTGCTACACTTCGGTTTATCGTAATGATGCAAAAATTATTTCATTCATTCAATTTAATGTTGCTCACAAAATTTTAAATTTGAAACTGAAATTGAGAGAAATTTAAAAAATATTGAGAATTTTAATTTCAAATTCCAACCTCAAAGTTGAAAATTTAAATTGAATATTTCAAACTGAAATTGAGGAATTTTCAATGGAAATAGGAATTGCAGTTTGAAATTTAAAATAGAAATTCTAAATGTCATTTGGATTTTCCTAAATTTCACATAAAAATTCTGAATTTCAATTGCATTTGGTATTTTGTATTAATAAGGTGTATGCGACACGGTAACAAATACAACAATCCAAAAAAATTTGGTTCTGTATGAGAAATGTCAAAATTCAGGCGAATTGCAATATAAACAAAATTTATCGTTTTTTTTTTGTTACCAAAAATCACAAGCAATTTATTTATTTTTGATTAATTTTACTTTTTCAGACTCTTAAATAATTTTATTTTTTCAAAAAATTTTAAATTTTTATATATTTAACAAGACAATCCTATTTTTCGAGATTAAGGTCAGTTTTTTATTTTTATTTTTTTATTTTTCTATTTTTTCCAATATTTCGCTACACAATGTGTAGCATCTTCAGGGAAACAATAACAAAATTAAGAAATTTAATAACAATAAAAATATTTTTCAAAAAATAACAGTAATTGTCAGAATTTAAATATTACACAAACAGAAATATTGATATGAAAAATATTTTAGTTTTTAGTTTTTGTGTTTTTATAAATTAAGTGTCTATAAGTTTGAGCAACATTATCTGTATCTACTTTAAAATCTTAGAATCAATTTTAAAGTAGATACAGATAATGTTGCTCAAACTTATAGACACTTAATTTATAAAAACACAAAAACTAAAAACTAAAATATTTTTCATATCAATATTTCTGTTTGTGTAATATTTAAATTCTGACAATTACTGTTATTTTTTGAAAAATATTTTTATTGTTATTAAATTTCTTAATTTTGTTATTGTTTCCCTGAAGATGCTACACATTGTGTAGCGAAATATTGGAAAAAATAGAAAAATAAAAAAATAAAAATAAAAAACTGACATTAATCTCGAAAAATAAGATTGTCTAATTAATGAAAAGGTCGAACAATCAGTTAAATAATCAATTATATATTTAACATTTATTTTTGAATATTTCTGTAAGATGTTTTACATAGCCTTCCATTGGAAAGCATAAATGCAAAATCATACAAAAATATTCAAAAGACACTAGCAAAATGTAATGCATTAATATTCAAAAATAAATGTAGTGTATACAATTTATTTTTAAATAAATTGTGTATTTAACTTGAAGTGAACTTCGATTAAAATTTTTAAATTTTTTGAATTTTACAATTCATACTCGCAAGAGGAATAATTCTCATTTAAGTAATTTTATTTTTTCTTACTTCGTTTTTTTTTTTGTTATTTTAAATAACAGCTGTAAACAAACCTAAGTTTGACAGATGAATAAATTTTTTCACAGCGAATTAATAATCAGCTGATCTGTGCTCCATATATCTTATTAATACGCCTTGTTTGGAATTTTCTCAATTTCTATTAAACAAAATAAATAATTTGTTTAACATTAAATAAGTTCCAATTGATACAATTTGTTCTTTGAAATTTCTTCGGTGTTCACACAACACAATTCTTATTGCTTAAATCGCTCGTATTTTTATTTGAGAGTATACACAAATTTGTATCACATATGTAATGCGAATAAGAGAGTAACACGAATTGCTAGTACATGCATACAATCGAGTGTCTACTAGGTTTATCTTCCCCTCACCACGATGTCTAAAATATATGTTCAACTTATTTTAAAGAATTGCTTCGTGTGAATTGGGACTATGTTTTTAAATTAAAATTTGGAATTGTTATTAGTTTTTTGACCTAATCCTAAAACGAAAACGACTCTTCACACGACCTCTAATATTCTTTAAAAAGTATGCAAACATGTGCCTTCACTGTCAATATCTCCAAGAAAATCAATCTCTAGTACTAAAAAAACACAATTAACAAGCGCCTACATTGATAAATATACATAAATCTGTTATGTTCATCGCTTGAAAACAAACACATGCCTGCCAGCCTTAAAACGCAAAATAAACAACACTAAATACACTTACAAAAATTACGTATATATATAGATATATTGACGTACTTCCCTGTGATGAATAATTTGACAAGCGTATTAAAGTAATATATAAAATAGATATCTACATAAAAAATTAACAACCAAAAAGAGGAAGTAAGTGCAGCATGGAAAAAACAAATTTCAATTTAAAATCTTGTATCTTGTAAATATACATAAAATACAATAAATAACAAAAACACAAAATAAAAACAAATGCAGCAACAAAATAGAGAAAGGAATATTATTAAATATTACTACATACAACATATTACTTACTCACATTAAGAGAGCATAACATCTAAAACGACTGCGCTAAACACAAAATTTTATACTCAAAATCGTGCGAACTACACAAATATAAAATACAGTGGGTTTCTGAAAGTAAAACAAAAACAATAACAGAAAGAAACAATGTTGATTAGTGTTACCGGCTACGAGAGACAATTTAACGTCAGTCGAAATCGAAATTATATGAATAAAAAAAAATTAAAAGCAAATATTCAAATTTAAATCGCTCAGTCCAATTGTTCCTTCTTATTTACATTGTTGATGACCTTTTCCTACATATAGTACGAGTAGTGAATCTTTTACGCATTTAAAGCGCAGAATGAGTCCAGTGTAAGTTCAAAGTTTCCACACTTAGTTCTCGAATTCCCTGCTAAATGAAAGATTTTTTTTTAGCTTTCTGACTTTAAGAGCGAATTTAATAGAAATTGACAACACTGATGCTGGGTACAGTGTAGAGTAAAATAAAATACATATTTTCGTATACAGACTAAACTGAGAAGCCAATTGCGTGTTGTGTAAAAAAAAAAAAACGCCAAATGTAAAATATAACGGGTATGGTACAAATTAATGTGCTAAAGAGAATCAGTTCATCTTACTAAAAACAATGTGAAATTTTTGATTTACATATTTCTCAAAAGTACACTACTTTGTAGAATATGTATTCACAGCCAAATCGGAAAAATACGAAGAATACCCGTAAAAAACACAAACACGAACTGTCAAATTTTATGGTAAACGCAAACTTTTAAATAATTACAGTGACCATAATATTGTTAAAAAGGTTTTATTAGTTCGGTGCTTATGTACAATTATATTTATTGTATATATTCTATTTATTTATTGTATATTTATTCTATGTGCATTCCGCGATGCATGAATTAAGAATACTTAAGATATTTTATGATATCAAATTCCAGTATTGGAACAGGATTCCAGTATTGAAACAGTGTACGTTTATTATATTTAGAAGAGTAATTGGCATTCAGAATTAAAGAAATCGGGTACCTACAGACTGAACTTTCAGTTATTGAGAAGAATTGAAGGTTCAAGCAATGCTAAAATGTATCAATCTTCAATAAGAAAATCTATGGTTAACACAGTCCTTCTACAATTTCGCACTCTCAAAAATTAAAAACAGTCTTTGCTTGACATGTAATATTTCTGGAGACTCATGTAAACATACTATTTAGATATAAGGTGATATTTACACACTTCATTCTAAAAAAGTAATACAATATTACATTACAATTGTGGGGTTTAAATGAGACTTATGGGCCGCGAACCAAACCTCACAGTATTTGGTAGCGAAATTTCAATTTACTTTTTTCTTCAAAACGAATTCAAAATATTCTACTTGATTTGGCTGGCAATCAAGTAAACCCACAAGTTTTTTTTACACTCAATTTAGATCTCCTTTAAAATATTTTAAAATTAGCTCTTAAATAAACGCTGTTCCGATATGATCTGGTAACTAACTATTTAAATTTGTATATTTAACCATAACAGTTTGTAAGTTAACAAAAGTATTTATGTGAAAGCTATGTATATGATTGTCTTTTCTGTAAATTTGATCACTTAAGAGCCTTATTTATCGATTATTCAATTAGTAATGTAATTTCAAATCTCTACTGATTTTGAATTATTATTCCAAATAATAGTTTGGAAATTGCTATGGCTTTACTGGAAAGTTGTTAAAAAAAACACATGTGTTTCCATTTAATGGTTATTTGTAAATTTAAATAGTTGTAAATAACATAATATGTTTAAATAGTTGTGGTAAACATTTTTTTCGAAATAATTATGTTTCTGTGAACCATACAAATGTTTATAGTAACTAAATTATTGTTAAAATCAAATTAAAATAATAATTATTTGTGTATCACAACAATATATTGTTACCAAAAAGTAGAGCTGTGTCGTTCATGATCGAACGGGTTCAAATGAACGGATCACTTCATTGAACGGAATAAGCCGGTAATTTAACTGAACGGTTTTCGTTTAATAGTGTACGGATCAATTTCGTTCAGACAAGAAGAAAATCACATTCAATAAGGGTTGTATTCATTCGTTCAAAGTGAACGATGGAACGAATTAAATGAACGAATCAGTCTTGCATAAATGAACGAAAATGCCCGGTCACTGAAATGAACGACCGGGCACAACTCTACCAAAAATACAATGTAGTTGTCGTAACCATGTCCAATCATGTTTTTTTCTCTGCGTGCACAGGACGACGATATATAAAATGTTTTAAATTGAAGAGCTTTTCTTTAGGGTTTTTATAAAAATATTACTTGTATAGCAAAATATTAGTTCAATATTGTTCAATTGGCTGTATCCCTTGCAGCTTTTGAATAATGACAGTGACTTAAATCTGGCCAAAACTTAACTGAAACGTAGCGGCGTCTAATAAAATGCAAAAATCGCTTTATTTTATGTGGTAAAGAATGTTTCACCGTTTTATAGCACCACGATTCGCATGACTATCTTTGCCAACAAATGTAATTTGCACACAAAATTACAAATAAGCCTATGATCTTCGCCACGTTCTTCCAAAACAGAAGAACCTAAATCATTTTTTTTTCTGCCGACATTTTATTTTGTGCGCACAAAACGATGTCTCACTAGAAGGTGGATTTCTAATCAGATTTTCAAATATATAGATATAGCCAGATTTTTGGAACTCGAAGTCAAATGTCAAATCTTTTAAATAAGAAAATTTTTTCATGTTGTTATTAATATTCAATTTACAATTGCTGCCATTGTGGGCAATTGCTTTAGACGTAGATTTCAAAAATAAAATATTAAAAAAAACCCAGTGATTAGAAATTTACGTTATCACAAATTAATTAACTACGTGAAACCAGCATCCCCAATTTTATGTTCAAAATAAACGTTATTATCATCCGCATTCACAAGCAATTGGCAACACTGAACCGTCTCAGTGATGGTGAGCAGAGAATAACAACAAAACGACGCATTTCAAAAGTGTCTTGGCACAAACGGATGCTCAAGTGAATTTAGTCGATAAAACACTACGTTTGAAAACGGTCGATTACAATTCATTGAACGAAATATACAAAAAAAAAATAAATAAACAATTGGAATTGAAGAATTTCGATTTCTTTTAAGAAAAATAAAAAAGAGAATTTTATTTTAGTATAGATTTTGTAACAACACCTAAAAAAAGAAAAACAAAACCCGCTGAATGTTTTTGTAGATTTTTATTTAACGCAAACAAAGAAAATATATGTAATAAATAGAGAAACAAATTAAAGAAATTGACGTAATTAGTGAAAATAAAAGCGAAATAAAAAGTGAATAGTTTATGGAGGAAAATCAAAGAAAAGAAAATTGATTGATTAAAAAGTGATTCAATACAAATAACATACATACACACATATATTTACTCCCACCCAACATCCCTGGCGATTACACTCTCAGAAAAGAAATTAGCAAAAGGCAATCAACAAAAAATTAAATTAAAAATAAAAACCACCGTTTGTTATTAGAAAAGTCCAACAACCCGGGTTTAAAACCTATAAGTTACAGTCGTTTTTAAGCCAAAACAAAACTAATACACACACAAAAGTTCTTCCTTAAGATTATGACAATGGTTGAAGGTATGACTTCCATAGATCTGGGCACTAGTCCCATGCAAGAAACAACCAGAGATATTGGCGATGTAATCCCAGATGAACTCATGGAATCGCCCGAAGAAAGGTCAGTAACAGTTATATTTGCCAAAGGCTGAAATGTAATGAAAAGAAATAATTTTAAATTATGTAAAAAGAATGAAAGAAATGCGTTTCCTTTAAGTATTTCTTGTTTGTTTAGATATATGTACATTAATTATTGATTTTTCCTATTTAATAGTTACCTTAAAATAAAAAATAACTCACGTGTTTTTTCGTGCCATCAGGGTCTTAAAATATTAAGACAACTAAACATTTATACTACATGCTTATTCATACAAAGATTTAATTCAAAGCTCTTACTAAATGTAATAGTTTCCTTTTTAAAGGACAATGACGTCATTAGCAACATTTACAAATTTAAATTGACATCATTATTGGTTTCGCAGTCTGTCTGGCTATCTGTCTGTCTCACTATCACAGCAGTTATTTTCATTTTTACCCCCCATGTGTTTATTATTACATATTAAAATTTTCTTTTTTTTATAGTTTTCTGGGTGTATTTTTATTTTTGGTTATTAATAAAATTTAGAGGTCTGCTCTGAATCTAAAACAGTCCATAGTTATTTCATAAAAGCTTTCTGTTGTATTTTTTTTTTGTAATTAATTAATTTTTGTTAAATTATAACTTTATGTCACGAATTTTATATTATTGTTGTGTTTTCTTTATAAATTGTTTTGTTGTTGTTTGTTTTAGTAAAATTTTCACAAAATGGTTTATATGCAAAACACAAATTTTAGAGTTCTTATCTCCACTTTATAGCACAGTGGTTCAGCGAAAACTGTGTAAAATAAATGTTATACGAGTATGTTCAAAAATACCCCTCAAATCTGGAGTTATATTTAAAAATAAATTTTTCAAGACATCGCACACTTTGCTGGGATTTCTGAACTTTAGTACTAAATAATTTTTTCAACAAGAACTTAGAGCAAGAACTTGAAAGTTTTGATTGACGTTTAACGTCTTGACAATTGTCACAAAGAATTTAATTTCTCTTGAAAATCGCATTTAAATCTTGAAAATTCAGTCAAGAACACTTGGAGTTTTCTTTTTATTGCTTTCATTTGTGGATACGTCGACAAGTAAAATTGCCACCTTCTAGCTTCTAAAAATCCAAGAACAATTGTTGAGAAGCCTTTACATATTGAATGTATCACTGTACGCTATTTTTTTTTTAATTTGGCTATAAATGCGTTATCGAGAAATGTTAACAACTCAATTTTGGTCTATTATGGATATCACTGAAATGTGGTTTCAACATGTTACACAGCCACCGAAACAATGAATTTATTACAATTTATTGCGATTTAACATCACTGGATTAATTTTGTAGAACTGTATTAAATATAGAGTTGATGCAATCCCAATTGGTTTACAGCCTTAAAACTCAAAATCCATGACATGATTAAAGCAATAGACTCGCCATTTTGCTGAATCGGTATCTGTCCGATATTATTTTTCATTTATAATAGTCTAGTCTTTACTCTTTCCAATATATTAAATATGTGTGTAATTTTCATGTAAATTATTTGCTTTATGTTGTCTTGAAAATCAAAATGCTTGTATATTTCCATTATGCATTGATTTAATAATGAATCAAATTTGTTAAATAAAAAAGTAATCATACAGCTTGGGTCCATTTAGTTAGTCCCTCTGTATTTCCTAAAAATAAAAGGGAGATAGAGATGAAAATCTAGAGAGATGAAAAGAAGTTGAGATGAAAAATAGTGTAGTTTAAGAGTTCTGGTTAAACGTTTAGAAGACGGCAAAAATTTCAAAGTCTTTTGAAGGATTAGGGGTCATCATAAGTAGATTGATATGTATAGTCGCGGTATACTCTAACTTCATGTCCGATAGTTTAGAGCAGCTTTCAGCTTCTTAATATTCTTCATTATGGCAGCCCCTGCTAAAGTCCTCCAAATTAACGGTGTCCAGTAATCATCGTCACCAAGTTGCTTAGTTGTTAGCATTGTAATCCAAGCAGATATGTTCTATGTCCCAATTTAACTCAGGCCATATCATTATTCTGTTCCAGCAGGTGGAGTAAATCTTCCATCTTATCTGAGCCAGCTCTTAGTTTATGTCTCTAATGTGCTTCCAAAAGGCAGCGCAACACATTTGCCTATAACATATATTGAACGTTTCTTATTTAGGGATTGCCCGGCATTCCTGAACCAAACTTGATATCGTTTATATACTTATTAGACTCTATTGCGCCTTATCTGTCTGCATAAACAAGAATATCTCTACCTGTTATATCTGAGCCAGTTAGCCGCTCTTTTAATGGCCGATATTTTAGCCTGAAGAATTCGGAATCCTAAACGACATACTTATCTTAAATGCCTCCGCCAACTCTATCTCTTTTTTTATGTCAAGAGACACCAGGCACTAATTTCATGTCGGTCGGAATTAAAAAACCGAAGTTTCTCTAGAATAAGGGTTTGGGAATGCAATATAATATTTTGCATTATTCGGATAATATTAACATGTCCATATAATCCATGCACCAATTACTCTTAGGCTGAAGGCCGTAATCAGGTCCAGTTTCCTGTTCACTAGTTCCACTGACATCCAGCTTTGTAGAGCTCCTTAATATCATAATTGCCATTCTCTGCAAAATCCTCTCAAAGACCATACAGTTTGAGCTCTTATTCAAGGCTTACCAGCAGACTGAGACCACATATTCTGCTGGCCTATTCGACACCTCCATTGTGAGACTGTCAAGTTCCACAAAATTCTCTGCAGAAGCCTTTTCAGTTACTTACAATATAGGAAGAATAAAATCGAATGTTTGTATATATGTACGAGTATGTACTACATACATACTTCTTCTGTTCGCATTCCTATACACTTTTTTCCAAGTACCAAGATGCGGTGCACGAATCTGTATCTTTTATTCTGCATAAAAAAAGAGTCCTGAAAATTTTTATTTTTTTATTTTGATACATTTCAGTATTTTATGTTTGTACTGAATATTTCTTTCTTCTGAGAATTTTCTCTAAAAATATGGTCAGTTTTATTATTAACTTAAGTACTTGGAAAGCAAATTGAAATTGTAAATCAGATTCTTTGTTTGGGGCGGTTTGTGACGTGTCTGCGTCAAATATAAGATTAGCTTTTTGTTGAAACTGCAGGTTCATATTAAACAAGTTTAGTTTGCTGTAAATTTATATATTTGAGAATATGACAAACACAGTTTTAGATAATTTGAACGCTTAGTTTCCCGAAGGCAAAATTTTGCATTTAGCAAGTTCAAATTTGTCCGAATTATACATAGTCGTATTTGGACCATATTATTAATCTCCAATTATTCTACAGTATTTATCGTACCCGTAACTACACTAATGTACATTTCAGTGATCGAAAATGGCTTTCTGAATTTCGTACTAAAAATTTTTAAGTTTACCTTATATGTATAACGAATGTTTAAACAATTTTATACTCGAACGAACAAATTTTTAACATTGACATTTATAACAAGTATGTCTCAAAAAATCGTCGAACTCTAATGGCAATCAAGCTGCGGTAGTGATTTGGTGATAAAATGGAATACGG